>JAVUPR010000348.1:1218333-2436666 GCA_036785695.1 Gentiana straminea
CAATGCACATGCACACAATCACTTCGATTCATAGCGAGTAGTGAATAATACTTATCTTATGAGCATGATCGGTATGAGTTGACTCGGGTTTCTTGTGTAAGTATGAGTTGACCACAGAAAATGTGTCTTGGGAAATGATTTATTAATGCTTTGTTCGGGACGAAGCAAAGTTTAAGTGGGGGGCATTTTGATGACAGTTAAAATATACCCATTTATGTCATCAATTATAACCTTAAATCGGAGTTAATTATATACATTTCATATTTAATCACGTGTTTATATTTATTATTTAATGATAAGTGATTATTAATATGATAATTGGTATTTAATTTGTTTTTATTATAAAAGAGCAATTAAATTGTGCGATAAATGCGATTTTTTGAGATCATGATAAATCGGGAAGATAATTATCATGCAATCGAGAAGTCTCAAGATAAAAGAGAAGAAAATCGAGCATTGAAGAAAAGATAAATCGAGATCAATTCAAAAGCGTGAAGTGGGGAACAAGTCGACGAACCGAAGTGAAAACGCGTGAAGAAGGAGGCTCGGTCGACCGAGCCATGCCATTCGGTCGACCGAGCGTGTAGGTTCGGTCATCCGAGCCTAATGTGATAAATGCATGTCAATCTTCCGGATTCTCCCTATGTCGGCTACAACTCCTATATAAACGGCGACCACGATCGAGAAAACACACCATTACAACACAAAACAATTTATACAATTTTAGCTTTTAAGTTTTATTTTCTTCATGTTCGTTCATTGTGGATTCGTCGGATTCTCCGATTAGGGAGCGCATTAAAGAGTGGGAGTCACTCTCGTCATCGAGGGTATGACTATTCAATTATGCAATCTTTATTTGTAGATCTAATGTATTTTACTATGGAGTAGTTTTATTTGTATTGATTGCGTGATGTAGATTTATTTACGAACCCATGTGTTTAGGTTAGAAACGTTAAGAAGTAATCATGATTTGTTCCGGCACGAACCGTGTTCGGTTGACTTAGACGTGTCACTCGGTCGCCCGAGTCTTTGTCGTTCGGTCGACCGAGCCGGCAATGTGTAGGGCAATATTATGATCGGCTTCTTGCGCGTCGATTCTCTCGAATTGGAATTAAAACGAGTAATTAAACCTCGATCAACTTAATTATTTGTCATCATAATTTAACATGAAGCCCAAAAAGTGATTGTTACTTAGGATATAGATTGAATCGGCATCTAAGAAGTACGCCTTACCCTAGGAATGTTGCTTAGATGAGGTTACGGTTTATACCGGCATCCCTAGTTTCGTAATTGTGTCAGAAGTTATATGAGATGGAGGCATTAAAAAGCGAAGTCACGTAATGGAGGCACGATGATTTAGATGACCTAATTGGAGCTAAATCTACCTTAGAGGATGACTCCCGTAGTCATAATAATTAATCTTTAACGTTTGTTTTGTCTCGTTATCATCCTAATTCACATGGGGGAGTTATAATCTACTAGCGTAATCAATACTATTTGTCTAGATAATATCAACCGTATTATCCGTGTTTTAGTAGTCTTTAGTTTGTCTTTGTGGTCTTTTGTGTCTTGTGGTTGTCACTATTTTATTTTCTGCATTTAGTTGGTCGTAGACCGCCCTTTCCATTTAGTTCTAATAGGATAAAGTTGTGTTTTATTTGTGCCGAGTCTCTGTGGGATCGACCTCGACTCTATCTAGCTATACTACAATTGAACCTAGTTCTCTTGCTAGTGTGTTAGTAGGCATCGAGTTATTAGTTTAACTTGACCTCCATCAATTAGGAGTTTTTGTTTTACTTTTGAAATTAGGTCTTGATAAAGATGTCGCGTTTGCTATAGAAGCTTTAGTTTTTGAACAAAACAAGAAATTGTTGAGAGAGATTAGATTGAAAGAAGTTTGTAATGGAACATCAAGAAGTGCAATAAAAAGAAGGGCAAAGTTTCTGATGAGATGCAGAATCTGTGGAAAAAGTGAACACGTTGGACGCTGTGGGAAAAACACAACCAAATCCCAGGATGAGTGTTTGAATATTGTTAGGAAGGGAACGATTAGGTGGTTATCCGAAAATCCCGATGGAATTCCAAGAGATAATTCAAATGCTTCGTTTTTAGGAGTTAGGTTGATTGAACGTTATATCAGAACTCTGGAAGATTTAGAAATCAAAGAATCAGGAACCCCTTAAGTTTCGAGTCTTTTCTTATGTTTTATTTTATAAAATTTTCGCATAACTTCTGAAAATTTTATAAAATTGGATCTTTATGAAATTTGAGGAGTTTTATAAAAATTTTATAAAAGTTTTTTTTTTAGTTTTAATTTAGATGTTTTATAAGAGTTAATATAAATTTATTAATTTTTTATAAGCTTTTTATTAAGTGTTGTAAAGATTTTATTAAATTTTTAGAAATTGTTATAAAATTATAAGATTTCCTTCAAATTTTATTTTTAAGATTTTAATTAAGTTTTAATCAAGTTTAATTAAGTTTTATAAGAATTTTTATAAGTTTTTAAATAAAATTCATAAAAAGTAAAAAAAAATCATAAAAAGTAAAAAAAATCGGAAAAAGTAAAAAAATTAGTCCCGGACCGATCCGGCCTTAACCCGGACCGATCCGGCCTTAACCCGGACCGATCCGGCCTTAACCCGGACCGATCCGGCCTTAACCCGGACCGATCCGGGGTTTAAAAGCATAAAAAAAAAACGGGAACCCCTTTTTCTTCTGCATCTTCTTCTTCCCTAATATTGCCGCCGCACCCCACACCCAAAACCCCTCCACTCGAATTTTTTTTCAATTCCTTCCAAAAAAATTCACCTCTCACACTAATACACTACTTGATTTCTTCATCATTCTATCTCGTCTCTTCCACAAAAGTTACAAAAATAAAAAAGGATCAAAAACAAGCTCCATTTCTTCCGGCGACTCAACAACTTTTCCGGCCTACTTTTCAACGTTTTCAACATTATAAGGTATTATATAGTTTATTTAGTTATCAATTACGTATTTTTCATAATTTTTTAGATTAATTTCAACTGTTTTGATTTTTGAGTGTGTTGTAACATTTTATTTTTTGTTGTTTTTTTGTTGTTGTTGTTGTGTTGTTAATTGGCTTTACCAATATCGTAGAATGGCTAAGTCGAGTAGGAAAGTCTCTAAAAAGCGAAAATCGAACATTCCTATATCAACGCCGGTAGTAGGCACAATAATTTTATCACCTGAAGAAGAAGCCGTAAGCTTCAATAAAACAGCATCACAAGAAGCTAAGAATGCGTATCAAAGAATTTATAGTAAATGTGATGTTTTGGTTGAAAAAGGATTAGATTTTGATGACTTAGGTGATGAAGTTAAGAATATTTTCACGAGACGACAGTGGTTAGAACTAGCAGCCAGAAGAGAAGGGGAAATAAATACGACTTTAGTAGCTGAGTTTTATTCGGTTTTGTCTACTTTGTCACAAGATGAGCTTACTAAGTCGCAAACTGTACCCCTAAGAGCTAGAAATGTTCCTTTTAACCCTGCCGTCATAAATGCAATTTTAGGAGTTGAAGTTTTTCCTGATGATGAAGATTACAGGGTAGTTTGGAATCTAGATGATCCTGCAAGTTTTGAACAGACTGCCTTGAGAGCTCAGCACGCTTTTGATTCAACCGCTGTGTGGGTTGAAAATAGATTTAACTACGGGAAGTGTTTTAGAGGTTTAAGGGTGATTAAAAGGTTTATTAGCCATAATCTCTATCCTTCTAGTAAACATACTGCTTATGTAAAAGAAGATGTTTGTATCGCTTGGGCGATGGTAAATGATGTAAAGGTGGATGTTGGAAAAGTAATGTTTAAAAGAATTTTCGAGAGCATTGTCATCGCCAGACCAGGGAGTCATCTGTACTTCCCTTGTTTTATCTCAGATTTATGTCGTAGGGTGGGAGTACCATTCCTGCCTAATGACAAGTTAGCTCTGGCAGATGCACCGCTAATTGGACCAAGTTTGACTAGGCTTCCGGATGGTACGATAAGCTCTTTGATCAGAAGCCGTCAAACTCAACCAGCTCCACCAGTTTTCACATTTTTCTTCTTTTCCTTCTTTTTCTAGTCAGCCTCAACAAACTCCTTTCTCCAACACTATCACTTATGATATGTTTCAATCTTTAGTTTCAGACGTTGCACGTGGTCAAGCCAACATGGCTTTATATGCCGAGAGTAATAGGCAGTGGTGTGACGATATTCGTAGAGGTTTAAGAAGGAACTAGCAGTTGCTTCGTAATCCTACTTTTGATGATCCTGCCTATCCACCTTGTCAGTCAGATCCGTATACCTTACCAGACTGGGTAGCACCTATTCCACAACCTTCGAGCTTTCATCCAATGTCATATCCTTTTGGGAGCCAATCGAGTGGTACAGGTGTATTTTCGACAGGTATTCAGAGACCCGTGATGTCTAGTTGGGGAGGATTCACTGAGTTTGCGCATATCACTACTGGCATGAGTTCGATGGGTCTTGATAGTTCAGTCAGGACCACGACTACATTTCAGCCGCCAACTTCTCAGTCGTTTCCGAGTTCGAGCTTTCATGTTGATCCTGAGGAAGATTTTGAAGAAGATTGAATTTCATGACTTTGTTCGATTAAACATTTTTACTGCACGTTTTATTCGACATTTTCATTTAGATTTTGGTTTGTTTTCGTTTTCGTTTATTTTCATTTTATAATCGTTTTATCGAAATATGATTTTCATTTTAAATCGTTTTAATTTTTATAAACTATAAAAACCCAAAAATAATTTTGTATCATTAGTGAATCATTTTCAACATTTTAATCGTTTTATAGGTATCATATTAAATATTTTGAAAGTACGTTTCATTATTCAACTTGTGAGGTAAAGAAACAAAACCAGAATTGACTTTTACCTCTGTACTCGGTGAAAAGATAATTGAGGCCGGACCGGTCCGGCCTATTCTCGGCCCGAGCCGTGAAGAAAAGAGGAATGAGTCATTCTAGAGTTCGTCTAATGCAGCCACGTATGTTTTATTTACTTCTATTAAAGGAAAGGCAGCCATGAAGTAAACTTTGCCATTCCTTTCACTTTCTATCTTGTTACTTTTATTTTATTACTTTCATCTGTTTTAAATTTTTCATCTGTTTTAAATGTCAAACCAATCCTCGCCATCTGTTAATTCATATGAGCCTAACACACCGGATGCTCCGGAGTCTCAAGCTTCTACTCAGAATATAATTTTACACCCTCGTTTTGCTAATTCTCCAATCCAGTTGGAGAAAGGTTTGAATTTCGATAAGCTAGATCGATGGGGTAAAACTGTTATTCGAGGATTTGGTTGGAAGAAGTTTGTAAGTGCGCCAAGAGGAAGAATAAATATCTCGATTGTTCGAGAATTTTATTCTGCCTTAAGGACGACGCCTATGATTGAAATAACTCAAATTGTCACGGTAAGAGGAGTGGCTGTTCCCTTCTCTTCGTCTATTATAAACCAACTTTTTGAAATTCCGCCTGTTACGATGCAACATTTCGAGATGAAATGGGGACTACAAAATCCATATAATCATTTGAATAAAGTGCATGAGTCTTTCCAATGTCTGTTTCCACTTTTCGACACAAATCACGAAATGTCTACACGTGCTTTACTTCCACACCTAAAGGCGTGGAAGAATTTTATCAATTCTAGAGTATATCCCACCTGGGATTTTGCAAGCCTTGCCGAGAATGAAATGCTTCTGCTATATGCTTTGACATTTGGTGAATTTGTAGATTGGGGTATTTTAATTCAGAGGACAGTTTTGGAATTTGCAATAACAAGAGGTAGTAGGGGGAAGCCTATGCCTAATGCTTGGATGATTTCGCGTCTTTGTATTCAAATGAATGGGGTTGGAGAGCTTGACACGGATGAAATTTTTCCGTCTAGAAATAATAGAGTTGGCTTGTTACCGGTTGATACACCGGGTTGTTCGTCAACAATTTAGATGGTGTTGGTTGTTAGTTTATGATAGTTTAAGTTTTTAATAAGTTAACTTAAGTTAAGTTAGTAGTAATAAGTTTATGTTTTTTTTTTAAGTGTAATCGTTTATCTTGTTTAATATATATGTTTCAGTTTTTTTTAAAGTTTTTATTTATTTATTTAATAATATACGCTAAGAATGAACTCAGAATAATAACGATAATAGATAATTTTATTTTTATTTTTCAAACCTACTTTTTTTTTACTCTTTGAACATCGGGACGATGCCACTTCGTAAGTGGGGAGTAGAGTTAGGTTAGAAAATTCATTAAAATTTTCGAAAAAATAGTTATAAATTATAAAATTATCAAATTTTTTATTACTTATTTTTAATTTTTTAGATAAATTAAGTAGTTAATATATAAATATGAATAAAAAATGATATAATTTGGAAGAATAAGTTTTTAATTAAGTAAAGTATATTAGATATATTATAATTATATTTTATGTCTAATTTAGATTTTAACGAGATTTTAAGTTTATATAATTGAATAATCAATGTTAGATATTGTTTTCATGAAATTATATAGGTATGTTGATAATTATAAGTAAAATTTTAGAATAATTTTCTTTTCAATATGAATTATGAGTTTGGAATTGGACTAGGGATGACGATTTTTGGCACCACAAAAATATAACTATAGTCAAATAGCCTACCTAAATAAATTTCCAATTTTTGCTCCTACTTCAGCCTTGATTAGAGTGATCAAGACCTCACTCGAAATTGCCATTGTGATTAACTAGAAGTAACCAACCTTTAGCTAATTTTGGTCTACATTTCCTTGAAATTCCGCAAGTTTATATGTACTTATGAAAAGAGATGAAGACATAAAAGCTAAGTTTTGGTGTATGCTGAGATTGGAAAAATTAGATAAATATTAGTATATTCGATATTACCTCATGACACTTGCAAGATAGTCGATTTTGGTAATGAGTTCGGATATGTTAATATTCTATTTTAAGAACGAAGCACCATATCTACACAGAATTAATCAAATACCAGGTATCTTCCTTATCTGTGATCGACAACTTAAAAATAAAAAGAACATATCGGTTGTAGCTACCAATGATTTGAGTGCAGTAGGGTGTTATCACGAAATGTCCTATATCACTATGAGGTATAAAAGCTCCCGATTGCCTGATGATAGTAGTCCAGCTAGGGTATTATCTCGAAATGTCCTATTGCTGGGAATGAAGGCATAGAATGAAAAAGAAAAAGTCGAATCATAAGATCTCAAGAATGATTACAAGTTTAAGGAAACCGGACTTGTAATTTTCGATCGAAAGAGTAGTACTCCGATCAATCTTGATGAAGCAATGCTTGTAAGTTTGATTTTCTACACACACTCACGCTTTAGTTCTTAATTTGTTAAAAAAAAAGAGAGAGAAAATCTGAAAAATAGAGGGAATAAAATAGGTTGCTATTAATCGATGATTGTTTTTGATCAAGAATATGAAGATGTAGGTACGTACGACTTGCCTCTTTCTCTTTTTGATTTCTTTTTTTTTCCGATTAACCAACATCTTGAGCCTAAACTTTATAAGCCATTTTTGTCGACTATCTGACCAAGTTTCCAATTCCAGGATTTCATAATAGTTGCGATTAAAAATAATTCTAATATTTTATTTATACTTATTAAATATTACATGTACAATTCCATCTAAATAATATTTGATGTTTAAGCTATTTAAGTTATATACACTTTTTGTCTTCTTACAATTTTAAATTAGAATAAGTAATATATTTATAATATTGACAATATAAATTACATTAAAAATTATAATCGATCAATTATATTATCTTTTATTACCGCTTATTTTCGCTCGAGGGACGATCAAAATTTAAGTGGGGAGTAGTTGATATACTACTTTTATATTATTAAATATACGTTATATTATTATGTTTTATCAACGAATTCTATATAAAATATATGAAATTATGATATAAATGATATGAAATGTTAATCTTTATAGTTTAGTATAGTTAGTAGTAAAACTTAGTAATAATAGTAAAAAGTTATCATTTTGTACCGATTTTAGTAAATCGGAATGTCGTGTCAGATTTACGTGGGTATTTGTGGTATTTTATTGCAGATTTATAAGCCGAGACCCCGAGAATCGACATGTTGAAGTATAATCATATCTCTGGAGGGATTTAGAGAATGTCACGAGCAAAGTGGTCAAGTGGTCAATCGAAGTGGTCAAGTGGCTAATCGATTTGATTTAGTGGTAATCAAGAAAAGTCTTCGACAAACGAATGACTCATCAAAACGACATTTTCTGAAGAAGAGTCCTTCATGAAAGTTGTAGATTTTTCCAAGAGCTTTCCGATGCCTCTTGAATCATGTTGATTGGAGATCCAGAACTCGAGATATGAATTTTATAAGTTATATATAATTATAATTATATATATAATCCTCGCACATGCTGATGAATCAAGGGGGATGGATTCAATCATTAGACCAGCCCAGTCCGGCTGTGACCCGGCCCGGTCCGGCCCTCCTCCAACTTTCTATATAAGGAGCATCAGTGCGCAGATCGAAGTGTACCAATATATATATATATAATATCCTATATATATATTCTATATCTTTTCTTTTTATTTTAGTAGTTTGTAAATAGGCCTTATGTCAAAAATAATAATATCGTAGTATCGTTGTAATGCTCGGGAAATTATCGGAAGTTCGGTGTTGATGAAGTCGTTGTAATGTCCGGAAGAATACGACCTCTAATTCAGCATTTGTAATCGGGTAAATTTTCTAAAGTATTTATGTTTGTTATTTTTATCTTTTTAGTTGTTATAATGTTTTTAAGTTAAATTTAATAGCCAAAGTTATGTAATAGTTTTATTTCGATCTTTTTGGTAAAGGAATGCTGTCTAAGTAAAATTTGACTAAAATTGAGTTAATTGAATCTTTTTCTATTTTGTAACGTATTGATAATATTCGGATTGACGTAATTAACCAAGATGAATCGCAACATATAACCTAATGATGAACTGACCAGAGAAGTTAGGATATGAGATAAAAGATAGAAAAACCGGAGGGTAAAATTGGCCGTGCGAAAGCGTGACAACGGAATCCTATTTCCTACCCGGGGGCAGATTTGTCTTGGGAAAGATTAATCTTATTAAATTTGTGCTCAAGATCGTAATAATGTTAAAATCAACGGTTTAATTGAAACTAACACCGGAAAGTTAAATCGATCCGCCTGACAACCGGAGCCTTTTGAATAACATCGGCCGTCTGACAAACGAAATAACCTCTTTTATCCGGGGTAGATTTGTATTCGGTACCTGTTCAGACTAACTGAGATTAGCATGGGGCAGTTGTGGAGATTAAACTAATGACAATTTGACATATGACAATTTCATACGCTCGTGTGAGGAGGAATTGTTAACCTCAGGAGTGCACCGTTTCATTTACTCAATTGGACCTAATATAAAAGGAAAGATCGAGCACATTCCGTTTATTGGAAAAGATCGTATAAATCAATTATATAAACTTTGGCTAGTTCTATTTGTCTATTATTATAAACTCTATATATATATATATATATATATATATATATATATATATATATATATATATATATATATATATTACAATCTATGTACATCTATATATATTTATATATCTATATATATTATATTAGAATAACTTTTAAATTACGCATTTATTTTATGTTAAGTAGAATAGTAGTAATATGTGTTATAAAATTGCGGTTTAGATCGAGTTAATAATGCTCTTTGGTGTTTAACCACACTTAAAAGAATTACCACGTTTTCCCTGAGGATTCGACACTCTGACTCACCACACTAGCACTACAGTTTGACCCGGTACACTGCCGGTTAGGATCTATATAGCCTAGAAAAGGTCCGTCACATCTCCCATCCCAACACCATCCCCTAGTCCTATCCCCTCTCCTACTCCTCCACCACCTCCAATAGTTAATCTTATCCCCCCTGGTCATACAATGCAAACAAGATCAAAAAGTGGGGTTTACAAGCCCAAACAAATGTTCACCCTTGTGTCTGAGGAATGTGCACATTATGCCCCTTCTGAACCATCCTCTGTGTCAGAAGCTTTGTCTCACCCTTACTGGCCAAAAGCCATGCAGGAAGAATATGATGCTCTTATGAAAAATCAGACCTGGGAGCTGGTACCCCCATCCTCCAACCATAGTCTTGTTGGGAATAAATGGATCTTTAAGATCAAACATAAGCCAGATGGATTCATACTCAAATACAAGGACCGACTTGTAGCCAAGGGTTACTCATAGAAAGAGGGGGTAGATTACACAGAAACATTCAGTCCAGTTGCTAAAT
Organism: Gentiana straminea; assembly: GCA_036785695.1. Lineage (NCBI taxonomy): Eukaryota > Viridiplantae > Streptophyta > Magnoliopsida > Gentianales > Gentianaceae > Gentiana > Gentiana straminea. The sequence continues at coordinate 1,228,661 of JAVUPR010000348.1, forward strand.
CAGGCACCATCAGAGTGTTTCTAGCTGTTGCTGTGTCACACCACTGGCCTATCAAACAAGTGGATATAAACAATGCCTTTCTAAATGGAAGGCTACATGTGTGTATATGAATCAACCTGCAGGGTTTGTCAGTAAGACCAAACCAGAATATGTGTGTAAGTTGAATAAAGCACTGTATGGGTTGAAGCAGGCACCCAGGGCATGGTTTGAAGAGCTCAGAATTAAATTGATAGCATAGGGGTTAAGCAAGCTGTTTCAGGCACCTCCTTATTTATTTTTAAAGGAGCTGTTACTTTGTATATTCTTGTATATGTTGATGACTTTCTTATCACACGTAACTCTGAGCAGTATATTCAGAAGTTCATTGCACTCCTCAACTCCAGGTTTCCTCTCAAAGAACTAAGAGAAGTAAATCAGCTTTTGGGAATGCAAGCAATCAGAGATTCAAATGGACTGTTCCTAAGTCAGAAAATGTATGCACAACAGCTCTTGACCAAGTTAGGTATGAACAACCTAAATCAATGGTAACAGGTAAAACCTTTGAACCTGATGAAGGTACTCCTATGGCAAATCCTACCTTGTATAGAAGCATTGTTGGAGCACCGCAGTAGATGACATTTACTAGGCCAGATATCGCCTATGTAGTGAACTCTCTTAGCCATTTTATGCATGATCCTAGAGACACTCACTGGCTGGCACTTAAGAGATTGCCGAGGTATATAAAGGGAACACTGCCATACAGTCTGCATTTTAAATCTGGAGGAGGATTGGATATCATAGGATACTCAGATGCAGGTTGGGGGTGTTGTCCTCATGACAGAAAATGTGTGGCAGGTCACTGCATTTATCAGGGGTCATCATTGGTCACATGGCACTCAAAGAAGCAACAGGTTGTCTCAAGATCAAGCACAGAATCAGAGTACAGAAGTTTGGCTCATGCTGCTGCAGATATTACCTGGTTGAAGTCTCTACTGTCAGAACTTGGAATCACGGTTAAAAGGAAGCCTGTTATCTACTGTGATAACACAAGAGCAGACTCCTTGGCTCAAAATCCAGTACATCACTCAAAGACCAAACACATTGAGATTGATGTACACTATGTGAGAAATCAAGTCTTGGAAGGAAAGCTAGATGTCAAGCATATTTCTACTTGTGATCAACCAGCTGACATTTTTACAGAGGCCCTGACTGGAGTTAAGTTCTTACCATTTAGAGATAAACTGAATGTGGAAGTGTTGCCACATTCACTTTGAGAGGGGGTGTTAAGATATCTACACTTGTATGTATGAGATTGGTGCATGTGGACGTATATGTGTCACTATAGGATTGGTACACTTAGAAAGTTTGTTAGATTGTAATCTTATCTTGTTGGATTAGCTTTGTATTTATGCCGTGTATCACAGCCAATCAAATCATAAAATGAATTTAATCTCTCAGCTTGTTTTCTAAGTTGTGCATATTTGTATGGCACATACCATTTTCTAGATTTAAAATAACTTTTCTCAATGTCTATCTAAACACAATAAAACGGCTGAACTCAATGGCACACTTCGCATGCATGATTCATATAAATAGCTAATACAATATCCTTCTATTTTTCTCCATTTATATCACCATTGTATTATTATTATTATTATTAGTATCATCGGTCGACATATATCAAACTATGGCACCAAACCCAAAAAAATCCAAAAGCAGTCATGAGCGCTGCATGGAAACTTCCCAAGGAAAATGCATTGATTTTTAGATTTAAATTTTTTATTTTATCCCTACTTGATGATGTATGTATTTACTACAATCATCTATATGACTGCACAACTGAAAGCGATTGAGGCATCACTTAGTTGCATCGAAACTTCCATGTGGTCCATTTTTGTGACTATGTTTATAATTTGTTTGCTCCATAGAATATGGAAAAAATAATAATTGAAAATTCACATTTCTTCTCTATTGATAACGGTCATGATATAACGAGTGAACAATATATGTTTACATATTTGATTATAATGGTTCTAATCACTGATGCTTAAAAGTGTTATATCATTCATTGTGTTGTAACCGTTATGATAGTTGCATCTCCTAACAAGAAAAATGTGTATTGATGTAATCAAGGCGACACACTTCATAAAAAGGGGTGTTGAATTTTTTTTTTCAAAAACTAAACTAACCGGATTTAGCCAAACCTTTTAGTTTTTCCTTTTATAACAAACCATATACTATTTACAAAAACGCCACACAAAATAATGACAAACACATGATTCTAAGTCACTGAATTTTTTATTAACATCTTCACTCATCCCATGTAATGAGAGAAATGAAGACCTTTAATGTTTTTTTTTTGAGGGGTGAAGGCACGACAAGGGCTAAACTCCTGATTAGTCGGATCAGTGGGTTCTGGATACCGGAGGCTGTAAGCCAAAATAAAATAATAATAATAATAACTTGATTTTGAAAAGGATAAACATCCTCCTTTTGATACAAAATCAGGCAGCATATTCTTATGTTATTTTAACCTCCACTTGCTCCAAACTTATGAATCAAACTTATTTTATTTTTGAAATAAATCCAAAACTTTAATTAACAAATAAATTAATTAGTACATATTAAATAAATGCAGGTCCCTACCCCTCAAAAAAAAAAAAAAAAAAAAAAAAAAAAAATGTTGGTCCCTCTCTATATTACCTTGGTATATAAAGGCCTGGCCTTATTGCAAAGTTTTCTTGACCAAATAAATTCATCGGACAGCACAAGCTTCAAAAATTAAATGGATTCCTCTAATTTCTTCTCAAATAATTCTTCTTTTTCTAATTCATCATCTTTTGAATCAATTGAATCTTTCCTATTTGAAGATAAATATGATGTTCATAATTTACTACCTTTCAATGAAAATGACTCAGAAGAGATGCTTCTATATGGTCTCTTAGCTCAAGCACCTCAAGAAACTAACTCTGAATCAAACTCCTCTGATCATCAAAACAATCATCAAGATGAAGTTAGCTCGATGCAAGACGAAAAACCCGCAAAGGAGAAGTCATTTCGAGGAGTTCGAAGACGGCCATGGGGGAAATTCGCAGCTGAAATAAGGGATTCAACAAGAAATGGTGTAAGAGTTTGGTTAGGGACATTTGATACTGCAGAAGCTGCTGCTTTAGCTTATGATCAAGCCGCGTTTGCGATGAGAGGGGCGACGGCGATCTTGAACTTTCCGGTGGATAGAGTCCGGGATTCACTGGTGGAGATGCGGTGTAAAGTGGAAGACGGTTGCTCGCCGGTGGTGGCATTGAAGAGGAGACATTCACTGAGGAAAAGAAAAGTTAGTAACAGAAGTAAGATTAATAATAATGATGTTAAAGTAGAGAATTTAGTGGTTTTTGAAGATTTAGGTATTGAGTACCTAGAACAACTTTTGAGTACAAGTTAATCTCTCTTTTATTTAGAATATGTTTATCGCGTAATCGCAAATTATGTATCGGTTTTATACAACTTGTTTTGGTTGATTATTAGTTGTGAATTTACTGTAGAAATTGAAATAAAAGTGTGATTTTGCATAGACAACACAAAATTTTGCTTCCCACAAAAAATAAAATAAAAAAATTTAAAAGAAGTGTAATTCTTGCTTTTTTTGGAGCAGCTTTTTCAAGATTTGTTTGTTTGGTTTTTGCAGTTACAACCATAATAGAGACAACAAAAGACGTCTAATTACTATTACATGGTAGTAGAGTTTTATAGTTCTTAACTATTTAAAGAAATTAAGCCAAAATGCAACATATAAAGTATGATTCTTGTGCAGTTAATTACCTGTTAATCGTACCGTTAATTACCTGTTAATTGTGTAAAACTTTCTATTGTTTTCATAATTAATTGACATCCATTCATCTATGTCTATTCTTTGTGTTCATAAATCTCGTGAAATTAAATGAACAAGATTGCTGATCATAGACAAGTCAATAATTAGGGCTGCTTTCTAATGATAATTCGGTATGTTTATTTTTATTTTTATGGGAGAATTAATTAAAGGCTCCAAACATCTTCTTGTTGAATCTGATTCCCATGCAAGCTTCCATGTTGTAAACAGTGATTATTGTAATCTTAATTATGCTGGTTCAATTAATTATCCAGGACTGTAAATCTTTTGTTAAAACAGACATGTCTATTCTTTGTGTTCATACACTGCGTGAAGGGAATAAGGCTGGTGATACACTGGACAATTTAAGACTTCTTTCTGATGATATTTTTCTTAATTCACATTTTTTTTATGATACAACCATCGTATAACGAATTAATTAAATCTATATGTTTATATATACTCTCTTTCACAATATGCATTCTTACTATGTAGACATTGCAATGGTTTAAAAGAAGTGAAAGTCTCACAAGCAGAAGGTAAAAGTGACCCCAAAAAAAAAAAAAAAAAAAAAAAAAAATTCAAATTCACACCCTTCTAAATATATCTCCATTTTTGAACAATTATCTAAACAACGGATGACAAATTAAACCAGATTCACACTTTTCAAATAATTTGTCAATTATGCATATTGCTTTACATAGTGATTGATGTTGAAAGCTTTGTGGGTTTTTTGCAGGAGAAAAGTCAGATTGTTTTTTTTCTTCTTCTTTTCTTGGCCTTATTCCACCTAAAAATTACAATAAAGCCTTTTCTTACACACAGTAAACAATCACAAACTTTACCTTATCCTTGATAAACATGATTAATTAATTGCTCTTAAACCAACAAAAGATTTTTTTTTTTTTGAGGAAATAAGATCCGCCAAACAAGCGGTCAAAACATCACCCGGGGGCAGGGGCGGATGTAGGAAGAGGGTAGGGGGGTCAAGCGCCCCCCTTAAATCCGGAAAAACACTATTATGTATGTTGTGTATTTTTTTTGCCCCCCCTAAAAATTTTCAATCGCCCATAGTATCGCTCCCCCTTATCCGGGATCCTGCGTCCGCCCCTGCCCGGGGGTGTGGAGCCCTAAAGTATCCGAGTGTAAACAGATAAACCATGTCTAGCTAGCTACTGATGCGCGACATTCCCCAGACGCCTAATGAACGAAAAGGAAACAAAGACAAAACTAGGCAAAATAGCCAAGCAATCCTGGACTAGGCAGCCCAATGCTGTGAGATCTTCTCCTGGTCGCCGAAGGCGCGAGATAAACGCCAGACAATCGCTTTCCACCTCTAGCCGCTGAATCTCTAAGTGCTCTGCCTCTTCCAAGGCTAAGGAAATAGCCTTAAGTTCCATATATTCTATCGGATCGTTTGGGTCAAAATGATAAGCAAAGAAGTGGAGGACTAGCCCATTTGAGTCCCGGAAAATCACCCCAACACCCGCCCCTGCCGCTGTAACTGATGCATCCACATTACCCTTAACTACGCCTATTGAGGACTTTGCCCATTTAATTTCTTTTGTTGGTAGATGGTGGACCCAAGCTCCGGCGCCCCATCTACCAACAAAAGAAATTAATATAGGTACTCTATTTTTTTTTATAAAAGTAAGAATATTTTAAATTATCACTTATTCGTTAAATGCCCTCGGCATTCGGAAACAACTAATTAACTGGCACAACTAAGTCGGAATTCGGCTTGGATGAAGCGTGCAGATTTTGAACATTACTAAAGGGTATATGTACGGTCTGTAGATCTTTAAGACGACGCTTCGTAACGGAATCGAATATGTGACATATATCAAGCCACACAATTCTCGAAATTAGCTTCTTCTTTTTTAAAGAAAGAAATAACAATCCTATAATACTCGAAGAACAAAAAACTACTCAATACACCAAGCTAACCGGATGTTCTTGGCTTGCTCCACAGCTTTTGATAAAAAGTCGTATGCAGGTGGTCGTTTCTCTTCTTGCCTGTGTGTGATCTTGTTCGAAATTAGCTTTCCTTCGTTGATATTATGAGTTTAATTTTTTCGTCGTATATATGTCGCCCGTCATGTTGTATTTGATGAGACCTCATTCCCTTATCCCAAGCCCGCTCAGCAGCTCTCATATCCCGATCTCACCTTTCCCTACCACTTCCACTCACTCAATCCGATCAGCCTACTCCTCCTACTCCAACCGTCCCAGCTATGGATGCCCTCTCGTCCTCGTCACCTCAACCAAGCCCCTCTCCTCCACCATCGCCTTCGTCGTCCACACCTTCTGACACATCCCCATCTACATCCCCGCCACCCCCTCCAGCCCGTATGGTCACGAGAACCCAAACTAACACTCTCAAGCCCAGAACTACCCAGACTTCGTTCGGTATCCCTTACCTCGTGGGTTTCTTACCACTTTCTCCATCTCTGAACCCACCTCTTACACCGAAGCCTCTAAACATCGTGTTTGGCGTGATGCGATGCAAGAAGAAATTAATGCTCAGATTCGTAATAACACTTGGGATCTCGTCCCCTCCTCCCTTACTATGAATATCATTGGTAACAAATAGGTTTTTCGTGTTAAGTCTCATGCATATGGTACAGTTGAACGTCACAAAGCTCGGTTGGTTGCTAAGGGCTTTCACCAGGCTGAAGGCATTGATTTTCAGGAGACATTCAGTCCTGTTGTCAAGCCCATCACCATTCGTCTCCTTCTCACTCTGGCCCTCACTCGTCAGTGGTCCATTCGCCAGGTTGATATTCAAAATGCATTTTTACATGGTTACCTGACAGAAAATGTCTCTATGCAGCAACCTGCAGGTTTTGTTCATCCGGATTTCCCACATCATGTTTGCCGCTTGAAGCGAGGTCTTTATGCATTACGAAAAGCACCATGCGCATGGTTTTCTCATCTCACTGAGGTTCTTTTGACTTATGGGTTTCATGCGTCCAAGGCTGATGCGTCCTTATATATATATATGCTCGTGGCTCAGAGCAGGTTTATCTTTTTATTTATGTGGATGATATCGTCATCACCGGGTCTTCTGATGCTTTAATTCAGCGGGTTCTTGATCATTTATCGTCTCGTTTTCCGGTTAAGGATCTTGGCACCCTCTCTTACTTTCTTGGGGTTGAGGTTCTTTCTGTCCCTGATGGCCTCTATCTTACTCAGCGCAAATATATCTTGCAACTTCTTCAAGAAGCTGGTATGACCACTGCCAAGGCCTGTGTCACGCCCATGGCTGCTAAATGTCGTCTTCAGCAACTCGGCAGCCCTGCCTTCTCGGATCCTACTTTGTATCGCACCATTGTGGGTGGCCTTCAATACCTCAATTTTACTCGGCCCGACATCGCATTTGTTGTTCATCGTGTTAGTAAGTATATGCACTCCCCCACCGAGATCATTGGATGGCTGTCAAACGTATTCTGCTCTACCTTAAGCACACTATCTCCGATGGCCTTCATCTCACTCGGGCCTCCTGCCTCACTATCCATGCCTTCACTGATGCTGACTGGGCTGCAGACTCTGATGATCGTCGGTCTGTTGGAGCTTACCGCATTTTTCTTGGCTCTTCTTTGATTAGTTGGCATTCCAAACAACAACATACTGTATCCAAGAGCAGGACTGAAGCTGAATACAAGTCCCTTTCCAATAATGCTGCTGAAGTCCAGTGGATATGTGCCCTTCTTCGTGAAATGGCCGTCCCTCTTGCTACTGTTCCCGTCCTCTGGTGTGACAACATCGGTGCAACTTACCTTGCTGCCCGATAACGGAAAAATTCACTGTTATTTTTATAACTTTTCAACCCGTTTCTGATATCATTTCGAGTATTTTTATATCAGTTCGAGTCATTAATTCCAATGTTTCATCTAAATATGTTAGTAGTGACTATTTTATAAAATATCGTGTTTTTATAAGTTTTTATTAGTTTTGTACCGGTTTAGTAACCGGTGTGTCGTGTCGGATTTACGTTTGGTATTTTGGTGGTTCATTGCAGGATTATAAGTTTACCAAAATTCCACGTAACGACACGTTTTGAGCTCTAAAAGAGGTGTTTAGAGGGTTAGAAGAAGGTGCCACAAGTTTACGAGTTCAACGGAGCAAATTTTCCTAAGTACTTAATCGTTACATATTTTCGACGGAGATTTGACCCACTTAGAAGCATTTTTAGGGGATGACTTCTTAATGAAAGTTGTAGATCTTCAAATAATCTTTCCAACGCATTTTGAATCACGTCAATCGGATTTCTACAACTCAAATGGTGGTCAAGTGGCTAATCAATTCGTATTAGTGGAAAATCCCGAAAACGACACGACATACGAATGGCTCATCAAAACGACATTTTCTCGAAGAAGAGTCCTTATGAAAGTTGTAGAGTTTTCCGAGAGCTTTCTAATGACGTTTAAATCATGATTTTTGAGTGTCTACAATTCAAGTTATGGGCATTATACGAAAAATTTCGACTCGACTCGGCTCAAACTTGGTCTTCAAGGCCATCAAAATATCTAGATATTTTGAAAGCTAAGATATTCCAAAGTATATTCCCGGATATTTTCTCCAAAACTTAATTATTAAGTTTAGCATATTCTTTCGCATATTCCTTTAAAAGCATATTAAAGTATATTCCCTGGGATATTTTCTCCAAACTTAATTATTAAGTTTGGCATATTCCCTGGAATATTCTCTTTTTTTCCCCTATATATACCTCCCTTTCCCCTTCCATTTGAGGTGCCCCCTTTCTCTTCTTCTTCTTCCATCTTCTTTATTTTATGTTGGGGGCCTATATGTAGTTATATATGTAGTTATAATGTCGTGTAATAACCCGACTAGTTATACTTTTAATATAATTTCATTTCCGCTTTTTATTGCTTTCTTTTACTTTTATGCAATTAGTATAAATAAATATATATATATTATATACATATCTATATCTATATATATATATCTATATACATATATATATATATATATATATATATTTACTTTTACGCACTTTTATTTACGCATTTTTATTTACGCAATTTACTTACGCATTTACTTTTACGCACTTATATATATATATATGATATATTTTTCTTTTCGTTATAATGAGTAGCTAAAGTAGTCACATAGCCGAATTATGTGAAAACGGGTGAAATTAACCCTCGGTAGACGAGATGGGAGTTGTGTAGCACGTAATATAATGTTTTAATGATTAATCCACGTCCTAAAACTTATTATAAACGTCTTTGAATTAGATTGATCATCTAGTCCATTGTCACACACATCGAACCTATAAATGCATTTTGCGGTGAGATGTGGGAAAAGGGGTTTTGGGATCGTTGCGTAGATTCGGCCTAGTTGTTAGGACCGTTTCCAATATAGAGGTTTGTCATCGTTGTTCGAGCGACTCAAAGAGCGTAATCATGTTAGGTTAATCGGTTTTCTAAAGGGAAAATTAATTAACTTCACATAGGGTGTTGAGTGAGAGTTGTTCGGATCTTAACACCGTAATTAGGAGTTGGCACCCGTGGATGTCGTTAAAATACCGTGGAAAGGTAGGTTGGTTAAAACACACTCCTAATCAAGTTTTTCCCTGTGGGGAGATAACTTTGTTGGATCATAACTCGGCTATGCTTTTTAATCTCGTTAGAATAATCTTTACTTTTTCGCATTAGCTATAACACTCCACTTAAAACTTTGATCGCCTAGACTAAGCACCACGTTCGCTTTGGTACTCACAACCACATTTCTCTTGGGACGACCTCGTACTCCCGTAGCTATCCCAGCAATCGACCCGTACTGCCTTTGGTTAGAGAGTTAGTTTACCCACAGTTGCGAGTCTTTATAAATTGTATTTTTGAAGGGGTAAATTTTAGCTCATCAAAAATTGGCGCCGTTGCCGGGGAAATGTGTGATATTGTTGTGATATCTTGTAAGTGAACCGAAGGCTTGGGCCTAGGTTTTAAAAAATAAAAAAAATAAAAAAAAAAAACGAAAAAAAAAAAAAAGAATTTTTTTTTTTTTTTGTTTTCCTGTTGTTTTCTGAGATCTTGCAGATTGAGTTTAAATGGATGGATTTTTCAATCAATACTACTCACCTGAACAACAATACTCCTACCAACCTCAGGCACCGGAACAATCTTATCAACAACAGTTCGTGTCTCAGCCTCAATATCAACATCAGAATAACCAAGGTTCATGGGCTTATCAGTGCCCTAGTGCATACCAGGACCAGAATTATGGATATTCAAGTTATGAACCACAATATTATGAGGGTTACCCGAACCCTAATGCTTATCAGGATTACAGTGTTCATACTCAGCACGTTGATAGCTTTAACCATATTCAGCCATCTGATCAGTGTCTGGAATGGCAAGAGGACTACTACTCACCTCCGATGAATCAAAGTCAATATGATCAGTGCGCCCCCATGCCACAAGAAGAATTCACCGACGAGTCAAATAGAGCAACTAGAACGATTGAACCGGATCTTGGAAGAGCGCGTTGGACATGCGGGAGTTCAAGGTAAGTACCGACTCCGCTATAAGAAATCTTCAAGACAAGGTGGGGCAATTGATTGAATTAGTGAGGTATGTGAAAGAGGCGAGAGACATGTGAGGTGGTTAGGGATGATGATGAGGTTATCACCGAAGAAGTTCGAGGTTGAGAATAAGGTTGATAATTCAGTTTGCGAAGAAAAAGTGCAAGATTTGGAGATGACAGAGTTAGAGGAGCGGGAGATTGATTGGCCATCTTTAGTAAAGCTACTGGGAGAGTTGGTAATAGGCGATATATCGGTCCCGGATTATTACATTCGTCCACTCGTGAGGATGAATTTTCTATGGTCCGGTTGTATACTCCCCGATGGATGAGCTTTATGGTAATTTTCAAAAGAAGATGGTTCGACATGATGATAAAAGAAGGTTCGACGGTGGGAGGAGGTAACATCGAGGGCCAAACGAGGTACGTTTCTAGACAATTTAATTTCAATGGTTCTCGCATTGTTAATTTTTCTTAAGCTATTGATCTTCTTGAGTTCGGATTTTGGTTGATTGAGTCCGTATAGAGTCACCATGTCGAGCAAACGACGTTAAACAAAAGCGCTACCGGGAGGCGACCCGATAATAAAGATAATTTGAATAAGCCTAGTCTTAATGAAATGTAGAATACGTATGAAAGATGAACACAAAGCACAACCAAGTCTCAGGATGAATGTTTGAATGTCATTAAAAGGGAACGATTAGGTGGTTATCCGAAAATCCCTATGGAGAAAAAAGAAACATTCAAATACTTCATTTCTTGGACTTAGGTTATTGAACCCTTCGAGGATCGGGTATAAAAGACTCACTACATTTCATTTTATGATCTAGTCTGTTTCAAATTTCTAATAGTTGTAGTATAGTGGTGAGTATTCCCACCTTAATAAAACTGTGTGTAATAAAAATGAATCTAAGAATAGCTGACTTGACTATGATATATGCTCATATGCTTAGATGTTCTGTGCTTTACCCGTGTGGGTTATTCTTCCATCTAAAGCTTTTATGAGATTTGCTATCTATATTGTCTATCGAATTTTCTGACGTGACAGGGCCATTATCTTATTATTCCCATATCTCTATTGCATACTTTGGCACGAGGACCATGTCCCGTGTTTGCTTTGTTTTGGTTGTTTTTATATAGGGATTCGGGACGTGCTTTCTCATGGTCGTTACGGGATTCGATAGCACCTTTCTGCCTGGTGTATAAGCTAAGTCTTCCTCCCTATCTCATTTACACTCTGAGGATAATGCCAAATCGTAAGTGGGGGGTAGAGTCTGGTTGGTTTAGAAATGGCAGTAAGTGTTTAAACCCTTAGTTTTTGATTTTTCGAGCATTAATGAGTTGATTAAAATAATTTGTATAAGGTATATATTTCATGGATTTAAAGATGTAATGATTAATTTGGATATGTATAACCAAAGTGAACCGTAAGTGCATTTTAGCCTAAATTTATTTGTGTAACATGAATTCCTTCACGTAAGCCTTTGATATTGAAGCGAAAATTTTAAACTGTATCCATTCAGTATCCTAGTGGTTTATCCTAGAAATAGCAGTAACTTAGTACCTAACTTCTGAACATGTACTGTGAATATCTGAAGGTTTGAATGTGATAGAAAGAATGTCAAAATAAGATAAACTATATATATGTCGGTTGTAGCTACCAATGATTTGAGTGCGGTAGGGCGTTATCACGAAATGTCCTATACCACTATGAGGCTTAAAAGCTCCCGACTGCCTGATGATAGTAGTCCAGCTAGGGTGTTATCACGAAACATCCTATTGCCGGGAATGAGGGTATAAAAAATAAAAAAAAATAAAAAAAAAAAAAGGAAAAAAAAGAAAAAAAGAAAAAAAAAAATAATAATAATAATAACAACCTAGTTAACTTCTGGCTATCCCCAGTATAAACTAAATGATATGCATTAGGGATTATCCTAATAAGTACACGGGAGGACGTTGTGTGGAATTGTTACTACCTATGCCTAGGAAAGTCATTAGGATTGTCTGAATGGATATTTGTGCGTTTGCTTGATTTATTCAAGAGAGGATAGTGGAAATTGAAAAGGCATGTCACACACTCACTCGTTATACATTTATATTGTGGTTAACGTGTAATTATGATTCGAATGGTTGCATCATCGATTGTCATTCATATCTTATTTTCATGAATTTTTCCTCATTCATTTTATTTTACCGCTTATTTTGTTCGAGGACGACCAAAAGCTAAGTGGGGGGTTGTGATAACGGAAAAATTCATTTCGTTATTTTTATAACTTTTCAACCCGTTTCTGATATCATTTCGAGTATTTTTATATCAGTTCGAGTCATTAATTCCAATGTTTCATCTAAATATGTTAGTAGTGACTATTTTATAAAATATCGTGTTTTTATAAGTTTTTATTAGTTTTGTACCGGTTTAGTAACCGGTGTGTCGTGTCGGATTTACGTTTGGTATTTTGGTGGTTCATTGCAGGATTATAAGTTTACCAAAATTCCACGTAACGACACGTTTTGAGCTCTAAAAGAGGTGTTTAGAGGGTTAGAAGAAGGTGCCAGCAAGTTTACGAGTTCAACGGAAGAAATTTTCCTAAGTACTTAATCGTTACATATTTTCGACGGAGATTTGACCCAGCTTAGAAGCATTTTTAGGGGATGACTTCTTAATGAAAGTTGTAGATCTTCAAATAATCTTTCCAACGCATTTTGAATCACGTCAATCGGATTTCTACAACTCAAATGGTGGTCAAGTGGCTAATCAATTCGTATTAGTGGAAAATCCTGAAAACGACACGACATACGAATGGCTCATCAAAACGACATTTTCGAAGAAGAGTCCTTATGAAAGTTGTAGAGTTTTCCGAGAGCTTTCTAATGACGTTTAAATCATGATTTTTTGGATGTCTACAATTCAAGTTATGGGCATTATACGAAACAAATTTCGACTCGGCTCAAACTTGGTGCTCAAGGCCATCAAAATATCTAGATATTTTGAAAGTAAGATATTCCAAAGATATTCCCGGGATATTTTCTCCAAAACTTAATTATTAAGTTTGGCATATTCTTTGGCATATTCCTTTGGCATATTCCAAAGTATATTCCCTAGGATATTTTCTCCAAACTTAATTATTAAGTTTGGCATATTCCCTGGAATATTCTCTTTTTTTCCCCTATATATACCTCCCTTTCCCCTTCCATTTGAGGTGCCCCCTTTCTCTTCTTCTTCTTCCATCTTCTTTATTTTATGTTGGGGGCCTATATGTAGTTATATATGTAGTTATAATGTCGGTGTAATAACCCGACTAGTTATACTTTTAATATAATTTCATTTCCGCTTTTTATCGCTTTCTTTTACTTTTATGCAATTAGTATAAATAAATATATATATATTATATACATATCTATATCTATATATATATATCTATATACATATATATATATATATATATATATTTACTTTTACGCACTTTTATTTACGCATTTTTATTTACGCAATTTACTTACGCATTTACTTTTACGCACTTATATATATATATATGATATATTTTTCTTTTCGTTATAATGAGTAGCTAAAGTAGTCACATAGCCGAATTATGTGAAAACGGGTGAAATTAACCCTCGGTAGACGAGATGGGAGTTGTGTAGCACGTAATATAATGTTTTAATGATTAATCCACGTCCTAAAACTTATTATAAACGTCTTTGAATTAGATTGATCATCTAGTCCATCATTGTCACACACATCGAACCTATAAATGCATTTTGCGGTGAGATGTGGGAAAAGGGGTTTTGGGATCGTTGCGTAGATTCGGCCTAGTTGTTAGGACCGTTTCCAATATAGAGGTTTGTCATCGTTGTTCGAGCGACTCAAAGAGCGTAATCATGTTAGGTTAATCGGTTTTCTAAAGGGAAAATTAATTAACTTCACATAGGGTGTTGAGTGAGAGTTGTTCGGATCTTAACACCGAATTAGGAGTTGGCACCCGTGGATGTCGTTAAAATACTCGTGGAAAGGTAGGTTGGTTAAAACACACTCCTAATCAAGTTTTTCTGTGGGGAGATAACCCGTTGGATCATAACTCGGCTATGCTTTTTAATCTCGTTAGAATAATCTTTACTTTTTCGCATTAGCTATAACACTCCACTTAAAACTTTGATCGCCTAGACTAAGCACCACGTTCGCTTTGGTACTCACAACCACATTTCTCTTGGGACGACCTCGTACTCCTGTAGCTATCCTAGCAATCGACCCGGTACTCTGCTGGTTAGAGAGTTAGTTTACCCACAGTTGCGAGTCTTTATAAATTGTATTTTTGAAGGGGTAAATTTTAGCTCATCACTGCCAACCCTGTCTTTCATGTACGTACGAAGCACATTGACATTGATTACCACCATGTTCGAGAATTGGTGGCTGCCAAACGCATTCAGATCGCTTTCCTTTCTTCCAAAGATCAATTGGCCCATCTCCTTACGAAGCCGCTTGCTAATCCATGTTTCACTTCGTTGAAGACCAATCTCCACGTCCGCTCCGTTCCCGTGGGATTGTGGGGGGCGTGTTGAGACTACTTGACGTGGCCTTTCCTAGTGCTAATACCAGTCCTTAACCGACAGTGTATCGGGTCAAACTGTAGTGCTAGTATGGTGAGTCAGAGTGTCGAATCCTCAGGGAACTTGGTAATTCTTTTAAGTGTGGTTAAACACCAAAGAGCTATTATTAACTCGATCTAAACCGCAATTTTATAATACAGATCACTACTATTCTACTTAACATAAAATAAATGCGTAATATAAAAATTATTCTAATATAATATATATATAGATATATAAATATATATAGATATACATAAATTGCAAAATATATATATATAGATATAAATATATAGTTACCAATATATAGTTTAGACGGATAAGTTTATAGAACTAGCCAAAGTTTATATAATTGATTTATAAGATCTTTTCAGTGAACGGAATGTGCTCGATCTTTCCTTTTATATTAGGTCCAATTGAGTAAATGAAACGGTGCACTCCTGGAGTTAACAATTCCTCCTCACACGAGCGTATGAAATTGTCATATGTCATTGTCATCAGTTCAATCTCCACAACTGCCCCATGCTAATCTCGGTTAGTACGAAGCAGTACCGAGTACAAATCTACCCCGGATAAAAGAGGTTATTCCATTAGTCAGATGGCCGATGTTATTCAAAAGGCTCCGGTTGTCAGGCGGATCGATTTAACTTTCCGGTTTTAGTTTCAATTAAACTGTTGATTTTAACATTATTACGATCTCGAGCACAATTTTAATAAGATCCATCTTTCCCAAGACAAATCTACCCCCGGGTAGGAAATAGGATTCCGTAGTCACGCTTTCGCACGGCCAATTTTACCCTCCGGTTTTTCTATCTTTTATCTCATATCCTAACTTCTCTGATCGGTTCATCGTTAGGTTATATGGTGCGATTCATCTTGGTTAATTACGTCAATCCGAATATTATCAATACGTTACAGAATAGAAAAAGATTCAATTAACTCAATTTTAGTAAATTTTAATTAGACAACATTCCTTTACCGAAAAGATCGAAATAAAACGATTACATAACTTTGGCTAGTTATTAGATTTAGCCTAAAAACATTATAACAACGAAAAACATAACAAACATAAATACTTAAGAAGTTTTACCCGATTACAATCGTTGAATCGGAAAATTTGTATTCTTCCGGATATTACAACGACTTCAACAACACCGATCTTACGATAACTTCTCGAGCATTATAACGATACTACTTTATTTATGGCATAAGGCCTATATACATACATACTATTTCTAAGAAAAAGAGGTTAGGAAACTATATTGGTACACTCGCATTTGTATGAACTCGCTCTATTTATAAGCAAGATTTTCGGGGCCGGATCGATCCGAGGTGATGCCGGATTGATCCGGGAATAAAAAATAGTATCCCTCGATTATTCTCTCAGACCACATGCTTGGATAATCATTAAGTTTCCTCGGATCGATCCGAGGTTAATCCGGATTGATCCGGGTAGCTTTTTATTCCATAACTTGATCTGAAACTTGATAAAATCATAACTTGAACTCTGGATCTCCAAATGACATAATTCAAGAGGCATTGGAAAGCTCTTGAAAAGATCTATAACTTCCATGAGGGACTCTTCTTGAGAAAATGCCTTTTTGATGGGCCATTTGTTCGTCGAAAATATAATTCGATAATGGTGTCACGAACTATTGATCCGCTTGACTTTAAATCTCGTGGCACTTCCTTACTTCCTTCAAAAGATACGATTTTACTTCAAAAAGTGTCGTCACTCGGGGTCTTGGTTTACCTAAGATCTGCAAATAAAATACCAAAAATACCCACGTAAATCTGACACGACACTCCGGTTATTATCCCGGTACAAAATTTATAACTTTTTATTACTTTTACTAGATTTTTATAGTATTTAGATTTATTCATAACTATTAATATTTTATAAGATTATCGTTATAATTTCTTATATTTTATATAAAAAGAGTCGATAACGTATATAAAACCTCGTAATTTTTATCATATAAATGTTATACATCACTACTCTAGAAGCTTCCAATTAATTCCATTTATTTTAGATTATTTGTATTTACATTTTATTGACTTGTTACCCAAGTACATCAAACACTATATATTGTATCAATCTCAATCTAAATGAAATCAATGGAAAAATATGTTTTACATTTACATTATTGTTAGAGCAGTTATCCGTCAAGAACGCTCGGCATGCATATATTAACTTTTAATAAATCAAAATTAATATATACATACGCCTCGTGACAATCAATCAGAGTAAAAGAGGAATAAATAAAATCTAAAGATTACTCGGAATAGAAAGTCAAACGACAATCAAAGGATCTCCAAGTCCCAAAATCTACGTCTAGAAAAGTGAAACGATAAAATAACGAAATAAATGTTGTTTACATTGTTACATCCTCAATAAATAGAGAAGATCTAAAAGGTCGTCTCTCAAAACTGTTTAAAAGAAAAATCATAAAAAGTGTAAATATCCATCCTCTTGAGCTTAAACCTCAGCTCCGTCATTACCGTCGTCGTATCCGTACTCATCGTTGTCCTGATAATCACCTTCTCGGGTGGGGACAAAGAAAGAGAAGGGGTAAGTACTTACGTACATAGTAAGGGGTAGAAGAAACGGTACAACAAATAACAATAAAGGCAGATTCATATAACATGGCATCATCTACAATCACTACCACATAGGTTGTAATAGTAGAGCCCTCTCATCCTCTACTAGCTCCGTAGTTTAACCTCACACAAATAAGATTTGTTACATCAATACCAAAGGACACTGTGCATGGTGAGAATGCACCGAGATATATTAAACACCTCTCAAGGGGGCATGGACTTAGGTCTCCATGTAGGAAGTTACACGTTGTCCCCTGACACATAACTCAAAGGGATTGCAAGGTTCCCATGCTTCGATTTAGAAACGTGCATTACCAATGATATTGACGTTTTAGCTTTTACGAGTTAAGTCTAACCACCTGGTTCATTCACGTATAAGGCTCCTTAGGGACTTCTAGTCCTATACATCTAGTTACACTACCTAGCACGTTGTAAAAGAATCATTGACTACTAAGCCAAGGTCTCACAAGGCCTAAACAAAGCCTTCCGGTGCTCCCACCTTCTCCCCGTACAGGGTCTCAGTTGTGGTGCGATTTGATACCAAGGCTACCAGAAGTCAATGTTAGACATTGTCAAATAACATGGAATGCCCTCATACGCATGCAAACCAATTAAACATTCATAAAAGACTTGAAAGGGAAAACTGGGTGAATACGCACGCATTCCCCTTCAATGCGCATGCATTCTGCGTGCCGTGAACCAAACTTACATCCTATTGCTACAATGCGCACGCATTGCTCCTCAATGCGCACCCATTGATCATCCTGTAGCATCCTGTCCAAATTCTGAAGCACAATGCGCACGCATTCTGTTCAATGCGCACGCATTGATCGATCAGACCTGAATCCCAAGTTTCTGGTCTGTCAATGCGCACGCATTGTATGGGATGCACACACATTGACGGGCTGAAGCTTGAAATCAGTCTGTTTCGATCCCGTACCTCGTTCCAATCGCTTCCAACCTTATTCCTCCCCAAAACCTGCACTTTTATCAGTATTATGCACACACCAACAACGTTTAAGAACACCCCCTTACCTTAGATCTTTCGAGAGCAAAAACAAAAGCAAAACGAACGTAAACGCTTGAAACCATCAACACCAAACTCTTCTACGATTCACCTACGATAATCAAATACGAGCTACGATTAGGCAACCCTCCAAAGACAGAAAACACATGTTTTTCCTCAAGAACGTAGGAGATCTAAACTAGGGCTAAAATCGTTTGTGTAGAAACGATCATCTCCTCGCGGTGATCAAAACCTTCTACTATCGTCTGCACAAAACTCAATTGATCAGCCTCGGATTGGAAGATTGCGTTTTTCTCTCTTTTTCCTCTCTGATGTGTCGCCCCTTTCTTCAGAATTCAGAAAATTGACGTTCTGACTAATGATTTACGTTTGGGTATTATTTCCTTTAAATACCCTAATTAAGATCCCTTTAAAATAATTAATTAAAATCCTTCTTAATTAAAACAACTAGGTATAGTATAAAATAGAAAAATAAGTATATTTCTCCTTTTACAATTATATACTTCTTGGATTTTCGGGATTTTACATTATTACACAACATTACTATAGGCAGTATGATACATCTCATCTCACAATGCATGTTAAAAGACTTTGATTTATCAACACACACACAAACAAAAAAAAAAAAAAAAAAAGAGAAGACTTTAATTATAATATCATAATATCATATAGTTTCATGCAATACTTGGAAACTTCCCTTCTATTTTAGACAAATCAAGTTTTTGTTATATATATATAATAACAGCACGGGGATTTTGTTAAAATTTTCAATCATGATGCTGTTGAAAATTTTAGTACATGAATTACAAAATAAAGTCGCAATCACTAGCCAATTGAAAACCAAAAGCTTCACGTAATAACACATGTAAAAATTTATGAGTATCAATACTACTAGAAAGCTATGACTTCGATTCTCAATAACACATCCCTCAAAAAATAATAATTAAAAAATAACACATCTTTAGAAATTTTTAGTTACTAATTACTAAGGTAAAGCGACCGTGATAATCAGATCCCAACCACAAAATCGGGAACATTGAATAACCACAATAAAGCGCACGTCAGCCTCGATAAACCAACACATAGATTAAAACAAACCATATAGTACCTCCGTCCCAAAATATAAGTTATTTTAGATATTTTCACACATATTAAAAAATTGGTTAAATTTGTTATTTATCATTAATTTTGATTAAAAAGACTAAAATGACCTTTCATTATTAATACAAAATAATAAAAAGTGGTTGAGTATATATAATAAATGAGGGGTAGAAAGAGAAAAATGTAATAAATGCTTTATTGGTTTTGTAAATGGACTTACATTTTAGGACAAAACAAAAAAACTAAAATAACTCATATTTTGAGACGGCGGTAGTATAATTGAAAAGATTTGCACAAACTCATACTTAGGTGTATAATGGAAGACATGGGTGGCTCCAGAAAATTCGAGATGCCGATAAAATATTTGTCACCTTTTTATCTTTAAAATGTAAGATTGTATATTAAATCTCATTGCATGTCAATTTTAGAAGTAGTAGATCAATATATAAAAACCATCGGATCAATTTCATAAATAAAGATGTATATTGGATTTTTTTTTGGATATGTTTTTTCAACGGGTGCGGTCTGGGACAGAAAGTTGGAGAATTTTTTCTATGGTGTGTCAACCTCGTACGGGTACACTTAAAAACCTTACTATTTAAGGGTAAGGGTAAATTACTATTTACACATTAAAGTCCACGAGATTTTATGTTTGTATTGCCACATATAAATCATGCGTAACTCACGATAATGAGATTTGAACTCAGAACTTCTTGATTCTGAGTCCTCCGCACAACTATTCGGTTGGGCCTAATCGGCGTATAAAGCAAACCTGTATACAAAAACGTAAAGTGTTGTTGTTGTTGTTTTTCAGGTGTGGATAAAAATCACAAGGCTAAGCTACTTGGTGGCCCATTGGTGGCCCAAGGTGATTTCCTGGATATTTCTTCTGAACCAGATAGCTTTTGTGAAAAGCAGGTGGACCCGTCCCATGCCCATAACCATGTGCAAAAACAGAATAAATATGATGATTTATTGGAAGTCGACCTGGACAATGAAATTTCAGAAAATCACTTGAACTCTCCTGCAGAGTCTAAAGTGGGTCTTCACAAAAAAGACAGAGTTTTATATGATGTGTTCGGGTTTGATTGCACAAAAAGACTACAGCAAAAAGAACAGGAGAAGATGAAGAAAAATGGTAAATTGAAGAGCAGAGATGTGGGAGTCTTCCCCATTAATTCAAAATCCGAGGAAAGGGTGTTGTGTGATTTTCACTTTAATCACTAAATGCTACCGCAAGCGCACGGCTTATCGAGTAGTACATAGGATGTCGATCCCACAGGGACTTGGGACACTCACAGAATAGTTATCAATTTATGTTAGCTAAACTGATCAAATTTAGGGGTTTTGAGTAATAAAATAACTAAAAACTTAGGTCCTATTTAAACTCAACACAAGTCCAAGAAATTACTAGAGATCAGTTGTAAGAACTTCAGAATGTCGGATTACCACGGTAAGAATATATATACGACTTTTACAACGACCTTTCCATTTACTATGAATATTTACTTATGTTGACGAATAATCAAAAGTGATTAACAATATTCTTTCGAACTACTATTAATCGTGCCTAAATTAATATTAAATCCGATTTCTCGCTCATTAAATTAATCTAGACCCATTAAAAATCACTATTCATAATGTCACAAGAAATTTCAATTAACTTTCGCTCTCATGAATTTTATTGATTGAAATTAGGGTTCTAACCTATCAATTAAATTTCACTTTTCAGTCCATCACCTAATTGATAATAAATTCTTCATATAAATCTACGAAAATTCATCATTCGATCCATCAATTCATAAATTCATACGAAATAGCACACCAAAATCAATACAAAAGCATATCGATCATAATAATAGGAAAGATCGAATCTTTAACTCATATATTCATTTACCGGGCTCTCCTAATCCTAGAAAATTAAATCTACTCGCGCATAATCAAAGAGATCACAAAAATCATGGATTTAAGCATTGTGAAACATAAAAATAAAATAAAAGGAAGAAAATTAAGAGAAAGAAAATAGAATTGTCTCACAAATATCATAAAACCAAGAAATTCAATGATCCGTTCTTCGTTCTTGAGCCCTAAGCAATAATCTTGTTCTTGAAAAGTTGAGAGAAAAAAGTAGATGGTGATGGGAATGGTTTCACGCCTAGGAAATCTGAATATGGCGTGTATCTTGATTTTTTACGACTTGGGAGATTAAAAAAGTGATAATTACATAATTTAATAAGTTTCCATAATTAATTTAATCAAGAAAATCTCTAAAATCAAATATCTATCAATCTTGGACTCTTCTAGTGTGTGGGCTCCTCCTTGTCATCAGAAATCACGCCAATTTGAAGGAAAATACGTTGGTGAAATTTCGACCAATCAGAACATTTCGTTGGCCAGGATCAGATTTCTAGAAATTGTCACACCCTGAGTGTGACAGGGGCTGGTTTTTGAACTCTTCCACTTTAGCTCCGCTTTTTGGGCCTTTTTCTTCCAATCTCGAACAATGCTGCAATAATTCAAACATCCGCAGTAATCTAGCCCAAAAAGGATAAAAACATCACAAAATAATAACATACGACACCAAATTGAGTCCAAAACATCTAGAATTATTCGACTTTTTAGAAACTTACCACTCCCCCAAGCTTAAGACTTTGCTTGTCCCCAAGCAAACAAAAAGACTCAAAACGAGACGGACTAAGAAGATCACACATGACATAGCAATAGACAAAGATGCACAACACACGAGCATCAATAAAATTAATCCCGACATTCAAAACACAAGATATAGACTAACGAATCCTTTTTATCATATCATGAGCAAAAGTGAACAAAAATTGTCAATGGGAAACAACATTGACCAAGCAAATAGACTCTCACGAGATAAATCACTCAACGCTCAACATTTGTGAGGTGACTAAACTCTCAAGTTCATTCTATTGAAAATGCCCTACTATAAGCTTGTATATCGTCTCATATCAATCACCAAGGCATTGTGCAACACATAAATCATAAGGTCTTTGGAAAAAAAAAGAGGAGTGAGGATAGCCCAAGTAAGAAAAAGAAAGTGATAGGTGTAGGAAAAGGTACAAGAGATGGAAAAACCATTAGAACTAGCGGAACACATGACTAACAAACTTCAACATCATACAAGTGCAAGGGGGTCCAACGCTGTATTTCCAAACCCAAGAAAATACAAAGGATAATTTTTCTACTATGGGAGAATAATGATACAACTCCCTCTTTATTACAAACAAATAGAAAAAATAATATTTAGGAGGGTTTTTTTTTTTTATTGCCTCCTTTATTGACTCCTTTTTTTTCATATATTTTTCTTTTCTTTTGTCATTTTTTTTTCAAACTAAGAAACAGACAAATGGTAACAATATGAATTTTCCCCAAACTTGATCATTAAATACTAAGTACAAGAAATTTGATAGCCACATGCCCCAGTTAGTCCTTAGGTTGGGTGAAAGGAATTGGGCTACCTCTTTTTTCGGGTTGTTCAATGTATGGTGTAGTGAAGTAAGGTAAAGTGGGAAAAAGGTGTAATAAAGATCAAGGTTCGAAAGGTATATAATGTGGTGGAAGGTAGAGACGAATGCTTCAATCATTTCGACGTGTTTGCACATACCAAGGCAACATCAACAAGACTCAACACAAGTTCTAAAGGAACAAGTCCAAGGAAGAGAAAATACGCACAAATTTAGGGTGAGACCGAAGTGGTCGGTCATATGGCCGGAACAATATCTCACCGGGTTATTTGTCTATTCACTCAGACTCTATTGTTTCCTAAAGAAAATAATGGCACTTTTATACATGATAGTCTAAAAAGGATTTTTCACTCCATGTCATGCATTTCTCTTGTCAGAACAAACTATATCAATTTTCATGCATTGCAAAATTCATCTAAAGTAGCTATGTGTGATCATCAAAACCATCAAGACAAAACGACACAACTGACTCGGCTGACAATGACTAAGACTGTAAATTGCATAGAAGAAAGATTTGCACAAATGTCGATCCCCCACACTTAAATGTTGCATTGTCCCCAATGTGATTAAATTAAAACAGTGGAGGGAAAAAGAAAATTCACAAGATGCAACGGGCGGGCTCCTTGTGTGCATATCATAACGCTTTGAATATCGTAGTCTGGAAGACTCGTCTTTTAGCCCTTAAACAGTGGTGGTCCTCTCCTTGGCGGCTTGATGTTAGGAGTAATGTCTTGAAGATTCTTAGCTCTCCCTATGATGAAGAAGAAGTGGAGTGGAGTGGAGGTGTAGAGGTGGAAGAAGAAGAGGGTAAAAGAAGAGAAAATAAAATAAAATAAAAATAAAAAGGATTGGATGAAGGGGGTGATGGGGAAAGGGATGATGCAGGGGCTGATGGGGGAAGAAGAGTTTGGTTTTGGGAGAAGAAGGGTAGAAAAGGAAAAGAAAATAAAATAATAATAATAATAATAAAATAAAATAAATAATAATATGATATATGCTGGGACAGAAAAAGGTTTGGTTTTTTTTTTTTTTTTTTTGTGTGCAGCAAAAGTGAAAAAAAAAAAAAAAAAAAAAAAAAAAACCAGCCACCATCACACCCAATGTGTGATAGCTACTTGTTTGTTTGTTTGTTTTGTTTTTTTTTTTTAAAGAAAAAGGTGTGTGTCACACCCCGGGGGTGTGACACGTAGGCGGTTTATGTCTCCACAATTTCTCCTCTTCTCAATCATAGTGATGATCATCGTCACACCCTCGGTGTGACAAAATCTGATTTATGGCCAAGAATTTTTTTTTCTCCTTTTCGATACCACACTCATGGTCCCTAATCACGTCCTAGGCGTGATCTTCCATTCTTCAAAACTCTTTTGTTTCTCCGCATGCACTAGCCTTCAATAACCACTTGCGCACATCCATCTCTCTGCAAAACAGCCACAGACACGACCAAACCAAAATAAACCCTATAAAAATAAGAAAAAAAAAATACTTGGGTTGCCTCCCAAGAAGCGCTTGTTTAAGGTCATTAGCTCGACCCCTGTTTAATTCAATCCGGAGGTCGAGGTGGAGAAGAGGTAGATGAGACCTTCTTCTTCACTTGAACTCCTTCGGCATGCTTCTTCGAGCCCCATATTCTCACGCCATTACCTTTAGGCATACCACCCATATTGTCCCCATCTCGCTTACAGGACTTAAATTCCACGGGATGTTTATCATTCTCGTGCCGCACACCACTCCTACTTGGTTTTGGATTTGGAAGGATGGGTTTTGTCTTCTCCCGTATGACTTCTCCCTTCTTAAGCATCGAAACATCAGGCCTACAATCATCCACCTTAGCCTTCACTTGGTTGATTGAGGGATAGCAGTTTGCCTCGAGCAAGGGGATACACGCAATGAATTCAGCGCTCCCATTGACGTTTGGTTCACCATGAAGCACGTAGCTCTCTAAAGGATCACTCGCAAAAGGTTTCATAGTATCATCTTTCTCACACCCCTCCTTAGAATCAATTCTTTAACAAGACTTCTTAACCAAAGAAAAATCAGGATGACTAGACAAATTGAACTGAGCTTTCTCTTCTCCAACATTCAAGGATAGACTTCCACTTTTCACATCAATAACCGCTCCCGCCGTAGCCAAGAAAGGTCTACCAAGAATGATTGGGATGTTTGTATCCTCATCCATATCAAGAACAACAAAATCAGCCGGTATGGAAAACTTACCCACTTTAATTGGAACATCCTCCACTATACCTTCCGGATGTTTGACGGATCGATCCGCCAATTGCAGTGATATCGTAGTGGGCTTCAAATCACTAAGTCCTAACTTTAGGCAAACAGACAGAGGCATCAAACTGACACTAGCACCCTGCCCGATCAATGGTCACATTGCCAACCATGCAAGGTATAGAGAAGCTACCAGGATCCTTGAGTTTTGGAGGCATTTTATTTTGAACTATTGCACTACACTCCTCCGTTAAAGCAATTGTTTCATAGTCCTCTAGCTTTCTTTTATTAGACAGAATGTCCTTAAAAAACTTAGCATATGTTGGCATTTGGGAAAGTGCCTCGGTGAAGGGTACATTGATGTAAAGCTTCCTTAGAACCTCTAAAAACTTCCCAAATTGCTTATCTATATTCGCCTTAGCCAATATTTGAGGGAAAGGCACAGGAGGCTGATAGGGTGGCGGTGGGGCGTACTTAGGCTCTAGTTCCGGTTTTTTTCTCTATAGGGATTTCAACCTCGAACGTAGGTTCCTTGTTTTCATGCTTACCTACCTCAGCCTCCTTACTCTTACCAATCAAGATATCGGGCTCTACAAGTTGTTTTCCACTCCTCAAAGTCACTGCAATACAATGCTCCCTAGGAATCAGTTCAGGTTTGCCCGGCAGTATTCCAGGAGCATTGGAGGAAGCAACTGCTTGTTGAGAAATTTGATTCTCTAGTATCTTACCGTGAGCAGCTAGGTTGTCCACCTTAGATGCTAGAGTCTTAATCATCAACATGTTCTCCTCATTTTGCTTGGCTTGGTTTGCCATAAAATTTTCTATTAAACTCTCAATATTGGACTGTTGAGGAGGAGGATTGGATGGCCTATGTTGGAAACCAGCAGGGGTAAATGGGGTAGGTTGCAACGTATTATTCCTATATGGGAAAGTGTTATAGAAATTTACTTGCTCACGGGGTTGGGTAAGAAGTTGACATTCCAAAGCAACATGTCCAATCACACCACAAACTTCACAAGGTATTTCTGCATAACTCAAAGCACTCACATTAATTTTATCAAATTTAGAGCTAAGAGCATCCACTTTAGCAGAAAGAAGGGTCAAAGTGTCTACCTCATATTTACCTGGCTCCTTCTTTGATGTGCTAGGGGTTCTGTTTCCTGACCACATGGAACTATTTGTTGCCATATCTTCAATGAGATTGTATGCATCATCAGGATATTTATTATGCATTGCACCTCCTGCCGCAGCATCTATGTTCATCCTATCCCTATAATCCATTCCATTATAAAATGTCTGCACTAACTGCCATTTTTCCAACCCATGGTGAGGACAGTTCCTCAGCATTTCCTTAAACCGCTCCCAAGCTTCATAAAGGGATTCATTGTATTGTGTGAAGCTTGTAATCTGATTCCGCAACTGAACTATCTTACCGGGAGGAAAGTACTTGGCTAAAAAGGCCTGAGAGAGTTGATCCCATGTAGTCACCGTGCCTGGTGGTATGGAATGGTACCAGGCTCTTGCCTTATCTCTCAGGGAAAACTTGAACAACATGGTTCTGATCTGATCTGAAGTGATGTTGTTCACTTTGAGGGTATCACAGTATTCCAGGAATATCTTTAGATGCATATTAGGGTCTTCTATAGGTGATCACTCAAAGGAATTCTGTTGAACCATCTGAATAAGAGTAAGCTTCAGTTCGAAGTTGTTTGCTGCTATAGTAGGCTGCACAACCCCTGGCTGTAAACCCTGTGCAGTAGGCACTGAGTAATCCTTCAAGGTCTTATTATTGTTTTCAGCCATCTCTGTTTCTGATTTAGTTTCCTCTGTCTCAGATTCCAGCTTCAACAATTTTCTCCTCCTGTGAAAAGTCCTCTCGATTTCTAGATCTAACTCAAAGAGATTGTCAAGACTTCGAGATTTTCGCATAAACAAGAAGAAAAGACAACCAAGAGAGGAAAGCACAATTACCTACTAAAAAAAGAAAAAAAAAATCTAGTCTAACAAAATTAACAACCGGCTCGATGTTGGCACTCAAGTCCCCGGCAACGGCGCCAGAAAACTTGTTGTGTGATTTTCACTTTAATCACTAAATGCTACCGCAAGCGCACGGCTTATCGAGTAGTACTTAAGATGTCGATCCCACAGGGACTTGGGACAATCACCGAAAAGTTATCAATTTATATTAGCTAAACTAATCAAATTTTGGTGTTTTGAATTATAAAATAACTAAGAACTAAGGTCCTATTTAAACTCAACACAAGTCCAAGAAATTACTAGAGATCAAGTTGTAAGAACTTCTAGGATGTCGGATTACCACGGTAGCAAATATATGACTTTTACAACGAGCTTTCCATTTACTATGAATATTTACTTATGTTGACGAATAATCAAAAGTGATTAACAATATTCTTTCAAACTACTATTAATCGTGCCTAAATTAATATAAAATCCGATTTCTCGCTCATTAAATCAATCTAGATCCATTAAAACATCATTATTCATATTGTCACAAGAAATTTCAATTAACTTTCGCTCTCATGAATTTTCTTGATCGAAATTAGGGTTCTAACCTATCAATTAAATTTCACCTTTCAGTCCATCACCTAATTGCTAATAAATTCTTCATATAAACCTATGGAAATTCATCTTTCGATCCATCAATCCATAAATTCATACGAAATAGCACACCAAAATCAACACTAAAGCATATCGATTCATAATAATAGGAAAGATCGAATCTTTAACTCATATATCCATTTACCAGGCTCTCCTAATCCTAGAAAATTAAATCTACTCGCGCATAATCAAAGAGATCACAAAAATCATGGATTTAAGCATTGTGAAACGTAAAAATAAAATAAAAGGAAGAAAATTAAGAGAAAGGAAATAGAATTGTCTCACAAATATCATAAAACCAAGAAATTCAATGATACGTTCTTCGTTCTTGAGCCCTAAGCAATAATCTTGTTCTTGAAAAGTTGAGAGAAAAAAGTAGATGGTGATGGGAATGGTTTTCACGCCTAGGAAATCTGAATATGGCGTGTATCTTGATTTTTTATGACTTGGGGGATTAAAAAAGGGATAATTACATAATTTAATAAGTTTCCATAATTAATTTAATCAAGAAAATCTCTAAAATCAAATATCTATCAATCTTGGACTCTTCTAAGTGTGTGGGCTCCTCCTTGTCATCAGAAATCACGCCAATTTGAAGGAAAATACGTTGGTGAAATTTCGACCAATCAGAACATTTCGTTGGCCAGGATCAGATTTCTGGAAACTGTCACACCCTGGGTGTGACAGAGGCTGGTTTTTGAACTCTTCCACTTTAGCTCCGTTTTTTGGGCCTTTTTCTTCCAATCTCGAACAATGCTGCAATAATTCAAACATCCGCAGTAATCTAGCCAAAAAAGGATAAAAACATCACAAAATAATAACATACGACACCAAATTGAGTCCAAAAAATCTAGAATTATTCGACTTTTTAGGAACTTATCAAAGGGAGACCGACTACTCAATATCAGAATCCAACCTTCATAATATGACAAATATTGTTAGAAGATGGCTGATCGATCATGATGAGGATGGCAAGAGTGAATCGGAAAAAACCGCAGAATTGGGAAAAATTCTGGAAATTGATTGGAATGATAATGGAGCTTCATGTTCATTTTGACCTGTGCTTCTTGAATCTGTCTGGTCTTGTGATTTATAGTGATTTTTATGAAGATGTTATCTGTTAATATAAGAGGTATTGGGTCGGGTTGCAAAAAAAAATGGTTAAATGATTTGTGTTGTTCTCATCATTTGCCTATTATATCTGTTCAAGAAACCAAGTCATTGTTGGTTAATCGTATTTTGATACGATCCTTTTGGAAAGGAGCTGTCGGAATGTCAGGTGGGTTGTTAAGTGTATGGGATAAGGAAGTGTTCTATGTTGTTGACAAGTTTGAAGGTTCTAGCTTCATCGGTGTTAAAGGGGTATGGAAGGATTCTACTCAATTGTGTACTTTCATCAATGTGTATGCTCCTCAAAGTATTGAGGCAAAAGGAATGTTGTGGCAGGAATTGCTTTGTTATTTGCAGGAACAGATTGGTATGATTTGCATTCGTGGAGATTTTAACTCGGTTCGATCTTCAAGTGAGCGTAAAGGATCGGTTTTTAATCCTAATGATGCGGCCTCTTTCAACGATTTCATCGAAGGCTCGAAACTGGTGGACTTAAAAATGGGTAGAAGGAAATATACTTGGTACAATAAAACTGGTTCCAAGATGAGTCGACTTGACAGAGTGCTTGTGTCCGATAACTTTCTTTCTAAATGGGAAGATGTTTGTTTGGAAGCTCTTGATAGACGTTTTTCAGATCATTGCCCTCTGTTGCTATCTTTGAAAAAAATCGATTTTGCCCCTCTTCCGTTTAGAGTTTTTGATCATTGGCTGGAGCATTATGGATTAGTAGGAGTGGTGAAGAAAACCTAGGAACATGATGTGGTTTCAGTTAACCCAGGAGTAAGATTGAAATTAAAATTGAAACAATTGAAAGAAGATGTAAAAGCTTGGGGAAAGGAAGTGTTTGGGAGTTTAACCTTGCAAATTAGGCAAGAAGAAAATTTACTTGATGAGTTGGATTTAAAAGCTGAGGAAAAAAAGCTCAATGAGGAAGAAGAGAACCGTAGAGTCGTTGCTTCTAAGAAAAATTTTAAATATGGTGCCTTGATGGAAAATAATGCTCGGCAAAAATCTAGAATAAATTGGTTAAAGGAAGACGACGCAAATACAAAATTTTTCATAGATGTGTTAAAGGGAGAGCTAGAAAAAATGACATGCCGGGCTTATTGGTTAATGGTGCTTGGTTGGAGGATCCGGTTCTAGTAAAAGATGCTTTTCTAAAATCCTTTGAAGATATGTATAAGGAAAAGGTACGCTCCAGGCCTTTTTTTAACAGTGATCTTTTTGATAAATTATCACACGATCAATGCGTCTGGCTTGAAAGAAAATTATTGGAGGAAGAAATAAAAGTGGCGGTGTGGATGTGTGAAGGTTCTAAGTCCCCCGGGCCGGATGGTTTCAACTTCAATTTTATTAAAAAAATTTGGGGGATATCGAAAAAAGAATTTTGTGAAGCCATTTTCAAATTTGAGGAGTCTGCAAAGTTTCATAATGGGTCGACTTCTTCGTTTGTTGCTCTGTTGCCTAAATCAACTAACCCAGTTGTGATTAAAGACTACAGACCTATTAGTTTGCTCGGATGTTTCTATAAAATTGTATCAAAAATCTTAGCGGAAAGGTTGAAGGTAATAATTCCAGCAGTGATTGGTGAGTGTCAATCCGGTTTTGCTAAAGGCAGACAAATTTTAGATGGCGTTCTAATTTTGAATGAAGTGGTGGATTATCTAAAAAAGAAAGGTATGGCGAGTTTTTCTGTTTAAGATAGATTTTGAAAAGGCATTTGATTGTGTAAATTGTTATTTCTTGGATAATACTTTGAAAAATATGGGTTTTGGCTTAAAATGGAGAAGGAGGATTAATGGATGTGTATCGTCGGCTAGAGCATCGGTTTTGGTGGGTGGTAGTCCGTCTAAGGAATTCAACTTGGAGCGGGGTTTAAGGCAGGGAGACCCTTTATCTCCTTTTCTTTTTCTAATTGCGGCAGAAGGGTTAAATATCCTTATGAAGGAAGCAATTGCAAAAGAAAAATTCTTTGGGGTCTGTATTGGAAAAGATCAAATTCCAATTTCTCATCTTCAGTATGCGGATGATACGATATTCTTGGGAAAATGGAGTTTGGAAAATGTACGGAATCTTAAAAGGATTTTGTGTTGTTTTGAGAAGATTTCGGGGCTAAATTTAATATGGCAAAAAGTTCGTTGGCAAGGATAAAAGTGCCGGAAGTTGATATTCATAATGCAGCTGATCTTTTTAAATGTAAAAGAGGAACGTTACCATTTAAATACTTGGGGCTCTGGGTGGGTCAAAATATGAAGAGGCAAAAGGCTTGGGAAGTCATTATTCAGAAATGTAAGGCGAAACTTGGTGCATTGAAATGGTCTTTATTGTCAGAGGGTGGCAGATTGGTCCTCATTAAAGCAGTTCTTAGCGCTCTTCCGTTCTTCTTCTTTTCCGTCTACAAGCCTCCTGAATGAGTTTTGAAATTTTTGGAAAGTGTGAGGTCTACTTCAAAAAAAAATTGCATGGGTGGATTGGAAAAAAATTCAGGCTCCTAAAAATGTTGGGGGCATTGGGGTGGGTAGTCTTAAGGTTCAGAATATGGCTTTGCTGGGTAAATGGTGGTGGAGATTTTTTTCAGAAAAAAATGTTTTATGGAGGAAAGTGATTGTGTCAATTTATGGTGTTGAGGGTGCTTGGGATTTGGAAGGCATTCGGTTGGGAGGTGGGGGTGTGGAAGGGTATTGTAAGTGCGGTTAAAAATGTGAAGAGGGCTGGGGTTGATCTTTTGGGGTCGGAGGGTTGGGTGGTGGGTGATGGTAGTAGGGTGAGATTTTGGGAGGACAATTGGGTGGGCGATAGTTCGTTGAAATTAGCTTTTCCTAGGCTTTTCAGGCTCTCTTTGTTCAAGGATGTATCTGTTGCAAGTGTGGTAAAATGGGTAGGTGGTAGGCGCTCTTTTCTTTGGGATTGGAGGAGAAGATTGAGGGGTTTTGAGGAGGAGGAAGTAAGTGCGTTGGAGGTTTTAATTAACTATTTTGATGGAAATGCAGGTTCAATCGATAAATTGACGTGGAGTCTTTGCCCAAATGGTGTCTTTTTTGTAGCTTCCTTGCGCAAAATGCTTGAGTTGGAATTTTTCAAAAATACTTTTTTCAGCTAATGATCAGATTTACAGGTGGAACAAGATATTGCCCTCAAAAGTGAATATGTTCATGTGGAAAGCAAACCTCAGCAGAATTCCTACAAAACCGAACCTTATTCATCGTGGTGCTGCAATTCAAGATTCCTTTTGTCCGTTATGTTACAAGTTTGAAGAAACAATCAACCATCTTTTATTTGCATGTGATGTGGCACTACAGATTTGGTCTCATACTCAAAGTTGGTGCAAGATTGTTGGGCTAAATGCTTCTTCATTTAGAGATATTTGTTTTTTAAGTGCTGGGAATGCTTCTTCGAATTTGGCTTCATTCCTTTGGTCAGCTTTAGTGGGTATTACGGCTTGGGTAATTTGGTTACATAGAAATAAAGTCATTTTCCAATCTCACATTCTAGACCCGGAGTTGATTTTCAGAGACGTTCAGAGGCTATCCTTCACATGGCTATCAAATTCTAAACGGCTAAGGAAGCTTGAGTGGGATGAATGGAAAGAAAATCCGATGATTGCAGCAACTTGATTTTGGAAGATTGGAGAAAAATCATTTTCGATTGAAAAGGAAACGCTTCTGCTTTTTTGCAGTTGTTTTTTGTTTTTCATACAGTTGGGTTTATTTTACTGTACCCCTAGTCTTTTGTTTATGTTTTGATGATTTGGACAATTTTGTAATCTTTTTAGCATCTTGCTGATATATGGTAAAGTTCTTGGCTGTTCAAAAAAAAAAACTTGCATCTTCCAAAATAACTTTCTTCACCTACTCACAAGGATTACGTACAACAACAAAATCACGATTAATGACCTAAGTTAATTGGCAAGTATCTGCAACTCTATTTCATTCCTGCTATTGTTGGGGATGGTCTTGGCCTGGTGGAAATTCCATGTTTATGAAGTTACTACGTGAATGAATTTGAATCAAACGGTTTCATTCTTAGTTGTGATTATTGTAGGATGTAATATCGCCGGATGGATCAAGATCCACCCGATTACACAGCGGAATAGTATAGATCTACATCTAGTCAACCAAAATACGTAAAACAATAGATCTAAACCTACAAGGGGTTTAGATTTCTTACGAGTTTATGGTATATAAACGCCAAGAACAATATTTAATCTAAGCTACTCGATCCAATGAGATGCCACCGTCTTTCAACGTGTATCTCCAAGCAACACCAAGTGGATGGTGTTTCAAGCCGCCAGACCTCATTGATATGCTACCTTAGAAAACCCGAAGTTATCTAAAACTCAAACCCTAAGCAAAACAGCCGAAAAATCTAAGCTATTTTGCTCCCAATATTTCGAAATTGTGTGTGTCAATAAGACTTAGGAGAACTCTCTTTATATGTGAGAGTAATCATTGTCCTCCAAGGATTTAATAATTAAGAGATAATTATTAGATTAATCCTAATTTCAAATAAAAGATAAATAAAATAATTATCCCAAACAAATTAGGATAAATAATATTATTATCTAATATTTCATGAATTATCAATTATCAAATAAAAGATAAATCACATGTTAAATAATTATCCAAGAAAACCAATTACTTAATAATTAAATTACCAATTTCGGCCAACACCCTAGGTTGTATAGGGCCACACGAAATTTTGACACATTGGGCCGAGTCCACGAAAAATTTCTTTTCCATGTATTTAATTATCTAGTCCAACTAAACAATTAATCCACATATCAATTAAATAGTCCAATCCAACTATTTAATTATAATTGAGGTGAAACGACGAGAAAACATATGCTATGTTAGGAGCCACGTCGGGGACCATGGACCCATATTCAGTAGCTACAATAAATTAAATAAAATTATTCGTCAGACCGAACAATTATATTCAATCTATTAATTCTGGGATTACACCACCATAAACCCGAAACTGAACTCTGCTGAATATATATATAAACTTACACTCAACTATGAGTTATAAGGTGTCCACTGATATAATCATTACATACGGATAAATCCTCCATAGACTGTTCACTTCGATTCGGGATATCTCCGCAAACCATTCTCGAAACATATTATTCTTATTTACCATTAACCCCCTAGTGATCAATTAGTTCATAACTAATATAATATGAACTGGGCCCATCGGTCAGTGTCTAGGGTTAACAAATAAGGGAACTGTCTGTCTACTTCCCGAGGGAAGGAATGGATTCCATATATGTGATAGCACAAACTACTCACTCATCCTAGAATAGAGCCAACGAGAAGTGTTGGACCACATACAAAGAAGTGATCTTTACTAACACATCAAACCCTACCCTAGTCTAAGCAGTTTTCTGTGATCACCTCAGGATTGAGATTAATCCATAAATGATCATCTTGTGATTCGATAAGACTTCTTGATTACGGAATTATATCGAGAACTCAAATCAAATCGGTCCAGCCCTATATGATTATCATCATATATAAATGCCCCATTAGGTACCCTATTACCGACAGTCCGGATAAGACTGTCACACCTAAATTGTTCTGAGCGCATTATTAGCAAATTAATCTAGAGACCCGTACTCAGATTAATAAACGCTACGGACTAAGTTAATTTTAAGTATATTTCACAAACTCAATCCTCGTGTGTATAGCCATACACTGAGTTATGTGATTACATAATCAATATACTTACGGTTTTATGCAGTGTATTAATATTGGCAATAAATGCGAATAAATAAGATGAAATAAATTATGTCATTTATTTAAATAAAACAATTACAATTGTCTTTCGGGCATAAAACCTAACAATCTCCCACTTGCACAAAAGGCAAGTGGATTAATTGTTTTAGAGCACACCCTATATCTATATTACAACAATACAACTCCCACTTGCTCTAAAGCAAATAAGTCATGTCCCTAATACCAATAGTCTCCAAGTGCCGGTTGAAGACTTTTAACGGCAATGTCTTGGTGAAAGGATCAGCGGGGTTGTCAGTAGAGGCGATTTTCTTGACGGAAATGTCTCCTCTTTGGACTATCTCTCTGATTAAATGGTATTTTCGCTCAATATGCTTCGACATGCGGTGACTACGGGGTTCCTTCGAATTTGATACAGCCTCATTGTTGTCACAATAGAGAGTGATCGGATCGTTGTGATTTGGAGAGACCCATAAACCACACAGGAACTTCTTTAGCCAAACTGCTTCCTTAGCTGCCTCAGAGGCAGCTATGTATTCAGCTTCCATAGTAGAATCAGCCGTCCTGGATTGCTTGACGCTTCTCCAAATGACTGCACCGCCACCAATGGTAAACACTGAGCCTGAGGTAGATTTAAAATCATCTCGATCTGACTGGAAGTCAGAGTCAGTGTACCCCTGTACATCCAAGTTTGCACCCGAATATACCAGCATATAATTCCTAGTCCTCTTCAAGTACTTTAAGAGGTTCTTTACTGCAATTCAATGCTCATTTCCTGGATTCGACTGATAACGACTGACGAGTCCAACGCCATAACAGATGTCAGGTCTAGTGCACAACATAGCGTATATTAGACTACCTACAACCGAAGCATAAGGCACTCTTTACATAGCCTCTGTTTCCTCAGGAGTCTGAGGACTCTGAGTCTTAGAGAGATGGACGCCGTGACGAGTTGGTAGGTAACCCCTCTTTGCGTCCGTCATGCTATATCTAGCCATCACCTTATCAATGTAAGTGGCTTGTGAAAGAGATAACATCTTGTTCTTACGATACCTAATTAATTGGATCCCGAGAACATAATTCGCCTCTCCCAAATCTTTCATTTGGAATTGGCTGGCCAACCAAATTTTAACGTCCGACAACATCCCCTTATCATTTCCAATTAGGAGAATGACATCTACGTACAACACTAGAAACGCAACCTTATCCTTAATGACTTTCTTGTATACACAAGGTTCATCAGGATTTTGTTCGAAATCATATGACTTAATGGTGTCATCAAATCTATGATTCCAAGACCGAGATGCTTGCTTCAACCCATAAATGGATCTCAGCAACTTGCACACTTTGTGCTCTTGGCCTTCCTCGATGTATCCTTTTGGTTGCTGCATATAGATTTCCTCATCGAGAAAGCCGTTAAGAAACGTTGTCTTGACATCCATTTGCTAGATTTCATAATCTAGGCATGCAGCAATAGAAAGGAGGATCCGGATGGATTTAAGCATGGCCACAGGGGAGAAGGTCTCTTCGTAGTCTATACCCTCTCTCTGTGTGTAGCCCTTAGCTACGAGCCGTGCTTTAAAGTTTTGCACCTTACCATCAACTCCTCGCTTCCTCTTGTAGAGCCACTTGCTCCCTGTGGGTTTTACCCCTTCGGGGCAATCTACAAGTTTCCAGACAGAGTTAGAGTACATTGACTCTATCTCTTGATTCACCACGTCAACCCATTGATTTTTGTCACGATCATCCATGGCCATGTGAAAAGACACTGGATCATCTTCCACACCATCAGAGACGGCTACGTTCGCCTCTGATTGTCCATACTGATTTGGTGGCCGAACCACTCTCTCAGTACGTCTGGGTGGATTAGGATTAGGGGTGACTGTTGCATTTGTAGTGTTGTCTACTGTGACACTAGGTGGCACTTGTGGTCTGACCTCGTCAAAAAGTAACTCTTCAATTACGACTTTACTTCGAGGCTTGAAGTCTGTCATATACTGATCTTCCAAGAACGTGGCGTTAGTAGAAACTATCACCTTGTTATCTTCCGGATCGTAAAACAGACCTCCACGTGTTCCCTTGGGGTAACCTACAAATAGACATACTTTCGTACGCCTTTGTAGTTTCGTAGTCTTGTCAACCAGTATATGTGCAGGACAACCCCAAATTCGGAAGTGATGCATGCTTTCGCGACGTCCATTCCACAATTCCAAGGGTGTCTTATCGACAGACTTTGACGGTACGATATTGAGTATGTATACCGCTGCTTCTAAAGCATAACCCCAAAAGGATATTGGTAGCGAGGCGTAGCTCATCATTGATCTGACCATGTCAATCAATGTTCTATTTCTCCTTTCAGCAACTCCATTTTGCTGAGGTGTCCTATGCGCAGAACGTTGGGAACATATCCCATGTTCAATTAGGTTGTCAGTGAACTCGGTATCTAAGTACTCTACTCCGCGATCAGAGCGAAGGAATTTCAAAGACTTACCTAATTGCCTTTCGGCTTCTGCTTGAAACTCCTTAAACTTTCCAAAAGTCTCGGATTTTTGACGCAGCAGATAAACATATCCGAACCTCGAGTAGTCATCGATGAAAGTCACAAAATACTCAAATCTGCCTCTAGCTTGCACATTCATCGGACCACAAAGGTCTGAATGTACTAATTCTAGAGGTTTTTTGGCCCTATTCCCTTTTGACGAGAAGGGACGCTTAGTCATTTTTCCCTTCCAGGCAATATTCACAGACCGGCAACGAGTCAACAGATAACTCTTTTAAGGTATCACCCTTAGCCAGTCTTTTGAGTCTTTCTAAGGAAATGTGACCTAGCCTAAGGTGCCAAAGATATGTACTATCTTTTTTATGAGAAATTTTCTGCCTTTTAGCAGATTGTTGATGCGCTACTTTAAACATTTCAGTATTTAACAGGGGAGCTTGCGTAGGTTTAATGAAATACAATCCGTTCTCTAATATAGTAGTACACAAAGTAAAACCATTCTTTGAAATAGTAAACTCATCATTCTTAAAAGAAACAGAGTACAACTGGTCTTTCAAAGTAGAATACGAAATTAAATTTCTCCGAAAATTCGGAATAAAATAAACATTGTCTAAATGTAAAACTTTATTTCCAAAATGTAAAACCGCAGCTCCCACTGCTTTTGCTGAAATTAATGCCCCGGTGCCGACTCTCATAACTTGAGCTCTTTCCTCTAGCTCCTCAAACGAACTAAGGATCTGCAAAGAAGAACATACATGGTTAGTAGCTCTAGTATCCATTATCCAAATTGATACATCTTTAGCTACATTAAAAGATTCCAAGACAAGTAATTCAGGATTACCTTTCTTATCTTTCCCATTGCTAGCCTTAACCTTCCCATCCTTTACATCTTTGAGATATACGGGGTAGTGACGACGCCAGTGCCCTATCTCATTACAGTAAAAACACTTGCCATTGGGCTTGGATGGTGCATTCGGCTTAGCCTTCTTCTTCATAGGTTTAGGCGCCGGCGCAGTTTGTTTCTTATTCTTTGGTTTACCCTGCTGGTTAGACTTAGACGCCTTGGCTACGACCATATTGGCCTCGGCCTTCTTTTCCTGCTCTTGGGTTTTATCTTTCGTAGAAAGACCCTCGAAGACTTGAAGTTCATTGATCAACTCCGTCATGGAAAGACGAGTCTTAGTCATGACGTAGTTAGTCCTGAATGTTAGGAAATCAGATGTCAATGATTCGAGAATCACGGACACTTGGGTAGCATCGTCTATAGTCGCACCATGAGTTTTCGCTTCAAGTAAAGTAACTAATCATGTTCATCAGTAACCGACTGACCCCGCCTCATCTTGGCATTGACAGCCTTCCTCACGTCCTCGTGTCTTGCTTGATCAGACGGTTTGCAAACATGGTGGTCAAATGCTGCATAATTTCTTGTGCAGTATTAAAACCCTCAATCTTGCTCCGAATGACCTCCGACACTGAGGCTAAGAAGATGCCTCTTGCTTTATTATTCGCCTCTGTCCATTTTTTATGTTGATCGCAAATGCGTTTAGGCGGATTATGAGAGGAATCACAGGACACTCCTCAGTCAAAACAAATTGCGCATTCTCAAATATGAGCACCACGTTTACGTTACTTTTCCACTTAGTAAAATTGTCGCCATTTAGCTTATCGTTCAGTAAAGTTTGAATTTGCGAAGACATGTTGCTGTAAATAAAATGACAGAAATTTAATCAAATATACACTACTATAATTTGTTTTTTTAGGAATAATAAACTTATATAAAGTCTATCCTACCATTCCAAGGATTAACCTCACACCTCAGTGCAACCGTAGGGTAGGTCAAAGAGGTGACAGTTAAACTGAGACAATCTCTCTCAATGATTAAGCTTCGAGAATCAAACATCTCACGGGAATCGGACATCCCGGACCTTAATCATTGATTACCTTCCTTTTTCTAGCCTAGATATTTCAAAAATATCCATAAAGAGTGTGACCTACTATATCATACCTCAAAGTACGCCCCGAGTATGCCGCCGTAGGGTCGATCAGTGACTCAACGAGTACCCAAAATCCTATCCTTTCGGAGACCAAGCCTTGAATTTTGATAGGGGTGAACACCATCCGTAGGGGCCGAAATCAAACCGGCTTGAGGCGTCACCCTTCTCTCACGTGATTGCATCTGTAGTAGAGGCCGTGGGGTTGGCTGTCGCCTTCCCCGCTCCCACTCAATAATTTGAAAAAGTGGTGGGTTTACTAATTACGGTTTCGGCCTTGACAATAAGAAACAATAAATCAAAGTACTCCGAACATGGTCGGTTATGTAGGCAAGCCTACGCCGTCTTATTCGTTGGAACATATGCGAAAGTTCAGGCCAATCCGGCAAGAGAAGCCCCATTTAGCCCGAAGGCTTATCAGCTATGCTAAGTCTTGTCGAACTACTGTAACGTATATCACACGTGGAGGGGATTCGATTGAGCCGAAGCTCTGTTGAACTCGCCCAACCATGGTTAGAACATTTCCGAACCCATGTACTAAGATTTTCCGATTTCTAAATTGTCACCCAAAGCGTAATCTCGTTTCTGTTTAAGGTGGGTTCACTGAGAAGTCATCACCGAAAAGCTCAACGATTTATCTAAGTGGGATTCACCGAGAATCCATCACTAAAATCGTAACGATTGACAAAATCCGGGTCCTCGGTTTTTATAATTAGTTACTTAATTTTAATTAGCTACCACATATTAATTAAAACAAGTATGTTAACTAATTAATCGAGTTATACACGCCTAATTTAATTCGAAATTAAATATCTACGTGTATGCATTGGAGTGGAATCATGAAGATGCATGTCATGGCAATTCCGGTTCTATTACATAATTTCGATCATACACGAAAAAATAAACGGAAAAATTAAACACCGAGATAGATCGTTGGTACCCCCGACTAACCTATTTTCTAAGGAAAAGTAAAACTTAATCTAGTCTTCGAGTCTTGAACTTT
The DNA here is from genome assembly GCA_036785695.1 of Gentiana straminea. Lineage (NCBI taxonomy): Eukaryota > Viridiplantae > Streptophyta > Magnoliopsida > Gentianales > Gentianaceae > Gentiana > Gentiana straminea. Next base: position 1,269,024 of record JAVUPR010000348.1, read on the forward strand.
GAATCTTGAACTCGAACCACCGGATCACGAACCACGAACACCCGAGAGGAGAAAGGCTTTTTAATTAAATAAAACCAATTTATTATAATTAAAACCCTTTTATAATAAAAAACAGTTTCCTTTTTTTCCGGCTGTTTTAAATTATTTCCCAAAAAATTATTATTATTATTATTTTTTATTTTATTTTTAATTTACTTCCAAACGGCAGATTTTTATAAAAAAAAACAGATTAGAAAAATTATGTGTACAGCCGCCAAAATAAAACCCTAGCCGAGGGATAAAAAAAAAAACAGACTTATAGCGACGCTGTTCAATGTCGCAGAAAGTCCTGTAGCGCAGTTTTTAATTTAAAAACAGGTTTTTAACCGTTTCTCCTCGTTCATACATTGGGTTTCGCCTTGATCTTCAACTTTTCTTCAAGATCTTCATCTTTTCGAGCCCGGAATATATAAAATTACAACAAATATGCTATTTTTCCATATAAATTTCGAATGACATTAAATTAAAATACAAATCCTATACTCAATTGTTACTAAACAAGAGAGCTACAAAATAGATCTACGGGTAAACAATACCAACCACAATCCATCTCTTCAACCACAACATTCACAAGCATACAACATGATTATTTTTGATTCATCATAAAAACAAAAATAAAAAAAACAATCTAACATGCTTATTCCACTCCTTAGATCTAAAATTTACATACTTTGATTGATAGATCAAAGTCTCTGATACCACTTGTAGGATGGAATATCGCCGGATGGATCAAGATCCACCCGATTACGCTGCGGAATAGTATAGATCTAGATCTAGTCAACCAAAATACGTAAAACAATAGATCTAAACCTACAAGGAGGTTTAAATTTCTTACCAGTTTGTGGTGTATAAACGCCAAGAACAATCTTTAATCCAAGCTACTCGATCCAATGAGATGCCACCGTCTTCCAACGTGTATCTCCAAGCAAAACCAAGTGGATGGTGTTTCAAGCCGCCGGACCTCCTTGATATGCTACCTTAGAAAACCCGGAGTTTTCTAAAACTCAAACCCTAAGCAAAACAACCGAAAAATATAAGCTATTTTGCTCCCAATATTTCGAAATTGTGTGTGTCAATAAGGCTTGGGAGAACTCTCTTTAGATTGGAGGGGGGAGAGTAGCAGTTTTTATTGCTGGAAATGCATGCAATACCTTTGTTGGCCTCAGGTGGATTACTGATATTGGAGGGGGAGAGCGGCAATTTTTATTACTGGAAATGCACGCAATACCTTCATTGGCCTCATGTGGATTACTCGATGTTGGAGGGGGAGAACGACAATTTTTACTGCCGGAAATGCATGCAATGCCTTCGTTGACCTCAGGTTGATTACTGGATGGCGGAGAGGGCCGGAGAGTGCTCAGGTGGATTACTGGATGTTGGAGAGGGAGAGAGACAATTTTTATTGCTAGAAATGCACTCAATACATTCGTTGGCCTCAGGTGGATTACTGGATGCTAGAGGGAGAGAGCGGCAATTTTTATTGTTGGAAATACATGAAATACCTTCGTTGGCCTCAGGTGGATTACTGGATGCTGGTGCGGGAGAACGAAAATTTTTATTGCTAGAAATGCATTCAATACCTGTGTTGGCCTCATGTGGATTATTGGATGCTGGAGGGGGAGAGAGGCAATTTTTATTGTTGGAAATGCATTGTATACCTTCGTTCACCTCAGGTAGATCTCTGGAAGCTGGAGGGGGAGATCGGCCAATTTTATTGCTGGAAACGCCTGCAATACCTACGTTAACTTCAGGTGGATCACTGGATGCTGGAGGCGGAGAACGACAATTTTTATTGCCGGAAATGCACTCAATACCTCCATTGACCTTGGGTGGATCACTGGATGTACGACAATTTTTATTGCCGGAAATGCACTTAATACCTCCGTTGACTTCGGGTAAATCAATGGATGCTGGAGGTGGAGAGCGGCAATTTTTATGGCCGGAAATGCATGCAATACCTCTGACAGCATCAGGTGCTCGTGCACCGGATGGTGGAGGAGGAGAGCGGCAATTGTGAGCTCCGGAATTGATGCATTCAATACCTCCAACGACCTCATGTGCACGAGCACGTGGATCGGCACGAGATCCGCACCAGATAAATTCAGGAGGGCATCGATATATTTCCCAGGATACTCCGGCTAGCGGGTCACTTGCTACTTGAACCAAATACCTTCTAGGATCTAGTTCATATTCAGCAAAAGAAGGAGAGACAATCAAAGTTGCAAGGAAAAACGCTAACAAGTACACAGGAGACATGTTTGTTAAGTTTTTAGATTTTTTTATATGTAAAAAAAAAAAAAAAATATATATATATATATATATATATATATATATATATATATATATATATATGTTGCACACCGTAAATCTTTTTTTTAGGTCCACCGCTGAATGAATTTTATTTTATTTTTTTTAGGGTTCATTCGACATATAAACATCTAAAACAGCCCAACAATCAATTATAATCTTGCGAGGCTAATGAATTTTAGGTTCATGCTTTCTTTGACATGTTTTCAACAAACATTCTCGTAAATTGTGTGTCAAATATATAAGTAATATAACGACAATTCTAATCTTAAGACTTGTCAGTCAAACTTTTCTGTTGCGGATACTTGTTTGTTTCTCCAACTCTAATTTCATATTACAATTTTTAAATCAATAAGTTTGTGTAAATTGGAAGTTTATCCAACCATTGAGACTGTTTAGTAAAAATGTTTATTCAAGTTTGATTGGGGGTGACCCGAATATGTCCACGTGTCAAGTACATACTGAACGGACCAGCAGAACAGGATAGGGCTATATCGGATCTGGAAGTCAGTACGACCACATAGACCAGGCGATTAGAAAAGATCCTTGGTCAGGTCCTGGATGTGGGCCAACCTTCAGGAGGTTCCTCAACCAGAACCAGTTTAGATCAAGATCAGACCAGGGCAGGTCCCTGGTCGGAGGAAAGCGACGGATCGGACCGGGCGGGTTCCCGGCCGGAAGCGGATCGGAGACATGCGAAACGAAAACTAAAACGTACGAAACCTTCAAAAGAATACTAAAAGAAAATACAACGTTTCCCAAAGAACAACGTGTCTAATGTATATAAAAGAAAAACAAGAATAAATAAACGCTTCAACTCCGGCGTCCACAAACGTCGTCATCAAAGTCCGCCTCGAACTCGGATCTACCGTTCATCTTCTCTCCCCCAAACACATAGAAAACAATGCATTTGAGGTAAGTACAAAGTACTCAATAGGAGGTAGAAGCTACAAATTAACTAAGGTTTATAAACAAGTTTTATTATAATAGTTATATTTATGAGACCGCCTCAATCTAAGGTTCACTTCATGTCCATCAACATGTCATGACTAACTGTTTCTAACTTAGCTTATCTTTGTTACATCCGCATTCAAGGACACTACGCATGGTGCTGCCCACCATGAGACATCTGGGTGCAACCTATTGGTGTGTCTCACCAATAGCCACGGGCTAGTCCCGATAGTATACGCATTCGGCGAAGTCCCTCCGTACTTGGGGTCTCGTGAACCTACGGAGTTACTCAACCGTAGAGTCCCTCTACTCCGGTGCCCTGGGCCGGCAGAGTTATCCACTTGTGAAGTCCCTTTACTCCCCGGTGCCCTCTAATGGCCAAGAAAGTTATCCACAACGAGTACCCTCTACTCCCGGTGCCTCTAGAAAGGCCGCAAGTTTACTCGTTTTATCCGAAAGCCTACACATTGCGATATAGACTTGTGTCTTACCAAGAATGACATGATGTTTAGACTTTTAGCTATACAAGTATGTTTATTATTACGTTGTTAACTAGCCACCTAAATGTTTTCAAGTAAGCTCCCTCACAAACTCAATTCTCTTTCCTAGACCACTAGACATGGACAAGGCCTAACGATTACACAGACATTGATAAACTCTAGTTCATCAAAGCACAAGCCCTTTCATGCCTTTCCGACGGTCCCGAACTTCAACTCCCTTTAAGAGTACGTCCGGTGCCGGAACCAAACGCATCAGAAACTCAATCGGGGTTTGTTTATTTTCATTTAATCTTATTTAAGATCATTAACAGAACTACAATTCAAACTAAACATCACAATAACATTAGCCACAAAATTTCATTGTCTACCAATTCATATATTCCTATTTTCTAAAAAGGAAAATAACACAACACAATAACACCAAACAACTACACATTATATATCACTAGATCATTTATTTGTGATATATCTATATATACCACCGTTACCATAATCATTACACATATATAGTGTTTTGTTGTGCATATCTTTTTAGCTTATAAGTTAAAAAAAACTGCTTAACGTATATAATGTACCAGAATAAATACATATATAATCTTCTCCGGTGAATAGAATACATATATGGAATACAACCGTTCACATATATATTTTTAAAGATGGAACCTGATGTTCATATGTGATACAAATATATACATATAATAAATTACTATTATATATTTTTTCTACCTACGGAAATTCCAACCAAATTCCCATCTAATTATTCTTTTTTTTTTTTTTAAACCCCTTTTTTCTTCCGGCAACTTACGGTAAACTATTGCACGGCACTGTACGCCCTATTCTTGATAAATAACAATAAAAACATAACCTCCTTACGAACGAGCAATGATAAATAACTAAAAACATAATTAAATACACTTGAATAAACACAAGATCCGTTTAAAAGAACACCCCCTTACAAAACGAATCAAAACACGATATAACCTCTATAAACCATAATTAATTTATAGGAAGAGCCTCTTACCTTTTAGCAAGCTATTCCCACCAAACCTTGACAAAGTCCTAACTTTCGGGTGTTGAATCGACGCTTCTTTCACGACGATTCCAACGCTTCTCGCGGATCCGAAAACGGTTGAAAACTCCGTGAGATATCGCAAACTCTCGTTGGCTCTTTTTCCGCTCTCGGCCCGCGTTTTTCTTAAAACAAGGAGGAAAATTTCGATTTAAAAGGTTGGGGGAAACTAATGGGGTTTATCTTCCTTAAATAGGAAAATCCCAATAGTTAACCTAGTCTCTTATTTTCCTTAAATACCCTTTTTACTTAAAACCCGATTTAACTCCAAGTTTATTTATATATATCGGCCATATACATATAAATACACTTAGAATACTTGAATCCGAAAACCATAATATTCCATTTTTCGTAAAAAGACACGTCTGCCCTTTCCTGAAAATCGGAATATTACATTCTTCCCCCCTTAAAGGAGTTTCGTCCTCGAAACTTGATCGTACCCAATCCATTGACCTCCCTTAGCAACTTCTTCTTCAACACAAACCAATTCCGAACTTTGCTTGCTTCCCACGGACAACCTCTTACAAAACTGCCCCTGCTAACCTCATAGTCAAACTACTGATTCCCGATTGTCCCAAACCCTTGTTCAGAATCCGACCGACCAACCACTCTTAAACCACTGAACCGTACTTAATCAATCTTCTACCAAAATCTCGAGCCTTATCTAATTCATTGTACCCAGATGATCCATAAAGGTTTCTTAAAGACCGAAGGTAGGCTTAACTTGCTAGTTACCTTACTTAACACAAAAGTTTTGACACTCTCGTATTAATTAATGTTGTTATAGCTATGTTACCCGTTATTAATGTGCCCAAGAGTTAGTTCATTTATTTAACCATAATTACAACGTGAACTTAATTCATGTCATAAGAATATCTTGATAAAAACAAACAAACTGAGAGGTACCTGGTATGACTGCATCCATAGCAAACACCCTCGTTGGTCGAGTTGCACCTCCATTTCCATTTCTTTGACTTTCCTTTGTGTTCCGCCTAGGACACTGCCTTGCGTAATGTCCTAGGTCTCCACAATGATAACAACCATTTGTATCTGCCCGACATTCCCCGGAGTGATTCCTTTTACACTTTGGGCAACCCGCTGTGCTGCCGGATGACCTAGCGGCTTGAGGTGCCGTAATCCTTTTCTCATCTTGCTGCTGTGGTGCTTCTTGATCTTTTACTTGGCTACTCTCCAAAGGTCTTTTTACTCCAATGACAACGGTGGCCTTCTTCCTGAAGGTCTCAACTTCCAAAGCCTTATTCAACAATTCAGACATGTTCCTTGCCGTGAAACCCAACATACCAGATTGTATTTCATAGGCCAAACCTTCCTTGTAGAGTGCCATTTTCCTCTCTTCAACCTTCATAAGCACAGGGTAAAACCTTCCCAACTCGTTAAACTTGTTGGTGTACTGAGATACCGTCAAATAGTTACCCCGCTTGAGCTTTAAGAAGCGGCTTGCCATGTCCCTGCCGCACCGTTGCCGGAAAATACTCGTTGTAGAACATGGCCTTAAAGCCTTCCCAATCTGTTACCTTTCCATTACTACTCTGTATAGCGTCAATCCAAGCTTCAGCTGCACCTAAAAGGAAACTAACCGCCAACTGAGCCATCTCAGATTCCGGAACATGTATATTCCTGCAAGCCTTTTCGAAGCTTCTTAACCATTCTTCAGCCTTTGAATGCTCCACATTCCCATAAAAGTCTTGAACTCTATTTCTCCTTAGTCTCGTATACCAATCAACTGGTGGTGCTTGCTCGAACACTGGTCTAACTGGTGGGACCGGTGGATAAACTGGAGGGTATCCAAAAGGTATTTGTTGCTGGTACTGGGGTTGTTGAGGGTAAGGTGGAATCACTTGGGGCTCAGTCTGATAAGGGTGGTATCCATGGTGATGTTGTGGAGTGTTCTGAGGTTGGTGGAAACCAAAAGGTGGGTAACCAAAACCTTGCTGATGGTCAAAGCGGGGTGAAGGAGGTACAGTAGGTCGAGGAGTGTGACCTACTGGAGGTGGGTAAAAGGTCTGATGTTGCTGATGAGAAAACACTGGTGGATGAGGGTAGCTCACTGGTGGGGGATAGATACTGGTTGTTGGGGGTACGTAGACAGGTGGAATGTCTCCCACTACAGTGACTCGTACCGGTGCTTCTCCAGGCTCTCCATAAATGTGGTTGTACCTTGGTGGAGGGTAACTTACTGGTGGCGGTACTAAACCCGCTGGAACGTCACTTACCAAGGAAAACTGAACCGAACTTCCCACATGCCATTGTGGTTGTTGCTCCTTATGAGGTCTCGGTGACAAACTCCGCTGAGATCGTGGAGTAGGGGTTGCAGTATGAGGGGGTGGAGTGGGGCTCGGATGAGGTGAAGGATTCTGCCTCACGAAACCGCCTCTAACAACTATTGTCGGACTCTTACGACGTACTCCTGACGCTTCTGCACCCGCTCCGGTTCTAGTGAATACCATCCTGATGATCAAAGAAAACGCCAGAACGTTACTAAGAGATCTAGAGAAACTTATCTTAGAAGAAAGGAAGCCTAAATGACGCTTCTCTCTGATACCAACTGTAACGCCCCGCTCCCAGATACCGAGTCCTTATCCGGAAACGAAACGCTCGACACGTATAATATTAAATAAATCTAATATTACACGTAAGCCTCTACTACGTCGTATCGAGTAAAAGTAAACGGAAGCTAAAAGACTCGGCAAAACCTCACAAAAATGCTACTAAGAATAGAAATCAACATACTAAAGATAGAAATGTAACATCTATTACATTGGAAAGCCAAACGAAAACTAAAACGTACGAAACCTTCAAAAGAATACTAAAAGAAAATACAACGTTTCCCAAAGAACAACGTGTCTAATGTATATAAAAGAAAACAGAATAAATAAACGCTTCAACTCCGGCGTCCACAAACGTCGTCATCAAAGTCTGCCTCGAACTCTGGATCTACCTGTTCATCTTCTCTCCCCCAAACACATAGAAAACAATGCATTTGAGGTAAGTACAAAGTACTCAATAGGAGGTAGAAGCTACAAATTAACTAAGGTTTATAAACAAGTTTTATTATAATAGTTATATTTATGAGACCGCCTCAATCTAAGGTTCACTTCATGTCCATCAACATGTCATGACTAACTGTTTCTAACTTAGCTTATCTTTGTTACATCCGCATTCAAGGACACTACGCATGGTGCTGCCCACCATGAGACATCTGGGTGCAACCTATTGGTGTGTCTCACCAATAGCCACGGGCTAGTCCCGATAGTATACGCATTCGGCGAAGTCCCTCCGTACTTGGGGTCTTGTGAACCTACGGAGTTACTCAACTGTAGAGTCCCTCTACTCCTGGTGCCCTTGGGCCAGCAGAGTTATCCACTTGTGAAGTCCCTTTACTCCTGGTGCCCTCTAATGGCCAGCAAAGTTATCCACAACGAGTACCCTCTACTCCTGGTGCCTCTAGAAAGGCCAGCAAGTTTACTCGTTTTATCCGAAAGCCTACACATTGCGATAGAGACTTGTGTCTTACCAAGAATGACATGATGTTTAGACTTTTAGCTATACAAGTATGTTTATTATTACGTTGTTAACTAGCCACCTAAGTGTTTTCAAGTAAGCTCCCTCACAAACTCAATTCTCTTTCCTAGACCACTAGACACGGACAAGGCCTAACGATTACGTACATTGATAAACTCTAGTTCATCAAAGCACAAGCCCTTTCATGCCTTTCCGACGGTCCCGAACTTCAACTCCCTTTAAGAGTACGTCCGGTGCCGGAACCAAACGCATCAGAAACTCAATCGGGGTTTGTTTATTTTCATTTAATCTTATTTAAGATCATTAACAGAACTACAATTCAAACTAAACATCACAATAACATTAGCCACAAAATTTCATTGTCTACCAATTCATATATTCCTATTTTCTAAAAAGGAAAATAACACAACACAATAACACCAAACAACTACACATTATATATCACTAGATCATTTATTTGTGATATATCTATATATACCACCGTTACCATAATCATTACACATATATAGTGTTTTGTTGTGCATATCTTTTTAGCTTATAAGTTAAAAAAAACTGCTTAACGTATATAATGTACCAGAATAAATACATATATAATCTTCTCCGGTGAATAGAATACATATATGGAATACAACCGTTCACATATATATTTTTAAAGATGGAACCTGATGTTCATATGTGATACAAATATATACATATAATAAATTACTATTATATATTTTTTCTACCTACGGAAATTCCAACCAAATTCCCATCTAATTATTCTTTTTTTTTTAAAACCCCTTTTTTCTTCCGGCAACTTACGGTAAACTATTGCACGGCACTGTACGCCCTATTCTTGATAAATAACAATAAAAACATAACCTCCTTACAGAACAGCAATGATAAATAACTAAAAACATAATTAAATACACTTGAATAAACACAAGATCCGTTTAAAAGAACACCCCCTTACAAAACGAATCAAAACACGATATAACCTCTATAAACCATAATTAATTTATAGGAAGAGCCTCTTACCTTTTAGCAAGCTATTCCCACCAAACCTTGACAAAGTCCTAACTTTCGGGTGTTGAATCGACGCTTCTTTCACGACGATTCCAACGCTTCTCGCGGATCCGAAAACGGTTGAAAACTCCGTGAGATATCGCAGAAACTCTCGTTGGCTCTTTTTCCGCTCTCAGCCGCGTTTTTCTTAAAACAAGGAGGAAAATTTCTGATTTAAAAGGTTGGGGGAAACTAATGGGGTTTATCTTCCTTAAATAGGAAAATCCCAATAGTTAACCTAGTCTCTTATTTTCCTTAAATACCCTTTTTACTTAAAACCCGATTTAACTCCAAGTTTATTTATATATATCGGCCATATACATATAAATACACTTAGAATACTTGAATCCGAAAACCATAATATTCCATTTTTCGTAAAAAGACACGTCTACTCTTTCCTGAAAATCGGAATATTACATTCTTCCCCCCTTAAAGGAGTTTCGTCCTCGAAACTTGATCGTACCCAATCCATTGACCTCCCTTAGCAACTTCTTCTTCAACACAAACCAATTCCGAACTTCGCTTGCTTCCCACGGACAACCTCTTACAAAACTGCCCCTGCTAACCTCGTAGTCAAACTACTGATTCCCAGATTGTCCCAAACCCTTGTTCAGGAATCCGACTGACCAACCACTCTTAAACCACTGAACCGTACTTAATAAATCTTCTACCAAAATCTCGAGCCTTATCTAATTCACTGTACCCAGATGATCCATAAAGGTTTCTTAAAGACCGAAGGTAGGCTTAACTTGCTAGTTACCTTACTTAACACAAAAGTTTTGACACTCTCGTATTAATTAATGTTGTTATAGCTATGTTACCCGTTATTAATGTGCCCAAGAGTTAGTTCATTTATTTAACCATAATTACAACGTGAACTTAATTCATGTCATAAGAATATCTTGATAAAACAAACAAACTGAGAGGTACCTGGTATGACTGCATCCATAGCAAACACCCTCGTTGGTCGAGTTGCACCTCCATTTCCATTTCTTTGACTTTCCTTTGTGTTCCGCCTAGGACACTGCCTTGCGTAATGTCCTGGGTCTCCACAATGATAACAACCATTTGTATCTGCCCGACATTCCCCGGAGTGATTCCTTTTACACTTTGGGCAACCCGCTGTGCTGCCGGATGACCTAGCGGCTTGAGGTGCCGTAATCCTTTTCTCATCTTGCTGCTGTGGTGCTTCTTGATCTTTTACTTGGCTACTCTCCAAAGGTCTTTTTACTCCAATGACAACGGTGGCCTTCTTCCTGAAGGTCTCAACTTCCAAAGCCTTATTCAACAATTCGGACATGTTCCTTGCCGTGAAACCCAACATACCAGATTGTATTTCATAGGCCAAACCTTCCTTGTAGAGTGCCATTTTCCTCTCTTCAACCTTCATAAGCTCAGGGTAAAACCTTCCCAACTCGTTAAACTTGTTGGTGTACTGAGATACCGTCAAATAGTTACCCTGCTTGAGCTTTAAGAACTGGCTTGCCATGTCTGCCTGCACTGTTGCTGGGAAATACTCGTTGTAGAACATGGCCTTAAAGCCTTCCCAATCTGTTACCTTTCCATTACTACTCTGTATAGCGTCAATCCAAGCTTCAGCTGCACCTAAAAGGAAACTAACCGCCAACTGAGCCATCTCAGATTCCGGAACATGTATATTCCTGCAAGCCTTTTCGAAGCTTCTTAACCATTCTTCAGCCTTTGAATGCTCCACATTCCCATAAAAGTCTTGAACTCTATTTCTCCTTAGTCTCGTATACCAATCAACTGGTGGTGCTTGCTCGAACACTGGTCTAACTGGTGGGACCGGTGGATAAACTGGAGGGTATCCAAAAGGTATCTCGTTCTTTCGGGCGGGGTTGTTGAGGGTAAGGTGGAATCACTGGGGCTCGGTCGATAAGGGTGGTATCCCCGGTGATGTTGTGGAGTGTTCTGAGGTTGGTGGAAACCAAAAGGTGGGTAACCAAAACCTTGCTGATGGTCAAAGCGGGGTGAAGGAGGTACAGTAGGTCGAGGAGTGTGACCTACTGGAGGTGGGTAAAAGGTCTGATGTTGCTGATGAGAAAACACTGGTGGATGAGGGTAGCTCACGGAAATTTTGGAGAAGAAGAACGACCATCCCCCGAAGGAAAAGATGGTAATAAGGAGGTTGCGGAATCCAGTTGTCGAATTATTAAGAGTAAAACTCGTCAAGCAGATGAGGCTGCAAGGGCTGAGTTGGACGCTATGCTAGAGGATGAAGAAGACGAATTCCACCTGGCTTCACCTTTTGCAAAGCATATCGAGGCATATCCATGTCCCAGAGGGTTCAAAATACCCAAAATTAGCCCGTATGATGGAACAAAATACCCTTATGATCATATGCATCAATACATAGTGCATATGCAGTTATACAATGCTCTAGACGAAATGAAGTGCAAAGCATTCCCCGCACTTTTATCTGGGAGGGCCAGAGACTAGTTTAACAAGTTGCCACCCAGATCTGTAACCAGTTTTACAGTTTTAACCAAGAAGTTTATGAGCATGTTTATTGCTGCAAGACCGTTTCAACGAAATAGTACTCATTTGCTTACTATCAAGCAAAAGTCTGATGAGACTGTGTTACAATTCATCAAAAGGTTCAATGCTGAGTCAACCCAGGTGGCTGATGTAGATGATCGATTTTTGGTAGCCTCATTCATGGCAGGACTACGAGAAGGGAGGTTACATGCAAAACTAAATGGAAAAAACCACAGGACCATGGAAGAGTGCTTGGCAATTGCCTTCAAGCACTGTCAGGGTGAGGAAGATAATCGTGCCAAGCGCGAGTTGGAAAAAGAATATCACAGAAAAGGAAAGGCAGATGAGAGATCTGACAAGAAGCGTAAATCGGTTTGGGATAGGGTTCAGGCACCTATAACCGACAGGTTGTGCAAAAGAGGTGCTCTGCAGGACAGAGGCCTAATACCGTTGAATAGATCACGGGAACAAGTTCTGGCTATCATGGAATGCAAAGGCATAGCGAGAACCCCATTCCCCATGAAAGGACCCAGGGAAAAGAGAGATCAGACCAAATTCTGTAAATTCCACCAGGATGTTGGTCATGATACAGAGGCGTGCAGAGAGTTGATCAGGGACATCGATGCAGCAGTTATGGAAGGAAGACTTGACGAGGTGGTTGATAGATCTCGTAACGAACAACCCAGAGGGCGCAGAGAGTTCAGGAGATGAACACATCAGAACGAAAGAAATAGGAATAACGAACAGAGAAGACCTAGAAATCCATCTCCAGATCAAGACGGTCAAATCGATAACCATCTAGTAAATACAATCAACGCGATCTTGGGAGGTCCCATGAGGACAGATCAGGAAAAGGAGGTGAAGATGGCAGATCCCGTGAATCAGAGTCAAACTTTGGGTAAACGACAAAAGGTCTCAGGGGAGGTAAAGTACGGACCTGAGGACCCCCTACCGCTTGTCATTAACAATGAAGGGTTAGTAATCGAAGCAGTCATCAACAAAAATTGGGTGAAAAGAATTTGCGTAGACACAGAAAAAGTGCTGTCAATATCCTGTACTACAGGGCATTCCAAGCCATGAAGTTGAAGGATTCAAGCTTAACTCCAGTATCCACCCCTCTATTTGGATTTTCAGGCCCACCTATCCATCCCATGAGTATGATTACATTGCCTACAACCTATGGTAAGTTACCTAAGGGCAGGACCCTGATGGTGAACTACGTTGTTGTTAAGGCACCATCGGCTTATAATGTTATCATGGGAAGACCAGCAATCATTGACCTACGGGCGGTTATCTCTCCAGCACACAACAGTATGAAGTTCCCAGTCAATTCTGGATCAGTTGAAGTTAAAGGAGATGTGAAAATAGCCAGGAGCTGTTACACATCTGTAGTCGGTGAAAAACAATTTGTCCAGCAGGTAACCTTGGAGGAATTATTGCCAGAAGAGGACAAGGCGTGGATCTCGGCAGACCAGACTGAGCCAGTTCAGGTCGATGAGCAAGGTTCAGACTCAGTGGTTAATGTAGGATCTTTGATTCCAGACCCATACAAAAGGGCCTTAACAGATCTACTTAAAGAGTACAAGGATGTTTTTACGTGGAAGACGGATGATATGCCAGGTTTATCGCCAGAATTGATAGTCCATAGCTTAAACGTGGATCCAAACAGGCCCTCAGTTCGTCAAAAGAAGTGACATTTTGCACCAGAACGGATTTCAATTATAGAACAAGAGGTTGCAAAACTCAAACAAGCAGGAATAGTCAAAGAGTTGGTTTATCCAAAGTGGTTGGCCAATCCAGTACTAGTGAAGAAAGCAGATGGATCCTGGAGAATGTGTGTGGATTTTACGGATCTGAACAAAGCCTGCCCTAAGGACAGTTACACCTCACCTAGGATTGACATGCTAGTGGATTCAACTGTGGGATTTGAAGTCTTTGGATTCCTGGACGCATATAAAGGATATCATCAAATCTTCATGGACCCTAAAGATGTAGAAAAAACGGCCTTCATAACCGAGCTTGGTACATATTATTATGTGACCATGTCGTTTGGACTGAAAAATACAGGTGCCACTTACCAAAGGGCAGTCAATCAAATTTTCCGCACTCAGATAGGCAGATCCTTGGAAGTATACGTGGACGATTTAGTGATCAAAAGCAGGTCTTTAGATCAATATTTGTAGGATGTAAAAGAAGTTTGCGATGTGCTTCGAAGTACTAAGATGAAACTGAATCCAAAGAAGTGCACATTTCGGTGTCAGATCTAGAAAATTTCTAGGTTACGTGATCTAAAGATGGAATCAGAGCCAATCCGGACAAGTTAGACGCTCTGAAAATGATGCCACCACCTACTAACATCAAAGTTAACGGGGAGATTAGCAGCATTGAACAGATTCCTCTCACGATCAGCACAGCGTGCATTGCCTTTCTTTAAGATCTTACGGAAAGCTACCCCATTTCAATGGGGGATGGATTGTCAAGAAGCTTTCGATGAGTTCAAGAAGTACCTGTTGGAGTTTCCAACTCTGACATCTCCCCAAGAAGGAGAGGCTTTGTACCTTTATTTATCAGTTTGTGATGAAGCCATCAGTGTTGTCTTGGTCAAGCAACAGGGGACACTTCAGAAGCCGGTTTATTACACGACCAAGGCCTTACAAGGACCTGAAGTGAGGTAGTCGGATACGGAGAAACTGGTTCTAGCATTAGTCCATGCCTCCAGGAAATTAAGATCCTATTTTCAAAGTCATCCGGTCGTTGTCCTAACTGATCAACCCTTAAAGCAAATACTGAGCAGGCCAGATACTTCAGGTCGTTTAGCCAAATGGGTTGTCGAGTTGGCAGGTTATGATTTAGAGTACAGGCCAAGAACTGCTATAAAAGCTCAAGCTTTAGCAGATTTTTTAGTAAAAGAAAAGTCCATTTCTATTGACCAACAGATGTGTCCAAAAGAATCAGACCAGTGGAAGCTGTTCGTTGATGGAGCATCTAGTAAAAATGGATCATGAGCAGGTCTCCTCCTTATCGGTCCAAGGGATGAAGAATTCCCTTATGCTTTGCACTTTAACTTTCATGCAACCAACAACGAAGCAGAATATGAAGCATTGATCACAGGCTTAAATTTAGCTCTAAAATTGGGAGTTCAGCAGCTTAATGTCTACAGTGACTCTCAACTGGTAGTAAACCACATCAGAGGAGAGTATGAAGCAAAGGAGGAACCCATGAAAAATACTTATCTCTGGCCCAGTCGAAAATAAGTCGATTTCAAGAAGTTCAGATGGAGCAGGTCTCTAGATGGAGCAGGTCTCCAGATCGCAGAATACCCGAGCAGATGCCCTGTCCAAGTTAGCATCAATTTTTTTATCAGACAAGAAGGTTCTGATCGAACAATTGAATCAGCGCAGCTATGAAGCATCTGAAGTACAACCGATCACACAAAGGGAAACATGGATGGATCCCATTGTAGCATATCTGAAAGACGGTCGGTACCAGAGGATAAAAGGCAAGCTCGTAAAATACAACGTTTGTCTGATAGGTATGCTATATTTAATGATATCCTATATAGGAAACCCTTTATATCCCCTTGGTTACGTTGTGTCACCGTAGAAGAAGGCAACTACTTGTTGAGAGAAATCCATTTGGGGATCTGTGGAAACCATATGGGATCAAGAGCTTTAGCTCAAAAATACAGGTTATTTGGCTACTATTGGCCAAAGATGCAGCAGGACGCAGAAGAGTTGGTCTTGGCATGCGGGACGTGTCAGGTACATGGTAACTTATCCCATCTGCCACCTGAAAATCTAACCCTAGTTATCTCAGCCTGGCCCTTTGATCAATGGGGTGTAGATTTGGTGGGACCACTGCCTGTAGCACCAGGAAGTTACAAGTTCCTGATCGTAGCTGTTGATTATTTCACTAAATGTGTAGAGGCTGAACCATTAACTACCATCACGGCCAAACAGATCCAAAAAATCTTATGGAAGAACCTAATATGTAGATATGGGATACCAAAGACCATAATTTCAGACAATGGTACTCAATTTGAGGACAGCGGGGTTAAGGAGTGGTGTATTGATTTGGGCATAACGCATCATTTCACTTCTGTTGGTCATCCACAAGCCAACGGACAGGTGGAACAAACTAACAGGCAGATCAAAGTTGGTTTAAAGAAGAGGTTAGAACAAGAAGGAAAGCATTGGGTAGAACACCTACCAAATATTCTCTGGGCCTACAGGACTACCCCAAATACATCAACGCATGAAACTCCATTCTCCCTAGCATATGGATGTGAAGCTGTTATACCAGCAGAAATTGGGTTGCCATCTCCCAGAACAACACTGCATAATGATCAGATTCAAGAAGAAGAAATGAGGCATGCTAAAGATGAGTTGGAGGAGAAAAGGGATGTTGCTTTGATCCGGATGGCTAAATATAAGCAGCAAATATCCCAATACTATAACTCCAAGGTCAAACAGTGTTACTTTAAGATTGATGATCTGGTTTTGCGCAAAAACGAAGTCAGTAGGCAAGAACCAAGTGGAAAGTTAAGTCCTAACTGGGAGGCACCTTACCAAATCATCAAAGTACATGGAAAGGGAGCATACCAGTTGGCTGATAGTACAGGGAAAACCATCCCCAGAAGTTGGAATGCAGTTAATCTGAAGAAATTTTATGTTTCAGGCAAGTAGTTGTCATTTTATTATGCAAGTTTGTTATCCATTGTGATACTATATTGTGCCTTTTGAACTATGTTATGTGGCTGTAATATATCCTGTTGTTAAACTCTTAAAAGAGAAAATTCATTAAGTCTGAAAATTCAGACCGCTTTAGACCTCAGGTCAGGTCGTTAACCATCAGACCTCAGGTCAGGTCGATAACTCTTAAAAGAGAAAATTCATTAAGTCTGAAAATTCAGACCGCTTTAGACCTCAGGTCAGGTCGTTAACCATCAGACCTCAGGTCAGGTCGATAACTCTTAAACGAGAAAATTCATTAAATCTGAAAAATCAGACCGCTTTAGACCTCAGGTCAGGGCGTTAACCATCAGACCTCAGGTCAGGTCGATAACTCTTAAATGAGAAAATTCATTAAGTCTGAAAAATCAGACCGCTTTAGACCTCAGGTCAGGTCGTTAACCATCAGACCTCAGGTCAGGTCGATAACTCTTAAAAGAGAAAATTCATTAAGTCTGAAAAATCAGACCGATTTAGACCTCAGGTCAGGTCGTTAACCATAGACCTCAGGTCAGGTCGATAGCTCTTAAAAGAGAAAATTCATTAAGTCTGAAAAATCAGACCGCTTTAGACCTCAGGTCAGGTCGGCTACCATCAGACCTCAGGTCAGGTCGATAACTAAACCTATAAAGGACCACAGTATGACGTATGCTTCACAAGCAAGTCACACATCATACTGAGGGTGCAGAGGATAAAGGAAAAACACAATATAAGGCACAAAAGCAAACGCATGTTATAGAAATTATGCAAATGGTGCCACAGAGGCACTTAAATTCCAAAAACCCCATATGAAAACAGCAAAACAACAAGTTTTAAGAACAACAACAGCAAAATTTGCAATGCTTAAAGTCAGAATTGAAAGAGAGAACAAGTTAAGTATCTTCAATTCGAACTGGGGGGAGCTTGAGATTGAGACGATGAGCCAGTTTGAGCAGTTGGAGGTTTTTTGCCATATTTGGAAATCAAGTCAACTCCATCTCTAAACTCTTTGAATCTGGCCTCATAAGTCTGGAACCCATCTCTCCTGTTACAACCCGAATGGTGAAGTTTGGCAGCATCAACATCAAGACCTGCTGCCCTCACATCTTCAATAGCTGAAGAGTATCCAAACCAAATAATCGGAGCAAATAACATCTTGATACTGTCGGCCAGCTCGTCAGATTTTCTGTAATCAGCAAGGGCTTTAGCAATCTGCTCAGGGAGTTTGCTCTTCAAATTGTCTCTTTCCACTTCAAGATCGGCTACCATCTTTTCCAGCTAGGATTTGATTTGATTAGCAGTAGCAACATGAGTTTGGAACTCAGCAGCCTTGGTCTTCAGCTCACCATCTTTCGCCAACAATTCATCAGACAAGGCAATTTTCTCAGCTGTAGAAGTGTTCAACAAATCTTCATACTTGGCTTTCCATTCAGATAAAGAGCTGGACAGGTCCTCTTCAACTTTTCCAGAATTCTTCAGTCTGGACAGATCTCCCTACCTAGTTTGGCACCATAAAAAGGAGTACGGGGAGTAAAGTCAGCATATATTATCTAAAAAAAGACAGATTACTACCTTTAAGAGAGGACCCTTACAAATTTTGACAAGTCTTGCTTGGACCACTCTTTCCAATCATATCTTTCCCCTTGAGCTCGCTCAGAGGCCTCAGCATCTCCATCAGCTTGATTGTGAGATTTGATACATTTTGAGGGACGTCTAGTCTCAGCAGTGGTTTCCACCGGAGCAATGCGTGGGACCATCTGGTATTCATTGGTATTCTCAGAATCATCGTCAGCGTGATCGGTTTCGATTGAAGGCTCATTTAAATGAACGTCACCATAGTGAGCAGTCTGATCAGGCACATCTAGGTTGATAACGGGATCAGATGCATCCTGGGCCCTGGGAGGTGAGGCATCATCAGCTATTTGAATGATGTCGGTGAAACTCGCCACTGCAAATATCAACAAGTAATTAAAAGCATGTCTCAGAGGAGAAACATAAATATTCAAAGTAAGAAATCCTACTTATATTGTATATTTCCTCCGATAACTCAACATAAGGTTCTGGACCAGCGGTCTCCAGACGGTCAGCATCGATTAAATTGGAACTGTAGTTTCTCAGACCCAGATATATACTGGACCCTCTGATGTCATTTAACAACTTCTTATCCAGTTTGCTTTCCAACACATCACTATTCTTAGTTGAAGTATTCCACTTACCTAAATCCCTAGCAGTTTGATGCCTAATGAAGAAGAAATGTTTTTTCCAATCGGAGAAGGATTGATCAGTTTTCTTAATCAGAGGTACGCTACTCAAACTATCAGTTCTCCTACAAAAGCAGTACCAGCCAGGAATTTTCTTAACCTGTTTACATTGATAAAAAGTTCTAAAGAGCAACAACGTGAATGGGGTGACAAAACACCTACACCAAATCAAGAAACCGGTAATGGCTCTTATACTATTGGGGACTATCTGACCGATTCCTAAATCGTAATATCGGAGTATTTCCAGAAAGGCGGGAGGAAGAGGATATCTGAGACCGCAATCAAACTGTTCTTTATAAACAGCGCAATATCCGGTAGGAGGAGCAGCGGCACTTTTTCCAGGCGCAGGTCGAATGGGGGCATAAATTAACATTCTTGTTTATTCCGTACCTATCACAGATGTCTATGATATCAGAATCCTTCAATTTGGAGTCGATTGCGTGACAATCCATCATCTTTTTCGTCTCGTAGGTCCTCCTTAATGCTCTTATAGGCGCAGATAACCCAGAAATGTTACACTCAGTTGGGGGTGATTCAATAAGTGCAGGAACAATAGAGGCAATTAAATGAGGAGGGAGAATAGAAAAAAGGGGATTCTCACCAGGATTAGATATAGGGGTCTGAGTCCATAAGGACAGGTTTTAATCTAAAATGGTTGTGAAGGACAGTTACTACATGTGTTACTACATTTTTGTACACGTGTTACTACATGTGTTACTACATTTTTGTACACGTGTTACTACATGTGTTACTACATGTTTGTCCTTCTCAACCATTTTAGATTAAAACATGTCCTTTACAACCTTTAACCTTTAGATATATCAGGCTGGTCTGGATTCATAAGGAATAAAAGAAAATCGCACAGGAAGAGGAAAGACTTACTTGATAATCGAAGGTGCAAATCCGGCAGATCTGGCTTGAACTACGGTTATCCGTCATAATGAAGTTAATGGGTGGTTATGTAATCCACCCACGTCTCATGTTTGCATATAACTTCTCTTTCTCCCAGGTGCGCATGTCTCCGATCTGCTTCTTCTGGCCAGGGACCTGCCCTGGTCTGATCCGTATGCTTCCTCCGACCAGGGACCTGCCCTGGTCTGATCTTTATCTAAACTGGTTCCTGGTTGAGGAACCTCCTGAAGGTTGGCCCACATCCAGGACCTGACCAAGGATCTTTTCTAATCGCCTGGTCTATGTGGTCGTACTGACTTCCAGATCGGATATAGCACTATCCTGTTTTGCTGGTCCGTTCAGTATATACTTGACACGTGGACATATTCGGGTCACCCCCAATCAAAGTTGTTATTAGAATCATATCGGCAAATCGGCAGTTGTGTTGAATAAAGTTAATTTGATAATATATGTACGTTAGAGTATATTTTTTCACATAAAATTGGTGGAAAAAAAGGAACTATGCTAATAAACCCTAAAGTGAGAAATGTTAAAAAAAGTATAGATGATGTGAAAAATTTTGCATGTAAAATGTGGTGGCGAAATAATTACGTGATGCCTTTAGAATTGTCCATTCGAAGCCTAGACCGGTTATGTCAGAACCAAGGCCAACGTCTCATAGGGCTTTAAGTCGGGCCGGCCTTGTGACAAAACGTATTTAGACCCCTGGAAGTTTCTGATATAAATCTGGTTAATTATTTGTGGGAGATAATCCATTTTATTTGATGTATAATAAAAGATTATGGCATTTTCCTTTTGCAAAAGAAAAATGAAAAGTAAAAACATGGACAATATTGCAAAATTAGTAAAACAAAATAGATCAAAAATGTTTTATCTCTAATTGAAAAACCACAAATAGTATTTCAAACGTTTGAGGTAAAGAAAAACGCACGGCAGAAAAGTAAAGACATGAAGTTTTTTCTTAGATATTCGTACTGAAATCAAGAAAAACTTTATTATTATATGCATGTATAGATAATAAAATTAGACATATATCGTCGGTGCTGCCGCCAATACATCGTATATATGTTCCGGGACTTCCTCAACAGTAGCCTCGTCGTCCATGGCTTCTAGCGCTGGTGCTGCCGCCATTGCCGATAAATCAACAACCGTCTCTAGTCCGGAGATGTCATCAACAACCGTCTCTTGAACCAATTGCCGAGCAGTAGTATAGTCATCATCAGCCCATGATTCCAGGGCAGCTTCTAGAGCCGGTGCTACTGCCGCCTCCGATACATCGCCAGCGGCAAGTCCAGAAATGTCATCAACAACCGTTTCATGAACCAAATTCCGTACAGTAGGATAGTCATCATCTTCCCATGATTCTAGGGCAGCTTCTAAAGCCGGTGCTACTGCCGCCACCGATACATCAATATCGGTGGCAATTCCAGTGATGTCATCATCAACCGTCTCCTGAACCAATTTCCGTGCAGTAGGATAGTCATCGTCTTCCCATGATTCCAGGGCAGCTTCCAGAGCCGGTGCTACCGCCGCTGCCGATGCATCATCATCGTCAGCGAGTCCACTGATATCATCAACAACCGTTTCCTGAACCAATTTCCGTGCAGTAGGATAGTCATCGTCTGCCGGTGCTTTTGTCGGAGCATGAGAACGTCGTCCTGGTATTAGAAGACACAATTTCAAAAGATATGAACGTCAAATGGAAGACAAAGTTCCTATACCTAAATCTACATATATAGAAGTTTAATTAGTTTAAAAGAAAAATAGATGTTTGATTTCAAATTTATTTTATACCACCGCCCTAGTGATGACCACTAAGGTATATATAACCTGACAAGTGATCAGACTTTAAAAAAAAAAAAAAAAAGGTGTGTGTTAAAAAGTTTTCAATTATTTTAGACGTACGCATGTAGTGGATCACACAACCTCTACCGTGACATCACATCGAGGTGTGAAGTGTATAAGGTATAAGGTTCGATTACTGTGACGTATGAGATTCGACTTTCCAGACATCGAACATGAACATTCAACCTCTGAAAAGTCGAATATGAATCTCTAATTAAAAAGTTGAATGTCGATATCCAGACATTTGAAAAGTCGAACGTATATAGTCGAACATCACGCTTTTGAATGTTCGAAAATTGGTTAATTTGGTATGACGGTATTAAAGACGTCGTTTTCTTTACCTAAGAAAATCTCTTCTTGATCCAATAAAGCAGTTTCAGATGATTCCAAATCAGATAATCCTTCTGAAAAATCAGTGTCACTTTCTGGGACATCAGTTATATATGTTTCTTGAAGCAAAAGCCTTGAAGTGGAAGTTGTTTTAGAAATTGTTACAGCAATGAAGAATAATAGTAACAAGAATTTGGGTGCCATTTGTGTTTTACTTTTTTGACAGATTCTTTTTCTAAGGTTTTTGGACTGAAAAAAAGAATGCAAAGGGATGACAATTGTATTGAGCTTTCAGTAGAAACCTTAAATACTAGTATTTAAGCTTTTTAATTTTATGACAGCAACAGTTTTGTTTTCATTTATTACTAGAAAGTATATTTAATACTCTACTTTACTTGTTAATTAATCTTAGTTGAAGAAAATCGGTTACAACCCAAACCGTGTCATATATATATATATATATATATATATATATATATATATATATATGGGGCCAATTATTTAAAAGGACTGATTTTCAACTTATTAGGGATAATAGGACACTCCGAAATCTTATTTAGTTATAAGGACATTCTAATTTCAAGTGGATAAAGAGGAAGAAGGAAAAAAAAAAAGCTTTCAAAGTAATATAAAAAATAAAAATAAAAAACATAACAAAACAAAAAAAATTCCTGTGCGTGGGGTTTTTTTTTTTTTAATTTATAATTCACCATATTTCTAAAGGTCATATATTTTGATCTAAAACTCGGATCATCATAATTTTTTCACTAAAATTCATATTTTTTCGTCTTCTTTATTTTAAAATTAAATTTGATATTTTTCCGAATAAATTTCATAAAATCAATTTTTTTCTTCTTAAAAATCGACGTGACGTATTGATCACCGTCATGCATTGACCACCTACCCGGATGCATTGGCCACCGGGATCCATTAACCACCCCGATGCATTCACCGCCGCGATTCATTGGCTACCATGATGTATTGACCGCCGCGATCCATTGACAACCTTGATCAATGACATCTCATTGTAGCGATTTATGCAATAACGTCTCATTGTAGCGATTTATGCAGTGACTTCTTATTGTAGCGATCTATGCAGTGATGTCTTATTGTATAGAATTATGCACTGACGTGTTATTGTAACGATTTATGCAGTGACGTGTTATTGTAACAATTTATGCATACCTTTGGTTGTAAAAATATGCATTTAAACCAAAAAAAAAAACAACAAAAGAAATACAGTTATTTTACAAAGTTATCGAAAATTTAAACCAACACTAATCAAATAAACCAACATCAATCAAATATTTAAAGATAACAAAGAAATAAAATTACTTTACAAAGTTATCAAATGTGTGTATCAAGTTGTACATGCGGTGACATCAATATCATTGCATCAATTATCTAATTGTAAATACATACATCAATGTCACTGCTTCAGACATCAATGTCATTGCAAAAGTCATCAATGTCCCAGCATCAGACATCAATGTCACTGCATAAGTCGTCAATGTCACTGTATAAGTCGTCAATGTCACTGCATAAAACCTAACAATTGCATCAGTCAGCTCTGCTCTTGTTTTGCATTTTTCCAAATGTGGAGCTTTTAATATGGATAGAATTACAAGTTTGGTGAAACTACAAAGACTCTTCATTATGACTCTTGTAATGGCCACACGTTGTTTGTGCCCTCCTGATAATTGGATTCATTGTGGAATCCCTCAATTCTTTAACACGATCTTGAATCATTTGATGATCTTGTTTAGCTTAATGTCCCTGCATCATTCATCAATGTCACTGCATCGGACATCAATGTCCATGCATCAAACATCAATGTCACCGCATAAGTCATCAATGTCCTTGTATCGTACATCAATGTCCACCGCATAAGTCATCAATGTCCCTGCATCGACATCAATGTCACCGCATAAGTCATCAATGTCACCGGACTTCGACATCAATGTCACTGCTAAAATCATCAATGTCACTGCATCTTAAAAATAAAAAAAAAAAAACAAACAAACATCAGCTCCAGCGCTTCATCTTTTTTTTTTTTTTTTTTTTTTTTTTTTCTTCCCAGCGTTTTTTTTTTCTTTTCTTCCAGCGTTTTTTTTTTCTAGCGCATCATTTTTTTTTTTTTTTTCTTCCTTCCTTTTTCTTCTTTATCCACTTGAAATTAGAATGTCCTTATAACTAAATAAGTTTCCTTCTTAAAATTAGAATGTCCTTATAACTAAATAAGATTTCGGAGTGTCCTAAATGATCATTAATTCTCTAACGACGGCCTTATAACTAATTTTCACTATATATATATATATAATAAATAAAAAAATGCACACAAATCTCCAACGTCTGTCATTAAAAAAACAATGTAAAAAAATGTATTTGAGCTATAAATTGATGATATATTTAATGTGATAGAATCTTCCGATATTATTGTATCATAAAACTTCTCTTGTGCAAGTTGAACAAGTAGGAGGAGACATAAATCAATGTGAATTCATAAATTAAAAAATGTTCCCATATTTAGTTTTCATACATAAGTAAATAAATGTGTGTGTGTGTGTTTTTTTTTTTTCTGGGTTTTTTTTTTTTGGAGAGAGAATGTGTTGTTGTTGTTGTTTTTTTTTTTTTTTTTTTTTTTTTTTTTTTGGAGTATAAAGTTGATAGATGATTAAGGATATATTTAAAATAATAATAATAAATATGGAATTCATATTTGTTGGATTATTTTTGCTAAATTACATATTTTTGTGATAAGTTGGTGTACATATTAATGTTGCCGTAACAAAACGGGGTACAACCTCCAGCTGAGGTGATCGACATACACCGAACAAAGTGACATACCTCTGCACACGAAGGGATGTATCTCAACAAAGCCGAAGAGTTATAGCTCTTGGCCGAACTGAGATGACTCATGACGGTTACACACCCTTCCTGTAAAGAGTACCTCATTTCGGATGAACTACCTTTAGGTTATAAAAGCCACCAGCATGCAAACTGTAAAAACATATATACTTGTTGAATGCATCATTAGATTTTATTCTCGATTGTTCACTGATTTGATTCAAACAAGTCACTATTCGAATCAAACACTTTCATTGTATCTTGAGAGAGATTTTCGATAGTTCATTGAATGACTATTGAAAGAGACGAAATATCTTTTAAAAGATATTGAGCATGTCTTGGAGTTCATTTTTGTCTGTTTGTAATTCTGAAAACAACATTCTATTAAAATAAAATAGCTAAAGGTTTTTTCATGAAGTATGATGGCAACCAACATCAACACAACCATATAGAATCATTCATTACAAGATGATTGCAACACAACCAACTCGATCAGAATACAAACCGTAAATATAATAGTATGTCATATTTGATTTTTTTTTTTTTTTTTTTTTTTTTGTTGTTGCATAAACTGGCATAAGCGAAACATATAATGTGACATAGCTGATACATACATATATATAGAGAGGAAAGATATATGTAAGTATTTGAGAAATTCTGTTGTGGTCCGACTGTTCTACGAACATCTTTATAAAACACTGCAAAACGTGAACTTTTTTATGTGTATTTAGTGAAAAACAATAAATACACTTTAAAACGCTCATATTTCACCGAGAAAAATAAATATATGTTGTCGGATCATAGCAGAATTAATTTTACCTAAGCATTGCTCATTGCCAATGATATATATTCTAATTAGGGTTGCCCTTCACCATGTGTTTTAGTGTTTGGGGTATACGGGTTACCCGGTTCTATAGGAAAAATAGGTTTTGGGTGTGGTGGCGGGGCGGGGTGCGGGCCACGTGGGCAAGCACCCTTTATGTTTCCGATCACTGGAAGACAGTGAAAATGAGGCGGCAGCGACGTCGGATCGAGTTGGAGAGGGCGGTTTAGATACATGCCCTTGTTATTCATGGCATCCTCCTGTTGTTGCACATGGCTTGTTTCTGGATCTGGATATGGATCGTCTTTAGAGATTGCAAAAGTGATGAAAATGGTGAGAGCAAGAAATACATGAAACAAGAATTTAGGAGTCATGTTTTTGGTAGGGTTTTTTTTTTTTTTCTTTTGTGTGTGATATTTTGTGTAGTTATGAGAAAGAGAGATCTTTTTATAGGAGTCTCATTGTACAAAGTTGGACGTGATGCATGCCAAAGTTGTTAATGTTTGTTAGAGAGATTTGATCGTACAATCGTTGTATTAAGTATCGTATTAATCAACATTTAATATAGAGTTGTATTGTACATTTATCGGTGATAACATGCATGTGAAATAATATATTTTTATATCATTGATCATATAATAACTTATTGATTGAAATGTGTAAAAGCGTTTACACCACAGTAGAACCGACTTTGTGAAGTCGATTCTGGAGTCAAGAACCGACCTTCCGTAGATGCATTGTGATCCAGAGCCCACGAGAAGGCGATTCTTGGCTCCAAAACCGACTTTCACAAGATAGGTTTTACTGTCGTGCACGAGTAGAATTGTGTGGTGGAAATAAAAGCATCCCCTGGAAAATCTAGCTCCCCTTCGTGGCTCCGGTTAGCGATTGCAAAACTGGTGAAAACTGCAGCTAGCAGCAAGGAAGATATGCACCATGAATTCAGGAGTGAATGTGAAGAGTGTGATTAGGAAAGAATTATCATTAATTATTTTATTTTTTTTTAAAGAATTTTAGATAATCAATGTAATTTATATACCCATGAATTACAATTGATGTAATAATTCAAGGGTGTTTTTGGATAATGTCAGAGAAAATGCAACCAAAACATCCACTAAAACAGTAGTACTAATCATACAAAATAAAAATGTAGTCAGTATATTAATTGCCCTTTTAGCATCAAGAAAAGCATCATGGAAACAAACAACTCTAAACAAAATGGGAGTTACAATTTCTAGAGCTTTAAAATCATCAGCTTTCCCAGATGCCAAATTATTTCTAATGAATTCATACTATTATATTTATTTGTTAACAGAAACATGGCCTGCAAAAACAGTAGCCTCATCATCATCATCATTCACAAAAAGAAAACACTTGTTTTAATTGGTTAGTTATAATATGATCCCTTCAAATTAAGCCATCCCAGCCAATAAGGTAGAGCCTAGCATAGACTACATAAAGGTTCAAAAGGCGCGTTCTTGGAGTACGTTAAGCTCCATTTCAGTTGGGTCAGTAGCCTGAATCTCGTAGTGGATCCCATTCAGCTCGGCTCGAAACCTGTGTTTGGATGTCGCGTATAGCATTTTTGCACGGATTCGAGACAATGAAGGTGACCTGAATGTCAAAAGAATCCCACATGAATCTGAATATTTAGGTTGCACGTGTACGGATACACAGATACAAGATACAAGGGATATGTGTAAATATTAAAAGTACAGAACCAAACTGTTCATAATAAAACTATATGGACGAAATTTTATATATAACAGCCAAAAATGGAGTCACACACACACACACACACACACACAAATATCAGCAAGTAAAATCAAAAGGCTATAACTCACCATGTAATGAAGAAGATCTTGCTCTTTTGACAGTTTTCAGAGGTTACAAAATCGAAGTCATACACTGCGTATCGACAATCATTATCCGGCAAAGATGCAGTGAAATCTTCATAGCTTTCAAAGGGTCTACCTGTCTTTTCAACCACCACCTCCTCTTTCTTCTCATCGATTTTGAAAATCACGTAACGATGCACTTTCCTCCTTTGCAATTCCATGTATGTGCTTTTGCTATGATCAGCAACATTTGTCTATTAAATCATCACACAACAATTCAAATTCTTGAAATGTAGCAAATACAATACCAAACCGATAATCAAATCCATGACGACAATATAAGGATGTCCACAAAATTATTGAATTCTTCCAAAGGCAACAACTTTGTAGAATTTTAATAGTACATTGCCATAGCTGCCTTTGTCAGTGTTATTACTTCATATACAATAGAAAACAGCAAGAACTGGTATGATACTCGAAAATCAAGCATATCACGTAAGAAAAAGAGGGCTGCTCGTGAAAAAAGTTATGTTTTTGCAACCTATTTTATGCGTGTAAATCATACTTGTTAAAGCTATCGGCGAAGCCAAGGTGAGGAGGGGTCTCTAGTCGCCAAGGTGATGCCTATACCTTTCCAACATTTCTGAACATTGATGATCTTGTGTATACATGCAGGAAACACAAAAAGTATCCTCAACCTCAAGGTCAAAGGAAGATGCATAATGCTAAACCTAAGTGTAAGTCTAACAAATATCAAGCAGTTATTCATAAGACCATGAGAAAGACAGGTAACTGAGTCTGAACCCTGCCACTCTCATAAGAAACCAGACGGTGTTTATATTCATGTAGTCATGAAAGTGAGAGACTTGTATGCATATACTAAGTATGTCCAGAAAAAAGCCTCGGGTTCTCCATCTTTGGCTAAAGAAAAAAGTGAGAAAAAAGGCAACCCAAAAGCGTCATCAGCTCGTCTCTCGCCTACGTGCTTGCCTTAACAACTATGGAGTAAATTTGAGAATTTACACGGAAATGCAATCCCTTTTACTGAGAAAAACTTGAAATTATGACTAGGGGGGAAGAATAACATCATTACAGTGCTTTTCTAGGTACCCTATTACAATAGCACCCAAAGGGTGAAAACTAAAACTATTAAAAGTGAGTATTCTGCATCTTGACATAGATTCATTGAGCACAAAGTCATATTACTTGGATCAAACACTACACCAAAAATAACTGGTATCAATCATACATCATATGTATGATGCAAAATGCCAAAAGGATACTACCAAACAAAACCTATGTTAAAATTACCATCTCTCTTAAAAGCTAAAGTTGTTGGGAAGGTCGGCAATTCATAAATTTAAACACAACATACTTATCATGCGTCCTCAAGCGTGAACCCATAGCACACCAATACGGTACACAAAGGTAGGTATATAAAAGGCACAGCAAGGCCAACAAAAGCAGTCCAACACTTGAACAATATACATGAAAGACATTGTTTGCAGAGACGTTTAAAATCATGACCAATTTTTCTGATACTATGTTATATTATCATCTCTCGCTCTCTGCCAAAGGCTTAAGCTGTCAGAAAGATAGGTAATTTATATAATTAAACGAACATACTTCTACAACCTCAAATCCCAATCAATCATTAAAGCAATTGGCTACAAAAATATATGATTAATCAAATAAAATAAAGCTACTTTCAACACACAAAAGAAGGGGGAAACAAAGCTTAAAAAAAGAACAAATTACTGTCCATGAGTTCCAAGATACCAGTCAAAATTAAACTTCTTGAAGAAAGTCCGCATCAAATTTTTGGCTACTATAATTTTTTAAGCAGAAAAATTAACAAGTAAAAACCCGAAAAGGGGCAGCCCGATTCATAAACTAGTACTGATTCGGCAAGAGAATAATCTAAAAAACCAAAACGGAGTAAAGTACCAATCTTTATGCTAAAATTTCACACAGATGCTAAAACTTAAAGCTTAAAAAGCTAATACAGCTCAAAATCAAAAATAAATATAGAATTTTTTTTTTTTTAAATGCTGAAAAATAAAATATTTATGGTTTCGGCGCTCATCCGAAACTATTTCCCGCGAATGGGTCCACGCGCATTGCATCGAAGCCGCCGGTTCAACCGCCGTCTTTACCTTTTTTTTTTGAAAAACAACAAAGCCGCGGTTGAACCAAATGCCGGCTTTAACTAACCTGGGAAAAAACGAGCATCCCGTATTGAAATGAAATTGGTACATATGAAGAAGTTCGCCGGTTCAACCCGGCTTTAACCCGGAATTCGGAAACCGCTATTCGAACCCGGCGGCTTTACCACAACCTCGTTAACACCAAACTCGCATTTTCTTTTTTTCAAAGCCCCAAAACAATATATTCAACACCTCAAATTCTCAAACCAAATTTCGCATCTTCTTTTTTCACCCCCCAAAACAATATATTCAACACCTCAAATTCTCAAAATCAACAATCCAATTATAAAAAACACATTCATTAAAAGGGAAAAAACCAAATCAATTGCAAAAAACACATTCATGCAAACTACGTCATTAAAAGAGAAAAAAAAACCATATCCAAAGTTATTGTTGTATTACAACAACCAAAACAAAAGAAATGTTTGATCATATTAACTTGTTCGTGTACGACTTTTCTTCGTTCTTCTACGTGAAGACGAACATTCGCGTCGGTGTGTCTACCTCCTCGATCGGTGTCGTTGAGCCCTTGTCAAGTTCCTAAAGTCGTATCGCGGAAGTTCCGGGCTAGGATGTTCGACCTCTTCAGTTCAAAGTTGGATCGATGTCCCCGTCTTGTGTTTTGTAACACTTGAAGGGACATCGACCGCATTTGTTGAATAAGCCTCACTTGTGCCATCGGGATGTCATCCGGCATGTTCGCAAGCAACCTAGTCGTATTTTGATAGCAAGTAAACATTCCCCGTCGTTCGCGAAATGTGTAAACACAAAACAAATAAAACAAATTTCTATGTATGAAATTAGAAAACAAAATTTAAAATATACTTACAAGTTGTTCATAGTCGGCGCGGTAGGATAGAAATTGTGTTGCGTTTCATAGTCTTCAACAACGTTTGCACTTTGAGGGCTAATAATGCGCCGGGTGATCTGACGGTACCACTGTAAGTACATATCATTGTGTTGAAGATAACCGTTGTAAGGAACACCACGTGGAACCAACGATGATTTGCGATCGGCCCACAACTGAATATAATCCCCGTGCTTAAGCGCATAATCCGTTGTGTTTCCCCGCCTATCAAGCGAGTGCAAATGGACACCCGTGTCACATTCATTGTGCACCGTTGGATGCCAACCGAATTGTCGAACTACTCGTCAGATAATGCCATTCCACCACGTCAAAACAAATGAGTGGAGCAATTACAATCCACTCATCGGTGTCCTCAAAACATATAAAGCGGAAGATGGCTAAGGATGTCCCACGTGTATGGTTGCCATGTGAACATTGCATCCGTCATAGTATCAAATGCATGTCTATAGGTTACCAACCCCGATAAATGATCGGTATACATCCGCTCAACTCGTAGCCACTTACATCCTAAAGTGGTCAACTCCCGCTTGCATTTGTGACCCAAGTGGATAATCTACTCCCTCTTCTTCCGTAACACGTGACTTAATCCGTGTAGGTCGACCAATGGTGATACGCTCCCATGACCACAAACGTAGTAAAGCACTAAAGATCCACCGATTTCACTTGCCCCTTTCTTGCTTGCCACACACAAATTCCGGTATAAACAAGCGAGTACCCCACTCCCCCGCCTATATTCACCAAGTCGGTGCAAATCAACCACTAGAGGATAATATATTAGTTGAACCCTATTTCCACTCTTATCCGGGAAGAGGACGGCTCCTATCAAATATAATAGATATGCTCTAACATACCTATGAATCGTTCTTCGGTTGCATCCATTGTGTAACCCTTGAAAATTATCTTTTAACCACGATAATTTCAAGGTATTACCTTTAAAAGCGCCTTCAGTGGCCTTATACCTAATGTTTGCTCTAAGAGATCGGCCCATCGATGATCGCTTGTCCCCGTAATGTAAGCCACCGACCTTAAGACCTAACAAGACGTTAACATCTTGTAACGTTATGCCTACCTCTCCAATTGTCATATGAAATGTGTGTGTTTCTTGACGCCACCGCTCAACTAATGCGGTAATTAAATCGGCATTAATGGCGACAAATGACAACCCGTGGATCCCATAACCGTGTCTCTCTCAAAAAATCAACTACCAAATCATGCACCCGATAATGTTGCTTTGACATATAAGATGCGTGCGACATACGAGACCTACACTCCCGCAAAAAAAAAAAAAAACATGTTACTATTTTTTATAAAGAAACAAATTGTTATTGCGAAAAAGCAAACATTAACGATTATATTACCTCTCCTTCCCGTATGATGTCGCTTCGGTGTTGTTGTTGAAGTCTTAGAACGCTATCATTAATTGGTCCCGGCTCCATGTGATCTACATAAATAAAGCACAATTCATTAGTGACTATATAACAAATGAATATAATATAAACATGGTATACTAGAATAGACACATTAATGAAAATGTTTAATTTCAAAAAAAAAAAAAAAATAATAGACATTAGGTACAAACCATTACCGTGAAGGACCGGGCAAATTAGATTGTTTCAATTGACAAGAGCGCTTGTTATGACCGGGCAAATTACATAAACTACATGTAACATTTGTCTTTGGTAACTCATCCATTTCATTACGGATTCTTTTAGATTTCGGACGTCCCTTGCCTCTTTTCCATGCGGGGTTGACTACTAGTACCGGTCCCGTCATTGTCTTCCAATAATCCTCGTCGTGCATGTAGAAAGCATGCACGATAAGAACCAAAGTATTCCCCACACGAGAACAAAGTGGTCAACATATTGATCCGTGTCTACGGAGTGCGAGCGACAAACCGCTATAAGACGAGAACATGGATAATGTAGGTTTTGCCACTTGTTACATGTACACGTCCTCTTCGAAAGATTCAACGTGTGACTACGATTAGCCATGCATCCATGACGATTACCTTGTCTAGTAACCACTCCATATACACCTTCTTGTATATTGAAACAAGTAACCTCACGGTGAGCGGCGCTTTCACTATTTCTCTCGAGTTGAACCGTTATCTTCTCCGACCATTTCATACCATTACGCATCCTATTCCTTGCTACTTCACGTCGATCGACAAAGTATTTGTTTACTCGAGTAAAAGTAGCTTTCACAGTGGCTTGAATAGGCGTAAATCGAACCCCCTTTAACACACCATTGAAGCATTCGCATAAATTAGAGGTTTTGATACCGTATCTTAACCCGCCGTCGTGAGCAAGTGACCACTTGCTTAAAGGAATGCCTTCTAACAAACTCTTAGCACGAGGATTGAGTGCACCGATCTTTTGCATCCCTTTATCAAATTTGCGAATTTGATGTTCCATAGCTGTGTTGGTAAACATTTTTTTCAAATCCGTATTTTTGAACGTCTTTTGGATGTTGGATGCATGATGTCTGATACAAAATCTATGAAAAGCATATGGCTCCTCCCAACCACTACCCTCTGTAGACATTGCCGATAGGATACCCGCATGCCGGTCGAGATGACACAAAGTCCATGACGTTTTGTGACAAAACACCTTATGCAAGCCAAAAACCAACTCCAATTGTCGTGATCTTCTTTTTCAACTATGGCAAATGCTAATGGAAAAAGTTGTCCATTCGCATCAACTCCCATGGCAATCAACATAACGCCACGATACTTCCCGTATAAATGAGTTCCATCAATTGTGATGACAGCCCGCAATGTTGGAAACCTCTCGATGAGGGGCCAAATGCCCAAAAAACACAATGAAATTGTTCAAAGTGTAAGGATCGTGGGTTGGCTTATTAACAAAATGCACCACGGTGCCCGGATTTGCTTCTTTCAAAGCTTCCATGTAACGAGGAAGATATTGGTAAGACTCCTCCCAATCTCCATAAAGAGCACCTATCGCCTTTTGTTTTGCACTCCATGCTTTACCATAAGAGATCGAGAAGTTGAATTCTTTTGTTATGAAGGCTTTTAGTACACTAACTTTCACCCCCCAATCTCGCTTGCACAAGAGGCTTTATAGCGTTGCTGATAAACTCTCGCTTTAAATTCGGGTGATCCATGGATGGTTTGTGAACCACACAAGAGTTTTCGTGGGGGCCTTTATAGGTGACGATAGTGAAGACATCCGATGCAACATTCTTTTGAGAGGCTCTTAAATACCAACTACAAGCAATTGGTTTCCTTCCACATTTGAATGTGACGGTGTGAGGTTTCGATTCGTGGTTTTATAGACTTGGTTCCTTTCGACATTGTATGTTGTCACAATTTGCCCCAATGCTTTTTTGTTGGCAAATTCTTGCCCCACCCCAAACTCACCACCGCTCTTATATTGAAAATCACTAGATTTATACCAACTCGTTTAAATATTCTTCATCTATAGAACGAAGCTTAGTAAACTCGGTATCATGATCCTTTAATGATACCAGTCTACCCCACTATCTTCATCCCGACTTAACAACAACATATCATCCTCGTCTTCAATCTCATCCCCTTCGATATTACCATCTAAAGTGATGCTTCATCAACATTATTAGTCGACAAAGACACAAACCAATTGGGATCCTCAACTTGACTAACAAGCATGTTGGTGAATGACATGTTAGGTTGTTCAACGGGTGTCAATTCAATATATAAATCCATGTAGGGGCTTTCGATTGAAACACGCTTGCCCACATAGCTTTTAAACCACGATCATTACTTAAAGCTAACACTTTATAGCCTCGCACACTAAGGGAATTTCATCTTCACGTTTAGGTCAAATCTAGTACTATCAACCTCCATAGCATCATATATCTCATTCTTAAGCTCATTCATACCAATGTTACTATTGACAATAATAAAGGTTTCACAACCACCTTTGTAGGTAACATTTTCACCGTCAATTACTATTTCACCATTCCACCAACAAGTCAACGGATAATTATATATCTCCATCCCTTTAAAAATCTCAAATCAAGCAAAACCTAAAACCAAATCCACATACACAATAAAAATCAAAAACTAATAAAATTAAACAAACAACCTTCTACACATATCACAAATCGATGAATATCAACACTTATTCGTTATCCAAACAAAGAATTCTTTCAATTGGCATAAAAAAACGAGAAAAAAAAAAACGGAAAAAAAAAGAAAAAAAAACGCAGAAAATCGAAAAAAACGAAAAAAAATACCTTTGGATTGATAAACTATGGATGAAACCTTTGATTTGGTTGAAGAAAGTAAGAATCTTGATGCTAAATGGCCTAATTTGAGTTGGGCGCCGCGGAGAGAATTTGGGGTTTTTGTTTTTAGGGTTTGGAAATCTGAAAATGGGTGAAAAATCCCGTCTGTTTTGTTTTATATACTGCTAAAGCCGCTGGTTGAACCAGCGGCTTCTTCATATGTACCAATTTCATTTCAATACAGGATGCTCACGTTTTTTCCCAGGTTAAAGCCGCTGGTTCAACCAGCGGCTTTGTTGTTTTTCAAAAAAAAAGGTAAAGTCGCCGGTTGAACCGGCTTCAAGAAACAATGCCGACGTGGACCCATTCGCAGAAATAGTTTCGATATGAGCGCCGAAACCATAAATATTTTATTTTTCTT
Source organism: Gentiana straminea (assembly GCA_036785695.1). Taxonomy (NCBI): domain Eukaryota; kingdom Viridiplantae; phylum Streptophyta; class Magnoliopsida; order Gentianales; family Gentianaceae; genus Gentiana; species Gentiana straminea. The sequence continues at coordinate 1,304,267 of JAVUPR010000348.1, forward strand.
AGTCTTCCCTAATCACTCTATTTAGAGCATAAATTTTAATTTAGTTTGCAAATCATACTTGTTTAAAGATTTTTTTTTATTAATTTTTATATGGAAAATAATTTGAGTCGGAAAATAAATTTAATCGATACTAACTAGAGTTTTATTATTTCAAAAAACTAGTTTTTGTAGGGTTGTTGTTCTGATGAAATTGTGTCCGAAATTTTTTTTTTATTTGGATTGAATTGAGTCAATTGATTGGGTATTCTGGAATCAATGACGGGCAATAATATTTAATACTTACTGATTGAAATCCGGTCAATAAATTAATCAATATTCTATCTAAAACTAAATCAAAATCAATTAGAGAAAAATATGAAGAGTAAAACTGGAAATTAACATATGGTGTGTTAAGATTTCTTTTATGTATGAAAAGATTTTTATTTTTACGGTAGAACCATTATACAAAGTCTTTTGCATTGTGATCATACATTTTTAACACTTTTGTGATACAAATTCATACTAAGTCAAATAGATTAAAAGAATCATTTCGGCACTTAATAATTACTCATACATCACACCGATTCGTCTTTTCGATCGACCTCATCAATTTTTAATTAAAAATCGATTTTGATTTTAAAAAAATATATATATCAAGAATCGATTTTAAAAAACACCAGTAGCAAAATCCAACTCAAAACATGATAACTGCGCCTTATCTTCAGACAAAGGCCAAACCGCAGGCTTCTTTCTTGTGTCTATTCCGGTAGCCATGGAATTTCAAGGTAGTTATCTTTGTTTATTCTTAAACACTGCAATTCAAGGAAAAAAAATCTTAAAGACCATGCTTGTTACAGTTTTCAGCATGCTCTTTTTTTAGAAGAATTTGTTCTTTCAATATATTTATTTCCCAAAATCTGTTATTTTAATGAATTAACTGTACTGACTACTGAATTTGTTATTAGGGGACAGGGGTTCTCATAACCCTAAATCAATACTTTCCTCTCTTTTAGTCAAGAGATCAAAGCTTCAACAGGAGCTCAACCATGTCGAAAAGCAGGTAGTTTTTTTAAATTCCTTTATTTAAAACATTTAATTTTGCTATATTTATTTCAATTTTCACTGTTTCACTTCTGAATTCCCATTTCCTAAGTGTATTATAGGTACTATAATGATTGTCAGCTCTTAATTGTTTAGCTTTTATAACTAGGTTTAGGAAAATGATGTACTTAATTCCCCGTAATCTTAGGAGCTAAGAACCCAAGCTTAATAGGGAAAACACGATTGTAACGCCAAGAACTTGAGCTTAGGGGCACTACTTGAAACATAATAAGGCCCCCGTTGTCCTTGTTTGGACTAAAATGGTTGTGTATGGGGGCGCTACTTGATTTATATTGGGGCCTTGTAGTACACGTTTGAACTAAAATGGTTGACCCAAGTTACCAAGTCCACTTTGTCTTACCTTATAGTATCATTATAATGTTTCTTCCACTTTCCCAATTGATACCCTCTTCAACAGAGAAGCGTCCTTGTCAGGACCATATCAGAGGATTCTAGAAATGGCTCCCACTGTCTTTCAAGGTGTAACACACTTAGTTCCGTTTGGTAATCAGATTTGATACCGCTCGTAATGCCCCGGAAGTTGGGCCTAGCGGCGCTATTATCATTGTATGTAATGTTTCTTATATTGGTGGGATTTGAGTATGCTTGATAGTGTCAATCTTTGTAGGTATATGAGTTAGAGACAAGTTATTTACAAGAAACAAGTCATTTGGGAAATGCTTTCAAAGGGTTTGAAGGGTTCCTTTCTTCATCAAAGAACACTTCCAAGTATGCAACTTTTTTTGACATTTGTTCTTAAGATGATTGCCTTCGTTAAATTAGGATATGTTCGTATGCTTATCAAACTTTAAATTTCTAGATTACGTATAAAGATTTCATTTTGTTGGATGATGTGTTCTTGTTGGATCATATGCTTATATGTATAGTGCCTTTCTTTCTTTATTTCTATGTTAGTTGGTTGGATTTGCAGTGTCTACGGTATGATGGAGATTCTTTTCAGACCTCTGTTTCTGATAGTTGGGGTCCAGTGTGTGCATTTTCTGACAATTTTTTATCTTGATTCGTGCTATCGTATCAATTTTCGGAAGTATGTCTGCATTTTACCCTAATTTTTTCACAGATATAAACAGCAACTGTCAAGGTCATAACAGTCTTTACATTTCATAGCACGAATCTTCCATCTCATGATCAAAAGGACGCATTCTCTTTGATTTCTTCTTGAACTTCCTCTTGAGAGATTTTTATTCTCATAAATTGAATTATTTGTCATGATTTATGAATGTAGATACACATGCACACACATCCATACACCCTACTAGGTCTTAAGTGATTGAGGAATCGGCACTTGGACAAGTACCTGTCCGAGATACAACCGTGGCCAGTTAAGTGTTAACAGAGGGCACTAAATGGGTCAGATGACACCTGGACTAGTGCCCGTTCTTAAGGGGAAATTCTACTGCAGAGACTCGAGTTGACTCCTTATTATGGGGCTATCACTTGCTCCAAACAGATTACGACATGTGTCTCACCCTTATGTTCAATGTTCTTTTACTTGAATATGTTCAATGTTCTTTTACTTGAATTTTGCAACGATTTTCATTTTCTTAGAATTTTTCATACAATCTTTGCTAAATGTAATTGTGTTGTGGTATATACATATCAATGCAATATAGAGTTTATATTCTTATTATCGTTGTAAAACAGCCTAAAGAGATCAAAGAAGTTTCAGCTTGAAGATAGGATATTTTCATTGTCTTCAATCACTTCACCCGCGGTACGTAGATCGCAGAATTTGTGGTCTTGTTTATATATGTATACATTCAAACAAGTTCTTCACACCTTTTTATTCACTTTTTGTTAGTGTAGACCGAAGAGCTTGGAACCGGACGCGAAGGTCCAGGTACTTAGACTTAGTTCTTTTCACAATTTTTATAGGCATCTTTATTGACACCACACCAATCGGGACACCACAGTGAAATTCGACCTATGGAAAGTTGATTTTAAGGTCAAGATTCGAACCCTAAGACTCCGGTCTGGTGCCACGGTAGATATTGTGTGGTGTCATTAAAAACGCCCAAATTTATACCTACTATATGTGTTTGAGGGGATGTTAATTGAAAACAGATGGGACATCAGATCCTAGTCAGAGCCGACCTAGGAGTGGGAATATAACTATCAGCGGACAGTAAGTATTATCGTCGTTTATTTCAATTAATCATGATCCAGTTGGTCAGTGTCAATGTGTAACTAAAATGTGCGTCTTTCGTGGTACCACATTGAAAACAATTGGTGTGTTGCCACTAAAGACACGGACATTGTTAAAGGCACAAAACCAAACCTACCAACAGGGCACCACAGTGACTTTCAACCTATGGAAATTCGAATCTTGACCTTAGAGTTGACTTTCCAGAGGTCGAATGTGCACATTCAACTTCTGAAAAGTCGAGCCTAAGGTCCTGATGTGGTGCCATGGTAAATTCATTTATTTTTTTGGTTTAAACAAAGTTGTTTACTTAGGGGAAGGCATAAGAAGGGGAGACCAGGACAAAGAGAAGGAAAGAAAATCAAGCTCACGAATGACGTTAGCATTGACGAAGAAGATGACTAGACAGGGGCAGGGGGGGTGGTGGGTTATTAACGCAAGATAACCCCTACCACCATTGTGCATAAGTATGAAGTTTTGTAATTTAGAACGCCACGTGTATTTGATCTGTTGTAATCTGCTAAAAACCTCTGCTATTTTAAGGCCTTGCTAATCCATATCTGTTTACTTGTATTATGTTGTTTTGGTGAAGTTGGCACATGCACATGCATCCATACACCCCCTACTAGGTCTCAAGTGATTGAGGAATCGACACTTGGACAAGTGTACCTGTCCGGGATACAACTGTAGCCAGTTCAAGTGTTGGATTCCATAAGTATAATATGTTCGATGTTTTTTCACTCGAATTTTACTTCAATTTTCCTTATCTAAGATTTTGTCATACAATCTTGCTAAGTGTAATTGTGTTGTGGTATATACATATTAATGCAGTATAGAGTTTATATTCTTATTATCATTTTAAAACAGCCTAAAGAGATCCAAGAAGTTTCAGCTTGAAGATAGGATATTTTCATCGTCTTCAATCACTTCACCAGCGGTATGTTTGGTACCGTATATCGCAAAATGTATGGTCTTGTGTATATATTTTATACATTTCAAACATGTTCTTTACACCTTTTTATTCACTTTTTGTTAGTGTAGACCGAAGAGCTTGGAACCGGACGCGAAGGTCCAGGTACTTAGATCTTTTCACAAATTTTCAACTATGTTCAAAAATCGTGATAAGTTCTTATTCAAAATCATGTTCGATTTATTATAAAACTACGCTCAACTTGATAAGTCTAGTATTCCACTCGACAACAGTCATTTTTTTCATTACAATTAAAAAGAAGAATACAATAACTATTTACAACCACCATAATAGCGGACTAACACGCCATAGGATGCAACACTCGACAGCAGTCATTTACTCCCCAAGATAATGCATCATTATTATTACTATTTACTAGGTTTTTTGGTCGACATACATTATTTATTTGCTAGTAAAAGGTAGATGTTGTGAATCCAACGTTAACGCGTCAAAAAAAAGAAAAGAAATTTGAGTTGTCTTTTTTTTATTTTTCTGTCATAGTCTTTTTTTTTTTTTTTTTTTTTTTTGACAGAGTCAGTGTCTATTATTCAACTCACTTATTATAATCAGATTAATACACTTTCAAACATTTTGTAAGAACCAATGGCATCAAACATGATTTTCAAAACTACTACAATCTTAATATGCATAATTACGTCCACGAAGGTATGTGGTAATTTTTAATTGAATATTTTAGTAACTATATATATACATAGTCAAACCATTTACTTTTAAGGTGGTGATCAATAGACTAAATGTTTTTTTAATATGCATAATTATTGGTAATATATTCACACTGCATGTATGGAATCTACTTTACCAATAGAATGAAGGTTCATTCGATCGGTATGAAATTTGCACATTTTCATTCTGTCATAAAAATGAATGTAATCAATTTTAATTTATAATTAAACGCTATAAAAACCCGTGTATGGTTTTGCCAAGTCATTTCTTGATAATTTCATAGCAAACTCTATGTATTTAATTTTTGTCATATTATGAATTAGCTCCGGAAATACCAAAATGCATGTATCTTGGATTTACTATTCACCATACATAAAAACCACCACCACTCGTTTCAACTCCACTCTCCACTACTCGCCACCACCCCTACCACGACTACCCCTCTAATTGTTCACCTCGCGATCATCCCTCATCATCCACCCTATCCTTCCCTCCACCCGCCCACCACACAATCACTTACCACCAATCACCCTACCACCACCTGCCACATCGTATCCCTGAATCACCCACTATACCTCACCGTACCACCACCTCCGATCATCACCCCATCTAAATCTTTTACCTATAAAAATTATTTTACATATAAACGCATCATGCGGATAAACCATATGAACTTTTCACTAAATGCATAGTTGTAAGTTGTAACGTCCTCAGAGACCTCGGACCTGACAGTGCTAAATGAGTCATAAATGATCCGGTCAACTGCTTAGACCGTCGGCCTTGCTTGGTCTATAAAGGCTAACCCGAGTTGACAATATTTTTATGTCTCACGCTTATATGAGGGTGAGCATTCTATTACTTGTCCCGTTTCGTCCCTACCAGAGTTAAGTAGAGGTCATCCTTAAACCGTCTCGGGGTGCAGCGCATAGTTTCGTCTGATAGCCGGCTCTGAATACCATTATGTAACGCCCATAGACCCCGGGTCTGGTAGCGCTAAATGAGTCATAAATGATTTGGTCAACTACTTAGACTGTCGACGTCCTCGCTTGGTCTAAAAAATCGAGTTGACAAGACATTTGTGTCTCACACTTATATGGGGGTGAGCATGCTACTACTTAATCGATGTGAGACTTTATAATAAAGTTAATTCGTCTATTTCTTTATGAGTAATACCACTAGCACAACATTCGGAAACAATTAACCTGATATTACACCCTTGATTAATGGTTTAACATCATGTTGGGGGCTAAGCCCACCCCAATAAATTATTTATGTCTAAATATTTTATATAAATTGACATTATAACGTAGTAAAACATGTATATCAACCTACCCGATCATTATAATATAGTCTATTAACCTATTCGATCAACATAGTATAGTCTGCTATCCCACCCGAATGTAATTTCCTGGCTCCATCGTTTCGTGTCACATGCTATCGGCACACATCTTCTATGACCCCCTCCCTTGTAGCAGTATTGAATATACAAACAAACAAAAAAAAAAAAAAAAAAGTCAACACCCCAATTTCCTAGAAATTTCGAAGTAAAGAAAGCTGCTTTTGAACTAAGATGATACCCCTTTGGCCCTTTGACTATTGATCTAACCTCAAACTATATACATATATAAATATATATCATATATCTTGCTATATAGCTCTATTTCACAGTACTCTACTAAAGCAGCATACAGAAAGAAAAGAAAAGAGAAAATGGGGAGGGCTCCATGCTGTGACAAAATGGGACTGAATAAAGGTTCATGGACACCTGAAGAAGACCAGATTTTGATCTCTTTTATTCACGAACATGGCCATGCAAATTGGAGGGCTCTTCCTAGACTAGCTGGTAATTTTTTATTTTAATTAATTATAAATTTTCTACTGTTAAAGAGTAAATTATATCTGCCTAATTAATTAGCTAGCTGCTGGAATTATATATATAATTGCATGCATGATTGATTGTTAATTATGCTGAAATTTTTCAATTATCAAAAATTATTGCAGGACTTTTAAGATGTGGTAAGAGTTGCAGACTTAGGTGGATAAATTATCTGAGACCAGATATAAAGAGAGGCAAATTCACAGAGGAAGAAGAACGAATTGTAATTAAATTGCATCAAAAGCTTGGAAACAGGTAATGTACCTTTTATTATCTGGTAATTTTACCAGCAAATTTGGTCTATTTTATTAAATAAAAATGTTTTTTTATTTATTTAAACGATATGATAGTGTTATAGCTACTCTGATACAATAAATGTCATACCATACCATGCGTAATATTTGTTGTATCACAATAGTCGTGGCGGTAATATATATATATTATTCCTTTTCGATCAGCGTAACAGTTAATGTATATAAAAATGTCACTGCAATCATGAAATGCAACAACGAGCATAGCGCAAATTATTTCAAGTACCGTAACTATGAATTTCTACATTGTAATAATATATTTAACTATGTTTATTTTGATATTTATCGTAATTTTTTATTTTTCAGATGGTCAGTCATTGCAGCAAAGCTACCCGGAAGAACAGATAATGAGATCAAAAACGTTTGGCACACTCACTTGAAGAAAAAGCTAAGAGATGATTATCGCAGTAGCACTACCCTTCCTCAGCAAAATACCAAAACTACCCCTCACATTGCCACACTAAAACCAAAATTGGATGATTTTGAAGCATCTCCAATTTCACCACAATATTCCTCTAGCCGAATGTCTTCTATGTCTTCAGATTCAAATGAGCGATATTCCTGGAAAAATACAGAGGAGGATGAAATTTTGAAATTAGAATACTTGATAGGGGCAAAAGAGGAAGTTCGGTTCCAGTTTCCATTGTTTCCTGAAGAAGAAGATGACCACGCATTCATTTCAAGACTAGAAGAGGGCTTTGGCTATTGGTGCGACTTGGTCAATAAAGATGGTGAATTGCCAGATTTACCCCTGTTTTGAAAGTCAACTTTGGATGTCATGATTTTTGACACTATTCTTAACACTTGACAAACACGTATACTATTTGGTATTTGCAGCTAACATAGGAAAATTCAAATATATAAACAAGTCACATGTTAGTCCAAAAAAAATAAACAATTTACATGTGCCCTTAATAATTAATCATAAGTTGAAATAGACACATAGGAAAATAATAAGTGCTATTAAAGTAGTATTCAAATTCCGCCAAAAAAATAATAATAATAATTATTATTATTATAAATCCACCTTTACTCCGCCAATTAAGTTTTAATCCACATTCAATTTTTTAGTTGTAATAAGGACATAAAATATTTCACTGGATTAAAATACCCCTCGATCAGCATTCGCTTCCTTCAAATTCGCTGAAAGAAAGAAACTCTGATTCTTCCGACCAGATCGGCAATGGCGGCCTCAACAGAACATGAAAGCTTTATTGATTCTTCTTCTTCTAAACCTATTCAAGATAAGGGATTCAATTATGCTTTTGCCGAATCCTAATGGAAACCCAGCTGCTGGATATGTTCAGTCCACTGAACCTGCCATCGAAAGGGTACTTTTTTTTTCATTTAAACATAGAAAGTTTATCTTCTAGTGTTTTACGATTCAGCTTATTTAGTTTATCTTCGTTACGATTCTCTCCTTCCTTTTGTGCTCTTTTGCATCATTTTTTTGCTGTATTAGATGGGCAATGCTGATTTCTATGAGCTCTATTTCATGGAATTTAATGAAGTTTTACAGTTACGTACTAGCTCCCAGGAATTGTGATGCTTAAGCAAAAATTAAGCTTCGGAAATTATTATTGTGATTGTTTGTGAAAAATTGCATGTTTAATTGAGTTATAAAGTGGAGAATTTAGCTAAGGAGCTGGCTGAAACTGATCTAAATTATAATTTTGGTCATCTAACTAGACACGTTTTTCGATTTTTTTTTCTTCGGCGACAATTTTAGTCCTGTAGTGGTCTTTTTTTTTTGCAATAATTGTCCTGAACGCCGGAAAGACCACTTACAGGACTAAAATTGTCGTCGGGAAGACCACTTATATACATGACTAAAATTGTCGTTGGAAAAGACCAATTTTAGTCCTGTAAGTGATCTTTCCGGTGTTCAGGACTATTTTTGCAAAAAAAAGACCACTTAAAGTACTAAAATTGTCGCCGGAGAAGGCTAAATTACAATTTTGGTCCTTTTATATTGTATAACTGTTGATTTTCTGTGTATGTTTGCTATTAAGGTTCCTAGCTATTGTTGAATTATGTGCTGCGTTTTTGCTCCACACAGATCACTCATTTTGTGATTTCATTTTCAAGTTTTTATTCTTCTTTTTGCAATACCATCATTTATTTGGGCCGAAAATTTCAGGATAAAGCATGGAAAGCACTTGGGAGGCAGCAAGATGCAATAAAAGATTATGTTGATCTAGAGTTGTCCTCTTTATCAGATTATTCTCAGCACCTCTGTGTGAACTATAAAAGTGCAGCAGTCATGAATAAAAAAGATCGATCGAGTTCTGTTGTTTTTATTACTTTCTTAAAACTTCTTTACTTATTGTAACAAGACCAGAAGTAATCGACTCAAATGATGAATTTGATTTCAATACCCAGAAGTCATAGAATTGGCATGGTGATAGAATTGTTGCAAATTCGTTTTCTTTGAGTTGTGATTATAGCAGCAAGGTGGCCAACCGGTGATACTGATACTGTGACACTAATACTGTGATACTGATACTGTGATACTGATATTGGGATACTGATACTGTTATTGTGTTATGGTGCTGAGGTCGACGCATTGAAACCGAAGGCGGAGATCTACGAGCTAATGTTCCAAGAAGAGACTAATGCTCATTGGTAATGATCTGTGAATTGAGATATGATACAAATGTTAAATCATTTGGTGTAGAAGTTGACTTTATTGAGAAAATGTTAAACTGTTTGGTGTAGAGTTGGAGAAGAAGATGATGGTAGCAATCGACATTGTCGAGATTTTTAGGTGCTTAGATAATCATTTCATTGATGTAACTTAATTATTATATATGTTGATGTTAAAGTTGTTTATCATTTATGTTGTAATTTTTTTCCATTGTGATTGAATGTTTTAATTGGGATTGAATGTGTTATTTTAAAATACACAAGTTTTTTGGGTGTTAATGTGATTACATTATTGTCCAAATGATTTTTAGTTTACGGTTTGTTTCCGTTTTAATTCATAAAGGAATATAGGTTGTTCATGTTGTTGTAAAGCTTGCCGAGTCCATGATTTTTGGCTAATCGTATACTATTAATGGTAATGGTAATGGTGTCATTGTGTTTGTTAATACAACGTGTTACTGTGATACTGATACTGTTATTGTGTTAGTGTAAACGCTGCGATTATTTGGATTTAAAAAATTATGTCGAAATGGTATCATATGAGATCTCAAAATAAGAGAATTAATAATCTGAATTTTGGTGAAAGAATTTGATGATCGATGCTCTAAATCAAAAGTTACGGTCGTTTATAAGAAAAACGCTCCGATTAATGCAAACGTGTTTTCGGATTTAAAAATTTACGTCGGAAGGATATCGTATAAGATCTCAAAATGAAGAAGGAAAAAAAATATGAATTTTGGGGAAATAATTTCGGTAATCGGAGTTTTAAATCAAAAGTTGCGGTAGTTTGAAAAAAACGAACAGCAGCGAAAAGCAACAACATGGAGAGAAAAAGATGCTCGCGAAGTCACTTGCCGAACGCTTTTAGAGGTTTTCTTGTCCGTCTGAATTTTTTTTGTTCTTTTTACAACTAAAAAATCAATGTGTCATATTTATTTATTTTATATTAAAAAATGGATTTTAGTCTCTTCCCTGATTAAAAAAAAAAAAGAGTAGTATTCAAATTTTATTTAAGTAGATTTGTCAAAGTTTGTGCATTTGCATGAACTTTTGTAACATCTAGATGAGGGTATAAATGGCATTTAAAGGTGTCATGTCATTAGCTTAATTGTTATTTGGATACAACTTTTTAATGCACAAATAATTTTTAAGAATATAGTATCATAGACATTATATAATCTCAAGTGCTTTGTCATCCTATAACAAATTGTAATAGTGGATTAATGGTTTGAATATTCGAGAAATGAAGGATTCGTTTGGACATGAATTAATTTTGATTATTTTTATTATTCAATTTTAGTTAGAGACACTGGTTTACAAACTACCAGGGACATGAATTAATTTTGATTATTTTTATTATTCAATTTTAGTTAGAGATACCGGTCTACAAACTACAAGATGATGATGTAAATTTTCAAGTAAATTGAAGTCGGTGAGATTTGCATATTCAGACAGAAATCAATGATCCGATCGAAAGAAATTGATTTATGATCGTAAGGAATCTGTAACCAACACCCGCTACGGTGTAAATATTAATGATTGATGTAATAAGATATATTTTAAATTCTCTTAGGCGGAGTGATTATAAGAGGGTTTCTTATAGACTGATCATATTGACATCCCGTCTTTTCAATTAGCTTATTTAAGCCGTTTATGTATTGTTTGATCTTCTTTCGAAAAAAATATGTATTGTTTGATCTTTTAGTTTTGAATACATTATGTTTCCGGTAAAAAAAATTATAAAACAATATAGTGCAACACATAATGTAATAATAAAAAACTAAAAAAAACTTACTCCATTATTACCATTCCCCATTCTTCACAAAAGATCACTGAGCTTTTTATTCAAAACACATAACACGCATTACACTCAGCAAAATTCAGACATCAGAACCTAATGTCTGAATTCAAAGCGGCAAAAGAGAATAAACAAATTTAATCTTCTCTTCTGCCGCTTCTGCCGCTTCTTTCCTGTGAACTAAACAGGGTAGCCTCTTGTCTATTATACTTCAAGCTCCTCGCTTGCTCCTTATTAATGCGATAAGCATTCATCAAAACTTCCTCTGGCAAAGCCCGGAACGTCGACAGCCTTCCGGCGATCGGACTTGATATCGCATTGTCGTTTGTCTTGAAAGAAATGTACTCGAACCCTTGGTCACCGGCTTTCTTGACGACGGCAAAGTTCTGGGGCACGATGAGGAGCTGTCCTTGTCGGACTTCTTCGTCGAAGACAGAGTTTCCGTTTGATCCGACGACCTGGATTCTTGCGTTTCCTCTGATGGCGTAGATCGCAGAATGAGCGTTCACAGTCCAGCGGGGTGCAACAATAGCATTCTGCATATAATATATCGGTTTTATCAGAGCAAATTCCAATATAATAAACTCAGTTATATGCTGGTGTCACTTTCCTTAAAAAGAATATGTTGGTGTCACAAAATAATAGCAACAAATTATTATGACACAATTGTTATGTCCAAGTCCAACTAGGAGTGTAATCAAATCGAGTCGATACTCTCTAGGGCTCCAGTTTGACTTGATTAAAAATATTTGGGCTCGAGCTCGATCGAGCCATTGAAAGGCAAGATTGAACTCTACTTGATATAACTCGGCTCGTGAGCTCGATCAATTTATTAATATTCATTAATTTTTAATAAAAATATGACAAGGTCAAGCTCGATTCGTCTAATACTCAACTTGACTCCTATAATATTCGACTCGAAAAATAATTTATATATATATATATATATATATATATATATATATATATATATATATATATATATATATATATATATATATATAGCTCGATTATTGTATTTTGAAACTCGAGCTAGGTTCGGTTAATCGTTCGAATAGCTCGACTCGGTCTCGAACTCGAAAATAGAAAACGTATCAAGTCAAACTTCGAGTCGAATACGAGTAACCCGATTCAATTAAGTTTAATTAATATCTCATAGATATCATATATTGATGCTTACACTGTAGAGAGTTCCTCTTTCTGCACTGAGTTGAAGCTGACTAAGAACCGGAAGCGTCTGGCTGTTGGCTGTACCGATCCGACCAGCTCGTGGGTTAAACAAATCGGCCCGAGAAGCATGGCCGATGTTCTCCCTCAATTTAATTGAGCAAAAAGTTTCTTCAAGACCATTATGCCCTTCTCTTCTTGATGATCCTCTTTGTTGTTCTTCTTGTTGATACTCAGGAAGTGCAAGCTCAAGTCTTTCAGCTTTAACAATGGTGCCTCTCTGATCATCCTGGCCGTTCAATTGTCTGATGATTTTGGTGTCGACGTTGAATGCATCGGCTAAGATCTCGTCGTCGAAGCCGTTGAAGATGTTTCTGCGTTCTCCTTGTTCTTGGGATTCTTGTTCTTGTTGTTCTTGTCCTCTGTGTTGTCTTTCTTCTCTCTGTTGTTGACCTCTTCTTGGTTTTCCAGCTAGGAAAAACTTCTGCAAATTAATTAATTAACACCAAATATATTATACTATATATCAATTATTATGGGGTTATATAATTTGAGGAATAATTAAAGATTAAGTAATACCCTGTGGTTGAGATCAAGCTGATTATCCTCACTAGCAACATCAATGAGTGAAACAGTGACAAGTGTTTCTTCACCGTCGTTGTAAAACCAGTGAGTGAATCCGGCCGGCAAGGCTACAATGTCCCCTTCACTGATCCGTCGGAGCTTTTGATTCCGGTCTGATGACCTTTGCCTTTCTTGCTGCTGTTCGCCGCCACGGGCGGCGGTAGAAGATCTTCCCGGCTGCGATTCATATGTCTCGGCACAACCCGGAATCACAGCACCATGGATCCCATTACCTTGAACAACATACATAAGTTTATGTGTGTTGGAATACGAAGGCAAAACGAGTCCTTTTGATTGAATCTGTTTGCGTTCAACTTCAACACCGGCACATTCAAACTCCTGCCTGTTGTTTGTTTCCCAGAATTCCGTCACACCGGCCTCCGATTCGAACCTTCGGCTCGGTTCGTCGGCGTTGAGCCTTCGTATATTGCACTCGGTTTTAGCTCGAAGCCTGTGTTGCTGCTGTTGCTGCGACTGGGACTGTCTGTCAAATTGAGAGAAAGAAAGATTAAACAGAAGGAAAATGGTAAGAAAAAGTGAAATTATTTCAGAGGGTTTAGCCATTTTTGATATGTAAATAACTAAAAGGTTTTGATTTTTGGGTGATTAAAGAAGGGAAAGTTGGGGTGGTTTATATAGTGAAATGAAGAGTGTGGTTTTTTGGACACGTATAATTAAAGGGATGTTGCATGCATGTAACACTTGGCTTTTTTTCTTTTCTTTTTAATTTATTTATTTTTGCATATGGTTTAAGGTGATGGTATAGATTTACAGTATATGCTATGTGGCAATACGAAATTGAGCGTTTTTGTGTTTGTATCTGCATGCTTCTTTGTATTTTACTAGTATTTCTATGCGGTGGCCTCCTTGCGAGTGCATGTATCTTGTACAAAAATTAGGAGAAATGCATACCTACCTTCTTCTTTTTTTCTTTTTTTCTTTTTTTTTTCTTCATGCCCATGTTTTAAAACAGAACAAGTGACATAACGTATTTTGTTATCGGTTATAATGGATCGATATCATTATCACTCGTATAAATATATTGTGTCACTCACGATATATTAGTGGTTGCATGTAACAACAATATACTGTTTTTTCATACTATTGTCGTAATAATTGATGTATCAAGACCATTGCTATAATGTACTTTTACATTATTAATTATTCATAATATAAGGCGTAATGGTTTTATAGTGGTTAGGGGTATAAATGATTTGAGTTGAATTAAATATTTATTTATCGAATCGAGTAATCATTCAAAACAGATATGATCGAATTCAGCTCGAGCTCGTCGTAGAGAAGGTTAAGTTTTAAATCGGTCATGAGTTTGGCTCATGATACAAAAGAAATAGTTTAATACAATAATGCTAGGAAAAACATATATTCATAAGCGTCTACAGGGGTAGACGCAAGATCCCGGACGACGGGGGCAAAAATTCTAATGATTTTCTTGTAATAAAAAAAGTATATAGTAGTTTTTTTTTTGTCCGTACAATTCAAAAAAAAAAAAAACACGACTATATATTTCGCTTTATATGTTAAAAACTACCACATATCGCATGATCCGAGCACATTAACCTTCTATGCTTAAAATCACATTAAAACCAATTTAAAAATGAACATTTTCATAAAATCACTTATATATGCATTCAAAAGATGCTTAAAATCATTTTAAAATCAATCCTTCTACATTTCACTTTGGTTTACAAATTAAGTGTAGGATCCTAAATAATTCGATGAATGTATGAATTATTATCCTGAAATCTGAAGTAATGTTTTCAAGGGAGGCACAAGCAAGATCTATCAACCCTCTTAGAGAGCTATAGATCCGTCGCCTCTGGGTTTACATACAATAAGTTACACACGTAAGGAACGACAGACATAGGATCCTGACTCTTATTGGAGAATGACAAAAAAACATTAGGAATCTTTTTTTACGATAAATATATGTATTACTTAACGTGAAATTTTAGGGTGGTCAGGTGCAAGTTCTGGACCACCAAGTCAGCACTTTAAAATGGATACATTGGTGGAAAGTTTTTACAGGTAGGGGTTCATTTTAGAATGTTGGATTCCTATTATTTTTGGTGCACCAACTAGGATTTGCACCAGGTCCAACATAAAATTTGTGTTACTTAACTGATTTGATTTTAACGTGCAGTAAGGGCAAATATAATATTTCAGGGATCCAAGTAAAATATTTTTTTCCTCTAGTAAAAAAATTAAAATAATTCTTTTTATTTTTTCCCAAAACAGAAAATGAGAATATATATTCAAAAAAAAAAAAAAAAAAAAAAAAAAAAAAAAAAAAAACCAGTATGTAAGGTAGTTAAGAATGCCAAATAAGCGCGCCAAAATCGGTCCCATTCTCTTCAACGGCAAACCTTTCTCCTATACTCGTGTCCCTTCTCCTTCTTCCTTTTATCTTTCTCTCTTTCTTAGCTTCTTCTGCAAATCCTGTAAATTTTGCCCACTCTGATCCCTTTTTCGCTCGAAATTAAACCCTTCTCATTTCAGGTCGAATCCAACATGATTCATCCAAATTATTGGAAATTATTTATGGGTTTTTATTATATTTCAGTTGTATGTATGGATCAGTAGTATTTGTGGCTGTTATGGAATTTTTTTCTTTTTAATTTTTATAGTGGAGTGGAGTGTATATTTTAAATGAGTTGGGATTCGGGAAATTGATTGGAAATTTTGAAGGTTAGCTAGAGAGATAGCAAGTTGATGGTAGTCCACCAAAGGAGATTGCATCAGCAATTATAATGACTATGTGGAGAAACAGAGTTTTCCGGTGGCTAACCGATAAATATTTCAGATGGAATGGCAGATCCTGCTAGTTATGTCAATTCTGATCGCGACCGAGACATTGAGCAGGTGATTTTTCTCCTTATATTTGTTATTTAGTATGCATTAATTATTTGAGCAAATTTAATTATCAATTCTTAAATGCATTTGATATAAAGAGGATAATTGGGATCATCTTCAAGCCTAAAAGAACGAAGAATTGTCACTGAGTGTAATTGAGCTAATGTGATTGTATGTTGATTGAACCTATGTTGAAAAAGTAACTAAGAGTTGATTCTTGATCAAGGTCGATTCATTGTAGTGTATGGTAAGTGTGGTGCACCGATAAATTCGGGCTGGTGCAAATAAAGGGTCCTCAATTTAACCTTAAGGGTTCATTTTCAAGTAAGTGTGTAAGTGTATATATGAATTATTATCTAACAAAAATATACAGAGCAGCTCTTTGCAGATAAGTATTTGCATTTGCGAGTTATTGTAAGCATCTTTTACTTTGATAGGTGTACAGGCTAATTCATGACTAGAACCGGTGACATCGAGTTCACATGACGAATTGACAACCTCCTCATATGTGATGGATTGTGTTTGGGAATTAATTGGATAAATAATAGAATCACTGAAATTGGAGAAATTGGGAAAAGAATGGATAGGAATCATATCCATTCCAAAACAAAGAACTTAATGATATGGAAGGCATGTTTTTAACTTGAGAATGATGTAAATTGTGGGCCTCCTATCGATTCGAATCATGTAAACCTTTGTTCAAAAGTTTTCATGGTTTCGTGTGTGCTATCAATGGGGCCGTTTCGTGTAGCCTTCCTCATTTTAGGTTGATGAAATTTCATGGCATCTATATATGTTTATGTAACTTTGACTTATTGTTTTATTTTGTGAAGGCAATCATCGCGTTGAAAAAGGGAACTCAATTAATCAAGTACAGTAGGAAAGGGAGGCCTAAATTTCGCCCATTCAGACTTTCTCCTGTATGTAATGCCAGCCTCTTTACAACATTAGTCCTTTTTTTTCTTTTTGTCGTTTTGATGTACATTAGCCTTTCCTCTTTTTCTTGTTTCACTGTTGAAGGGGGGGAGAAAAGTTGCATTCTTGTAGTAATACGTATTGATAGAACATCAGTTCTTAAATTTGATGAAATTTTCAGGACGAAACAACTCTGGTTTGGTATTCAAAGGGATCAGAAAGGAATCTGAAGTTATCTTCTGTTCAACGGATTATCCCCGGACAGAGAACCGTGAGTTAGCACCTCTCTCTGGGGTACATTGACGATTATATTTATAGAAACTAGATAGCCTATATACATGTAATAATAAGATGAAATGACAGTGATTTTTTTCTTGTTAATGTGCTTATTATATGCAGCCGGTTTTTAGAAGATATTTGCGCCCTGAAAAGGAGTATCTATCGTTTTCACTCATATATAACAACGGTGAAAGATCCTTGGATCTGGTAATGAACTTAGGAGCATTGTTACATGTTCAATATTCCAACCTGTAACGCCTATGAATAACGTATTATGTATGTAACCCTGCATCACAGATTTGCAAAGACAAAGCTGAAACTGACATTTGGATTGCTGGCCTGAGTGCTTTGACTTCGGTGGGTCGGAATCGCAGTAGACGAACACATAGTGATTTATCAGATGTAAGGCTTAAGATTTTTTTTTTTTTTTTTTCAAGTTATTTGCTGGGCTGTATGTTAGATGTAATTTTCATGTGGTTTGCAGTTACAACTCGGTGTAGGTGAGTACAACCGTCATGGTAGTTCGTCTCTAGAATTCGCGACGAGCTTAGCTCGAGGTAGAATTTCTATAGATTCGAATTCTTCAAGCTCAGATGTTGGTTTTGAAAGTGCAAACATGCAAGGAAGGACAAGTGTTGGTGGAGATGGTTTTCGTATTAGTGTCTCGAGTACTCCTAGTTGTTCAAGTGGAGGATCTGGACAGGATGATATTGAATCACTAGGCGATGTGTATGTGTGGGGGGCAATATGGTCAGATGGTTTATCGAACGATAGGTATGGTAATCCGGTTCCAGTAAAAACTGATGTGCTCACTCCTAAAGCTTTGGAGTCTAATGTAGTCCTTGATGTTCACCAAATTTCTTGTGGTTCTCGACATGTTGCGCTTGTTACGAAACAAGGAGAGGTGTTCACATGGGGTGAAGAATCTGGAGGGCGACTTGGTCATGGAGTCGAAAATGATTATAGCCGTCCTCGTCTTGTTGAGTTTCTTGCTGTAACAAATGTAGACTTTGTGTCATGTGGGCAATATCATACATGTGCTATATCAACATCAGGTGATCTATACACATGGGGTGACGGTACACATAATGCCGGACTTCTCGGGCTCGGGAATGACGCTAGCCATTGGATACCGAAACGAATCTCGGGCCCACTTGAAGGCCTACAAGTTTTATCAGTTGCATGTGGTACATGGCATACTGCTGTGGCTACTTCCAATGGGAAACTGTTTACTTTTGGGGATGGCGCATTTGGGGTGTTGGGACACGGAGATCGCGAGAGCATTCGGTACCCGAAAGAGGTTCAATTATTGAGCGGATTAAAGACTATAAAAGTGACTTGTGGGGTTTGGCACACTGCTGCAATTGTAGAAGTCACAAGTCAACCTGGTGCAACTATTGCTTCAAGAAAGCTATTCACTTGGGGTGACGGCGATAAGTATCGGTTAGGCCACGGAAACAAAGAGACTTATCTACTTCCAACCTGTGTATCTGCACTTATAGACTATAACTTCTTTCAAATAGCATGTGGACATAATACCACAATTGGCCTCACAACATCAGGCCATGTGTTTACAATGGGAAGCAACACATTTGGTCAATTAGGTAATCCGCAATCCGATGGAAAGAAACCTTGTCTAGTACAAGAAAGACTTGTTGGAGAGTTTGTTGAAGAAGTAGCTTGCGGTGCATTTCACGTTGCAGTCTTGACATCAAGAAACGAGGTTTACACGTGGGGGAAAGGTGCAAACGGAAGGTTAGGACATGGTGATTGTGAAGACCGTAAGATTCCTACATTGATCGAATCACTAAAAGACAAACATGTAAGAAACATAGTCTGTGGTTCAAACTTTACTGCAAGTATATGCATCCATAAATGGGTTTCCGGGGCAGATCAATCCATTTGCACCGGCTGCAGATTACCATTTGGGTTCACACGAAAGAGACATAATTGCTATAACTGCGGTTTAGTTCATTGCCATGGATGTAGTTCGAAAAAAGCGTTAAAAGCGGCATTAGCTCCAACTCCTGGTAAACCACATAGAGTATGTGATCCTTGTTATTTGAAGCTTAAAAAAGCAGCAGAGTCTTCCACAAATGCCCCTAACTTTATTCGTAAAGGGACTAATGTGTATAGCGTTCTTGATGGAAGTACTAGGTTAGATAGAGGTGAAACAAGACCAGTATCAAAATTTCTGCTTTCTTCAGCCATGGAACCAGTTAAGTACTTAGAGGTGAAATCCGTAAAGCCCGGAAATACAGGCGATGCGTATTCAATAGTAAGAGCGTCTCAAGTCCCGTCATTATTGCAGCTAAAAGACATTGCTTTTCCAAGTTCATTAAGTGCTTTACAATATGCTCTTAAGCCTGTGATCCCTACAACACCTCCACCTATGCAGCCTCCTCCATTACAACAACAACAACAACAATCTCAACCGTCAATCAATTTAAGACCGTCTTCACCGTATTCACGTAGGCCAAGTCCTCCGCGATCTGTCACGCCGGTTTTCTCACGCGGTGTCATCGACAGTCTGAAGAAAACTAATGAACTTTTAAAT
This sequence comes from Gentiana straminea, assembly GCA_036785695.1. Taxonomy (NCBI): domain Eukaryota; kingdom Viridiplantae; phylum Streptophyta; class Magnoliopsida; order Gentianales; family Gentianaceae; genus Gentiana; species Gentiana straminea. The sequence continues at coordinate 1,324,209 of JAVUPR010000348.1, forward strand.
CAAGAAGTGAACAAACTACAAAACCAAGTATGGCTTGTTGTTTGGTCTATATGCTTTTACAAAAGTTTTTAACTTTTCGGAGATTATAAAGTTTTCATGTTTTTGTTTTTGCAGATGAAAATTTTGAAACAAAAAAGTGATGTCCAAGATGAAGAATTGCAGAAGCAAAGGAAAAAAGCCCAAGAAGCTGCTTCATTGGCTGCTGAAAGATCCTCTAAGTTTACTATGGCAGTAAAAGCTATGAAGTCTATTACAACTCAGGTCAGTTCATTGTTGCATTAGAGATTTTACATCAAATTTGAAATCATGAATTTTAATTTGTGTTTAGATTTTTGACTTTTTTCTACTCATTTTGCCAGTTAAAAGAAGTGGCAGACAAGATACCTTCTGAGATCGATGAAAGAGAAAGGTTTTTATCCATACATGAAGAACTTGAATCACTTGTTGAAAAAATAGGGCTAGAAGAAGAAGAAGAAGAAGAAGAGCCAGAGGTTACTGATCAGCCTTCTTCCACAAATGATTCCAATGAAGCAACCTCCATTAATGCAGCAGACAAAACTCCAAGAGCAAGTGAAAGTCCATCTGGTTCCGATACGCAAAAAACACTTCAAACAAGTCCATCAAGTGTAGTACCAGTATCATCATCATCATCAACTAAAGCTACAACTAAAGAGGTTATTGAACAGTTTGAACCAGGTGTTTATGTGACTCTGCTTCAACTTTCAGATGGTTCTAAAATCTTCAAAAGGGTTAAATTCAGGTATTTTTTTGAAGATATATTGTTATAATTCATGTTGTTTTCATGGTTCATTGGCAAAAGTTTTAACTTTCTACTGCAAACACCTCCATTCTCATCTATGATGCACATATATACTTCTGTCTAGTAGCGTTTCCCGTATCTGATATGTATAGAACACGGACACGCACCAGATACTTAAGATACACGTTTCAGGGCTGATTTGTAATTTTCAGAAGTTGGATACATGATTCGGTTATGCATATATGTTAACTCGGATATGTAATTAGGCAATAGTTGAATGTTTATATTGCAGTAAAAGAAGATTTGTAGAGCAGCAAGCAGAAGAATGGTGGAAGAATAACAAAGACAGATTATTGAAGAAATACAGTCCATTAAAGATCAATACTAATGCATCATCAACAACTGAACCATCTACACCTACTCCAACTACTGATCAAGAAAACATTGAAGAAGGACCGTAATCAAAGAAGCTATAGATATACGATCTTAGCGTATATATATATATACATATATATAATCTGTTTGTTCATTAGTCAAAGAAGCTAGATAGATATAGGCCAAAGATACAAGTTTTATGATGACAGATTGACACTACAGAAATTACAACATGATTTGACAGCTGATGTGGCAGTAAGATGGGACACTGAGGCCGCATGTCGTGACACCTCAGCTGCCACGTCATGTTATAGTGTTCAACCTGATTATGTAAGTGATGATGGAAGGCAATTAGATATAAGAGAAAAGTGCATGGAAAGAAAGTCTATTCATTTTGTAGGAAGAAATCAAAATGTGGTTTTGAATTTTACTCTTTGTTACGGCAAGAGTAGTGGTAATCGGGAGAGAAGCTTGTTGATTGGTGATGTTGGGCTGACGTGGCGAAAGATAAGTGGAAGATAAATATAGAAGGATTATTGGGATAATTTTTGTGTGATGTGTTGTTGTAATAGTGATAAATATAAAAGAATTGTAAGAATTATTTGTGTGTGATTAGATGTTGTAATGGTGGTAAATATTTTAAATCTAGAGGTAAAATAATATTAAATATTCTTAAAGAGGTGTTTGGCGGTTTGGGAGACAAGAATATTGTCTAATTGTCTCTCCCAAATTAGATAATGGGATAGAAGGTCTCAAAAAAACCTCATCTAGTTTCCTTTCATTATTTTACAATTGCAAAGATCATCCTTCTATTTTGACAAAAAGTTAAAGAGAACATATCTACAAACCTCTTACTATGGCTACTCTTAGCTGTGTGTGTGAATTAGATGACATATATATCTCTAGAGGGGAAAATTCTTAGGCGGGGACTCCCTACGGTGAGTCTGCCGATAGATGTGCGCACGTGTGCGCACGTGTGCTGTGTTGTTTTGTCCTCTTGTACACATGACGCAAATCTAGCTGAGTACTCACCGTAGGAAGTCCCCGCCAAAGAATTTCCCCTTGTAGAGATGCCACTTTTTCATTTGTAAACAATTTTTTCAACTTCCCAAAAGTGATTGGTGCTGAGCATTTGATTTGACCTAAACGGACCAAGTTGGAAGATAGTTTTTTTTTTTGAGAGATTGAGGCAAAATGATTGAAAAAATTACAAAATGAATAAATAGGACACACTCCTTTTTTTAGTTGCGAAAAGGACAAACAATTTCAGACAGACAAAACTAACCCTTTAAAAGGGACGCGCGCGTATAAAGACTATAAAGTTTGCTTCAGGTTTGTTTTTTATGTTTTTTTTTCAAACATTCGTAACTTTTGATTTATAACTCCGATCATTGAAATATTTTCACCAAAATTCTTTTTTTTTTTTGCTCTTTAATTTGAGCCCAAATACGATACCCTTCCGACGTAAATTTTGAAAGCCGAAAAAGTATTTGCATTAACCGGAGCGTTTTTCTTATAAACGATCGCAACTTTTGATTTAAAAAAAAAACAACAAAATTATTTCACCAAAGTTCATATTTTTTTTTATCTTCATTTTGAGACCTCATTTGATACCTTTTCGACGTAGTATTTGAAAGCCGAATTTAATCGCAGCATTTACACTAACACATCAGTAAACAGTATCAGTATCAGGCTCATTTAAGGCTTAATTCAAGTGACTACTTCAAGGCACACATATCTGGCTCATATAAGGCTCATTTAAGGCTTAATTCAAGTGATTAACTATTAAGCCTATGTCAAGTTTATGTGGTTTTGATTGATAAAAGGAATAGCATAGATTAACTTGATTAAGGTGTGGTGTTTATAACATGCAGGTTCAGTTCAGGATATGTGTATAAACAATATAAACTCAGATGAACACCAGCTGATATAAACAAAGGATGAACTAGACGATTACGGATAAAATCAATGTTCAGGTACAACAATTCACATATAGATTAAGATATGTTACAGATCAATACAACAGTCAAATTATACAAGAATATGCAGCAGAACATTCTAGCAGACTGTTAACAAACTAGTAGATTAATAGCAAGTACATCAGACTATATATTTAGTACAATAGGTACATCAGACTAAAAGGTAATACATAGAAGATCAATACAAGTCTGAAACAATCTGAACTATCAGCCAAATTATAAGAAGGATATTCAAGTTCAAAGAACTATATTATCATGCCCGGAATTCACAAGGTGCTGAATTACAAGTTCAGTAAGCCTATGAACTAGGCCTATCTATTACATAATGATACAATGTAGATAAAAAAAACCTCAGCACGCCAAGGCACACAGTAAGCCTATGACCTAGGCCTATCTATTGCATTAAGGCACACAGTATCAGTATCAGTATAGAGTATCGTGCTCAAAAGGACTCTCCTTTCGGTTTTTTGTTGCAAGGTCTATGTCCCCTAAGTCCTTGATATGAACTGAATGTCTTCTTACAGTTCAAGCACTCATGTTTACTTCTTTTCGGAGCATGTTGCAAGGTCGACGTTTTTTTGCTTCATATCTGCTGCACAATGAAGGTAAGTGAACTTAGCCACAGTGGTCACAAGCATTTCTTTAGGTCTGCATACCTATTACAACTGCCACATGTATAGCATATCAGAACCCTAGAAAACATTGTGTAGTTGCTTCCTTGTCATCACTTTGAAGCATAGGACCCCAGCGGACTTCAGTCATAAACCTTATTATTGCCGGATCTGAAATAGCATAATATGCTGACCTGGAAAGAACATAAAGATGACAATTCTAAAAATTGTTTAGGCAAAGAATAGTCTATACAGAGTATAGACAAACCAGGATTGACAACCATAAACCAATAAAAGACAGCATGAACATGTCCTGACCCCATCAAGAGGATGTCTACCCAAGAAGCAAAATATGCATATACCAACATCCCCCTGATGTTGACAACCTATTGGCGGCTGTTCCCGGTTCCTTCGTACATCTCCCTGTACATACAATGATTTCAATTCCTACGTAACTGTTAGTGTTCTTCTAATCTGTGCATATTATTCATACAAAAAGTCCCTTTTGAATACATACAAGAAAAAATTGAGGTAAAATTACAATTACATACACGTGCTCGTGCAATAACGTACCTTCTCGGTAGGTGCCTTCGGTTTTCTCGTTGAAACCGATCATTGCCGTTAGGTGGTTTGCACATTGTGTTTGACAGAGGATCTACTCTTGCGGGAATGTTTAGTACAGATACTAATGCAGCAAACATCATTTGCATCGTTTTCAAGATTTTCAGTCAATGAGTTCCATCCCCATAAAGATGGACTTTCTTATCTTCAGCTACTTGATCTTAGTAATTTAAAGGATCTTAGTGGTCCAATTCCGCCTGAACCAGAAGGATCTCACCTTCTTCCCTTTTTCACCCAGCAGTTTCCACGTCCCACTTTCTTCTCCACCTACCTCTCGTTTCCAGTGTTTAATCTTTTTTTTCCAGAATTTGAGGTCCAATGCAACCTTGTGGCAGAGAAATGCAATCTATTAACTCGATTTTGAACCAACAATTCGATCCAACGCATGATGAATTCCTTGACCAAATTCTGTCTTCAGTGCCCTCTAATTCATGGCCACCAGACCTCTCTTTCGTTACCGGCGGCAACAACGCCGGAACTTCTACTAATAAGCCCCACCAGGCTCAGGCTCCTTGGGACAATTTGTCTCAGACCCATCTCGGCGGTGCTTCTTCTCTTGAAGACCAGTCGACGACTAATTCGTTGGCTTCAAAGCTCCGTCAACACCAGATCGGAAGCTCTAAAGCTTTGATGTTTCAGCAACAGTTAATGCTCTCTTCAGGTCCAACGCCGTGAGAGAATAGGGGTATATTCGTCCGGTGGAATTTATTTGTCCTTAATGCAACTAAAAAATTGAAGCAGGATTAGCACTTAATTAAGAAGGAAAAATTGGACTATAAACTAATTTTTTATTGAAACGTAAACACCGAATACTTTTCATTGATTTAAATAATTGGTACAATGGATTGTTTATATAGATACACATAAGGGTAAAATAGTAATGATAAAATAGAACACAATAAACCCTAAACTTGGGGAACAAGGTTCGGCTGCTCCTCTTCAAGAATTGTGCCGTCAATACGCCCCCGCAATCCCATGGGAATGGAATGGACATGGAGATTGGATTTGAGATCGGTGAACCGAACAGTACTCAGCGGCTTCGTAAGGATGTCTGCTAACTGGTCCTTGGACGATATAAATGCAACCTGGAGTTTCTTCATTGTGACAAGCTCGCGAACATGGTGAAAATCAATCTCGATGTGCTTGGTGCGAGCGTGGAAAACAGGGTTGGCCGTGAGATAAGTGGCACCAATGTTGTCGCACCAGAGAACAGGAGGTGAAGACAACGGAACGGACATCTCGGCAAGCAAGGTGGTGATCCATTGAACCTCGGCAGCTGCATGCGATAGGGCCTTATATTCGGCCTCAGTACTACTCTTAGCAACCGTAAGTTGCTGCTTAGACCGCCAGCTAATCAAATTCGGCCCCAAAAAATGCAATAAGCACCAATAGAACGGCGATCATCAGGATCAGAAGCCCAGGCAGCATCAGAATAGGCATGGAGCGTAGTAGAGGGCCCCGAGCGAAGGAGGAGACCGTCGGAGATAGTATGTTTTAAATAACGAAGAATGCGCTTGACAGCAGCCCAATGAGCATCCCGAGGGGCATGCATAAATTTGCACACTTTATGAACCGCGAAGGCAATGTCAGGACGCGTGAAGCTGAGGTATTGCAGGCCCCCAACAATGCTGCGATATAAGGAAGGGTCGGTGAAGGGAGAACCATCTGTAGAACTAAGCCGAAGAGTAGAAGCCATAGGCGTAAGACAAGGCTTGGATTTGTCCAAGCCAGCACGCTGCAATAAGGAAAGAATATATGTCCGTTGAGATAATAGAAGACCGTCAGGGGTAGATAAGGCCTCCACGCCGAGAAAGAAGGATAACGGACCCAGGTCTTGCCGTTATACTAAAACCAATTGGTTTTAGTAAAGGTGTTACTATATTTCTTTATACGCCCCCTCAAGTGTGGGCCTATAAGAGGGGAGAGAGGTCCGACACTTGATTTTTTTTTTTTGGTTTGGGAAGTGTGGGCGTGTTAGAAGAGAGAGACCCGACACTTGTTTTTTTTTTTTTAATTTTATAATTATGCTAGAAGCGGGGTTCGAACTCAGGGTCTTCTTCTTTGACACCATATTGAAACGTAAACACCGAATACTTTTCATTGATTTAAATAATTGGTACAATGGATTATTTATATAGATACACATAAGGGTAAAATAGTAATGATAAAATAGAACACAATAAACCCTAAACTTGGGGAACAAGGTTCGGCTGCTCCTCTTCAAGAATTGTGCCGTCAATATTTTTCCTTTTTTTTGTTCGTTTAGTAAAACGATTATGAACAAACTTGTAACCAAAACGAACACGAGTTTAAACAATAGATACTCGGCTCGTTAGCAGAGAGACATGAAGTCATCAACCATTAAACATACTAGACTCTTCGCTTGTGTTTGTTTTGCAATGTAGTTTTTTTAACATCACATCACCAATCATTTCTCCCGGATCGTCCCTACCAGAGGTAACTAGAGCGCATAGTTTCGTCTGATAGTCGGCTCTGATACCATTCTGTAACGCCCCCAGACCCCGGGTCTGGTAGCGCTAAATGAGTCATAAATGTCCGGTCAACTGCTTAGACCGCCGTCATCGCTTGGTCTAAAAGGGCTAACCCGAGTTGACAAGACATTTATATCTCACATTTATATGGGGGTGAGCATTCTTTTATTTTACCGATGTGAGACTTTACAATTTCACTTTATCAACTTTATTACCTTTTTTACCATTATTTTATTCATTTTTCTACTTTATTTCATAAATTATTTCATAATCTACATCAATCATTATTCTAATTTATTTTACCCCATCAACTTTCTAATCATTACTTCAATCACTATGTCTAAAAACTCCACCCAAAACAAACGGAGTCATCCTTCTTCCCAGAGACTTTCGAGCCTTTAAGACTGAGTCAAATGTCCACGTAACAAGTTATCATTCAGACATTTGAAAAAGAACAAAAGAAAAAAAACCTGGTCAGTCCTTCATTAAGGCATAACTCTCAGTCAGCATTCTACAGCTACAGCATTTACTCTACCTCACTCATGCATGAAGTCCACATATTTCTTCTTGGATTTTTTGGGGTTTGCTATAATTTTTACATAAATTAACGTTCTTTATGTAATTGCTTATGTTGGGTGGGTAGAGCTCTGCAAATATTAAAAATGGGGCAACAGCTATCGAAAGATGAGTTACTGTATCAGCAAGTGAAAAAGGGTAGTATTGATGGCACCAAGTCTCTCCACGCAGATGGTGCTGGCCTTGAGGTACCCTTTCAAGATTACAACTTTTTTGCTTCTCTGCTTTCTGATTTTGCTATAATTGCTGTCTATAATTTATTTCTTCATCATTTACATGGGGTTGACCTGGCATGCTTTAGTTTTATGCTGATTGTTGTCTTATCTATGGTGCCTTTTGAATTTATGAATTTAGCAATATGTATTTTGATAGGGCGCGTTTAATGGCATCACACAACATTCGTGGCACCACAATGGAGTCTTATTAGGTTCGGCTTTCTAGATGTCAAATGTCCACATTCTAGCTCTGGAATGTTGAATCTTGACCTTGAATCAACTTTCCATCGAATGTCATTGTGGTGCCTGAAAGTAGGTTTCGGATGGTGCCAATAAAAACACTCATTTTCCTACCAAAGATATTTATTTTTTTTTGGGGGGGGGGGGTGTTCATGCAAAATTATGAATGAAGGTCTTGGAAGCTGTAAGAGATAAGGGATTCGGTTAATTCCGTTCATTTGTGCATGTGTATATGGAGTGTTAGTCATTTATGCTTTGTTAATTGCACTTAACTATTGGTTTTGATGACAGTGGATTGATAGGCAAGGGAAGACTCCTCTTATTGTGGCTTGTATGAAACCAGGGCTTTTTAATGTTGCCAAAACTTTGATTGAGTTAGGGGCTAATATCAATGCTTACTGTCCAGGTAATGCATTTCATCACATGTTACTGAATTTCTAGCATTATCGGTATATTGAGCTTCTATTGAGTTGTTTGATTTTTGGTTTGGACATTCGTGTTGTGCTGTGTTTTGAGAGGAAGTTTAAAACTGTCCGTTGTTGTCTGTTTAGGTCGTTATGCTGGGACACCATTGCATCACGCTGCAAAAACAGGCCTTGACCAGACCGTACACCTACTTATCTCACATGGAAGTCTGTAAATCATTAGTATGGAAGACACCATTTTTTGAAACGTCGTGCTACGTTTTTTGCTGACAATTGTTTTACGCATTTCTCAGCAAACGCATTGGCGATGAATGACGACTGTCAAACTCCACTTGAACTTGCTAGAGCCAATGGCTACAGTAAACTTGTCCGCACGATAGAGGTATTCTATTGCCTACTTGGTTTTTTTTTCTTTTTCTTTTCTTTTTCTCTTTTAGCTTAATTAAATGGGCTGCCTTTGATTTTTATTTTGCACTACTCAGGCTCATATCTGCTTGTTTTCTGGATTTCTTAAAGAAGTTCAAGGACCCGGCTTTCTAGAACATACTGCACCATATTTTATGGATACAAAACTGTAAGTTCAACTATCCAGATTCAAGATTATCATCTCCCTATATAGCTGACATGTTTACCGTTGTGTATGTTTGGTTACGTAGATGGGTCGTGGTTCTACCGTGTGGGTCCCGGGATCTGGAGAAGCCATTCAAGTTGGAGATAGCCATATACAGTGATGTACAGATACTGCAGCATTCTTGATTCTATCTGATTTCAGTGACCTAAATGTTTTTATTTGCATTTTGATCCTCAGGATCCCAAACGGAACACAGTTGTTGCACACTGGAAGGTCAATGTGGAGGAACCAGATTTTAACCAACCCGGACTTGCAATCGTCGCCCTCAACGATACTACCATTGGTAAATTTTTAATTTCTTCACTTGTATTCAATGTAACTGTAAGTATAGGTAATGAACTGGAAATTGCGGTATGAATGGCATCTTTTGTTAGTAGAAAAAACGAGAAAATACACATACTTTAGCTGCATCGAGCAATTGACTACATTTTATGTATATATACGTGTTGCAAATTACAGGGGTACGGTTTAGACTCGCGGCTTTAACCGAGAATGACAAACAACAATTGCATTCGTTTTGCAACGCGTGTAAAGGAATTCCTCAGGTTGATCATCATGCCCCACAAAATTCAGAACATGATGGCTTAGCCTTGGATATTTTGGCCTCTCTCCAGTCTTTGACCGTACAAAGACCCGACCCTGTAGCAACTTTGCCCGGTATGGCAAATACCCACAAACAAAAGGTTCCAGACCCCGGTTCTGTTGGAGTTACGGTCCAACATATGGATAGCATAATAGATGAAGATCCAAATTATTATCCAACCATTGATGCTAGTGCTACACTCCTTGATTTATCTGTGCCTTCTCTTTGTGTACCCGTGTCTTCTGCATACTTCTTCAACTTGTGTAATATGCTTGGATGTTCCGGTAGAGGGAACGTGCATCCCGTGTGGCCATATGGCTGGTCGCGTGTCATGTCTGAACGAAATTAAAACAAAGAATCTTGGCTGCCCTGTTTGTTGTGCCAATATATATAAACCACTACATGATTGTATGAGGATTCCATCTAATATCGACGATGTTGTATGTGTATGTATAAGCTCACAAGTATCCAGATTCCAGACATTGTTATATATTTGCATATATTACATGTTTTTTCTTCAATCTGTCTCTCTCTGGTGTGATTACTGTAAATCTAACGCCGAATGATGATGTTTGATTAATCACTACTAAAAAACGATCTGATCCGATGTAAGAATATTGTCACTGTTCCATGTCAGTTAAATTGTTACATTTCAATGAGTATGTCAAGAGACAAATCCGGATATGTATATCATGAAAAGAGACAAATCCGAGATTTTAGGGTGCACATGTCAAAAACGGGATAGCAGCCTGCACGTTCCGTATGATCAGATGCCTTAGGGTAAAGTCGTTCAGAGGACTTAATCATAACATATACATTCGACCTAGTATCTAAAAGTATGTTCTGTATGATTAGATGCCATAGGGTAAAGTCTTCCAGAGGCCTTAATCATAACATATACGTTCAACCTAGTATCCAAACGTTTGAGAAGCTAAGGTCTATCACGTAGCACTAATAATGACGATGTCTGAAGCATGTGGCTGATCGGCCTAATCTGGATGTCCAATCTAACAGGCAGTGTACCGGGTCAAATTGTAGTCTAGTCTAGTGGTCAAGATCGTCTCCACAGGAACACAATGTGAGGTTAAACACCAATTAGCTATGATTATCTTGATCTAAGTCGCAGTTTATCATAAAAGTAATGGTTGTAAGCTACTAATAAAGTTAACGATTAATGATAAAAAAATACTAACCAAGGCAACTTCATTGAACAACAGTCTCTTCTAGTTTCATGGGTGTGATTGGCCGATCTATTGAGGACGTCCAAGTTTGTGACACGGTGTACTCCTATGCTAACAACTTCCCCTCAGACGAGTGTACGAAATTGTCCTATGCCTCCTCATTGGTTTAAGATCCCTAAACCTACTGATTCGACATGATAAATTCACGAGTACAAACTAGATCATTCCCCAGATAATTGAACTCCGATAACGGTCAACTTTGCCTTCCGGTTTTTCTACCTCGTTCTCACACCTAATATCTCCGTTCGGTATCCATTAAGTGTGTGTGTGCTAGCATTGGTCAATTACTTCAACACAAACAAGCCATTAAATACAAGTAGAAAAAGCTTCAACACAAATGAAAATAAAACATACTACCTCAGTCCCATAAAAAGTGTCCACATTTGAAAAAAGTTTTGTCCCATAATAAGTGTCCATTTAGAAAACCAAAATACCACTTAATGCTATTTTTCCAAACATACCCTAGCCTAACATTTATTGTTGTATGTTCATTTCATATTCCAAAGCAAACATTAATTATAAGATAGGGGTATATATGTCTATTACTACTAAAACACAACACATTAATTGAGTTTCTTAATCTGTATGAATAGTAAAATGTGGACACTTTTTATGGGACGGAGGTAGTACATAATCATCATCCGATCAACCAAAAGAGAACAAATTAGTTCAACTACAATGCCTTGGCTAGTTACAAGTCTAGCTACTCATTACTACAAGCACTAACATGTTGAAATTAGTATTCATAGCAATAAGAACAACAACACAAAATAAAACTAGAATATTACCGATCACAACCGATGAGTTTGCAAGGGGATGCTTGCATTCATCTCCTTAGAGCATCAATGGAGATTGCACACTGACGATGCCAGGATTTGAGCCTACCCACATGGCACCTCTTTGGTGGATCTATGGAGAGATGATGCCATGTACCTTAGTGACCAGACTAAAGTAGTCCGGCTGCTCGCCCTATCCTTTCTAGGTTGACCAGTGTTTAGGGTCAACCTTCAATAGTCATAAGCAGTTTCCAGTTCCGGGCCCGACCTCCTAAGGTCGGACACCGGTTACATCCTGGTCAACCAATGACCAGCTTTACTAGTCAGGTTAAGTCCCTCCCAGACTTGCCTTTCCACAGGCATAAGAGTCCGAGCTGTTACCAGCTCGGCTGCTGCCCTCGACCTTCGAGGGTCGGCCAAAGGCCTCGAACAGCCCGGTCCGGGCCGTTCGAGTCGGCCAGAGTACATCTCTAGTCATATTCCCCACGTGTCTAATTGACAGATAACTATGGAAAGAATCTTGAGCCTTAAAGGCTCCAATCTTTATCACTTAATACGAATATTCGAATACTATAATTATCTCCTAAAATCAAGGAGATTAACACAACGTAATTGATGAGAGAAAAATACACCCACTAAAATATTGGTCCCCGGCAACGGCGCCAATTTTTTTGATGAGCGAAAAATTCACCCACTAAAAATACATTTATAAAGACTCGCAACTGTGGGTAAACTAACTCTCTAACTGGCAGAGTACCAGGTCGATTGTTAGGATAGCTACAGGAGTACGAGGTCGTCCCAAGAGAAATGTGGTTGTGAGTACCAAAGCGAACGTGTTTCTTAGTCTAGGCGATCAAAGTTGTTGGTTATGTTTGTTATAGCTAAAACGAGAAAATAAATATTATTCTAACGAGTTTAACTAAGTGCTTAAAAAGCATAGCCGAGCCACGATCCAACAAAGTTATTTCCCCACAGAAAAACTTGATAAGGAGTGTGTTTTAACCAACCTACCTTTCCACAGTATTTTAACGACATCCACGGGTGCCAACTCCTAATTCTGGTGTTAAGATCTGAACAACTCTCACTCAACACCCTATGTGAAGTTAATTAATTTTCCCTTTAGAAAACCGATTAACCTAACATGATTACGCTCTTTGAGTCGCTCGAACAACGATGACAAACCTCTGTATTGGAAACGGTCCTAACAACTAGGCCGAATCTACGCAACGATCCCAAAACCCCTTTTCCCACATCTCACCGCAAAATGCATTTATAGGTTCGATGTGTGTGACAAATGGACTAGATGATCAATCTAATTCAAAGACGTTTAGAATAAGTTTTAGGACGTGGATTAATCATTAAAACATTATATTACGTGCTACACAACTCCCATCTCGTCTCCCGAGGGTCAATTTTACCCGTTTTCACATATATTCGGCTATGTTTAGTTTAACTACTCATATTAACGAAAATAACAACGAAAATAACAAAACGAAAGAAAACAAAACGAAAAAGATAACTACAAATTTATATAGATATACGTATAGATATATATATAGATATAGATATATATATATATAATATACGTATATATATATATATTTATACTAATTGCATAAAATAAAAGAAAGCAATAAAAAACGGAAACGAAATTATATTAAAACTATAACTAGTCGGGTTATTACACCGACATTATAACGACATATATATTACATATAGGCCCCTCCATAACATAAATAAAAGAAAGAAGAAGGAGAAGAAGAGAAATGGGAGAAGAGAGAGGGCAAAGCGTTCATCGCTTTCCGATCCCTTATTTATAGAAAATAAGTTGAAGGCCGGCCCGGGCCGGGAAAGAGCCGGACCAGGCCGGGTATCATCATCACATATGACTCACCATGATTCTGGATCCTTCGATTGTGTATTTATTTGTAATAAAACTTCTAAAATTCATATCTTGAGTTGTAGACCTCCAAAAATTATGATTCAAACGTCAAAATTAAGATCTCGGAAAATTCTTCAACTTTCATGAAGGACACTTCTTCAGAAAATGCCTTTTTGATAGGCCATTCCCATTACGTGTCGTTTTCGGGATTTTCCCTAATACAAATCAATTAGCCACTTGACCACCATTTGAGTTGTAGAAGTCCGATTGACTTGATTCAAAATCCATTGGAAAGATTTCTTGAAGATATACAACTTTTATTAAGGAAGCTTCTTCAGAAAATGTCGTTTTGATGAGCCATTCGTATTACGAAGATATTTCGGGATTTCTACTAATCCGAATTGATTAGTCAATTGACCATAACTTGAGTTGTAGAACTCCAATTTACGTGATTCAAAGTGCGTTGGAAAGCTTATGTGAAGATCTACAACTTTCATTAAGAAGTCATCCCCTGAAAATGCCTCTAAGCTGGGTCAAATCTCCGTCGAAAATATGTAACGATTCAAGTACTTAGGAAAAACGACCCTTTTGAACTCGTAAGCTTGTGGCACCTTCTTCTAATCCTCTAAACACATCTTTTAGACTCAAAACATGTCGTTACGTGGAATCTTGGTCAATGTATAATCCTGCAATGAATCACCAAAATACCAAACGTAAATCCGACACGACACTCCGGTTACTAAACCGGTACAAAAACTAGTAAAAACACGATAAAAATACGATATTTTATATAATAACTACTACTAACATATTTAGATGAAACATAGGAATTAATGACTCGAAATGATACAAAAATGCTCAAAATGATATTAGAAACGGGGTAAATTGTTATCAAAATAACAGTGAATTTTTCCGTTATCAGTAATCCTCTTCCTTATGGAACACAGTAATCGGTGTTCATCACAGACACGCCACACGCTAACTCTAGGGCACAAGCCCCTCTATATAAACCATCTCTAAGGAACTACAGAGACTTGATTCCAATCCCAGCATTGGATACGTAGGCAGCTTGAGAAACAACATCTCAAGTGCAGTCAAAACCACCCCCAAACACATCCTTTTTTTATTTATTGTTTTTGTGTTTCTGGAGCGTCCTTAAGTTATCGCCAAGGGAAGGAGCCTATAATCTTATCTTGACGATATTTGAATCGTCAATTGGCGCTAGAATGAGGGCCCCTTTGTTTGATAATCTCAGGAAAAGGCTTTAGAATCGTCATGGTTACCACGCGACAGCAAGCAGCCAACGGCAGTAACCCCAACAATGCTACTGACTCAGACGCCAACAGCAACCGAGCCAGCAGTAGAAAGATGTCTCTCTTGACACGACCCACCAGGAGTTGATAAATCAACTCACGGCTCTGGACGACGCGGCAAAAGAAGCCGTTCTTAATGCCGTTTTGGTAGAGGAGGATGAAGAGGATGAAGACTGGGAAGGTCTAAAAGAGGAAGACCCCTTGATGAGAATTCGCAGGATCTGCATCAAGTGAACGAAGGTTCGTCTGGAGAACACTCCCAGGGTTACACTACAAAAAACTGGGCTTTTTGCGACGGAAGGTTATCGTCGCAAACTAGGCTTTTTCCGTCGCAAATCCTAATTTGCGACGGATTTGCGACGGTTTTTATTAGTCGCAATTTTTAGTCGCAAAACCGAGTTTTTGCGACGGTTTATCCGTCGCAAATTATTTTGCGACGAATGTTGCGACGGATAATAACGTATTTAATTTTTTTTTAAAAATATAGTTTCCGTCGCAAAACAATGTAAACTCCGTCGCAAACAATTGTATAATCCGTCGCAAAAATATATAATCCGTCGCAAAAAAATTATAATCCGTCGCAAATATTTCATAAACCGTCGCAAAAATTGTATAATCCGCCGCAAAAATTGTATAATCCGTCGCAAATATTTTTTATTAAATAATTTTTTATTTTTAGATCCTTACATATCCGTCGCAAATACATTTTTCCGTCGCAAATGCAACTTTGCGACGGAATATTTCCGTCGCAAAAGTTAAAATTAATCAGAAAATTATGGCTGTTTTGCAGCAGCCGGCCAAACCACCGCCGCAAAACAGCCATAATTTTCCCCGGTAGCATTACAATTGCTACCGGCTATCAACGACAACAATATAAAAGGGATACGATACCAAAATAAATAAAACGATATGTCAATAGGGATATGTCAAAGGGGATAAAACGATATGTCAAAGGGATACGATAAGCCAAAATAAATAAAAATGTATAAAGCAATATGTCACCCGTCCGACCCGGTGTACTACCTAAACCCATGTCACTTCCTCCAGTCCGTGATCGATCGGTCATCTCTCGTGCCGCCTCGTACCCGGGTTGCATCCCTCCGGAGGATGCCGCCAACCGCCGGGTAATCCACTCCTCCATCCGCGCTAGTCCGTCTTCCCGACGCTTTCGTCTCTCTCTAGCTCCTCCAACCTCGCCCGTGTTTCGCATTAATCTGTCTTTCTCGCGCCATCTCCCGGGTGAGACGGGTGAGTATGCCCGGAGAGTATGTCTCGCCGGACGAGTGTCGAGCAAGAGCAGCCTCGTCGTAGTACATGGAGGCAAACCGACCCCATGCCAAAAACTCTCCCCTTCTTGTCGTAACCACCGCCGGCTTCGTAATAAAGACGCGACTCGTCGACGGGGGTGTCGTCGCGTCTCCCGGGCTTTCGCCTTCTTCGAGGTGAAGACGTCCTGTAAAGTATGATATAAATTTGTTAGTAACAATAATTACATGATATATATATAATGTATATATAATATTTAGAATACATAACGTACCAAGATTTTCTCAAACTTCCTCGAGACGAAGTTGCCCGACTTCTTCTTCTTCGAACTAGTCACCAGATCTCCGACTGATAGGGGCACTTCTCTATTGTCCTCCATGGCCCGAGCGAAATCGATAACGCCGCGTCTGCCCATAGCATGTGTCCCAGGGATCTTCCCTTCCTCACCGGATCCAGAAGCTCGGTTTATCTTCTTTTTCGCAGATGTTTCCTTGAATGCCTATTCCGACATAAGATAAACAAGTTAGTACATACATATATATATAAAACACAAGTATTATTAATTAAATATTGAATAATTGCTTACGGGACTCCCAATCCACTCCTCGAACTGACGGAGAATATCCGGGGTCATCCAAAACCGAGCACGGGGGTTTGTTTGAGCCCTATACATATAATCACGGACCCTGTTGATAGCATACCGCTCAAAAGCTTCCCTAACCAGGCGCTCGTGGCGTAACTCGAAGCTGACTTGAGCCTGCAACATAGTTATATATATGTTATATGTATAGTTATAATTATAGTTATATTTATATATAGTTATATTTATACGAACGACGTACCCTAAATGCGTGCCACCACCTTTCCCGTCGCTCCCGGCCGGCATTATGCCACGTGGTGGCAAAAGTGTTGAAGCCGCCGATTATGGCGGTCTTGGCCATTTTCTTGACATAGTTGTCGGTAAACCCGTCATATTGAAAACAATAAGTTGTTAATATATTTGGTTAATCAAAATATAAATAAAAATACAAACAAATTAAAGCAAGATATGTATTAACTTACCATCTCCCCTCGGGATCCAAAAACGGCAATCCAAGGTCACCATTGACAATGACACCCAAATCCTCCTCGGTCATCCGGTGTATCTCATCATCCAAACCGTGAGTTCGTGTGGAGGAAGACGCTCCGGGGGAGGGGGAACTACCCCTACCGCGTCTACCTCTACCTCTACCTCTACCCGACATCTATTTGACACGTAAAATGACGTTTATACTAATCTAAATGCAATTATACTAATTAATAATAAATTACAATGTTTAATACATTATTATTCAAAGAATGATGACAAAATAAAATATTTAATACATTATTATTCACTATCACTACTAGAATGGAAGAGTTCTTCCTCCTCTTCATCGCATCTAGATCATCAACCGATTCTTCTTCCTCTCCATCTTCTTGTTGAATGAAATCCGCCATCTCATCATCATCCAAGTCATTATCCCCAACATCGGAGTCAACATCGACATCAAGATCTTGGTGGACAATGTTAAGAGGATCGATAATCGGGAAACATCATTGATCACTTGTTCTTGGAAAACGGTTTCCTCGACGGGAGCATCGATAGTCGATCTTGCCTTTGTTTTGAAAACAACCGACCATTGATCTTTGTCTTTTTTCAAACTTGGATATGGAGCATAGTAGACTTGCTCGACTTGATAAGCCATAACAAATGGATCATAAGCGCCATATTTCCTACCACGATGAACTTCAACTATCTTATAATCTTTATGCACATTCATGCCCCGTTCAGAATTATCAAACCAATCACATTTGAACAATACGGCTTTGTAGACAGTCGAAGCTCCATAATACACCAACTCAATGATTTCATTTAAAGTGCCATAATAGTCGGCACCTTCCGTGGAACTGACACAAACTCCGTTGTTGACTGAAGATTTACCAATATCGCTTGCCCGGTTGAATGTCCGAAAGTTGTAGCCGTTAATCGAATAACGTTTCCAAGTTTTGACTTGACGAGAAGGACCACTTGCCAAAGCTTTTAGCAAATCATCATTCAACAATGATGCTTGTTGTGCAAACCATTTGGTAAATTCATTTTCATGTTTATTCCAAATATCCGTCGAGGTCAATTCGAGGTCGTTGAACACGAATAAATTGCTCGAACAATCTAAGAATGAATCATTTTGTCGCTTAATGTATATTTGTTCGAAAAAAATGTTAAGCATTGTATATATGTAGTAATGAGGTACTTACGCTCATACGGTTTCATGATTTCGCAGCTAGACAATACGTACTTGTGCACAAAGTCATATTCTTTATTATCCAAGAACCTCGTCTTGCACTTCCCGCTTGTTGTACCATTATGATCACGGAATAACTCAGGTAAATCTGAAACGATTGCTGATGCCGAAGTCTCACCAACAGCAAGATTCTTTGCTTTTGTTTCAATATGATCATCGTAATACATAGAACCGAAGTTTGAAATCTCTTCCAACAAATACGCATTGCATATTGATCCCTCTACGAAAGCTTTGTTACCAATATTTTGTTTTAAGTGATTCAAAAACCTTTCGAATGGATACATCCATCGATATTGCACGGGACCACCAACTCTGACCTCATACGGCAAGTGTACCGGTAAATGCTCCATCGAGTTAAAAAACGCTGGAGGCAAAATCTTCTCTAACTTGCAAATAATCCTCAGCAATGTTATTCTCTAAACGAATCACGTCTTCTATTTTTAGGGTAGCAAGACACAAGTCTCGAAAGAATTGACTTATCTCACTCAATGCATTCCACTCATTTTTCGGAATCAATTCTCGAAGGGCAACTGGCAACAAACGTTCCATAAAAACGTGACAATCATGGCTTTTCAAACCACGTAGAATGTATTGATCATGATCTACGCACCTACTCGTGTCCGAAGCATAACCGTCGTGGAATTTCAACTTGGTGACCCATTCACACAACACTTTTCTTTTCTCGCTTGTCAAGAACAAGTGTACAATCGGGGCGCTTTTCGCAAAGCTCTTTCAAATCTTTAGCAGATTTTGGACCACAAGCAGCTTTGCCTTTAACGTCCATAACCGTGTCAATCAGTTTTTCAAAGAAGTTTTTCTCAATATGCATCACATCCGTGCAATGTCGAAGCAAAGAATGTTTTCCAATACGGAAGATCCCAAAAAATGCTTCTTTTCCACCAACCATTCTTGAAGTTTTTAAGCCGTTTCAAGTCCGAATCCGAGCCATCAATGATGCTTGGTAGTGTTGTACAAATTCCCATACCTCCTCACCACTCAATCTACGGGGTGGAGTCGTGTGTTCATACCGTTTGGACTTCAAAAACCTTTATCGTTGCGAAAAATATGGTCTTCGGGGAGAAACGCCGATGACAATCAAACCAAGTGCATTTACCACTATGTTTGAGCCGAATGACTTGTTTCCATCACCACAATAGGGACAAGCTTTCACACCAGCCGTAGTTCACCCGGATAACATGCCATACGCAGGAAAATCATTGATAGTCCACATTAGTGCCTCATATGAAAATTTCGTTTTATGGATACATCGTAAGTAAACAACCCCGTTTCCCACAAATGCTTCAACTCCTTAATCAATGGTTGCAAATAAACATCGAGGTTTCCTTTCGGATTTTTCGGCCCCGGTACAAGCACCGATAAGAATATAAACCGTCTTTTCATGCACAACCAGGGCGGAAGATTGTATGGTGTCACCATGATCGGCCAAAGCAAGAGTAGTTCTTCCCAAAATTACCAAAAGGTGCAAAACCGTCCGTGCAAAGTCCTAACCGCACATTTCTAGGCTCCTTAGCAAACTCGGGTGCATTTGGTCAAAATGCTTCCAAGCTTCGGCGTCACTTGGGTGGGCCATTATACCGCTTGTCCCGGGGTTTTCCGCGTGCCACCTCATTTCCTTGCCTATATGTTTCGTGGCGTACAACCTTTGGAGTCTAGTCCAATCGGGAAATAAGTCATCACTTTGTTAGGCACACGTTGACCTCTTGCGTTCGTTTTCGGTTTATATCGATCATGGTCACACTTCCGACACTTGTCCGATTCGCGTCCTCCTCCCAAAATAACATACACCCCGCGGGACACACGTGTATTTTCTCACGGGGTAGCTCTAATGCCATTAACAACTTTTTGGTTTGATAGAAGTTCGAGGTCATTAAGTTATTCTTCGGAAGAATATCTCCTATCAAACCGGTAACCCCGTCAACGCATTTGTGAGAGAGGTTGTGATCACATTTCAAAGTGAGAAACCTAGAAGCCGCTTGCGTACGGAGACACTACTTCCATCACATACGTGTTCCTCTCGCGTTTTTCAAAGATTTCAAAAAACGATGCAACTTCGTGGTTTGGTGTCTCATTGTTCTCCTCTTGGTTAAGCAATTCTTCTCTTACGTGATCAATCCTATCACGTAATGCGTCATTAACCATGTCCTGATAAGGGTTCACATTCCGTCTTTGCTGAACGTTCATCGGAATGGGAAACTCTTCACCATGACACACCCAATCATAGTAGTTTGCGCAAAACCCATATTTAGTTAAATGTAATCTAACGTCATGTTCGATCGAAAATTTAGTGTTCTTACACTTACTACATGGACACTTCATCATTCCATTATTTGCCCGAAACGAATCTAATCGCTTTGCATGTTTTATGAATTCCTCCACACCATTCACAAATACCGGGTTAAATTTCTTGTTAGCATCCAACCTCTCGTACATCCAACTACGTTCTATTCTCTTCATTTTCAATCCTACACATCATATCATACAAAAAATGAGACTAACAATAGTCTTTGAAGGTTGTCTCAACACTTTTGCAAACTCGGTTTTACTCAACTTACTATGAAACTAACAACACTTTAACCTAAATTTTTAATTCATGGTCAAAGGTTCGACGTCAAAATAATTCGGAGGCTTTGCCGGATAACAAAGTACCCCCAAGCACCATTTTCCAAACGGGTAGAAGAACAAGACCCTTTTCAACAAACCAATTCAACCACATACTTATCATCATTTCAATCCAAATTCAACAAACCAATTCAACCAACATCCGGTTTCTAAACTAAGCATTTTCAACCAACATCCGGCTTTGCACATACTTAAGCATTCAACAAACCAATTCAACCAATTCAACCAACATCCGGCTTTGCACATACTTAAGCATTTTCCTAACTTATCTAACTAATACACATAAGTAAGCATTTTCCTAACTTATAATTACAACACATATATATCTATAAATATATACTACATATGATACACTATATAAAAAAATAAAAATAAAAAAATAACTATAAAAACCGGCAATCCAAGGTGCAAGGAACTACCCCTACCGCGTCTACCTCTACCTGACATCTATTTGACACATAAAATGACGTTTATACTAATCTAAATGCAATTATAATAAAAAGGCGTTTATACTAATTAATAATATGTGCAAGGAAAGCGAGATTTTCTCGTAGATCTCGTAACTACGGGGTTTGCAATAGATCCCCTAACTATTGAGATTTGCAAAGAAGACCTCTAACTACACCGACCTCAAGCAATTTCTTTGTTTGCTAAGCCGAGTAACTACAACACCTTCTTCGGAAAATGTAAAAAAGTGCAGCAAAGTAAGTGGACCCGCCAAAAAAATAAGTTAGGTAAGTATAGCCGCACACCGAGTATCATATGTCAATCAAACAAAGGTGGCAGGAATCTAAAGGTGAAACTAAGCTAAGATAAAGTAGATGCACTCGAGATTCCAAAGGTGAAACTAAGCTAAGATAAAGTGATACCAAAATGATGATCATAAATCCCGTAGTCTTATGATTGACTACATTGTTGTTCCACCTCAAAGCATGTAAGCCTCTAGACATTATTAACTTAAAACAACAAGTAAAATACATCAATCATTCGTAAACAAGTATCCAAACGGACAAGCACCTCCTCGAAAACACAATTGCACCAAATTGCGTTTTCTTTATATGGTTGGAAAGCTCAGAATGCAAGCTACAAAACACATATTTCAGATCTCATTTTCATCCATCACACATCACACACCATGTCAAACAAAAACGCATCGTATATTGAAAATCTGTTTTACAGCTTTCTCGATGTGGTTTTGTGTCGAACTTTTGAGTACCCTATACTACTTGGAATGAGCTGAATTTTTGATGTGTTATATATTGCATATAGGGGTACATTTTTCATTGAGAAACCATTCTGGTTTGAGGCCTGTATAATAGTTAAATGTTGGTCACAAACTGCTTAGTCAAAACTGTCCGGCCGGGAGCTAATTAGGCCGTGTGGTGTTTTTGAATGTCGGGTTGAAGCCCAAACGAGCTGAAAATTTAAGGGATTATAATTCAGAATATTATGAGCATTTTATCTTCTTAGACCAACTGATTTTGAGTTCGTTTTGATAGTAAGAAAGTGAGATAAACATAGGTCAAAATTTCATCAAAAAAATGAACTTTCATCCAAAATCTAACACAAAACAATCAAAACCCCAAACCACCCATCACCAAGCACCAACCGAGCAAACATCACATAGCTGTTTCATATCATACCGTGCCCTCTAAAACACATGACTTGTAAATGGACAAATACCCTTCTCATAAAAAAAAAAAAAAAAAATGCAAATCATCAAATAAAAAATGCAAAAGGATTCAAGGACAGGGGGTGGGGAGGGGGGAGGGAAGAGGTTACCTTGTGAGTGGCCGCGGCGGTGGTGGAAGGAGGTGGCGCCGGAAACAGTTCAGCGGGGGGGGGGGGGGGGGGGGGCGGGAGAGAAGAGGGAGAGAAGAAGAGAAATGAGGAAGAAAAGGGGATTATGCGACTGATATCCGCCGTTTTGCGACGGAATTTAATGTCCGTCGCAAAATAAACCTAATTCCGTCGCAAACATGTAAATTCAGAATAATAAAATAATTAATAAAAATGTATTAAACATTCCGTCGCAAAAAAATAAAAATGCCGTCGCAAAAAGGCATTTTGCGACGGAATTTAATTTCCGTCGCAAATTTTATCTAATTTCAGAATAATAAAATTATTTTATAAAATTTTATTGAATGGTCCGTCGCAAAATAATAAAAAGTCCGTCGCAAAATTGCCCGCCAAGTGGAAAAATCGGTCCCGCCAAGTGTCCCGTCGCAAACATTAAAACATCCGTCGCAAACGTAAATTTGCGACGGAAATAAGGTCCGTCGCAAAACTGCTGTTTTTTTGTAGTGTTAAGAATCAGAGGAGGAAGATGACCCAAATGACAGGTCATGGCAACAAACACCTCATCCTCAAGGCGTAAAGGCAACAGAAGGGAGAACCGATCATCATCCTCAGATATAAGAAAGCAACTAGTTGTACCTCAGGCAATAGAGGCAGCTCACGCCGAGCTAGAGGTCATAGTAGGAAGGAAATCGACACTCATCACTCTCGAATCTCCTTTTTCTGAGCAGATCGACGGCTATCCCCGACCAACAAGGTTCAAGATCCCAAAGTTGGAGCCCTACGATGGAACTAAAGACCCCCCATGACCACTTGTTTCAGTATCTCACGCACATGAATCTTGACTGTACCCCGGAGGAGATGAAGTGCAAAGCGTTTCCCGCACTGCTTACCGGTCGAACTCAGGAATGGTTCAAGAAGATACCGCCCCGGACCATCTACAGTTTTGACACTGTAGGAAATATGTTCCTCAATGCTTTTATCATGGCGAAGCCGTTCCAGAAGAATGCTACCCACCTATTCTCCCTCAAACAGAAAAAAGACGAGACTGCGCTGCAATATCTTAAGCGTTTTAGTGAAGAATCATTGCAAGTACGAGACGCAGACGATCAAGTTCGGATCACATCCTTTGTGGCAGGACTACGTGAAGGGAGGCCGTACGCCAAGTTGAGCAGCAAGCTCCCCACGTCAATGGAAGAGTGTTTGGAAGTTGCGTTCAAACATTGTCAAGGAGAAGAAGCCAATCGTTTGAAGCGAGAAGTGGACAAGTCAGAGTCCAAGAAGGATAAAACTGAAGATACAAATGACAAGAAGAGGAAGCCGTTCGGAGACCGTGCGAGCAGATCAGCCACGGGCCGACCTGAGAAGAGAAATGCTTTGCAGCCACAGGATTTCCCGGTGTTAAATAGGCCTCGAGAGCAAGTACTGGAGATCATGAAGAGAAAGGGTTTGGCGAGAACCCCCACGCCGCTGCGAAGTCCCTTGGACAGAAGGGACCAAAGTAAGTTTTGCACCTATCATCAGGACACTGGGCACGAGCTAGACAACTGTAGAGATTTCCATCGTGATATAGAGGCAGCGATTGCGGATGGGAAGCTGGATGAGGTGGTTGAACGACCTCGGTATGGTGAACGTCGAGGACGTCGAGAGTACCCGTAGAAGAATTTCAATCAAGATTGCATTCGGCAGTGAGAGCTCTAGCGAAAAAGAGATCAATCTTCGGACAATGGTCAGCAGGGGGACAACCACCCGATTAACACCATCAACACCATTGTGGGAGGTCCTGGTTATGCATTTGAAGTTAGAAATCCAAACACCCGAGCAGGGGGCACGCGGGCAATCAGAGGAAGTTTAATCCCCTCACAGGAAGTAAGCTATGGGCCAAGAGACTCACTCCCATTGGTCCCGAACAACGAAGGTCTGGTAATTGAAGTCGTGGTGAACAAAACTGGTGAAGAGAGTTTGCGTTGACACAAGCAGCTCCGTCAATATCTTATACTTGGTGGCTTTTCAAGCTATGAATCTTAAAGAATCCGAACTAATCCCTGTTTCGGCACCCTTGTTTGGATTTGTAGGTCCCCCTATCCACCCTCTGAGGATGGTTCGGCTCGCGACAACATTCGGGAAAGAGTCAGTAGGAAGAACTCTGATGGTTAACTACGTCGTGGTCAAGTCGTCGTCAACAAACAACATAATCTTGGGAAGGCCTACTCTGATCGATCTACGGGCCGGGGTCTCCCCAGCTCATATTAGCCTGAAGTTCCCGACCGGCCGCGGTCCGGTGGAAATCAATGGAGATCTGGAGGTCGCTCGAATTTGCTACGCGGCCACTATCAAGGACAAAAGAATCATGTTGGGCTGATCGGTTCGGCAAGTTTTTATCGTTTATTGCTTTTTCCAGACTATTTCTCATTTCTGCACTTGAATTCTGTTTCGCCCGTTTTTTGCTATCTGCCTTGGATATTTTTGTTTCAGCATTTTATTTTCGTCCTTTGTGATGTCCGCTTTGGATATCTTCATTCTCGCTGAATAAATGATTTCTTTGCGTTAGCGTACCTGCTTTACTGCACTTACTTTTTTTTGTCTTACTTTATAAGCCCGCACGACCGTCACACATCGTCCTTAAAATATCACGCGAGATGCCGGTCCGACCTGGCCCTGATCTCCGTGCTTTTAAATGAGAAGTCAGTGCTAGCCTGGCCCTGCTCGTCCTTAAAATCTCACGCGAGACGCCTGTCCGACCTGGCCCTGATCGCCGTGCTTTCAAGCGAGAAGTCAGCACTATCCTGGCCCTGCTAGCCCTTAAAACTTCACGTAAAAAGTCGGTCCGTACGGTCAGGTTTAATTCCTCTAGTCTTGCTTGGTTAATCCTAAGGTCAATATTACCTTAGTCCTATTATAAGTAGACATAGGATTAAAGGTACCCTGACTCGCGCAGGTTTAGGACTTATTTTGTTGTTACCGATCCCATGAGTAGAGCCCGGCCTGATATATGAACACCTGTAATCTGAACCTTCAGAGCTACATATCGGGCAGAACGCCCCTTAACGCGTTTTATTCACAAATCCGAGCGTCGAGCTCGGTGGATATACAATCTAAACAAGTATGTCATCCAAAAGTTAAAACTAATGCATGGCATACTGGGGGGCAGACTACCCCAACAATATAACAGAACAATATAACATAACACCGACAACATAACAAAACAACAAATACATAACAAAACTCAAAACTCAAAACTCAAAAGCCAAAATAACTTCTTTACTAAACAAATAAAGTCATAGTACAAAAATTTTCCTTCCAAAAACTAAATGCCTACAAACTTTAAAAGTCTGGAGTAAGACTCTTTTGAGGCTCTGACGGAGGAGCCGAACCAGAGTAGCAGTCGGCTGGACAATATACTTGGATACAATGTCCACCCCGGCCTTAAAATCTTGTACATGCTCGGTATAAGCCGCGCCCATTCCTTGTTGGTAAAAGGCCCTCTTAGGAAGGTCATCCTGCGCGAGAGAAGGATTTTGCATCCTCGCCTCGTCTACCCTTTGGGTATTCCCATGGTAGAGGATGGGAATTAGCAACACCTTCAGGGCCACGGCAAAGACTGCCGAAGCTTTGTACTCCTGAATGACCTCGGCACTCCGAGCCGAGTTTGTGGCCTCCAGGTCGGCCACTCTTGCTAGAAGGTCGCCGACCTCCTTCTCCTTCTCCTTCACCCTCTTCTCCTCAGCAAGTTCACTCGCTAAGGACTTTAGCTCACCCTCTTGAGCTAGCAGCTGAGCTTGCAGAGCCTTCATCTCTGTATCCTTAAGGCGAGCCGCCGCCTTGAGCTTCTCTCGTGTCTGCCTCAGCTCAGCAGTCTTAATCTTTTGGGCAGCTAGGTCTGTAGAGGCCTTGCCCAACCTCTTGAAAACTTCTTGGCCGATCGTGCCACCCTGAATAAGCAGAGAGAGAAAATTAGGATCCTAGACAGCTAGTTGGCAGCTAGTTTTTAAAACAAAAATGGAATAAGGACAAAACACTTACCAACTCCACAGTTTTGCAGCCAAGAATAGCCAACTCTTCGTCGGGCATACTCGCCACCCTCTAGCTGTTCGAATGCAGCCTCTTCCTGACCTCTCTCAGGAGATTTGGACTTGCTTTTTCTTTTTCGGACATATCATTTTTCTAGGGACTAACCCCTTCTCAGCAGTTTACCCAGGAACGTCTGAGCTGACCTGCTTCTGAGGAGGAACCGATGCATAAACATCCACATCCTTGGAAACAGGATCCTCGGTGGGTAAGATCCGAACCGCCGGTGTTGGCACAGGTTGGCGAACCGCCACCTCTTTCTTTGCCCCAGCCAACAAGTCAGCAAAAACAGCCACTGCAATCACAAACAAAGCGATTAGTCAGACAAAGAACATAAGTTCACTAGCAAAGAAACCGTAAAGAAAGGAAGCCTACAGGACTTCCACTCGGATTTAGTAAATTCCATATAGGGGTCGGACCCCGCATCCTCTAGCCGAGCTGTTGTGATCAGCTCGTTGTACAAGGTCTGCCATTCAATCGAATACCCAGACTCTCAAACCTTCTCCACCCATGACTCCGGTAGTTCCGGACGATCATCTTTGTCCAGATCAGCTATGTTCCACACGCTCAGCTCGTGATGACCTTCGTGGCGCATATAGAAGAACCTCTCCTTCCATCGTTTGTAGGAGTCCTTGCCTGGAGGAAGTATGGGAATGTCAGAGGACTTGCCCTGCCTCTTGGAAAAGTAATAGCGGTAGGGGTGGTGCTTTACCCTTACTCGGTGGTAGAAGTATCTAAACTTCTTCATGCTGAACCTTAGATTTAGCAGCTGGCACCAAATTGCAAACCATATAATGGCCCTGATGCCATTGGGGGCTATCTGGGAGATCCCCAGCCCGTAGTGCCGGAGTACAGCGAAAAGGGCGGGGCAAAAAGGTAGTCTCAGGCCCACCTCAAAGTACTCCCGGTGAACTGTGCAATAGCCTTCCGATGGGTCCGGAATGTATAAATGTGCCTCTAAAGGCAACTTTGGATCAAACCTTGCCTTATCAATCCCATAGTTTTCACAAATCTCGTCTACATATCCTTGATACAGAATTGACCCAACATCTCTACTATCAGCAATAGCCATCTCAGAGAAATCGGATTTAGGTTTCCGGCGAAACGAGCTTTATACTACGAAAAATCTAGCTACAAAGCGAAAATGCAAAGAAGGAGACACTTACTTGCAAAATCAAATTTGGAGAAGAAGCGAAGAATGGCAATCGGCAGCGAATCTTCTGGTTTAATACCCAATGTGATTATGAAACGATTGATCTGACGGGGTTATAACCCCCCACCTTGAAAAACGGACTCAATTAGCGTTAGTGAGCAGCGACGCCTCGTTTCCCGGGATAGCTATAATGACATCATAACTAGCTTGTCCGCCTGGCAGTTAATTTCCATTTCGTGAGTCACAGCATCCAAATCGAGCCTCCACATAGGCAGATCCGAGCCGACTAACCTAAGCTCGGCTAGATCTGGGGGGCTTGTGACGATGCCAGGATTTGAGCCTACCCACGTGGCACCTCTTTGGTGGCTCTATGGAGAGATGGTGCCAGGTACCTTAGTGACCGGACTAAAGTAGTCCGGATGCTCGCCCTATCCTTTCTAGGTTGACCAGTGTTTACGGTCAACCTCCAATAGTCATAAGCAGTTTCCAGTTCCGGGCCCGACCTCCTAAGGTCGGGACGAGTTCACTACTAGAATTTCTCGGATTTGTGACGGCGGTTTTCGTCACAAATTTGTCACTAACGCTCGTTTGTGACGAATCAGTGACGAATCCTCTTTCCGTCACGGAACACCCCGTTGCAAATTTTTGAGTCGAAATTAACCTTGTCACTAAATTTTGTGACAAAATTGTGCCGAAAGTCATACTTTGTGACATAGTTGTGACAAAAAATTTGGTGATGAATCTGCGACAAAAATTATATTTTGCAACGAATGTGTGACAAAATTTTCCAATAAGTTTGTAATGGAGTGTTGTGTCAAAGTTGCTTCATAAAATAGCGACAAATGTGTGACAAAAAAATACGACAAATTTGTAACCAATTTTTTTGATGAAATAGTGATAACCATATCTCACAAATTTAATATGAATTTGTGATGAATGTTTACGATAAAATTGTGACAAGATTTTAGTGATTAGTATGTGATGAATTCATGTGACAATTTTGCTACCAAATTTAGCAATAAAAATGTGACATTTATCCCCTACAATTTTGAATTAATTTTGTGATGGTGTTTTACGATAAAATTGTGACAAAGTATTTTGACAAATTTGTAACAAATTTTACCTATATTTGTAACGGACTGTTGTGTCAAAATCAATAGTTGCTATGACTTTGTAACAAAATTTATATTTCACATTTTTATTATATTTATTATTTACAAAAATTATATTCAATATTATAAATGTTCTCTTAAATAAAACGTTTCAATAGCATAAATAATCAAAACACTTCCATGATCATGAAACCGAAGCGAATCATTTTATTCATAATTGAGTCAAATAGAATTTCAAAACATGAAATCATTATTATTCATGATTAACGACAAATACAAGAGACTAATGGTTTTATCACCGAAAACAACTCAATCTTTGAACGAGCAATCGTCTCTAAAAGTTGTCCCGGTCTTGTTAAACATCCCGATGAACATGTTTAAAATCATGACGATCTCGCTTTCACCGCTAGCACATGTCCACTGTGGCTTCTTTCGGCATATCATCGGGAATCCGGGTCCTTTTGTTCCAAAGATATGGTAGGACAATCATCACTGCTTCTTTAAACTTCTCTGCCTTGGCCACCCAAAAGTAACTTCACCAAGAACATTCTCTGTTACTTGACACCCATGTTCTGCCAACATTTGGTGGACAATCTTGAAGGAAATGCGTCACACCAACAATAGCTCTCTTTACACCCAAAATATCACCCTCAATCTACACAAATATTTATAACCATCTAGTAAAATAGAACAAAAATTGCTTAAAATGGTTTTTGCTATTCTAAATCTAATTTTAAATAAAACTATGAAGATGCAACAAGAAAAGATAAGCAGACACAATTGACTGGAAGTGCTTTCCGTAAGACGGACTTTCCTCACATTACAAGTGATGAGGAGTATAAAAAGTTTATTCTAGCACCGCTCACACATACTAATGCTGTTAAAACACCAGGCCTAAATGCACCACTAACATCTCTTAATAGTTGCATACGTGTATCGTCAATTGTTTGCTTTTTCATAGCCCGATGGATATAGATACAGTCATACACGGATAAAATTGTATGTATGTATGTACATATATATATATATATAGTTTCAAAGATCTTCATAAAATGACTTACAGCGGGCATATCGACATAATAATTGACATGATTGAATGCAAGTGACAAGGGCTGTAAATGAAGCACCATTCCTCTTTTCTTGCTTCCTGTCTCTCCCAAATCCGTGTTTCTCGCAGTCATCTTAACATTTGCAACATTCAAATTGTCTTTTCATATAGTGAAGTTCATGTACTTTTTCGGAAATTCGATTCAACTTGTATCAAGTTCCTGAACATTCTACTACGTAGAATTACAATACGATGAGAGAAAATAAGGTATGAACACAATAACAAGATACAAAAAGACTCATACCTTTATTCTTCTTCATTTTGTCATCCTCTTCGACCGTAAGAGATTTAGAATCTCCAAAAGCCTGCAAAGGGCAAGACATGAAACTAGTCAAAATCTCGAATGTAAAACATTCATTTAGATATCCGAGCTTTTAAGTCAAGACTTACAATTCCGGTAGGTAATTGCGGCAACAAAGAAATTAAGGACACATGGTATTCAAATAAAGCTTTCTATTTTGTCGTTGTGAAATGCTCGATTTGTAGCCTCCATCACCCCAAACATCAAATAGATACTTGAAGTATAAAATAAGAAACTTCATTAAGTAGCGCTATAAATCGATTAAAATTTTGCTTTAATACATTGGACAGCTTAGCACCTAGAATAGTTATTGTATGGTACTTACATTAGTAAAGAATCCATCGTATGCCGGTGTGTGTGTATAAGGAAATTAAGATTACCTCATAGGGTCGATTAGAACCTCTAGAATGCACAAAGAGAATGAGCCTTTCGTGTGATGGATCTTTGAGAGAGATTAGTTGTATAATGAACTAGTGCCCTTGCAACATATTCTTATCATTCCGTTAACTCGATAACAAGAGTGATGGGTCTATCAAAAGTTTAACAAAACTATTTTTGGGTATCATGAAATAGAACAAACCTCTCAAATAAATAAAAATAAAAACACAGAACAAATATGGACTGTTTAAACCATGAATAAACAAAAACATAACAACACTGGAGTGAACAATGTTTAAGGAATGAAATTAACTATGGACATAATGCTAACTAAAACAGTATCACAGTAAACAGCTTTGAGCATCACATAGGTACAGAAAATAACATTCACAAAGATAATCGAAATGAATGATTATAAAAATAGCTCAAAGTTCTTCCGGATTAGAAGTACTATAGGGCAAGAAGATGAACCTGAACAAGATTCTACGGCCACCACTTGAACTTTACATGAAAACAACATGAAGACTTGCATCAATCCATCATCAAACCTAAAAATTAAACAAAAATAAGTGTTAATATATAAAAATACGCAAAAGCAGTCGAGCAATTTACGCATTAATACCAATACACAATTAATAGATGGAAGCAGCCACGAAGCAAAGAACACATAAGGCAACTACTTCTATTAGTGGAAAATACTAATTCCATCCAATATTTCAAACATCATTTTATGTGATTTTTAGTAAGTTTCAAATAACAGGAAGAGTGAACTGAGTCAACGTAATCATATAGTCTTGACGCTTACTTCATGAAGTGTTTTGAGTATTTCATAGTGAATCATTCATTAAGTGCCACCTTCATGTTTGGTCGAGCCCAATTAACAATCTGTGATAAACATATTAGGACAAAATGGGAAAATCATTTCAAGAAAGATTAATTTACTAACGAAATAAAACAACAAAAAGATATGAACTGCCAGTACCATGAAAGAGTTGAACAAAATATCACAAC
Organism: Gentiana straminea; assembly: GCA_036785695.1. Taxonomy (NCBI): domain Eukaryota; kingdom Viridiplantae; phylum Streptophyta; class Magnoliopsida; order Gentianales; family Gentianaceae; genus Gentiana; species Gentiana straminea. The sequence goes on from JAVUPR010000348.1 coordinate 1,356,087, forward strand.
TTCGTTTAAAATGCATAAATCAAAATAAAATATTCCATCAATCATAGCATTCAAATATTCCAACTAAACAAATCCAAACAACAATAATCGTACTGAAATACTAAAAACAAAAGTAATTTAGCAACAAAGAAAGGAAGTATTACCTTCAAGAGTCCAACCAAAGCTCCTAGGGTTGGCAGAAAGCATGGAAGTGAGAAAAGTAGAGGCGGTGACAGAGTGATACGGGAGCATAGATTGAATGCTAACACAACTCAATTCAACTGGTGACCTAATCAAAATTAGCAAAAACAATCACAATCCGCAAATGGAAATGACATTATATGCAAAATACTGAATCGAACACCATAAAAATACTAAAACAGAGCAAATGTCGAACCTAAAAATGCGAGCGGAGAGCGGCTTCTGAGTCTCGAAGCTAAATGGAGATTCAAAGCCGGTCCGAGGCTTGGAAGCGAGACGACTCTTGCATAAGGGAAAGCTGCCCGGATCCTGCAACAATTATTCTCGCTACCGATCCGCTATAATCCTCCACATTAGGAGCCAACGTACTAGGCTTTTCTCCAACACTTCCACACCTTCACAGGCAAAACCGTAAATGCTAGAGAGATGAGTGGTATTAAATCCATGTAAAACGATCCAATTTAAGACAAACTTTGTGTAAATGTCAGCAAAAGACATAAAGCAGCAGAACTGCCACACACACATACACACTTCAACATGATTATCTATGAATTCAGACAAGCTGCAATTTCCACAAGAAAGGACACACACTAGATTCTACGAGGGCACAGATTTCTTATGATCTCCGTCAAGGTGTGTGTTAACAAGAGAGCACCCCAATGCTAAAAGATGCCTAATTTACCAAAACTCTGCCTTTGACTTTAAAATCGCTATTAAACAACCGAACCAGCTAACTTTCCCACCATAGTTCAGAAAACAAAATTCAGTAATCACGTAATCTAGTCCGTAAACAACAAGAAATTTTTTTTAGCATCTTTACTTAAGAAATCCGGCCTCCCCCGACTTCCTTAACTCAATTAGTCTTATAGATAAATCGATAAATCAATAAACCAAAAAACATGCTTACCCCCACAGGCAAAATCTGGAATCATTTCGAGCAAAGTTTAAAAAACGATCGATGTTAAAAAAAATTGAAAAAACGTAAAAGGACATACCATTGGCGGATTGCTGTCAGAAGAACACGGGGGTCAACGTGACGGACGATATATCGAAGGAAGGAGAGGAAAGAATTGCAAAACAGAGATGAAATTACTGGGATTTTCTCGAAAGGACACCCTTCTTATCCCTTTTCACCTCTTCCGGCGAAATCTCCTTAGCCACCTTCCACCATCCCTCTAATTTTCCTTTATTCCACACCTTTTCTTTTCTAAATGCGCTACATTTCTCCAATTCATCATCTAATATTTTTTAGGAATAAAAGGGAAAAACTTTGAGGAAGGAGGAGGAGATGGGAACGGCGAGGGTTTTCCGAGTAAATAACGAACCTCGGGTATCGAATCATTAACACGTATCGGGTTTAATACCATGAACTCACTAACGAACCTCGGGTTTCAACCATGAACTCACTAACGAACCTCGAGTTTCAAATCATTGACTCATGCCAAGCTAACTAACGAACCTCGGGTTCATATCATGAACTCAGGAACGAATCTTGAGTTTCAAATCATTAACTCACTAACACACCTCAAGTTTCAAAGCATTAACTCATGACTAACTAACGAACCTCGGGCTTTGAATCATTAACTCACTAACGAACCTCGGGATTCACATCATGCACTCACTAACGAACCTTGGGTTTCAACCGACTAACTAACGAACCCCAGGTTTGAAATAACTACTCAATAACGAACCCTGAGTTTGAATAACAACTCAATAATGAACCTCGGGTTTGAAATCTACTACTCAATAACGAACCTCGTGTTTGAAATCTTGAACTAACTAACGAACCTTGGGTTTGAAATCATCAACCGACTAACTAACGAGCACCAATTTTGAAATCACTACTCAATAATGAACCTTTGGTTTGAAATCATCAACCGACTAAGTAAACAACCCCAGGTTTGAAATCACTACTCAATAACGAGCCTCGGTAAATATTGAAATAACTAACAAACCTCGGGTTTGAAATCATCAACCGAATAATTAACGAGCCCCGGGTTGAAATCACTACTCAATAACGATTCTCGGGTTTAAAATCTTGAAATAACTAACAAACCTTGGGCTTGAAATCATCAGCCGACTAACTAAGGAACCCGGGTTTGAAATCACTACTCAATAACGAACCTCGGGTTTAAAATCTTGAAACAACTAACGAACCTCGGGTTTGAAATCCTCAACCGAATAATTAACGAGCCCCGGGTTGAAATCACTACTCAATAATCTTAACTCCGTTTGTTTTGCCAAAAGTTTTTTTGAGATTTTTTTTTACATCACATCACCAATCATTTCTTACAATTCTCCCACCAATCAAATCTTCAACTACAAATAAAAAAATATTAAATCATCTTTCATCATTTCACTTTATCAACTTTATTACCTTTTTTACCATTATTTTATTCATTATTCTACTTTATTTCACCAATCATTTCATAATCTACACAAATTTCAAAAAAAATATCTTAACTTTCTAATCATTACTTCAATCACTTTATCTAAAGAAACCCAAAAAAAAAACTCCAACCCAAAACAAACACAAAATGTTTTGTCACTAATTTGTAGCAATGATGTCGCAAATTATTGATGAACCATTTTCGTCACAATTTTCATCACAAATCCAGGAAATTTGTAGCAATATTATCGAAAATATGTGACAATTTTGTGATGTGGATAGATATGTCGGTTAGCGTGAGATTAGCAACGAAGACCAAGCCATTTTGTCACAGAATTCTCTCAAATTAAGGCGCCCAAATTTGGCGCAAAGATTTGTGACAGAATAGTCACATACATTTTGCCACGCACATATTTTTTCACAATGTTGTCTCAATTTATTGCAAAAAAAAAAAAAGAATTATGCGGTTTGTCACTAATTCGTAGCAATATTGTCGAAAATATGTGACAATTTTGTGATGTGGACAGATATGTCGGTTAGCGTCCGATTAGCAACGAAGACTTTCATGACCAAGCCATTTTGTCACAAAATTCTCAAAATTATGGCGCCCGAATTCGGCGAAAAGATTTGTGACAAAATTGTCACATACATTTTGCCACGTATATATTTCGTCACAATGTTGTCTGAATTTATTGCAAAAAAAAAAAAAATTTATGCGGTTTGAAGCTAATTCGTAGCAATATTGTCGAAAATTTGTGACGAACATTGTTCGTCACAAAAAATCGTCACAAATCCGGGAAATTTTTATCATTATATTGTCGAAAATATGTGACAATTTTGCGATGTGGACAGATATGTCGGTTAGCGTCAGAGTAGCAACGAAGACTTTTATGACCAAGCCAGTTTGTCACATAATTCTCACAAATTATGGCGCCCGAATTTGGCGAGAAGATTTGTGACAAAACAGTCACATACATTTTGCCACGTACATATTTTGTCACAATGTTGTCTCAATTTATTGCAAAAAAAAGAATTACGCGGTTTGTTGCTAATTCGTAGCAATTTTGTGGGAAATATGTGACAATTTTGCGATGTGGACAGATATGTCGGTTAGCGGCAGATTAGCAACGAAAACTTTTATGACCAAGCCAGTTTGTCACAGAATTCTCACAAATTATGGCGCCCGAATTTGGCGCAAAGATTTGTGACAAAATAGTCACATACATTTTGCCATGAAATATGTGGTTTGTCGCTAATTCATCGCAATATTGTCGGAAATTTGTGACGATCAGTTTTCGTCACAAAAATTCGTCACAAATCCGGAAAATTCTAGTAGTGGTTGTTACCAGCTCGGCTGCTCCCCTCGACCTTCGAGGGCCGGCCGAAGGCCTCGAGCAGCCCGGTCCGGGCCGTCCGAGTCGGTCAGAGTACATCTCTAGTCATATTCCCCACGTGTCTAATTGACAGATAACAATGGAAAGAATCTTGAGCCTTAAAGGCTCCAATCTTTATCACTTAATACGAATTTTCGAATACTATAATTATCTCCTAAAATCAAGGAGATTAACACAACGTAATCCTCTTTCTTAGGGAACACGGTAATCAGTGTCCATCACAGACACGCCACATGCTAACTTTAGGGCACAAGCCCCTCTATATAAACCATCCTTAAGGAACTGCGGAGACTTGATTCCAATCCCAGCATTGGATACGTAGGCAGCTTTAGAAACAACATCTCAAGTGCAGTCTAAACCACCCCCAAACACATCCCCCTTTTTTTTATTTATTGTTTTTATGTTTTTGGAGCGTCCTTAAGTTATCACCAAGGGAAGGAGCCTAGAATATTATCTTGACGATTTTTGGATCGTCACACACCAAGTGTTGAGCTTCCTCCAATCAAACTACCCAAAAGATTGAGCTAAGCATTCTAAGGATTAAATTTGTGATGAACTAGCTAAAATGGAATTTTATTTTTGGCTCTAGAAGCCTTGAAATGATGATGCCTTCAAGATGAAGAAGATGAACTCGGTTCTCCTCCTCTTTCAGCTCTGAATGTGAAATGTTAATATAACGCTGAATTGGTCCAGTTCCGGCCTACGCCAGACTCTTCTTCGGCATGCGCCAAATCACGGCGGGTAGGTGGGAGCTGTCTTGTTTAATAAATGACCGATTTGATAAATCTTGGCATTCGGCGTGCACCGGCTTTTCTGGCTTGCGCCGTCTATCTTCTAGCTTAGCCAGATGGAACGAAATTTTATAAAAATTGTTCTGAGAATTGTATTACCATTTGGGACTAGGTTGATCCATTTGGATCCCAAACCAATATTTTATTCACCCCACTAACTTATTTATTATTATTTTATTAATTATATTATTTTATTATAAATTCTTTCATCAATCAATCAACATCAACAAATAAAATAATATTAATCCATCACTTTATACACTCATTACACTATTTAACCATTACTTTTTTAATATAATATTTCAAATCAACAATCATTACTTTAACTACACAAATTTCAATACAACTTTTCAACTTTATCATCATTACTTCACTATATTTTATAATTCTTTCTCTTTCTTGGATCCAAATGGATCCAGTCAGTCCAAAACCAAACGGAGCCGAGGTTTTACCACGTGGTATCTGTAACGAAACAAAACGAGAAAAACCACGGATAATTCTGATAACAAAATCAGGCTGGTAAGCCTCAAATATGTCAAAATAATGAGCTTTTATGACATATACTATATACAAAAAGCAAACCATATCATCACAATAATTATTAGAGTTGATACGAAAACGTCGCTAAAAACTCAAGAAATAAAATTAAAACACAGAAAAATACATCATCTGATTGACATACATCAGTAGCCTCACGAGCCTTTCGGGGGATCTTCTTATTCTTTAAGACTAACATTTATGGAGTTTTCTAAGAGTCATTTTATTATAAAAAAATAACCTATCACCAGAGCTTATTTTGGAATTCACGTGAGCTTATTTTGCTTTGGCAATACCGAATTTCGCCCTAGGATTAATGCTTACGTCAGTCCTTCTTCATTAAGAAATGATCTCCAATTCCCGGCAATTATGTATGTGACCCCACCAATGCAATCGTCCTTCAAAAGAAGTCAATTAGCAATTCAGTGCATCTTCGCTTCTCGATTACAGCATTTTCTCGACCTCTCTGAACTCACCCCTGCATGAAATCCACAAATTTCTTCGTGGATTTTGAGGGGTTTGCTCTAATTTTACATAAATTAACGTTCTTTATCTAATTGCTTGTGATGGGTAGAGCTCTCTGCATATATTGAAAATGGGACAACAGCAATCGAAAGACGAGTTAGTGTATCAGCAAGTGAATTATGGTAATATTGATGGCATCAAATCGCTCCGTGCAGATGGGGCTGGCCTTGAGGTACCCTTTCAAGATTACAGCTTTTTTGCTTTCTGATTTTGCCTTATTTTTCCCTTTTTTGAATTTCTTTATTCATCTTTTACGTGGGGTTGTTCTGGCGTGCTTTAGTTTTGTGATGATTATTGTCTTATCTCGGGTTCTTTTGATTTTGTGAATACAACATTAAAATCAATCATGCTTTGTTAATTGCAATTGACTATTGGTTTTAATGGCAGTGGATGGATAAGGAAGGGAAGACACCTCTTATTGTGGCTTGCATGAATCCAGGGCTTTATAATGTTGCCAAAACTTTGATTGAGTTGGGGGCTAATGTCAATGCTTATCGTCCAGGTAATGCATTTCATCACATGTTACTGAATTTTTGGGTGCTCCTATTGTTATTGTTAGTAGTGGGATTATTGGCATATTGAGTTGTTAGATTGTTGGTTGTTTTGGTTTGGGCATTGGGTTTTTGATATGTTGAGTTTTCAGTTCTTGGACTTTTGGTTAGTTTCTGGGGAGATTATTCACTTCAATTATTGATTGTGAACATGCATTTATTTATTCACCTAAAGTCGTAATAAGATACAATATGAAGTTATTGATAGCATTAGGTAACTGAGGCATTTGGATAGGCCAACATTGGAGCAAAGTAAACATCGGTTTCTATTGAAGATTTTATACGGGATGCTAGTGAAGCTTAAAACATATTCTATAATTCGCGGATTTGCTTTGACAGTCTGGTAGTGATGTGTTTCGAGAGGAGGTTTAACACTCTCGGTTGTTGTTTGTTTAGGTCGTCATGCTGGGACGCCTTTGCATCACGCTGCAAAAAGGGGCCTTGACCAGACTGTTCAGCTACTTATCTCACATGGAGGTCTGTAGATGTTTAGTTCTTAATACCAATATTCGTGCTACATATTTGATTGATAATTGCTTTATTCGCGTATCAGCAAATGCACTGGTAATGAATGACGACTGTCAAACTCCACTTGAGCTTGCTAGAGTCAAAGGATACTGTAACGTTGTCCACACAATAGAGGTATTCTTTTTCGTACTTGGTTTCATCAATTGGCCAGACATATATATATGTCCTTTATGGAGGTTACATTTTTCATTGTTTATTCTCTAGTGTATATGGTTGAGTTTCATTTTATTTTGCAATATTCAGGCTCATATCTGCTTGTTTTGTGGATGGCTTAAAGAGCTTCATGGACCAAGCTTTCTAGAACGATTCGCACCAAATTACCTTTCTAGAAAAGTGTAAGTTCACTATCCAGATTATATTTTTAAGGTGCATGTCCTCGTTTTTCTTGCCATATTTTATAACTTGACTTAATTGATTTTTGCTATAATCTGAAATATGATCATGACCGTGACTTTGATCTTTGTTTTTCATGTACTTACAATCTCTATATGTCAGTTTTTCTGGTACTAACCTTCTTTCATGTCGGTTCGGTAGATGGGTGGTGGTTCTACCTTGTGGTTCCCCGAATCTTAGGAAGCCGTTCAAGTTGGAGCTAGCCATATACACTAATATACAGGTGCCTTGGCATTCTTTGTCAAATCAGAAAAGTAGTGTCACGACACGAGACAGTTTGAAAAGAGAAGATACTATAACCTGTGTTTCTTCCTTTTTCAGTTTCTGTGCTTGGTTTTGTGATGTTTAATCTCTACTGCATTTGATCAGGATCCCGCACCACGCACAGTTATTGCACTATGGAAGGCCAATATGGAGGAACCAAATTTCAACCAACCCGAACCTGCAGTCGTCATCTCTGATACTACCACTAGTAAATTTCTTCACGTGTACTTGTTGTATTTGTTAATTGCCTTGTGCATTTATAAGTAGGTAATGAATTTGTATCAGATTACTACCGGGGAAGAGGGGGAGGGGGGGGGGTGTGTGGAGCTAATAGTAAGAAGATGAATAACAGGAAAATTGTGAAAGTTTTAATCTTGGCGGAGGTTTATGATATCTTGTTTGTGTCACTTGTTTGTGTCAGTTTGGAGCTAGGGTGTAAGTAGAAAAATGAAAAGGCATGAAGTTTAGCTGCATCGTCGACTGGATTATATATAAATCCATAGTTTTTGCGACTATTTTCTTGGATCCGTAGAGTTACTTATCCATTTTCAACCTCTTTTGCAATTTCAGGGACACGCCTTAGACTTGCAGCTTTAACCGAGAATGAAAAACAACTGTTGCAGGCGTTTTGCAATGCGTGTAAAGGAATTCCTCAGGTTGTCACTACATCTTTATCTATGGAGTCCGTGTTTTTTTTTTCACAATAAAAGATGCCGTCTTTTTGTACACCAAGATTCTGGGAGCGTTGTTCGTCAAAATTTCAATATAATTCAAATTACAGATTATTGGGACATCTTGATTTACTGGTTCAAGTTTCAGGTCATTCCTCCAGCATTTCCTTTGATAACCGAATCCCCGGTTGGTCATGCTAGTGCCCCTCCAAATTCAGAAAATGATGAATTAGCCAGGGCTATTCAGGCCTCCCTTCAATCTATAACCATACAACAACCCGACTCTGTATCCGGACCTGATGCATCTTCTTCAAGCAGCTCCAACCCTGTAGCATCTTCATCCGGTACGGCAAATACCCGCAAACAAGATGTTCCAGACACGGGTTCTACGGATCAACAACATAGCTCAGTGATTCCATCAGCTCCACCAGCTGTGGTGGATGATATCATAGATGATAGTACTCCAATCCATTATCCATCCATTGATGCTACGGCTCTAGATTTATCCGTGCCTATTCTTGGTGTATCCGCGTCTTCTACTAAACCAGATGAATTAAAAGAAGATAATGGCGGCACTTCTTCAATGTGCGTTATATGCTTGGATGCTCCGGTAGAGGGAGCATGCATCCCGTGTGGACATATGGCTGGTTGTATGTCTTGTCTGAACGAAATCAAAGCCAAGAACTGGGGCTGTCCGGTTTGTCGTGCCAAGATAAAGCAAGTGTTACGAATATACTCTGTTTAATCATTCCTACAGGTCTTGAAGTTCAATACGAGGTTTGCTCGCTTGTTATTACAAAAATGATACTGTCACAACATTGTACCGCGCTACATGAGCGTACGGTCTGATACCGATGATGTTGTCTGTGTATATGAATGTGTATGTGTATGGCTGCTATATATATATATATATATATAAGCTCACAAGTATCTAGACATGGTTATATATATGCATGTATTATATGTTCTTTCTTTTATCTGTCTTTCTGGTGTGATTACTGTAAATCGGTACATTTTTCTTTTTTACAGAAATAATATATATATACACACACACGACCTTATGTACTATATATTCACGTTTGACTTCTGAAAGTTGAACAAGGAGAGCCTATATTTATGGGCTGATTTGAAAAGAAACTGAAAGATCAAGGACTAAATTACTCATTTTCATTTCAAATATACCGTAATTTAAGTATGCTTTAACATATTGGGAGTCCCAGAAAGAAAAGGTAAAAGATTTTTAAATTATTAAAACACAATCTCATTCAACATTACAAAGATAATCTTCAAAAAAAAAAAAAAAAATAGTGATGGATACATACAATTGAAAAGAATCTAAAATAAGTCATAAAAGCTAATCATTAAATTATGATATCTTCATGGGACCTTTAAGCTTTCTACAACTTTAATTAAAGTAAGTAAGGGTAATATTATTTTTTTCTTCCTATGTATCAATCTGATTCTACATGTTTGTGCTAATAGTAAAAATTAGCACTTTCTAGTGAAATTATTAAACTAGTTGAAGTGTCTTTTCTTGATTTGAAGATTATATATATATATATATATATATATATATATATACATGCCCTTACTAAGATTTGATAAATTTTTATATAATAACTACCACTGTTATATTTTAGGAGATCATTAGGATCAATTCGTTTATTCTTCTTACTCCATTAATTTTAGTCCTCACGACAAATGGCATAAAGAATGTTTTAATCCTAATGCTTTAATATGTGACGAATATTATATATGTTTTAGAGCACATTTACTTATACTTTTTAAATTAGCATTTCACTTTTTATCATCTTATCATATGCTTTGTATCTTGTCACATTTTTAAAACTAATTAATGCATACTGTATTTAATTATTTACAGATATGTAGTAGTAATATTTAATAGTATTATATACACTTTCTCAACAACAACAAAAATAGTACTATTATATACACAAATCATTTGCACTCATAATCATAAAAAGCAAAACCCCCCAAAAGAAAAGACGCAATGAAAATTATTTCAGAACCTTCATTTTTATTGGTGTTTGTCTTTATATATTTTAATAATTGGAAGAAAGAAAAAACCCAAAAATTAAAACTTTGTTTGTAGCAAATTTTATGCTATTCTGTTTCTCGAGCCAGAAGCAATAAAGCGTAGTCTCTGCTACGCTTTTAATTTTGTACGTGAAACACTCGTGTATGTATATGTATGTATTCCAAGTGAAAAATTGACCAGTTTGGGTAAAATGGAAGTCACTATTTTTTTACCCCTTTGTCCTTGCTCTGGGTATGAACATTAAATTGGGAAAAAAAATCTGGTCAAGATTTGACTACATTATGTCCTGAAATGTTATTTCAAATAATTTTGCATGTTACGTGTTTATTTTGCATTTACAACGTAAAGATCCATACTACAACGGTAGATCTAGAATTTTGAGCTCAATTTCTTTTTTAACCTTATAACATACGTTTTTCCCATACTGTCCTTTGTTCTCGTTTGGATTATTTTCTCAATCTTAAATACTCAAGTCCCCGTTAGGACTTTTAGTTTTTTCCAGTTTGAGCCAGTTTTAAAAATTATGTTTTTTGTTCAACGCTTGTACCGAAAATTCGGTTGCCTACGTATCTTTTATATGTAATCGTGTCGGAGGCACGATACATATAAAAAAATCAAAACGAACGTAGTTCTTATTGTTTTTTTTTTATAGTTAGTTTGATAGGTTATTATATTATTTTATTATTGTTGTTTTATTGTATTTTATAGTTTTTTTATAAGTTTTTTTAGTCGGTTTTAAGTATACGTTGATTAAAAATGTTGTTTAATTAAATATTCTTTGAGATAGTATGTTTTTTTTAATGTAAATTGTGTTATTTTTTCAACGCTTGTACCGAAAATTCGGTTGCCTACGTATCTTTTATATGTAATCGTGTCGGAGGCACGATACATATAAAAATATCAAAGCGAACGTAGTTCTTATTGTTTTTATTTTATTTTATAGTCTTTTATAGTTTGTTTGATATGTTAGTAAATTTTTTTATATAGTATTGTATAGTGTTGTTTTTTATATAGTGCTGTTTTTTTATATTGTGTTGTATAGTGTCGTTTTTATATATAGTTTTTGTTTTTTATATAGTGTTTATATAGTGTCGTTTTTTATATAGTGTTGTATAGTGTTGTTTTTTTATAGTGTTTTTGTTTATAGTGTTGTATTTATATAGTTTTGTTTTTTTATATAGTGTTGTATAGTGTTGTTTTTTTATATAGTGTTATAAAGTAAATTTGATTGTTGTTTTTAACAACTAAACCAACTTGATAATCAAAGAAATAAGTAGAAGATGTAAGAAATTAGGGAAGAAGATGTAAGAATGGTGTAGGAAATTTGAAATGGATTTGGGAAGTATTTATAGAATTTTTTAAGGTGTCTGGAAGAAAAAAAAATAGCCGTTGCAATATATGACCGTTGGGCCGGTTCAACCGGCGGTTCCGGTTCCGGCCGGTTTTCACCGGTTCCGGCCTTGCCGGTTCAACCGCCGGTTCCGGGCCGGTTCCGGTTCCACCAAAACCCCAACCGTACCCTAACCGCCGGTTACTCCACCCGCCGGTTACTCCACCCGCCGGTTACATAACCGCCGGTTCCGGTTATCCAACCGCCGGTCCGGTTATTTTGGCCACCACTAGTTAGGACCATACCATAGGATTTTAGATGTGGTTTTCAGTGTCTCTCTCAGCGTTAAACTTAGTTTTGTCCAGTAGTGGGCTATGATAACATACGTAACACATCGAAACTATTACCACACCGTCTCTCACGGTATAATTAACACTTAGTTATTTCCGATAGTCGAATTTGATTCCATCTATAACGGTTTAGAACTTATACAAAGCCGCTAGAGTCATAATTAATTAAGTCGATCATCTTTATTTGACCTAAAATAATCAACTCAAGCTATCAAATCTATTATAAGTTAACTTTATATCTTACGCAATATGTATTTTTCCACTTTTGTAACGTGTAACATTACAAGTGTTTTAAAATCCAACATGAAGGGGAAAAAACAAAAATCCTTTCCCCATTTTCATCTTTTATCTTTTAGAGGAAACCCCATTTTCATCTGACCTATCTAAAAACCTACCATATAGGGTTACGTACAAGTCCCACCAATGACCTACAAGTCTAGTCTATGTCCTTTTTTTTTTTTTACAAAAAAAAAAAATTTTAAAAATGAATTTCAACTATAAGGGCATTTATCGTCACGTCTTTAGATTTCAGCAGGCGACCTAGATCAGAAATTATGCCTTAATAACGATCCATTTTATCAAATTTGTGTGTATATTGTTTTGTTTGAAAGAGTCAGATACATACGATGGACTCTCGTACTTCAATTTAAAAGCAATAATATTACAATTACAATATTCTCACCCTTTTTTCAATAAGTTAAGGCCCCTAAGGGCAATAATTTATAGTTAGGATGGCCGACACAACAATTACTTATTTCTTAGTTTACTAAAAGTACCACATAAAGTTCTAATCATTTGGAGGAATTCCTAGATCAAGCATTCAAGAAATAACATATATCTACTTCAGTATTAGTAGTTAGTAAACGTTTCAATCATCTCATAAATTCTATATCATGATTAATTCATACTGTTATTGAACATCTTAATAGTATCATAAATAAATAGAGTATACCTATCACTATTGTGATCAAAGCAACTTTCACAAAATTATTACTAGGATAAATAAAGCTTTGATATAAACTCTTCAATTTTAGTTTTAGACAGAGATATCGAATTTGCTTTCGACCTTTTCAGAGTCGAGTTTGTATATAAATTCGATTCTATAAAGATCGAAATGCACTGTAATGCCTCAAAAATAGATCGGTTGTTCTGCCGATAAGAATGCTCTAATCCACAACAAAAAATAAACTAGTGACAAAGTAATCAAAGCATATAGATCCAAAATTTTAAAATGACAAGAACTAATGGAGGATAAATTGGTCATTTTAGATATGAGTTGTCAATCAATGCAAAAGGTAGATGGGGAAGAAACAAAATCATAATATTCACTTGCACAATTTCAAGTCCCACACTTGCTTTTTTTTCCTGTCTTGATCCATCATTTCTACCTTACCGTCAAATACATCTTTTGATTCCATAAAAAGCCCTAATCGTCATCGTGTATTGTTCTTGTATTTTGCAATTTTTTTTTTAAATATTTTGAAACTTTGTATTTTTATTTTATATTTTATTTTGTAATATTGTTCTTGTATTTTGAAACTTTGTATTGATTTAGATGGTTATGTTCAATGTTATAATATGAAATCATATAACGTTTCAATGAAATATTATGTAATGTCCGAAGAATATATGATAGTCTATCTTTACATTACAATTTTGCTTTCTTGTTTTATGACTATATATATATATATATATATATATATATATATATATATATATATATATATATATATATATAGTTTGGATGGATGTAATGTACTAGAAAAAAATGTAATGTACAAATATGATAGAGTTTTTTTTTTATATTATATTATGTGACAAACAATGAAAAAATGGGCAATAATAGGTGACAATATAAGAGATGGCTATTTGGGACAGAGGAGTGGAGCAGTAGGGTGGTGGGGTGGAGTGTGGCATGTATGGGGGGAGGGCGGAGGTGGGGTTGGGTTAAGTGATTTAGTTAGTAGCAATGGCGTAAGAGTGATGGATGGGGTCGTGAAAGTGGTGGGGATGGTGCCTGGCCGGTAAGGGTGAAGGTCGGATGGTACGTATGTGTGAGTTGAAAGTGGTGAGATAAGATGATTATGCTCAGGGGCGGAACCACCCTATAGCTAGGGTGGTCTCAAGCCCCCCCCCCCCCCCCCCCAAATGGTCTGCCCCCACACAAAATGTTCTCAAGCCCCCCCAAATTTTTATTATTGTATTAGTTGTAGTGTTAATATTAGTTGTTATGTGTTTTTCGAACAAAATACCTTATATCCAAGTGTTTAAGAATGACAAACTTTTCGATCTCCATAATTCAGGTTGTAAGTTTAAATCTCACTACCAACATTTTTTATTTTTTTCCCGGATTTTTTTTAGATTTGCAGTTTATATACCAAGATCACCACGAAATTTTTTTCTGGTTCCGCCACTGATTATGCTGGTAGTTGCGAGTAGAGTATCACTCACTATGAGTATGAGCACAAATGAGGAACATAGGAAGAAGTAAGAACCTATCAACAGGAAGTGATGGATTGAACGATCAGAATCACAAAGTATATCATAGATATAAATTAAACTATGTGGTTCTGATCGTCCGTCCCATCCCTTCGATTCAAATACACTCATCATATGTAAAAATTCCCACTGCCAGCATGGCTTTGCTCCACCCTGTATATACCTATTTTTTAGGTAAAAATATCAGCAAATATTTTCAAACTCTTTAAACAGAGAAAACAAAAGCCAATAAAAGCATACTAATCCCTCACAAGTTTTCTAGGAAGGAAAAAAAGAAAGGGTTCTAAAGTAGCAAATACTCAAAGGATTCTCTATTCTCCATTCTCTTTGCTCCCACTCCACCTCTCCCCTCCCCCCTCCCCCTCTCCCCAAACCCCAAATTCCTTTCTTTTCATCATCTTCAACTCCACTACTAATAATCAACATCCATCTTGAACATGGAAACCATGTAGAATTCTATTCATGATCAACAACTCCTAACCCCAACCCCCCCCCCCCCCCCCCCCCCCCCCCCAAAAAAAAAAAAAAAGAAGAACACTTTTCCTCTTCTCCCAATACTAAAAAAGACACAATCTTTTGATATTTCGCTAACTTCCCACCATGGAATTCACTCAAGAAGTTGACTCAACAACCACAACAAACATGACCATGTCACTAACTAGCCCACCTCTAAACATACTAAACCCCATGATGATGATGAATTCTTCTTCGGTTTCGGTTTCGGTTTCGGCTTCGGCTTCATCTTCATCTTCAATCCCATCACCATCATCAACCCTAAGCAGGTATGAGAATCAAAAGAGAAGGGATTGGAACACTTTTGGTCAGTACCTCAAGAACCATCGCCCACCACTCTCTTTATCTAGATGTAGTGGGGCCCATGTTCTTGAATTCTTGAGATACTTGGATCAATTTGGCAAGACCAAAGTCCATACCCAGATATGCCCTTTTTTTGGACATCCAAACCCACCTGCACCTTGTCCTTGCCCTTTGAAACAAGCTTGGGGTAGCCTTGATGCACTGATTGGAAGGCTTAGAGCTGCTTATGAAGAAAACGGTGGAAAACCTGAGGCTAACCCTTTTGGTGCTCGTGCTGTTAGGCTTTATCTACGCGAAGTTCGGGATTCGCAATCGAAAGCCAGAGGGATTAGCTATGAAAAGAAGAAGAGAAAAAGGCCACCTCAACAACAACAACAACTTCAACAACAACAACAACAACTTCAACAACTTCAACATCAACAACAGCAGATGATGATGCACTCATTTCCACCACCAAATTCTGGTTCTTGATCTTCAGCTGTACGTACGTGTCTAAAAGCTAGTAAGCAACCCTTCACATTCATAGTTGAACCTAGTTTCACAGCTAGCACGGTTCTACACCATTGATCTAATCTAGCTAGCTAGTCGTACACTCCGCATGAGATGAAGTGACCCATGGTCAGGTGTGAACCAAACAGTTTGAATGAGGATACAAGCTGTATGTTTCTCATCACTCCACGGATCACTTCATCCTATGAGGAGTGTGGAGTGACCGGAAAGTTATTGTGTGGTGTCTTCCATACGGTGTGAGCACATCACACACCACACACTCTCATTCTGTATTTAAACTGTGTGGTTCTGATCGTTTCATCCGTTACTTCACCTCAAATTCCCTCACCACACAATAACTTCCCGGAGTGACCATGATCAATGGTAATTATTCTGTGTTGTGGTCATTTTTCGTGGAAGT
Organism: Gentiana straminea; assembly: GCA_036785695.1. Lineage (NCBI taxonomy): Eukaryota > Viridiplantae > Streptophyta > Magnoliopsida > Gentianales > Gentianaceae > Gentiana > Gentiana straminea. The sequence goes on from JAVUPR010000348.1 coordinate 1,372,274, forward strand.
AACGGGTTCTCATCGAGTAGTAGAGATGATACACCATGATCATTAGTGGTAAAAGTGTTTGTGTGTTGATGAGTAAAATGCTACTCAGCTCCCACAAACTAAACAATGACACAATACACTTTTATACAATTAATTAACGGCTAATAATAATAGGGCTCGATCGTATTAATCTATAGTCTTAACACTTTATTTGATCATGTAAAAATGTGTACATAGCGTGACACAATTGCTTGTTGACCATTGATTGTGGAAGTAGCGCTAATCATTGGTGAGATCGAGTAGTGCTAAAGCCACAAACGAACCAACACAGTTTTATACATTATATTGACGCAATCAAATCAATGATATATAAAAATGTGTTGTTACACTTATTTCTGTGACAATCATATTGTTGATCATATCCTATATAACTGTGATACATGCTTGTATCAAATAAAAGTAAATGATTATACATTATGTATATAATAAAGTAAAATCATGTTTTATGTTTGTTGGTATGGTTATTTGCAGTGCAGGCGATGAGGAGACAGTTTGTAGCAGCAGTGACTCAAAAGTGAAAGTTTGCTAGCAGGCTAGGTGGCTGTTTTTATGGTTATATAAGTTTTTCAAGTTCTTCAACAAGTAAGAAGTAAGTAGTAGCTAAGCTACATTATTTTAGTCATATATTGAAGCTGTTGGTTAATTATTATTATCCTTTAATATTAGTATAACTATTATTAGCAAGTTTAATTAACGATGGCAATTTAATGTATTTTGGATTTGATGATGCAATCAGAATATCATTATTATTTTAATTAATTGTCACTAATGGATTGATGCTTAATCTTTCTTTCTTTCTTTCCGTATAATGTTATGCTTTGCTTTTCTTTTCTTTTTCTTTTTTTAAATATATATATATATATATAAAGATAAGAAATGGCTAACCATCCCTCCAAAAAAAAAAAAAAAAAAAAAAAAGGCTAACCAACTCGATCAGGGCATGCCTCACTGATAAAAGAGTGTAGGGCATTGTAATTGTAGTCTTGTGTTTGAGCAGTGCGTATCGTGTAGAGGTCGATTCTGTAAAAGGTCGACTATCTTCAAGAATAAAAGGTGCGTGTATATGTTGCTCCTCGATTTACATTTTTCATGATTTTCTCTTTAGACAAGACCACCAAACCCTTTATTTTGAGGCATAACTTTTTATTTTAAATTTTAAATGGCTAATCTTCCAGATATGTGTTACTTTTGCTAGCATCACATATGTCAATTTTCTCTAGAAGTGGGGTGTATGTCATTGGATAACCAAATAAAAAAAGGTTACAAATAGAATATTTAATTTACTAAAAGTTTGCCTCTTTTGGTGACTGTTTTGCATTGAATATTTTCTTGCAGACATACACAAATTTGTACCTAGTACACCAGGGTTTTCATGTTTTGTTTTGCGTTGTTGTTGATCAAATCTAATCTAAAAAACCCTATATAAAAAAAAAAAATAAAAAAAACAATCTAAATTCTAAGCCATTTTTGGTTATTTATAGCCATTTTAGTCATCACTAAAAATGGTGAACTCATGTTCTCTCTTTTCATTTTGCGTAACATTCTTTTTTCACAACATGGTTGGTATTGGATGACCTCACTTAGATCTGCAAAATCCATCAACTCCTTCAGTATTCTGTCATGTCAAACCTCTGATTTTTCCCCAATTTGGGGACATCATTTAATTTAGTCTACTACATTCACAAGAGCTTTAATGAGAGTGTTTCTTGTATGTATATATATATATATATATAATGTTTCTAAGAGCTTTAATGAGAGTGTTTCTTGTATGTATATATATATATATATATATATATATCGACATGATGTGTTAATGTGTTATAATATCACATCCATATAAAGAATGATCCTATCGAGCCAGCCATCTCATTTGTGGTGTGGTGACTAACATATCAGCTTCTGTGTCATATTGATAGTGATAGTAATATATACATACATATATATACTTATACATATATATACTTATATTGCAGCTGATGCATAACTCAATAGTAAAAATGTATGAGTTTTATAGTGAGAGTTATGCATTTGAGCTGGGGCGGAAATTTCGATTCCCTTATTTGACTTATCTCAGCAAACAAATTAAATGTGTGTATACAACATTTGCAAACTAGACCACCGATTCATAACTCTTGATCTTGATTCCCCGTTTTTTTACTGTTTATCGGCTCAGAAATCCAGCATTTTTTTTATACTGTTCATCGGCCCACTCAAATTTTTTTTTTATACTGTTTATCGGCCCACTCCAGTTTTTTTTTTACTATAATTGTCGTTATGTTAAATAATTGACATCATAATTTGTTGTATAATATCAATGTCGGCTAAATTTCGTCATTTATATTGTGTCTGAACCACACAACCCCCTCGAGATAGACACCAAAATCATTAGTGAGAAGTGAAATGGATCGGAAACAACCTCACGCACCCCTTCTTTTTATTTGTTTTATTTTATATATTTGGCTATACTTCTCGACGAAGGAAACAGACATAACATTAATATTTTATTACTCCATCCGTTCCTATTTATATGTCGCAGTTGCCGAAATCAATTTTTTTTAATATGTCGTAGTTACATTTTCAATACATATTTTAATAATATTTTCGCTTTTAAATATTATTTTTCAATTTCGTAGGCTCATTTACTGTTCATCGGATTTTATAAAAAAAATTCCCAGATTTCTTTTTCAATTACTATGTCGCGTTTGAGAAAATACATAAATTAAAAAAGTGATTAAGCCCCTACCCTCTACCCTCTACCCTCTACCCTCTTACCTCTTACCTCTTACCTCTTCCTTTCATCTTTCTTTCGGTTTATTAACCATCTCGATTGCCGAAGGGAGATCCACGTAAAATGTTTTATTTTGCATAAAATTTGCGTTCTGAACGGTTCGTTACATGCTGCATTTTTGCGTATTTAATATCGTCAAATAAGTTCAAACTTATAGCATGGGCACGCCGTTAGTTAGTTTTAGTGTGGATAAAGGCCAATTTTTACTAATACCATGGTAAATGTATTTTATTGATGGGTGTTAAATGTAGTTTAGAGCTTTTGTTTTTTGTATCAGGTGTCTATCTAAGTAAGTCGAAAATATTTGTCTAATTGTCGTCATGTTAAATAATTGACATCATAATTTGTTGTATAATATCAATGCCGGCTAAATTTCGCCATTTATATTGTGTTGTACTTAACATGTGTGGAGTGATATTTTAGTTAAAATGTATTTTATATTTAATAGTTTTTGACATTAAGATAAACATCTAGCATGGGCACTCTGTGTGCTGCACGGAGTCCCGTTTTACTAGTATATATATTAATCGGGATTAAGATTATTGAAATGCCATATATATTATAACTTGGGTTTTAACTTTTCTAATTTTTGTGTTTTCCTTCTGTTTATATGTGAAAATAAAGTAATTTGGTCTGATAGGAAGTTCGTTCTGATCGCATATCTTATGAGTTAACACATCAAACCCTAGTCCTTTCTATCAATAGGAACATACAAGAAGTGAAAAATGGTGCGTCTTGCATACCATAATCCTCTTACTTATATCGACATTAAAAAAAGTGGAAAATAGTGCGTTTTGCATGAAATAATCCTCTTATTTATATCGGCCATAATTTATAATTTTGTTTACAAAATTATCACATATTACATTTTATGTATCTATATTTTAAGCGTTCTTGCCAAATAAAATACTCAAAGTCCATCACCGAGGCATTCATGATTTGAAAGTGAAATCACTGATACATCATCTAATGATAATTGTTGTGTTAGAATGATTATTGCAACTAATCTATATGAGAATTTGCAGTCTATTGTTGGAATTTTATGGGTTGTGTTTCTAACTTAGATATAATTAATAAAGATACTCCCTCGTTTCAATTTATCTGAGGCAATTGTCAAAATCACGCATATTAAAAAAGGTGAGTTAATGTATTAACTTTTACAATGAAATGACTCGAATGTACTTAGATATAATTAATAACATCTTCTTTTTTATATCTCCTAGTGTAATAAATAAGGGTAAATCAAGTAAAAACACAATAAATTAATATTGCATGGAACGGAAGAAAAAAAAAAAAAAAAAAAAAAAAGGTCTATTCACACTAAGAAATTATTTTGTAAATCTGAGTAGGGTAGGATATGGATTATATAATTGATAAATGAAGGGACCCAAAGAAAATGTAAGAAAGAGGAGACAAAAGGTTAGAGTGAATCGTTTTTCTATTGATTTTGTGATATTTTTTAAAACCAATTATTGGCAGTGGGCTTATTGCAACCATCAATAAGATGATAGTGAATCTTTAAGATATAATATTATTATTTTTAATCCTATTTGCTTGCGATGATACATCAAGCATTTAACATTTATCGGTGTATATAACATGTCAAAATAAATTTTTGGGGAATGAGAGAGAAAGTAGAAAAATGACAAGTTTTTTGAAACTTTTGCATAAAAGAAAAAAATTGTTTTCTTTTTTGGCGCCTATTTTTTTTATTAAAAAAAAATAAAAAATCAACATGCTTGCTCTCTTATACATCTTTTTTAAACATTTATATTTTTCAATCTAGAACTTCAAATTTGAAAATTCTTTCGTCAATTTTTTTTATTTTTTCATGCTCTTTATTTTGAGACCACATTTAATATATTTCGACATGATTTCAGAAAATCATCTGTCGAAATTCACTATTGTGCGAAATTCACTGATTTTCGGGATTCACTCGAAAAATTCACTAAGTGAATTTCGACAGTGAATCTCATAAAAAACGATGTAATTATATCGAACCAAGTCTCAAAACGAAGAGCATCAAAAAAATAAAATTCAATGAAATTTTTATCGCGTTTGGATCTCTAGATCAAATGATATGAGCGTTTGAAAATGGTGGAGTAAAGAGGAAAAAAATTATATTCCCAACTACAGGAAACAGGCGCGCGATTTTCATTCTTTTTTTTTTTTGTTCTTCAGGGTATAAAAAATATAGAAGTTATCATTCTCCCAATAAAAAATATGTTGTTGTCCTGCTACTCAAAAATATTTCAAAAACTGTCTTTATCCTTAATTCTTGTGGGATCGATATTGATTGTTTTGAACTATACTATGATTGACATAATCAAACAAAAAATCACAATCTATACAATTGTCGGTCATAAATTTGTATTCGGATTACGTCAGTCATAATATAACTCAAAATCATTAAGATTGATCCCACAAAGACTAAACTAAATTAAGGAACAAAACAATTAGTAGCTTTTTTTACTTTTGTTATATCTTGCTTGTTTTTGTTCTCGTTTGGTGGGAGGGTTTTTTTTTTCTCCCTAAATCGATCAAATCTACGAACTCCACAATGATCGAATAAAATAGATCTTCAAATTCAAGAAAAAAAACTAGAACTTTAACAACAACAAAAAAATTTGTATTGCTGGAAATTATCTGCCCAAAACAAGAGAAGAAACTTGGGTTTCTCTCTTGTAAAACTATTGTTGATGTGTTTAGATGCTAAGAATTCGTGTAATGAGGCCTTATATAAAGCCTTGGCCAACATAATTAGGTCTTTAATTAACATGCTAGGTGTAAAGTCCTATATCGGTAAAATAAACCCCTGCTCACCCCCATACAAGTGTGAGACATAAAGGTCTTGTGAACTCGGGTTAGCCCTTTTAGACCAAGCGAAGACGACGGTCTAAACAGTTGACCGGACCATTTATGACTCATTTAGCGCTACCAGGCCCGGGGTCTGGGGACGTTACAGAATGGTATCAAAGCCGACTATCATACGGAACTAAGTGTCATGCCGTGAGAGGCGGTGGGGGCCACCTCTAGAATCCTATGATAGGGACGAACCGGGACAAGTCCACTGGGACAAGTCTTGGCCGTCCTGGCGAGGACGCCAGTCCTTTGTAATCCTATGGTAGGGAAGAACTGGGACAAGTCCACTAGGACAAGTCTTGGCCGTCCTGGCGAGGACGCCAGTCCCTTGTAATCATATGGTAGGGACGAACTGGGACAAGTCTTTGCCGTCCTAGCGAGGACGCTAGTCCCTTGTAAGGGAGGGAGAATGTAAAGTCCCACATCGATAAAGTAAAGTCCTGCTCACCCCCATATAAGTGTGAGACATAAAGGTCTTATCAACTCGGGTTTGCTCTTTTAGACCAAGCGAGCACGGCGGTCTAAGCAATTAACCGGACCATTTATGACTCATTTAGCGCTATCAGGCCCGGGGGGACGTTACACCAGGAAACAAAAAAGCAAAAGAGCTCCCTATCAGCACTTTGGAGGAGTATCATTCGCGGTAAAGAGCTTCTTTCTCATGGTCTCCGGTGGAAGGTTGCAAGGGGGATAAAATAGATATTGAGGATGACCCATGGCTGCCAGCTGAGCCAACTTTTCATGCCCATGCAAATTTGAACACCCTTCCATACGGGAAAGTAAATTGTCTGATAAACTCCTTCACTCGGCAGTGGCGAGTTGACCTGGTCCGAGAAGCTTTCAACCCTTTTGAAGCCCAGAAAATACTATCGATCCCATTATCGCCTAATGCTAAAGAAGACAGGTTTATCTGGCATTTTTCTGAAAATGGATGCTACTCTGTTAAAGCGGGTTATTCTTTAGCTTATGAATTGAAGACGAAATCGACCTCCAACAAGCCCTCCCCTTCCGAAAAGCGTATGAACCCATGGACGCATCTTTGGAGAATTCGAGGGCAACCTAGAATTTTGCATTTCCTTTGGAAAGTTTTTCAAAATGCCTTACCCACCAATCTAGCCCTCCGAACCAGAGGAGTCGGTGATGGATTATGCCCGGTCTGTTCCCGAACAGAGGAAACAATATGGCATTGTCTCTTTGAATGCGAAATTCCGAAGGCGATTTGGTCACAATATCACAAAGGTGAACACCTTAGGAAGCTGAAAACTCATTCAATGCTTCAAGTGCTCGAGGAGCTGATTCGTATAAAAGATGATAGCGAAATTGCTCACGTGGCTAGCTTATTGTGACATATTTGGAAAGCTAGAAATGATTGGGTCTTCAATAAGAAACACGTCCATGTATGCATGACTATTACAGACTCTTTGGCCGAAGCTGAAACTTATTTAATTGCCAACTCAAAGGCTCGAGGGTCTGCTTCAAATCAAATTCCTGAGGTAAAATGGAAGCCTCCACCTACGGAAATTTTGAAATTTAATGTCGACGTGGCTTTTGGCGAGAACGTCACATCTATTGGTGAACTCTTTCGTAACAGCCGGGGGGGCCATTCTACGAAGTTTTTCCAAAAAACTAGAAGGGAATATGACGTTCCAGTTGGAGAGGCCTTGGCAGTTTATAACGTTTTGGTATTCGCTCTTTCTTGGGGTTTTTTCAAGGTATCGTTCGAAGGAGATTGTCAATCTATTCATCGTCGTCTAACCGACCAAGTGGAATATTTATCTCAGGTAGGAAGTATCATCGAGGATTGTAAAGCTTGCCTCCCAGCGTTTATCACAGTTTCTTTTTCCTTCACAAAACGTCACGGAAATATTTCTGCACATTTATTAGCCAAAGAAGGTCTTCATCTTGTTGGATGTATGGAATGGGGTACTTCTCCCCCTTCTCGTGTATTACTTGCTTGTTGATGATGCTGGATTTCGTCAATAGTTATCCGGGCCGTTTAATCTAGGGAAATATGAACGAGGGATGTTTTTTTGGTGACTTTTAGACTGAGCTTGAGAGTCTCTCAAGTTGCCTATGTATCCTGTTATGTTTCAGGAATCAAGTCTCCGTAGTTCCTTAGGGTTGTTTATATAGGGGACGATTTATCCATTTACTTGTCCTTCAAGGAATTATATTATTATTATTTTTTATTATTATTTCCCTAAGGATTAATACACGTAAATCCCTATAATTTAGGGATAATTATGGACATATTTAAATGACAAGATCAATGTCATTATATCATCGGATTCTTTCCGTGTTTATCTGGTATTATTAAGCATGTGTGCAAATACGAAAAAGGAAGGCTCTGGCCGACCTGCGTCGAGCCCCCCGGGCCATCCCGAGCTGTACCGCATTACCCGACCTCCACTCTTACCGAGCCGACATGCGGTGGTAAGTTAAGAAAGCCGAGCTGACATCCCACCTGGGGTTCATGTCCTATTTCTCAGTTAAACTCTAGGGCTCTTGGTCTTTATTAGCTATTAATTCTTTCTGTTCAATTAATGGTTAGCCAATACAAAAATGACACGTGGCGAATGCTGGTCCGACCCTCGTCACTTGTACCACGGATGTTGATCAATAAAAATTGCCTTTCCCCTCAAAAAAATGTACTGAAAACCTTATGTCGAGACTTAGAACTTTAGTTTTAGAAATCCAAGCCTAATTCGAATTTCAAAGCCTTTGAAATTCCATTGAAAATTCACGTATCCGATTTCTTCATCCAATTTTGGTCCAAACTCTTGGATACTTGTAATCTTGGATTTTAACCTTCCTTATTATATTATTTATGATAAATAAAGTAAACAAGTGTAAAAATATCACCCACATTATTTTATGTAAATAAATCCCTTAAATGGCACATACAATAAAAAGTATAACAATTCCAGCATTTGTCAAATAAAAATTCTATCAAATTATATCAAATTAAACTCAGATATTTCACATCGATCATTGCCCAAATATTACAATTGAGTCCATATTAATGGTCTAATACATAATAAAGTTGATTCACATCCACTTCTCTAAATAAATGATACTAAGAGTGATTCCAATGGTATTTTCTTTCCACCCCCAAAATATAGTATAGGGAGAATGTCAGTCCTTGATGGCTACAATAACACTCTATTTACTTCTTTATCCCGAAAAGAAATTAAGCTCCCTTCATATTTGAAGGGTCTGTTAAATGAATAGTAAGACTTCTCTTTCAACTTTATGTCACATCAAAGCTTATTTCCTAATAAATAACATTTTTTCATTTATTTTTGAACTAATAATAATAATAATAATAATAATAATAATAATTGGAGGTTGTTTATTGGGGGTTGTATAGAGGTTGATTATTGGAGTGAATTTTTTTTTTAGATGATGATAAAGTGTAACTAAAACAGAAAACGATGTGTTTAGAGTGTGAGATTGGAGGCAACCATTGAGGTCACTCTAACATAGTAAATTATCAAACTGCATGTTTAATCACGGTACTATCACGTATGATAAGTGGTAACTGATTAAATGTAGTTACTTTATACTAATACTCTGCCAAATATACATATATACATATATACATATATATCCGGATGAGGGGAGGGGAGGTGTGGGGGGAGCACACATGGCTGAAAAGAGGACAGATATTGACTAAGAATTTGTGTAGTCTGCATTGATGTTGACCTTACTGTAATTGTCCTGTCTTGTCTTGTCTGTCTCTGTTAATATCCAAAGGTTTTTACTTCTTCCACCTATTTCCTGCCTTTGGATTCTCACTTTACTACCCTCTTCACTTAATTTAGGAATCATCAATACATACATACCTCCATAAAAAAATGGGTAAACTCTAATCCTTAGGATTCCTGCTTCTGTTCCACGAGATGAATATAGATGTTAATCAGGTAACCGATTGGCTTAAAGTCATGTGTTTATTATTATATCAAAAAACTGAAATAAGTCTCTTATTTACGAAATTCGAACATCTACGCTCCAGCTTTAGATCTAACTGCCCTTTGAAGGACTCAAGTCCTTCACTTCTAGATCATGTCCTGAGAGTATCTCCAATGGTCTTGATAAAAAGTTCTAAAAAAATTATAAAGCTTTAGAAAAGCTTTGGCACCATTGAATTATATCCAGCTCAGCAAAGCTCTAAGCCAAAGCTTTGAGCAGATAAACCGGTTCATCACATGCAAAATAGTTTTTTTTATTATTATTTTAAATAGTTTGTGTATAGTAGAAAAAATATTTTTGTATAGTGGGTCCATACTATAAGGGTGCGTTTGGATTGCTGGATTGTAACGGAATGGAATGAAACTGATTGAATGGAATACAATGGAATGGAATGAAACCGATTCTATTCCTATGTTTGGCATGCAATAGAATGAAATATGCAAGATTGTATTAGATGTGATAAATAATACGGTGGATGATGAGCGTGCATGATAACGAGCGTAACAAGCGGTGTGGGTGGCGGAGGATGATGCTCAGTGTGCGATAGTAGTGGTTGTGGTGGTGGTGATTGTGGTGGTTGTAGTGTGCGATAGTGGTGGTTGAGGTGGTGGTGATGGTGGTGGTTGTGGTGTGCGATACCATTGGTTGTTATGGCGGCGGCGGCGGTGGTGGTGGTGGTGGGTTGTGATGGTTGTGGGTTGGGTTATGATGGGGGATGGTGATGAGTTGTGCTGAGGTGGTGACTAGGTAGGCGGCGGTGGAGGGTGGTGGTGCGGTGGAGGGTGGTGGTGGTGGATTGCGGTGGGGTGGGCAGGTGCCACGGGAGGTTGCGGGCGGGCGGGCGGTGGTGGTTGATTTTTTATCACTAGGTTATGCTTACATTTCATTCCATCAAACCATTCCGTCCATTCCATCCATTTTTTGATGGATAAAAAATGGTAAAAAATCATTCAAATGGAATGAAAACTCATTCTATTATCTCGCAACCAAACACGTCAAAATGATGGAATGAAACATTTCATTCTATTCCATTCAAGCAATCCAACCGTACCCATTATAGATAAAAGGTTTATGAAAAAAATGTTTATAGAGTTATGACGTGCGCATAATCATGTAGCTTTTAAAAGCTCCATGATTGGAGATGCTCGAGGACTATATATATATATATATATATATATATATATATATATATATATATATATATATATATATATATATACACACACGTACAAGCCAAATCTTAATTCTTCATTGTTTCGTCCTTAAAGATTTATAGATGATATAAGTTAAGAGTTATGTCTCAATGATTCGAGTTACTAGAGAAGTTAACTCCTTACTTAATTGAACTACTACATTGTAACTTTAAGGACAAGATTGTTATTACAACAGACATAATCTTCTGTTACTAAACCGAAGTATATCTCTAGAAGATAGAAATAATGTATCACAAGAATTAAAACATAAATACATCATGTTTTCTACATTATTAATTATCCTGAATTATATGACTCGATCACTGATCGAAATATATTAAGTCGTCAATGATATAAAAATGCATGCATCAATTATTCAATTTATTGTTTTAAAAATATTTTTCTTTTTCAAAATTTCCCATTACGGGAAATTTTTGGGTGGTGTTCGCACCGTGTGGACACACCTATTTTGCTTTTAAAACATGGGTGTTTTACAGAGTGTTTTGTATTTTTGTCTTTTTCTACCAAGACACGGATGTTTTTAGAGAAAAATAAGCGTGTCCGCACGGTGCGGACACACCACCCAAAAATTTCCCACTACGGCTTGCAACCTCTAGCAGTTAACTCTGCTTTACAATTAATATTTACATCTTTGTTTTGTTTGTGGTGGTCATTTGTTGTTGCCATATATTCTCTTGACAGTCTTATTTATGGTATCACTTTTGTTTCACTATACATATCTTTGGTGGTAAATGCATGTCATTATTTTATTATTCATTAAAGTTTAATTCTACGAAGCTAATATATCTACAAATCAAAACAAACTTTAAATTTGATATAATAATTACATAATAGCTACATATGTAATATATATATATATATATATTATTTTATATACAAATAGGTATTCATGTTTGCTTACAAGTTCTTCACTTGAGTATTGCATGGCCGATTGGCCGTGTGTGCTCTTTTTATATATGTTCGAGTTTGAGTTTAAGACGAATTGAATTTTACAATTTTTCTTTTTTGAACAACAAAAATTTTATTAAAAATCTAGCAAGCTCCTAGACAAAGTTTAAATGTTACAAACCATTCATGAGTCATGACACAAAGCATTTCAAACAAAAAAATCTATGGAGGATCTGAATTGAATATACACTAACAAACCGATCACAAATAACACAACTCGTTTACAATCATACTCCCTTGTTCTTGCTCTATGTATGAACAAATTATATACAAGACTAGCTACTTAATTTAATGATTTGTGTTTCCAAAGGTATATTTAATTTCATACAAAAAGATAGTCGATAAGGTTTCTTATAATTATGAACAATAATATAAAAAAATAAGTTCGCCGGTGTTATATTTTTTATGTAAAATTAATTTTGTTATGGAACTAACACGGCTCGTCTACGATTTTGCAATAAAAATAGGGCAATTCTAAAGACATCACGTAATTAGTTCGACACCACATTTTACATGTGAACATAATGCTGGAAATAAAAAAAATGCCTTTGGAAATAAAAAGACTTGAGGATAACTTTAGCAATTGCACCCCATAAAAAAATATTGGTTATGGACTTGAGGTTTTTAACTGTTAGCATAGTTTTTAGCAGCACAGCCCATAAATATAGACTGGGGTTTCCATTTTTTTTAATCTTAGTTCTTCTTTTTCATTTAAATTTTAGTTTTTTACATAATTATTTCCATCTCTGATCACAAATTGCTACTGTTCAAACTATTGTCAGTGAGTTTATATATATATCTGCATGCACCATAAGCGTGCTTAATTATCCTTAGATAGTGAATTATTACAGTGTAATGAACTGGAAAATGAAGAAGAAAATGGAAAAAACAAGAGAAAAACCAAATTGGAAGAAGTAAGGTTTGTATTATTTTCTCTGATGATTTCTTTCTGTTCAGTTTACAGCTTTTAAGAACCAATCTAACAACTTAACCGCTTCTAACTGACTAACCACCCTCCCGTCGGTTAAGAGTCTATATAAGAGTCTAGATACATTGGTTATTTGGTAGTTATTATGCTAATACATGACAATACCCTCCCCTTTAAAGCTTCCATGTCCTCATGGAATAGGAAAAACAGGCCTGAACTGTGGAAACTATGACTTGATGACTGTAGCGTCCTCCCAAGTAGCTGCAGCTTCATCTAAGTTGGCCCACTTGATCAACCATTGCACCACAGGGTAGATGCCTCTTTTAACAGTCCGAACTTGCAACAAGGATTCAGGGCAAATTAGCAGTTGGCATTCATCATTAACCCTTGGTGGCTGTAAAGTAACAGGAACTTATGGACCAATATACTTTTTAAGCAGTGAAACATGGAAAACTGGATGAACCCTAGATCCCAAAGGCAGCTGTAACTTGTATGCCACTGCCCCTACTCTTTCCTCAATAAGATATGGACCAAAGAATTTGGCGGCCAGCTTTACATTCCGCATGACTGCTACTGAGTTTTGCCTATATGGTTGAAGCTTCAAAAACACCATATCCCTAACTTGGAACTCTTTATCTTGTCTATGTAAATCTGCATAATACTTCATTCTTGACTGTGCCAAGGTTAGACTGTCCTGCAAATCCTTTATCATATGTTGTTTAGTGGCCAGAAAATCATCAAGGGAAGTGAAAGAGGATGGAGCAAAACTTCCCAGAGGAATAGAATTTGGTTTATAACCATACAAGGACTCAAATGGTGTTTGCTGTAAGGATGTGTGGAAGGAGGTGTTATATGATAAGTGAAGAGATTTCGCAATTCGGCTCGATCAAATACAATTTATAAAACTCGAAACCTTAGGCAAAACTCACTTTCTAACCGGCAGTGAACTGGGTCGATCGTAGGTAGTGCGTTCAGAGTCCGAGGTCGATCCCACGAGGAGATTGAGTCGAATATAAAATTTGTGTTAAAATCATAGGACAAAGAGTATATGAACAAGATAAAAGATCGAAGTTTTTATTATTTCACGGCATAAACAAGGATCTGAATCAAGACTTTTATCCAGAGTAAATTTCATCAAACTAATGATCTACACAATCAAAACCATATTGAGAGAAAACAAATCGAAATCAGAAAACTCACAATAATGAAGATCTAAAGATTGCAGATCAGGACTTTTGAATCATAAATCAGCAAAAGATATCAACCTTTAATTCATACAATGATCCCAGGCACGAACTCCACCAAGCTATCGATCGAATATCGTATTCTATATATATATATATATATATATATATATATATATATATATATATATATATATATATATATATATATATATAAATCTACACTAAGAAATTGAAATACGGAGCCTAGTCCGAGCTCTAATCCGGCTATTTAGATGTCAACCTGTCATAACAACCGCCGAAGCGGCTGGGTTGAGCACCTAAGCCGGCCTCGAACTCAGTCTAGGCCAATAAAAGTCAGAATATTCGTTCTCCTAGGTTTAGCTGCTCTTAAATAGGCAGAAAATCGCGACTTTGACCTAGTTGGGCCGACCAACTTGGCCCATTTAACTCATCTTTAGTAAATCGGTGATAACTTGCTGTGTAGAGCTCCGATTTGAACGATTCAAGATGCGTTGGAAAGATCGTTCAATTACCTAAAACTTTCATGAAGACGACTTGACCAGAAAATGCCTCCAAGATGGGTCAAAATAAAGATTAACGAACATGCATGGTGAAATACTGCTGTCGGCGCCAAACGCCCGTTTGAGTCCCTCCAAACGCTCGTTTGCCTGGAAAATACGATGATATTAGGGTTTCATGTTCGATGAACGTGCGTTTTCCCTGCCTTGAATGCTAGTTTGTCTTATACGAGCTTTCTTGATTCGGGCTGAACCTACCCAAACGCCCGTTTGGGGGTCATTTGGATGCCCGTCCAGCTGAAAACTCAACTTTCTGAATGAAGTATTAATTCTGTGGACGCCCGTTTGACTTGGGCAAACGCCCGTTTGGGGTGGGCTTCCTACAGACGCCCGTTTGGGGTATGGCAAACGCCCGTTTGCCTTGACTTCACTCCAAACTTAGCTTTTCTTCCACTTTCATTCAATTCTCGTACCACGAACATATCTCTTGGTCCAAAACATCGCCTTCCGGGTCCTCGAGTCACCTAGGTCCTGCAATAACACAGACGAACAAACACCACGCGTAATTCCGCAAGACAAAAGTGCTCGGAAAAGAGTGAAATATTGTTAAAAAGGCGGAGTTTACTATCGATGTGACAGTTTAACTCCCCGTGTATATAACTCTCGATATTACACTCAAACATGTCTAAATCTACCCAAAACATGCCAATAAAATGATAAACGGGGGCTAGATCACATACAAAAGTGCAGTGAAGTTGACTCCCATCATTATACCGAAATTCAGCCAAGGGCAACCAATTTCCCCATTTCTTTGGTCTATGTAGACACATGCATCTCAAGTACATTTCCACACACATGTTCAGTCTCTCTATCTGCCCATCTGACTGTGGATGATAAGCAATGCTCATTGCCAATTGCACTCCAGTCAACTTAAAAAGCTTCTTCCAAAACTCCCCTGTGAAGACTTTATCTCTGTCACTGACAATTGACTGGGGTAACCTATGTAGCCTGTAGACATGCTGGAAAAAAAGATCTGCCACTAATTCAGCAGTGAATCCTCGAGGCAATGCAAAAAAATGGCCTTACTTTGTAAATCTATCTACCACAGTTAAGATGACTTCTTTACCCTCCCATGTAGGTAGCCCTTCAATAAAATCCATACTAATGTTTGACCATGCTGATTTTGGAATTTTAAGAGGTTGTAACAGTCCTGCTGGTTTACCATGTAGGTCTTTGCACTGCTGGACCAATGTGTGGATATCACCTATAAGGCCAGGCCGAAAAATAGCATACTCACCCTATTAAAACATGCCTAAATTCCAGAGTGCCCCCCCAATAGGACTAGAATGAAGCTATGACAGTATTTGTGTTCTAAGATCACCATGTGTACCCACATACATCTTGTCCTTGAATTTGAGGACCCCTTGCTGGACTGAATAGTCAGGATATGAGGATGGGTCAATAAGGATAGCCTGCAATCTGTCTTGTGCCCATGAATCCCCTTCATAGCTCTGCACCATTTGTTTAATCCAATCAGGAACAACAGTAGTCACTGCCTGACACTCCCCTTCTGTAAATGGCCTTCTAGACAAGGCATCAGCTACCACATTTTCTTTGCCCTGTCTGTATTCAATTTTGAAATCCATTCCCATAAGTCTAGTGACACCCTTCTGTTGTAAACTTGTGGTGGCTTTCTGATCCAAGAGAAATTTCAGACTCTGGTGATCTGTTCTGATGATAAAAGGCTTCCCTTCCAAATAATGTCTCCATTTGGTAACAGCTAGGATGACTTCCATGAGTTCTTTTTCATATATGGACAGTCCTAAATCCCTATTAGTAAAGGCCTTACTGAGAAAAGCAATAGGCCTCCCATTTTGTTGCAAAACAGCACCCATACCTTTACCACTAGCATCTGTCTCTACACAGAAATCCTACTGGAAATCAGGAAGGGCCAACACCTGGGAACTCCCCACAGCCTCTTTTAATGTCTGAAATGCTTGTTCAGTGGCTGTGGTCCAAAGAAACCCTTCTTTTTTAAGTAGATCAGTTAAAGGTTTTGCCATAACACCATATCATTTAACAAATCTCCTATAAAATCCTGACAGCCCCAGAAATCCCCGAGTTCAGTGATATTGGTAGGAGATGGCCATTTGAGCATGTCAGTAATCTTCTGTGGATCAGGCAAAACACATCCTTCTTTGATAACATGGCCTAGGTACTCTACTTGCTTCTGCCCAAAAGAGCATTTACTAAGTTTGGCATAAAATTTGTGATGCCTCAGGGTTTGCAAGACCCGTTGTAAATGCTGCAGGTGGTCCTCCATAGTGTTACTGTAAATCAGAATGTCATCAAAGAAGACTAAAACAAATTTTCTGAGGAATGGTAGTAACATATCATTCATGCATTTATGGAAGGTGGCAGGGGCATTGGTGAGGCCAAAAGGCATGACCCTAAACTCATAGTGCCCCGGTGAGTGACAAAAGTAGTCTTGGAGATGTCCTCATGCGGCATTCTTATTTGATGAAACCCTGACCTCAAATCTATCTTGCTAAAGTACCTAGCATGACCCAATTCCCTCAAAAGCTCATCAATGACAAGGATAGGAAATCTATCTTTGACTGTCAACTCTTTGAGCTTTCTAAAATCCACACACATTCTCCATGTGCCATCCTTTTTCTTGACCAATAACATGGGAGAAGAAAAGGGACTGGTGCTATGCTGAATGATATTATGTTCTAACATCTGTTCAATGAGAGTCTTCACTTCTTGTTTCTGCAAATAGGGGTATCTGTAAGGTTTTCTTTTAAAGGGTTCTGTACCTGGTTTAAGTTGTATTGCATGCTGCCACTGCCTCTCCGGTGGCATAGTTGTGGGAGCCTCAAATACATCTGGAAATTTGTCCAACACTTGGGCAATGAGTGGTGGTATTTCTGTTTGTTGTGGTACAGCAGCCTGGACAAAGTTCAAGCAGCCAAATACCCCACAAGCTCCCCTCTTAATGGCATTTTTCAGATGTTTGCCACTGATGATCCTTAGTTCAGCTCCTTTAGTAACTCCTTTAAGGACCACCTTCTCTCATTCTCTGTCAAATTGTAACTCCATTTTGTTAAAATCAAACACCATCCAATCCACCCCCAAGACCATATCACAGCCTCCAAGTTTCAGCAACCTGACATCATGTACAAACCTATGGCCTTGCATAAGCCATGGTAATCTAGGGCACATAGTATCACTGATCATCTTGTTTCCATCTGCCACTGTTATAATGAGTGGGGTGGTTACTTCTGTAATACATCCCAAGTCCTTGGCCAATTGTTGATCTAGAAATGTATGGGAGCTGCCACTATCAATCAGGACATTGATAGTCTTCTTTTTCAACATGCCTTGGATCCTTATAGTGTGAGAACTGACTTGACCCGAAATAGCATTCAAGGATAGTTGTGGGCATTCCTCTTCCTGATCCTTTACAGTACTTGTCTGTCCTTCTACTGCCTCTATCTCTCCATAAACCTCATCTTGATCTGACAGAATGAAGTGTAGGTGTCTATTTTGGCATTGGTGGCCATGTAAGAATATCTCGTTGCATCTGAAACATAATCCCTTGGCCCTTTTTTCTTGAAGTTCTGCAGGGGAAATAGTCTTGAAAGGTGTTTGTGATCTACCCTTCTCACTTGGTTTAGCAATCTGTGGTTCAACCCTTGCAACTACCCTGTTTCTTCCTTGTGCATTTACCATTTGTTCATGTGTTTTCGCAATATGCCCTGCTCTAGTCAATGTTTTAGGCTCCATCAACTTTACCTTGCCCCTAATGTCCTCCTTTAATCCCCCAATGAATCTCTCGATGAAATATTGCTCATCTAGCTAGGAGTTCTTTCTCATGACATAGGACTTTAATTCCTCAAACTTCTCCTGGTAAAGTACCACACTACCAGTCTGTTGTAATCTATGGAATTCGGATACTGCATCATCTAGGTCCCTGCTAGCAAATCTTAAGCACAACTCCTCACAAATGCTATCCCAACTAATCTTGGATTGGCTCTTCTTCCACCCCCCATACCATAAACTGGCCTTGCCTCTCATGTGGATTTCGGCCATAGAAATCTGGTGTGCTTCAGTGAGATTATGCATCACAAAGTATTGCTCACACAACCTAATCCATTCCTCTGGATTTTCACCATTAAAAGTAGGAAAATCTACTTTGGGAAAGCGTAATACCTCATGTCTCTGCTCTTCGTTAGAATGGGGAGCTCCTTGAATTGCTTCTGTAGTTCCAGTGGTTGCCGTAGCAGTTTCTGCAGTTTTCTGTTGAATCAAGAGCCCAAACATCTGCTTGATTTCTGTAAATCTCTGTTCTGTATTCACCCTGTACTCGGATTCACTGAGCCGATATTCCTTGAATCGAGCCTCTGATGCTTCGAAACCAGCTAGTATCTCAGCCAATTTTGCGTCTACTTCAGCTACTTTGGCGTCATTTGTCTCCAAGCTAGCTGCTAAAGTCTTCTGGTTCTCCTCTACAGCTTTCAAACGAGGACCATCCACCATTGTTGTGGAAGCTTAGGCCAGAGAATCATTATCTCTGATACCAATTTGTAATGAACTGGAAAATGAAGAAGAAAATGGGAAAAACAAGAGAAAAACCAAATTGGAAGAAGTAAGGTTTGTATTATTTTCTCTGATGATTCTTTCTGTTCAGTTTACAGCCTTTAAGAACCAATCTAACAACTTAACCGCTTCTAACTGACTAACCACCCTCCCGTCGGTTAAGAGTCTATATAAGAGTCTAGATACATTGGTTATTTGGTAGTTATTATGCTAATACATGACATACAGTATAAAATTATCAATTATTATTGAGGATAAAAGAAAAAGAAACAACAACTAGCTACGTTGCTTGATGAAAAAGATACCACAAAAATAAAAGTTATTATGCTTTCTGATTTTATTATTTTTTTCATCAGTACAAAGCTATGTTGCACAGACACGGACACGCCGCACGACACGACACGACACGGACACGACGATACGGTTAATTCCAAAATTTAAGGACACGACACGCCGCCGTATATATATATACGTTATATAATATATATATATATATATATATATATATATA
Organism: Gentiana straminea; assembly: GCA_036785695.1. Classification (NCBI taxonomy): domain Eukaryota; kingdom Viridiplantae; phylum Streptophyta; class Magnoliopsida; order Gentianales; family Gentianaceae; genus Gentiana; species Gentiana straminea. Next base: position 1,391,843 of record JAVUPR010000348.1, read on the forward strand.
TATATAATTATTCGTAAACATATGAAAAAATTAGAGAAAATAAGATATATATTACATATACTCTATGAATATCTAGAATAGATATTCTATTTTATACAATCTTAAAAGAAATTGTGATTGACCTTCAAAATATTATAAATTGTAAAAATGATTATTTATCAACAAAAAACATATAAACTTGATCCGGCGTATTATTTATTTAATTATTATAAAAATAAAAATCGGGTATTTTAGTGTTTCCATTGAAAAAACTTAAATAAAGAAAAAAAAATTAAAAAATTCGGTTCAGGAGTGTCGGAAAGTGTCGGTGCTGTGTCGGGAAGTGTAAACGGTGTGTCGCAAGCGTGTCGGATATTTAAAATTTTAATAATATTAATTTAATCAGCCGACACGTGTCGGACACGGTGTCAGAGCGTGTCGGAGCGTGTTTTGTGTCGGACACGGCGCACGGCGACCATATTGAAGTGTCGGTGCATCATAGGTCAAAAGTAAAGCTTGCTTCTTTTTTTTTCCTTTTTTTTTAACTATAACGGGTTCGAACACTTATTTTCATTGTTAAAAAGTAAAGCTTTTTCATTATAATGTAATATAATATAGTAATTATTGATATGTTTAGTGCCATGTCGTTGTTTCTTATTGTTAGAGTTTCATTTTCCAAACGTCAATTTCATGTAATATTTCCACATGGCCCGTACAATATATATTTTGTAAGTATCACTCAATACATCATAGGCTGCTTCTACCGGCACCACGAAAATACTATCGACAGTCTTTAATTTATTATTTTTCATTTATTTTTTTACACCACCTAATCACTCAAGACACCACCTAAAAATAATCTATTTAATAACTTTTAAAAACTAATCACATTAATCCTTCATATTTTAAAAAATAAACACTTTAGTCCCTCACTTTTTAACTTCTACCCCTTCTTCATTACTTCTTCTACCCCTAACAATATCGCCGGATTTGTGGCCGGAATTTTTGCCGGAAGTTCGCCAAAAACAACATCACTTTTAACTTCTACCCCTTCTTCTACAACTCTTCTTCATTACTTGTTTTGTTTGTATTCCGGTTGCAATTTGGTATAAATCAAAGGTTATAAAATTTATTTCGATTTATATGGAGTAACATCGAAGATTTGCATTTCGATTTGTTTCATTGTAATATGTTTCGTTTTTTGTTGAAATCGGAGGTTTTTTGGGTATTTTTTGATGAACCGGCCGTTTTCCCGATCGAATGAATGGGGAAGACGACCGGGTGTTTTAAACGTCGCTTACAGTGACGTTTCGGTGCATATACAACATCAGATGAGATGATGTTTTGATCATAAAAAATCACTAGGGTAACCTAGTTGTTCGTAGGTGTGGCTGTCATAAAACATAGTCTTCAGACGTCGGTGTTGCTGACGTTCCAAGAAACGTCGATAAGGGGGGCGTTTTCATTGAATAGAAACGCCAATGAATCTAACGTTATTGTCCAGAACGTGACCAAGTCTGACGTTTGTTTCTAATAACAACGTCAGTTTCTTCGGCATGTTGGAAACGAAAAATATTCAGTTCTGGTGTCCAAAACGTCACGGGATCTGATGTTTCTAGTGTATCCGAACGTCAGTCTTGATGACGTTTGGTGGGTTGCCGGCCGGAAAATCCAGTAGCTGGACGGAAAACTATAAAAAAAACTTATTTTTTCCATAATTAATAATGTTTCAACCCATTTAGCATGTTTTTCAGTGTTATCCTATGAAAATTCAAGATGAAGAAGATGAAGTAGAATTTGATAAAGATGAATTTTGATGAAGAAGAAAAAGGTTGAAGAAGATGAAGAACAAGATGAAGATGAAGATGAAGACGATTTTTTTATGATGAAGATGAATATGGTTTTTTGATGATGAAGATGAATTTATGGATCTTGATGATGATTTGGGTGAAAAATAAGTTGGGGATTATAATGTTTCATTTTAATTATCAAATGACTAAATTGTATTTTATAAGATTTGTGGTATGGGAAGTAACTTTTTGATTTTTTTGGTGGTGCTTGGAGTACATAAATAATAAAAATATTCAATGTGATGTCAAGAGTGGTTTATGTAAAAGTAATCGTGGTTTATAGGGTGCAAGGGAAACTAGTCTTAGTTATTTTCGTGGTGTTATCGTCTTTATTATGAGTACTACACGTATTCTCACTAGTTTTTTTTTTTTTGGGGTGGGCTTGAGACCACCCCAACAACCACATAGTTCCGCCCCTGGTGGTGTCGTGAGTATTTTCGTGGTGCGATGGAAACTGTCTATATCATATTTATCTACAGATTTTTTACATGACAAAGTAGTTGAGATGTGAATATATATAGAGAGAAGTGTTTAATACATCACAAAGAATAATAACGGATTCAGAAAAAATACAATGTTTCGTGTCACTAAATTTCCTCTAGTTAAGAATACTCCGTATCATAGTTAATTTAAATTATGCAAGTCTCTTATGCACCGGCGGAAGCGCCGTTAGACAGAGAAACACGTAACTTACGGATTTTTTTTATGGGTATTTGTTTAAAAGGACTGATTTGGAGACTTAATTAGACACTTAGGACATCAAAAAAAGATAATCGTTTATAAGGACACATTTAATCCAAGTTTCCTAGTTTTCCTTTAATGAATCGCTATCCACAATCACGCTTGCATATCACTTTTAACATTCCCCTGTTTTGGCTTCTTAGATCTGCTCGGAATTGGATTCGGTGCTTCACTGAATAACCCTTTGTTTGTTGTATGTGGTCACCATCAATTGCTGCATTGAAGAGCTTGCTTCTTCATTTTTAATGCTTCAGCCTAAAATACTTGGCCACTCTTTACCCACTTTTCTGAATTTGCAACAAATCAAATTCATAGTCTTTTTCTTTAATGGGCATTACGAAGTGAGATGGGCAAATCACTAAAGTTTGGTCAGCACCGGAGCTGCACATTCCTTCCCCACTAGCAGTTGAGGCCTTTGCAGTACGTTGGGCTTTATTGGAAAGCTTGGATAGAAGATGGCAAGATGTTCGCATCAACTCTGTTAAAGTGTCCCACATTGGGAACTTGTGGTTATTTCACCCACCATATTAAGAGATGAACTTCCCTCACCTCACAACCTAGGTTTTGGGATGAGGCTATATTTTCCTCGAGCCCTCTTATATGGGCTTGTTGGGCTTGAGGGGACTTATATTTTTCACATTGGGAACATGTGGTTGTATCGAGCCACCCTTTATTGTGCAAGTGTTGGGCCTATTTGTTGGCCTTGTGAGCCTAACCCACACTTGAGGGGGCGTGTTAAAGTGTCCCACGTTGGGAACTTGTGGTTGTTCCACCCACCATATTAAGATATGGACTTCCCTCACCTCACAACCTAGGTTTTGGGGATGAGGACCCTCCTCTTATATGGGCTTGGGCCTATATTTTCCACAAACTCCGACTGTAAAACCCTAGTGGATGCTCTCAACGGGGCTGGAAATTTTCCGTTTAATTGTCGAGTTATCACTTATCGGTGATGATATTTTGCAGCTCATGTGTAACGTCTCATTCCCGGATACCAAGTCCTTACCCGGAAATAGAACGTTCGGCATATATAATATAAAATAAATTCTATATTATACGTAAGTCTCTACTACGTCGTATCGAGTTTCGCATTTACGGAAGCTAAAAGACTCGGATGTATTTTTTTTGTACAAGATAAGAATAGAAACATAACCATACTAAAGATAGAAAAGATATCTTACAACAACTAACTTCAAATCTTACAACCATACGATGTTTAAAGAAAGGAAAGAAATACAACAAATATCTTACAAGAAATTGTCATGAAATATCACATGTCTTGAAATAAAATTACTACATAAAACTTGAAGGGGAAACAACATAGTCTAGGAAAAAGAAATATGATAAAAGCATAGTATGATAGGAGCATCAAAGATCATCTTCAAAGTCATCGTCAAACTCCTGTTCAACATGTTCATCTTCTCAACCCAAACACAACAAGCATGCATTTGAGGTAAGTACAAAGGTACTTAGCAAGAAACAGAAGCTATTGCATTAATTAGATTTCACAAAGAAGGACTTACATTGTTATTAAGTTATCTTTTCTTTGACCGACTCAATTCTAGGGTTCACTTCATGCTCATCAACATGTTGTGACTAAACGTTTCTAGCTTAACTCACGTATGTTACACCGGCATCCAAGGGCACTACGCATGGTGCTACCCACCACGAGGTATCGTTTGCAACCTATCAGTGGATCACACCGATAGCCACGGGTTAAGACCCGATAGTATACACGTTCGGCGAAGTCACTCTACCATTTAGCCGTTTATTGGCTAGTAGAGTTATTCATTTTATCTGACCGCCCACACATCGCGATATAGACAAGTGCCTTACCAAGAATATTACGATGTTTAGTCTTTTACTATACACTTATGTAATTTATTAATCGTTAACTAGCCACCTAGGTATTTTCAAGGTAGAAGCTCACTTAACAACTCTACTCCCTCACTTAGACTCTAGACACAACACCCTAATCACATACACAGACATTGATGAATACTAATTCATCAAAGGACAAGCCATTCATACCCTTCTGACGGTTCCGAACTTCAACTCTATGGAAGAGTACATTCGGTGCCAGAACTAAACACATAAGAAGCTTAATCCAGACTTGTTCATGTTCATTTAGCTTGTTTAATTACATCATTAATATAAGGTTAGGAACCAATCCCAACTTACTACACTCGAAAACACGCAAAAGCGGTCAAAACAGCATTTCTGGGCCATAGGCCACGGCCTATGACATAGCAGAATTCTCAGAACTCTCTGAATCAGATAGGCCACGGCCTGTAAATCATAGGCCACGGCTTATGACACCTGGAGCATTTTTCTGCATTTTACCGATTTCTACCCAAAACCAACCAAGTTTAACATCCTTCCAAACATCATAACAACAGAAAATCTTTACTTTAACATCACATATCACCAAGCAATTGCATGACCACATTTAAGCAAGATTTCTACATCAAAACACCCCAAAACAAAGCCCTAACTTCACCAAATCATAACTAACACAATAGAGAAGATTTCCTTACTTGATCAAAGCACAACTCCAAGAAAAACTTCAGAAACTTTGCAGGCACTTCTCAAACTCCAACAAAATCCTATTTAATCCACAACCAATTCAAGAACTAGTTAGGATTAAGGTTTCTAACTACTCAGAACTACGAATTACACAACTTTCTTCAGCCAAACATGATCAAAACGTGATGAATCCAAGATTAGGGCTATTTTCATACCTTGATAAAATTTGGAAATCTTAGTTTCAAAATGATCCTTGTCTTCTCACGATGCTCCTGCCCTAGTTGAATATGAAAACGGAGAAATAACGAGTACCAAATTTGAGAAAGCCTCTTTATCTTCTTCCTTTGCTCTCAAACTCAGAATTAGAGCTTCTGATTAGTGGGGAGGTTATTTCCCAAATAAAACCTCCCACTAATTAATATCCATTAAACACTCTAAATTCCCCTTATTTACAATTCAGTCCCAAAGAAGAATATATATATATTTTCGAAAATATATATATATATATATATATATACTTATATTAAATTATAAACTTAAAATCCATAAAAGAAATAAACATAATATTTTGTTCTCGCAAATTGACACGTCTGCCCTTTCCCGAGAATCGATATATTACATCATGTCCAATTTTAAATCTTGTTTGCTCAGGAATATACCCAGGTCTTCTAATAGTATAGCCCATAAACTAACTAGTTTTGGTGTTAGATTAATCAAGAAAGTTATGTGGAAGGAGTCCTTCCCGAATTGGATTAATAGTTAGGCGTTTAGATGCTCTAGGATGCCTTCTGTTTGTACCTTCTTTCGTCCAATTGAGGGAAAAAAATATTTTCTTTAATGGAGGAACACACACCACATTTCACACTTTTTCAATCTCCAGGAATGGGTCATTTTATCCCTATTGTTCAATTTGCAAAAAAGAATGATTTCACACCACAATGTTTCTTCAACTATTATCATCCCAGCTGATGTCCCTATTTCTACATCACAGTTGCTTTTTCTTGATAATATTCCAAATAGGATCGACTATATCGTTCTTCCACAAGCGAGTTTGGATAATTTGTTTGATGTTAGGCTAGCACATCGAATTATCCTCACAATTTGTATTGGTTCTGATGCAAATGACTTTAGTGTTTGGTATGGAAAGAGAATTGGTTCAAAGAAGATGTGCTTTGAAGAAAGAACTCATTTGTTGATTGCTGCCATTTATGGAAGCATCAAGGTTATGAAGTATATTCTCGAAACCGCGAAATTCGATGTTAACAAAGCATATAACTAAAATGTTGTTACTGCTCTTCAGTGTGCTACATATGGTGGATCAGAATTAGTTGTCGAAATCATCGAGATTTTGATTGAAGCTGGAGCTGATATAGATTCTGTTGATGCTAATGGATTCAAACTTGATGATATGGTTCCTCCATGTTCGAAATCCTTAGACAATCGAAGATTAAAAAATTGGAGATGTTGTTGAAGGGTATTAAAGTAGATGGTTTTAGTCATAAGATGAAGAGGAAATGAATGCAAAAGCTCAGATACAAAAAGTAGAGTTCGCAGTTGATGAAACATTGTCAAATATAAACAAATGAATATATGCAACGGGTGATGTTGTAGTGACTGGGTGTGCTAGGTGTTGATAAAATGGAAGATAAAAAAGCTATTTATTGTTTTAGTGTTCCATTTTTCTGTGTACTTCAAAATATATGCAATAAGATGTTATGCTTGGATAATTGGTGCAGTGACATCGATGTCACTGCATTTACAATTAGTGAATTGATGCAGTGACATTGATTTCACTGCATATACAATTTGATACACAAATTTGGTAACTTTGTAAAATAAATGTAGTGTCATTCACATTAGGGGTGTAATCGAGCCGAGTCGAGTCGATACTCCCCAGTGCTCGATTCGACTAAAAAAAGTTGGGCTCGATGAAGCCATAAGAAGGCAAGATCAAACTCGACTCGCTAAGTACTCGATATAGCTCGACTCGGCTCGTAAGGTCGATTATTTTCTTAGAATTCATTTAATTTTTAATAAAATGTAACAAGATCGAGCTCGACTTGTCTAATAGTGGTCAATGCATCGCGGTGTCACTGCATCGCGGTTGTTAGTGCATCGCGGTGTCTCTGCATCGGGGTGGCCACTGCATCACGGTGGTCAATGGTTCGGGGTGGTCGCGGTGGTGAATGCATCGCGATGGTCATTGCATCGGAGGTGGTCACTGCATCGGGATGGTCACTGCATCGCGGAGGTGAATGCATCGCAGCGTCTCTGCATCGGGGGAGGTCACTGCATCGTGGTGTCTCTGCATCGCGGGTGGCCACTGTATCGCGGTGGTCAATGGATTGGGGGTGGTCAATACATCGCGGTGTCACTGCAACGCGGTTGTCAGTGTATCACGGTGTCTCTGCATCGATGTGTCTCTGCATCGCGGCGTCTCTGCGTCGTGGTGTCTTTACATCGGGGGTGGTCACTACATCACGGTGTCTATTCATCGGGGGTGGCAATTGCATCGCGATGGTCAATGGATCTGGGGTGGTCAATGCATCGCGGTGTCATTTTATCGAGGTGTCTCTGTATTGAGGGTGTCATTTAATCGAGGTGACTCTGTATTGGGGGTGGTGAATGTATCACGATGGTCATTGCATCGGAGGTGGTCACTGCATCGGGATGGTCACTGCATCGTGGAGGTGAATACATCGCGGGAATTGCGGTGTCTCTGCATCGCTGGTGGCCACTGTATCGCGGTGGTCAATGGATTGTGGGTGGTCAATGCATCGCGGTGTCACTGCAATGTGGTTGTTAGTGCATCGCGACGTCTCCGCGCGGCGTCTCTGCATCGGGGGTGGTCACTGCATCGTGGTGTCTCTGCATCGGGGATGGTCACTACATCGCGGTGTTTATTCATCGGGGGTGGCAACTGCATCGCGGTGGTCAATGGATCTGGGGTGGTCAATGTATCACGGTGTCACTTCATCGAGGCGTCTCTGCATCGGGGGTATCATTTCATCGAGGTGTCTTTGCATCGGGGGTGGTGAATGCATCGGGATGGTCAATGCATCACGGAGGTGAATGCATCGCGGCGTTTCTGCATCGGGGGTGGTCACTACATCGCGGGTGGCAACTGTATCGCGGTGGTCAATGGATTGGGGGTGATCAATTCATCGCGGTGTCACTCCAACGCGGTTGCCAGTGCATCGCGGTGTCTCTGTATCGGGGGTGGTCAATGCATCGTGGTGTCTCTGCATCGGGGGTGCTCACTGCATCACGGTGTCTATTCATCAGGGGTGGCCACTGCATCGCGGTGGTCAATGGATCTGGAGTGGTCAATGCACCGCGGTGTCACTTCATCGATGCGTTTTTGCATCGGGGGTGTCACTTCATCGAGGCGTCTCTGAATCGGAGGTGGTCACTGCATCGCAGTGTGTCAGTATCGGGGGTGGTCACTGCATCGGGGGTGGCCACTGCATCGGGTTAGTCAATGGATCTGGGGTGGTCAATGCATCGTGGTGTCTCTTAATCGGGTGTGTCACTGCATTACGGTGGTCAATGCATCGAGGTGGTCACCGGAAAAAAAAAACCTTTTTGAGCGTCCAGGAAAAAAACAAAAACAAAAACTTTTTTCGTCCATAAAATAAAATTAAAAAAAAAAAAATTCGTCCAGAAAAAAAAAACCAGCCCTTTTTTGCCTCCAGAAAAAAAAAATTAGAGGTAGTTTGGTTTATATATACTCATTTTGTGTCCTTATAACCAAATAAGATTCTTAGTGTGCTTTTTACCTAATTAAGTCTAATATGTATCCTTTTGGATATTTGTCCTTTTTTAAATATTAAAACGATTTAATTTTACTGTTAATAAAGAAAAATCTATATCAATGATAGTTGTGGTGATTTTAGTCCGATAATTTTACTAAATCCAAATCCTTGGTATAAGTATGTCATCGTGTTGTTAATTACCGGTAATTGGTATATTAAACTCAACAAGAAGAATAAGGTCTATAGCGTATTGATACAAGCAAACTATGATTAAAAAGAAAAAGGAAAAAATATAATTACATTAGAGGCCATGCATGCAGCATTCACATTACCATTTGATATTAATAATGACCAAAGACTTTGGAGACACTGATTGATATAGGGTAGTATCTTCATTATTGTTTCTAAAAAAAATGCCTGTTCTAATTTATATTAGTATTTGAAATTATTAAAATACCGGCCTCCAAGGACATAACTCAGTAAATTAAAAAAAAAATGATTTTTGTATTGAGAATCTTGCATTTGAGATGAGTATGTGGGGAAGTTCTTCCATAATGAGTCATTTAGTAGTAAAATATATGGATGAATTTGGACCACACAGTTTTAACTCAAATTCAAACGATGTGGTCCAGAATCATCCGCGTGTGTCTATAATATAAATTGAGTGACTAGGAAAGAATTACCCAAGTGTGAAAGTTTAATCATATATTAACAATTTCTAGACCCTATTCTTGTTAGAAAAAACCGAAGATGTAGCTTCTATATTTTTAGAGTAAAATTCGATCAATACAACTTTCATTATTCTGCCTAAAATATGAGTTACAATCTAAACTTGCAGGGAATAAAAACAGAGGGTAAAACGGAAAATCAATTGTAGTGTAATAAGATATTTGATTGTGTGAAAAGATATTAATATAAAGTACACATAATTCACCATCAACGTACCGTTATTTGTTTGAGTAATGATACGAGCACAACATGTGAGACACAACAATCATCTACACTCTTGATTATGGTGGTCTACATCGTGATCACTAGATTACACACCAAGATCGATGGTGTAGATGATAGTTGTTTTACCCGTTGTGTCTGTATCATTACTTTATTTGTTTCTATTTATTGAGTTTTTTTGGCTCTATCAATTCGTCACAACGAGTGACAAAACTTAATCATCCACCCTTAATTTGGTTGAATACTCAACCTAACCAACGATGGATGATTATGTTGTGTTACTCGTTGTGATGAATTTGTTGTGTCAGTATCATTGATATATTTTAAATATGTGATTCATAACGTGTTATGTATTTTCATGGCACATCGAATAATGTAGACGTATCATTTCGTGTTAATCATGGTTTACTCCAGTTTCAGCCTGAGTCCTTTTTCGGTCGCTACCCCGGAATAATTCTGCTGTAAGGACTTGTAAGGAGAGCGAACCGTCAGATCACTACCATATATATATACAAACAAACAAAAATGTTGTTTTTTTCTATACGTGTCAGGAATCCGATAATCCTTCATCAGAATTTCCCCACCCACCCCACGCCACCCCACCCCACCCCACCCCCCATCATACGACATCTGTTCAATAATTTCGTACACAAAACACGGATTAAACACACTTGTGTATTCACTATTCACTTAGGAAAAAGAAAAAACACGCTCTGTTATATAAAATACTATCAAAGCAAGGCTTCTGTGCTCTGTTTTCCTATCTTTATGATCTGGGCATTATATTTTCACAGCTAATTTCTCACAACCCACCTCAGATCTGATCCAATCTTCGTACTACAGCACAGTAAGCTTCAAATAATGCTTTACTTTCTTTCTCAAGCTAAACTATGTCTGGATCTGATTCACATTCATTGCTTTTCATTAATTGCTTATGTAATTCGCCTTACCTCATTATTTGCATTGTTTTAGCCAATGGAAATAACCATTAATTGCGTTGTGGATGCTTATTTAAGCTGTTTGAGTAATGGGATCACTTTGGATCCTTCTATGATTCTTAGGTCCGTGATTGAATGATGGTGGGAGCTTTCTTGTTTATATCTCAGTAGATATTTGTTGTAAATCTAACTTTTTTTAAAAGCTTTTGTATGTGTTCTTATTTTTGTATTGGAATAATTGTTAGCTTTTAGATCATTCTACGATTCTTAGTTGCGTGATTCATCAAAGTGTTGCATTTTAATGGTTTACAGTTTTGTATTTGTTGTTATCTTGGAGTTATTGGCTCACTTTAGATTCTTTAATGATTCATTGATTCTTAGTTGCGTACTTAGTGTTGGGTATCTGGTTGAGTGTTGTACTTTATATGTTTAAAGCTTACACCTTTTTTTGTTGACGAATTGCATTTAAGGATTGTTGAATCGAATTCCAAGGCTATGAATCCAATTGCATGGAGTAGGGAAAATAACGGTTATTTGTTTCTTGAATAATATATCCTGGTTAAGGCCTAGCGTTGGGTACCTGTAAGCAGTCTACTTGCTCATGGTAGTAGTTGTGGCAGTGGATTGTCTTGCAAGGTGAAAAATGCACATAATGCACATAATGCACGCCCGCCTATGGCTGCCCGTATGAAATATAAGTCTGTTTATGTATTGTTTTCTGTAAAGATTGCGTCTTTATGTTAGAAATTGCGTTTAGTACTTGAAAGGATAGCTCAGTATTGGTTCTTTGGTTCAATTTCGCTACCATGAATAGAATTGCCTGTAGAAAAAGGGAAAAATGGTTGCTGAATGCTCATTGAATAATGTTTTCATGTCAAGTACATGCATATAAACTCTTCTAATAGTCTTTAAAGAAGTTCTTCAAGGACCACTTGTTTATGATCATGGTCAATTCTGAATTGCGATGAACCTGTCCTTTTGTTTGTGTAATTATAACTGATCAATTCTGAGTCATTTCTCCAGCTACGAATCATTCTTGTGATCAATGCTGGGCAAACCGATAGGGAGTATCTGAAACTCGTTTCGAAAAGAAGTTTATCAAAATGACGAGAGGAAGATCGGATGGAGCCCAAAAAAAACGTGTGTTTGCTTCTGTTGGCATTCTAGCTCTCTTCATTATCTTCCTTTACGCTTTTTTTGGCTCCAAGGACAAAGGCGAGTCTGCTTTGGAGTATGGCAGTAAATCCTTGAGGAAACTTGGTTGGTCTTCTCATTTGGCTGGGGATGACGAAGGTGATGTCAGCAAAACGGACGATGTTAAGCTCAGCTTGGATGATGGAGAAGGAATTTTCCCAAAAAGCTTTCCCGTAATTTTTCTTATATTAAGCATATGCATAACATATACCTTGTTTGATTTCGTACTTCATATGATAAAATTATAAGCTACTTAATGTTTAGAGATTATTTTTTCTTTGATTAATTTTGAAGGTATGCGACGATCGCCATTCTGAGTTGATTCCATGTCTTGATAGAAATCTCATATACCAAATGAGATTAAAGTTGGATTTATCTGTCATGGAACACTATGAGAGACACTGCCCTTTGCCCGAAAGGCGGTTTAATTGCTTGATCCCTCCTCCTCCTGGCTACAAGGTTCGGGTTTTTCATGGATTTTCGTTTTATTTATTTTTGTGAATTGAATTCTATATAATGACGTGATTTTGTGATAATTGAAACAGATCCCGATTAAGTGGCCACATAGTAGAGATGAAGTTTGGAAAGCGAATATACCGCATACACATCTTGCACATGAAAAGTCTGACCAGAACTGGATGGTTGTCAAAGGTGATAAAATTAATTTTCCGGGAGGCGGCACGCATTTTCATTACGGAGCAGCTAAATATATCGCTTCAATTGCAAATGTAAGTTTTATTGGACTTGATCCTGTCCTGCAATGAACCGACACAAATAAGCACCGGATACTTAGGACATATTTGAGATCCTTGATGTGAAATTTCAGTTGCCACTATCTTATTTATGCATTACCATGTACTTGGGCTGCAGATGCTGAACTTTTCAGACGATAATTTGAACGATGAAGGTAGACTTAGAACAGTTCTTGATGTCGGGTGTGGAGTTGCGAGTTTTGGAGCATATCTTCTCTCATCTGATATCATTGCTATGTCATTAGCACCTAATGATGTGCACCAAAACCAGATACAGTTTGCCTTAGAACGAGGGATACCTGCGTATCTTGGTGTTCTTGGGACAATGAGACTTCCTTACCCGAGCAGATCATTCGAATTCGCTCACTGTTCTCGTTGTAGGATAGATTGGCTGCAGAGGGATGGTATCCTACTGCTTGAGTTAGATAGGGTACTTAGACCTGGGGGCTATTTTGCGTATTCTTCACCTGAAGCGTATGCTCAGGATGAAGAGGATCTGAGAATATGGCGAGAAATGAGTGCACTCGTGGAACGTATGTGCTGGAAAATAGCTGCTAAAAGGAACCAAACTGTTATTTGGGTTAAACCTTTGACAAATGATTGTTATACACAAAGAGAGCCCGATGTTCAACCGCCTCTATGCCGTTCAGATGATGATCCTGATGCTGTTTGGGGTAGACGTATGGAAGCTTGCATAACGCCGTATTCAGACCGTAAGTATCTACGATGGATTACAATCTCTTTTTATGTTATAAAATTCGAGGTTCTTGATTTTCTTATATCTTTGTCATTTGCAGATGATCACAAAAATCAGGGCAGTGGACTTGCCCCGTGGCCAGCCCGATTAACTGCTGCTCCTCCCCGCATTGCTGATTTTGGCTATTCAACCGAGACATGGGAAAAAGACACGGTAATCTGCTGAATACGATTTTGTATTCATGTTGATAGGATTTGAATTCAGAACCTCTTGGTCCTAGGGCCTCAACTCTATTGCTTAAGTGGGTCTAAAATTGACGAATGTGTGGTGACGGATAACGTTGATTTTCGTATTTAATTTGCAGCAAACTTGGCGCCGAAGGGTTGAGAACTACTGGAATATCTTAGGTCCAAGAATATCATCAGACACATTGAGGAATGTGATGGACATGAAGGCAGATTTGGGTTCATTTGGAGCTGCTTTGAAGGAGAAGGATGTTTGGGTGATGAATGTCGTCCCTGAAGACGGGCCCAACACGTTGAAGCTCGTTTACGACAGAGGCTTGATTGGCACAGTTCATAACTGGTATGTCTCTAAATTACGATCTGTTTGGTAGCTTGTCCTGTATCCGATACATACACAGATACACATCAAATCAAATACTTAGGATATATACCAGGGACATTTTTGTAAATTTTTAAAGCTTTTACAGTATTCAAATAGGCATGTTTGTAACTCGAATACATGAAATGAAGAACCATGTTCAAAATTGGGTAAAAGCCATCAGATATTGAATGAAAAGCTGACCAATACTATGAAGAACCACCAAAAATGAAAAAAGTTTCAATATTTATCATTTGGTCCTTGTAGTTATATTATGTACATTTTGGTCCTTGTATCTTTTTTTATTTACGAACATGCCCCTTTGTACCTGGATCCTATCTTTTTTCAAAAATCTCGCACCTGTGTTTCGTGTATTCTGAATATGCTTTCTGGCTTGCTGCAGGTGTGAAGCGTTTTCGACGTACCCAAGAACTTATGACTTGCTGCATGCTTGGAATATCTTGTCTGACATCGAAAAGAAAGGATGCAGTGGTGAGGATCTTCTTCTTGAAGTGGATCGAATCCTCAGGCCAACCGGGTTTGTTGTTTTCCGTGATAAACAGCCCGTTATAGAGTTCGTGAAGAAATACTTAGGCGCGATTCATTGGGAAGTCGTTGGAACATCAGATTCATCTTCAGATTCAGATGAAGAAAGTGATGAAACAGTTTTAATCATTCAAAAGAAGAAATGGTTGACAAGTCAAAGCTTCAGGGATTCAGATTAAACAATAACACAAAATTTGGGGGCAAAAAGTCGCATTCTTGAAAATCAGAGAAATGCTATGTAAACTTTTTTTTTGCCACTTATTTTTTTTTTTGTTATATTTATATTTCAGTTGGCAAGGCATTTATGAATAGGAATTGTTATTTGGGTTTTGATTTATAATGTTTTGAAGAAACTGTATTCATTCTTATAAGTTATATAGTTGTTTGAAATTGGATTATTGAAGAGAGGATTTTTGGACAACTTCTCTCCTACTTTTCTCTACCTTCTCTCTAAAAACTCCCCCTGCCCTCATCGACTGTGTTTCTCCTTCCGGCGCCGGCTGTCCGCCCCTTTTTCGTTTTATTTATCCTCTTAGCTTGCTTTATCTTGTCTGGATCCACTCTCTTTTCATCCGTATCCGACTTTTTCATGCTCAGATCTATTTGTTCATCTCCTTCTTTCTCCGATTTGGCTGGCGGTGTTTTTTCCGGTGGTTGTTTCTTCTTCTCAGGCACATCTATTTCTAGATCTTTTGAGCGGCGTTTGTGGGACAGAAGTTTCTCTGGCGTCGGTTTTGGATCTATGTTCGCTGCTCTTACTAAGACTGCCTTCGCCGGACCTTTATTATACTTCGCCGATTTGAAGGAGAGCATGATTTCCGGTGAAGGCTCTGGTTTTTTGGTTGCTGAAATAGCAAATTTCGCCTTTGCCGGAGTGAATTTCGCCGGTTGGTCCCGTAAGAATTTTCTAGGTCGAAATTGACTGCATGCATATCTTTCCTGCTCGATTTAGTTTATTACCCAGTTGGATGTGTATTGGAGGTGGTAATTCCATTGCTGCTTGGCGGTTCGTGATGATGGATGGTGTTTCTGGGCAGATGTAGTCTTTGTATGTTTGTGCATGTCTTGTTCTTTTGTTTTCTGTGTTACGGATCAGGTCGGTGATAGTCGGGTTTTCCGGATTATCTTTTAGGTTTCTAGGTTTGTTTAAGTTTGTTTATGCCAGGATAAAAGCTGAATATTGTATTTTGGTACCAAATCAAGTCCTCTATAATGAGGTAGAATTTGGTGGAGATGGGTTATCACCATGTCCTTTGTTCTCTGTTTTCGTTGTTGTAGTGGTAGTGTCCGGCTTTAGGCTGGTGGTGATCCGGAACTAGTCCGGCTGTTTTCCGGCGTTGGTCCGGTGTAACTTGTTTGTTGTGTTTTTTCAATGAAACCTTTCGTTTTCGGTATATATATATTTATATGAAGAGGGGATTTTTGCACTATTCGATTTGCATAAATAATTGTTGTTTTAGTTGATTAAGCTTTGTGTCATGTATCATAAGTCTAAGTTTGTGGAGATCATTGCTGTTCAGGGCTTTCTACTGTGGAACTGCTTAGCTTTACTGTTTAGGGCTTTCTTTACTTGCTGTGATTTCTTGGGGCAGTTTGCTACCGGAATACGTAGTGGCATTAATAATAAAAAAAAATGATATAAATCAGATATAATATGTGACATGATTTAATCAAATTTGATAGAATGAATCAAGCAAGTGTAAAAATTTACAAGGTTTGTTTAAAAAATAAAAATAAAAATAAAAAAATCAAGCAAGTGTATGATGAAGTGGTGATGAAAGGTTAAAATTGAGTGTTCAAGTCAATGTCATTTTTTCTCAAAAAAAAAAAGTCAATGTCATTTAGTCACATTCAAGTTGTGTTATATTTGAAACGATCAAATTAATATCATCAACAAACGGTAACGAGGATGAATATGAGCTCAAATCTCTGAAGTGAATTCTAATCTCGGCCTGTTTTGGTGAACTAAAGCCTTGCTTGCCGATGAACTGAGATTGCCATATGATGACTTCGACAATTCGATACTCGAAAACCTGAGGTCATGACAAAATACTCAATAGGGCCCGGTCCATACCCTCAACTCCCATCCCACCCACCTTCTTACCTTACCCTTACATAAAATGAAACGTTTGCGAGTAACTTTGTATTTGTTCGTTTAGTAAACGAGCTTATAATCTTGTTTAAACTTGATTCGTTAAGTTAAAGAAACGAACAATTATAATACTAACAAGTTGAACACGAATATCTTCGTGAACGACCCTGTTCGTTTAACATCTCCCTCCCAATCCCTCCTAATCATCTCATTTCACTTCCTAAATTACAATCCAATCCCCTCAAATCCTCTCCTTTCCTCTCGATTCTCGAATCCTTTCAATCCAAATTTGTGGGGGACGAAAAAACAAAATCGCCCTGTTTATATAATACAGTCTCAAAGCAGAAAAAATAAAAGCTTCTGGGCTCTGTTTTTTCCTCTGTATGATTTGGGCATTATATTTTCAGCTAATTTCTCACAATCCACCTCAGATCTGATCCAATCTCCGTAATACAACATAGTAAGCTTCAAATTAAATTATTTCTGGATCTGCTTCACGTTCATTGCTTCTGATTAATTGCTTATGTAGTTCACCTTACCTCATTATTGTGTTGTGTCGATTCATTATTTGCATTGTGTTAGCAATGGAAATTACCATTAATTGCGTAGTGGATGCTTATTTAAGCTGTTTGAGTAATGGGTTCACTTTGGATCCTTCTATGATTCTTAGGTGACAGTTTTCTTGTATCTCAATAGTTATTTTGTTGTAAAAATTACCTTTTTATGCTTTTGTATATGTTCTTATTTTTGTATTGGAATACTTGTTAGCTTTTAGATCATTCTATGATTCTCAGTTGCGTGATTCATCAAAGTGTCAATTATTAGTATTTTTGTTCTAAAGCTTGGTTTACACTTGTATTGTGTTGTTATATTTTGGAGTTACTAACCCACTTTAGAATCTTTAATATTCTTAGTTGCATAGGTGTTGGGTATCATCCGGCTTATTGTGGTACTCAATATGTTTGAAGCTTACGGCTTTTTTTGTTGACGAATTGCGTTTAAGGAATGTTGAGTTCGTTTTGGTTTATGTGTTTACGGCATGAATCGAAATTCATCGACCAGGGAAAATATAATCATTTGTTTCTTGAATGATAATATATCTTGGTTAAGGCCTAGGCGCCTAGCTATTGGGTATATGTGAGTGGTCTACTAAAGCTTATGGTAGTAGTTGTGATAGCTGTGTCTTGCGAGGGTCTTGTTTTGTGGTTACTTCTTAGCTGCATATATGGTTTAGAAGCCTGTTTATATCTTGTTCGTTGTAAAGATTGTATCTTTATGTTAGAATATTGCGTCCTTTAGTACTTGAAAGGATAGTTCGGTATGGGTTCTTTGGTTCAATTTTGCTACCATGAATAGAATTGCATGTAGAGAATGTGAAAAATGGTTGCTGAATGCTTATTGAATTGTGTTTAACCAGTCCTTTTGTTTGTGTTATAACTGATCAACCATTCATTTTCTGTAGCCTCCGAGTCATTTTTCCAGCTACGAATCATTACTGTGATCAATGTTGGGCAAACCGGTAGGGATTATCTGAAACTTGGTTAAAAAAAAGCTGATCAAAATGACCAGAGGAAGATCGGATGGAGCCCAAAAGAAACGTGTGTTTGCTTCTGTCGGCATTTTAGCTCTCTTCATTATCTTCCTGTACACTTATTTCGGCTCCAAGGACAAAGGCGAGTCTGCTTTGGAGTATGGCAGTAAATCCTTGAAGAAACTCGGGTGGTCTTCACATCTGGCTGGGGATGACGACGGTGATGTCAGCAAACAGGACGATATTAAGCTGGGCTTGGATGATGGAGAAGACGGGATTTTCCCAAAAAGCTTTCCCGTAATTTTCTTATATTACATATGCGTAACAGACCTCGTTTTTTGTTCTTCATATGAATGCAGCATGGAACTCTATTATAAGCTGTTTAATGTTTAGAGATTATCTTTTCTTTGATTAATTTTGAAGGTATGCGATGATCGGCATTCCGAGTTGATTCCATGTCTTGATAGAAATCTCATATACCAAATGAGATTAAAGTTGGATCTATCTCTTATGGAACACTACGAGAGACACTGCCCTTTGCCCGAAAGGCGGTACAATTGCTTGATTCCTCCTCCTCCTGGATACAAGGTTTGGGTTTTCGGGATTTTAATGGCTTAAAATTTTATTTATTTTTGAGAATTAAATACTTATAATGACGTGTTTTGTGATATGATCGAAACAGATCCCAATTAAGTGGCCACAGAGTAGAGATAAAGTTTGGAAAGCAAATATACCGCATACTCATCTTGCACATGAAAAATCTGACCAGAATTGGATGGTTGTCAAAGGCGATAAAATTAGTTTTCCCGGTGGCGGCACCCATTTTCATTACGGTGCAGCTAAATATATCGCTTCAATTGCTAATGTAAGTTTTATTCGACTTGGTCCTGTCCTGCAATGTACAGACACTTCTGTATGGTAGCGTGTCCTGAATTTGGTACGTAGTTGACACAGATACATGCCAAATTCTTAAGATACACACTTGGGGCAATTTTGTTAATTTTAAAAGTTGCTTACGGGATTTGGATGTTCATATCCATGCTCGGATACGTGATATAATGAATGGGAAGTTGTCCACACTGATGAAAAACTACCAAAAACAAAGAAAACCACTAAAAATTGTTTTATTTTGCGTTTTAATAATTATTTTTCCGTCCTGGTAGTTTTATTATGTACATTTTGGTTCCTATATCTTTGATATTTAAATATATAATCCTTGTACCTGTATCCTATATTTTCCAGAAATCCTGCAGCTGCGTATCTCGTATCCATGCAACCTAGAACCTGTCTTAAGCTTTCTCTTTTCAGTGGATATTTGATTCAAAATATCCCCAATTTTTCCGCATACTCTTGTTCATGCATTATAATTTACTTGGATTGCAGATGCTGAATTTTTCAGACGATAATTTGAACGACGAGGGGAGACTACGCACAGTTCTTGACGTCGGGTGTGGAGTTGCAAGTTTTGGTGCTTATCTTCTCTCATCTGACATCATTGCTATGTCATTAGCACCCAACGACGTGCACCAAAATCAGATACAATTCGCTTTAGAAAGAGGGATACCAGCGTATCTTGGTGTTCTTGGGACAATGAGACTTCCTTACCCGAGCAGATCATTCGAATTTGCCCATTGTTCTCGTTGTAGGATAGACTGGTTGCAGAGGGACGGTATCCTTCTTCTTGAGTTAGACCGGGTACTTAGACCTGGGGGCTATTTTGCATATTCTTCACCTGAAGCGTATGCTCAGGATGAAGAGGATTTGAGAATATGGCGAGAAATGAGTGCGCTTGTGGAACATATGTGCTGGAAAATAGCTGCTAAAAGGAACCAAACTGTTATTTGGGTTAAGCCTTTGACGAATGATTGCTATTTGCAAAGAGAACCCGATGTCCAACCACCTTTATGCCGTTCGGATGATGATCCTGATGCTGTTTGGGGTAGGCGTATGGAAGCTTGCATAACACCGTATTCAGACCGTAAGTATATAGGATGTGTTCCAATCTATTCTAATGTTGTAAATTCTGGGGTTCTTGATTAATGTATCTGTCATCATTGACAGATGATCACAAAACTCATGGTAGTGGACTTGCCCCATGGCCAGCCCGATTAACTGCTGCTCCTCCACGCATTGCTGATTTTGGCTATTCAATCGAGACGTGGAAAAAAGACACGGTAATCTGTTGAATACGATTTTGTATTCGTGTATCCATCCTCCCCCCAACTCACCACACACACACATGTTCATAGGATCTTAACACAGAACATCTTGGTCTTAAGGGCCTCACCCGCATGATAATGAATGAAAAGCTGTCAACTTTGATGAAAAACTACCAAAAAATGAATGGAACCACTAAAATTTGTTTTATTTATGTGTTTTAATACTCATTATCTAGTCCATATATTTTCTTATGTACAGTTTGATCCTTATACTTTTAATACTTACACAAATGTCCTCCATCCTGTATCTTATATTTTTCCAAAATTCCTGCACCCGCATATCCGCAGCTACGTATCAGTACCCGTGTGACAGATAACGTTGATTTTCGCTTTTAATTGCAGCAAACTTGGCGCCGAAGGGTTGAGAACTACTGGAATATCTTAAGTCCAAGAATAGCATCAGATACATTGAGGAATGTGATGGACATGAAGGCAGATTTGGGTTCATTTGGAGCTGCTTTGAAGGAGAAGGATGTTTGGGTTATGAACGTCGTCCCTGAAGATGGGCCCAA
Source organism: Gentiana straminea (assembly GCA_036785695.1). Lineage (NCBI taxonomy): Eukaryota > Viridiplantae > Streptophyta > Magnoliopsida > Gentianales > Gentianaceae > Gentiana > Gentiana straminea. The sequence continues at coordinate 1,412,729 of JAVUPR010000348.1, forward strand.
CACGTTGAAGCTCGTTTACGACCGAGGCTTGATTGGCACTGTTCATAACTGGTATGTCCGTAATTCTACAATACACGAATACTTCTCTTTCTTTGGTAGCGTGTCCCGTACATTGGATACAGTATTCAAACCATACAACTCGGATCTATGAAATGAAGAACCATGCTCAAAATTGTTTAAAATCCACCAGATAATGAATGAAAAGTTGTCCAAAATGACGAAAAACTTACATAAATGAAGTGTATTTTATGTGATTCAATATTTATTATATATGGTCCTTAAAGTTCTATTATGTACAATTTGGTCCTTGTATCTTTAATATTTACGTATATGCTCTTTTTACCTGTATCATTTATGTTTCAAAAATCTCGCACCCAACGTATCCTATATTCTGAATGTGCTTTCTGGCTTTGCTGCAGGTGTGAAGCGTTTTCAACGTACCCAAGAACTTATGACTTGCTTCATGCTTGGAACATCTTATCAGACATCGAAAAGAAAGGATGCAGCGGTGAGGATCTTCTTCTCGAAGTGGATCGAATCCTCAGGCCGACCGGGTTCGTTATTTTCCGCGATAAACAGCCCGTTATCGAGTTCGTGAAGAAATATTTAGGTGCGATTCACTGGGAAATCGTTGGAACATCAGATTCAGATGAAGAGAGTGATGAAACAGTTTTAATCATTCAAAAGAAGAAATGGTTGACAAGTCAAAGCTTGAGGGATACAGATTAAATAAATAACTCAAATTTGGGGGCAAAAGTGCCATTCTTGAAAGTCCGAGAAATGTTTTGAAGCTACTGTATTTATTCTTTTAAGTTATAGTTGTTTGAAGTGGGATTACTGAAAAGAGAATTACTGTATTATTCATTTTGTATAAATACTTGTGTTTTAGCACTAATAATTATTTGTTTTGATTTCATTTGCTTGCTGTCTAATCAAGTTTATGAAGGCTTGAAATTGTACTAGCTAATAAACATGTGGTATTATTTTCTACTTCGGGGCACCACCTTGAAATTCAACCTCTAGAAAGGCAATCGTAAGGCGTGACATTCTATCTTTGAAAAGTCAATTTTAAGGTATGAGGTTCGACACCTCTGACATTCGACCTCTAGATAGTTGATTGGAATGTATGTGACATTCAACCTTTCTGGAAAGTCGATTCTTAGGTATGAGGTTCGACACCTCTAGAAAGTCGATTGTAAGGTGTGGTATTCAACCTGTGAAAAGTCGATTCTAAGGTATGAGGTTTGACTTTCTAGATATCTAATTTTGTCAACAATGACATTTAACATCTTGAAAGTCGATTATAAGGGTGAGGTTCAACTTATCGAATGTCGAATGTTGCTCATAATAACGTTCGACATCTGAAAAGTCGATTCTAAGATTTGAGGATCGGTTTTCTAGAGGTCTAATGTTCACATTCGACCTCTGGAAAGACAAACCAAACTCATACCCCGGTGTGGTGTCACAGTAGGTATATGTCTGGAAAGTCCATTCTAAGGTGTGACATTCCACATATGGTCGATATGTGAGGGCGGAAAGTCCATTCTAAGGTGTGACATTCCACATATGGAAATTCGATTCTACGGTGTGAGGTTCGACTTTCCAAATGTCGAATGATGACCGTAATAGCGCTCGACATCTGAAAAGTCGATTCTAAATGTAACGTTCGGCTTCCTAAAAGTCTATTGTTCGTATTCGACCCCTGAAAAGCCAAACCTAGCTCATAACTCGATGTAGCGCCGTGTGGTGTAATTAAAGTTGTCCCTTATTCTAGGGGTGGTGGGAGGTTTTTGCATGCAGGAGTGTACATAAATTTCAAGGTAACATTTCAAAGCAACATGTATATTGCTAAAACTTTCTTGGACTTTATGTTCACAAAGGGACATCTTTGTCAATCTTTTCAACTGCTTTATTGAAGTTGTGTTTGAGAAGACAGATACCAATAATTAATGGCAATTATCAGTTGATTTTATTTTATTTTTCGGTCGATTTTTTTTATTTTTTATTTTAGTTTTTATTTTGGGGGAATGAGGGAGAAGGACATAAATATTTCATCAATTGAGTAGAATGTCAGTTTTTTGAAACTTTTGCATAAAGGACAAAACTATTTATTCACTGTCGAATTCACTTGTGTTCGAAATTCACCGTTTAAATTCACCGCCGAAATTCACCGTCGAAATTCACTAATTTTCAAAATTCATTGTCGAGATTCACCGATTTTCGGGATTCACCGTCAAAATTCACCGTCGAAATTCACCGATTTTGGGATTCACTAGGAAGATTCACCGATTTTCGGAATTCACCGTTTGTCCTTCTCGCTATAAAAATTATGCAGTTGTCCTTCTCCCTATAAAAAATATGTAGTTGTCCTGTTACTTAAAAACATTTCAGATTGTGTCCTTATCCCTAATTTTCCATTTTATTTTTACTTCGAGTTATTCTTCACATGTATCCCTTTCCTAACAAAAGGTGAAAATCCCTAACCCGGATTTAGACCAGATTGAAGATAACTCGGAGCTGCACGAACTAGTTGATAATGGATGTTTATTGTTTAATCATTTATGTTATTACGAGTGATAATGGATTCTCTCTTGATAAAACATTATTAACCCAAGTTATCAAATTAATTAGGTCTCGACCATTATAATTTGAAAAGGTTTCTCTCACTTTTCCAATATTTTTACACTTTCACCTCTTAAGAAACTATGGCCAGGACCGTACAAGAGGATCCTATATGAGGCCTCTCTTACGGTGTGATACTTAGTTTCATTTTGTAGTAAATGGTTGATCTAATTTACCAAGACCATTATTTAATTTTCAATGGTTATTACGTTATCCTACTCTTAAGAATCTCGTCAGGAACCCATAAGAGAATTGTGGAGGTGGTTCCCGTCATCTCTCACGGTGTGACATTTAGTTTTACTTGGTAGTTATATCTTCTTAATATTTCTCATATTTTTCAACGTCAGACATTACATTTTTCCTTCTTAAGAAACCGATATCATAATGTCTCAAAACTCTAGTGTAGCTGATTTACTTGATTCATAATGGATCTAGTAACTAATTAAGTTCATCATTCATACTCATACATGGTCAAAAAATGATTAACCGCTAATTAACAAATTCATTACGTCTGAATCTTATGAATCTTATATTTTAGTAATATTTCTCCCTTTTTTTTCCCTTCAAGTTTATTTTCATTTGAAACCTTTACCTATAGTCACATGATGTTTCTATGAAAAATGAAACAAAAAGGAAAGAATATCATATTTTATCATAGTTGTGACCTAATCTCTAATTTATAACTACTATTTGTTAGAAAAGGTTAGAGGAATAAGGGTGTAATAAAACATTGAAAATTGCAAGCACATGGCCTTGTCTATGGGACCTTTTAATTTGTTTGCAAATAGAGCAATGTGGTCACTTATTTCTCATCTCATCTCATCAATAACATGCTGATACAGTTATAATATTATTTGATTGATTGAGTCCCCATTAATTAATTATACACAAATCATGCACTTTTGCGTTCCCACAAAGACTTTGGCCATTTGTTTGGATAAGGTACTTAAAACCATCTTTTCTTTAAACCATTAATGGATCATTTATTTGGTTTGAATGTTTCCATCACCAACAACATATATGCGAATAAGTATTTTGAGATGAAGTGACCGACACAGTTTAAATACAGAATGAAATTGCGTGGTTTATATTAAACTACACGGTGTCTCCACACGTGCGGAGATACCACACAAGTATTTCCCTATATATATGACACTAATTACAAGTCTATTTAGTACTACTCACGTCACCATAATATAAGTCATCTTAGAGGTTTTTACGCACATTAAGAAAGTTGTTGAATATCATAAATTTGAAGGTTAATGTATAACTAAAATGCCCTTGACTATCATTAATGCAATAGTTGTTAAGTAGTAATTAAAAGGTGTTGAATTGATAATAAATTAGGGGTAATATGGAGAAATGGGTAATAAATGTTGCGATGTAGAATAACTTATATTATAAGACAAATCTAAAAGTATTGGATGACTTATATTTGGAGACGAATGTCGTATTTTTGGAATTTATAATATCAAAACCTACACGAAAAATACGTTGTCGGCGTTAGCACCATACTAGAGGATTTTAGACATAACACTCACCATCCTTCATGGTTTGACAATGTTGCACTGCCACCGTTTCAAAATATATAAGTCATTCAACATTTTTAAATTTGTCTTATATATACTTTCCTCCGTTATTTAAATTTACATTTAAATAACAATAATGAATTAAAAAGTGTCTAGATTCATTCAATAAATTTATGTATAATTCAGGTACGGAGGGAGTAAGTCATTCTACATTACTAATTTATTCTTTTTTGATCTTATCCATAATTTATTATCAACCTAACCAGTACCTAATAACTATTGCATTAATGATAATGAATGCCTATTTTAGAAATTTAATTTTCAAATTTATGGCATTCTTCAAAAAAAAAAATTATAGCATTCAACCATTTTTTAATTTGTGTGAAATCTCTTAAAATAACTTATATTTTAAAACGGAGAGAATAGTTCATCTTGATGCAACCTCACACTAACTATATATATATATATATATATATATATATATATATATATATATATATATATATATATATATATATATATATATATATATATCTGTCTATTGGACGGTTACTAATAAATAGATCAAAATTGGGGTTATTCCTCCTCTTCTCCCCCCCCACCCCCCACCCCCCCCCACCCCTTACCTCAAACCAACAAAGGGAATAAATACACAATGACTTTAACTTCAAACTCTATCTTAAAAGAAGAACTCCAAACCCAACTTTTCTTCCTCCCACCCAACAATGGACCCCTATTCGACCCCTAATTTATGGGTGTGCACTCACCATATTCCACAACTTCACACACACACACACATATATATATATATATATATATATATATATATATATATATATATATATATATATATATATATATATATTAGTATATGTTAAACGATAACGATATGATAACGATGAAGCTGAGTAGTTACCAGTTACGTTGCGTCTCAAACAGTGTTGCTACCGTAAGTTATGAGGGGTAACATGTACTCCCTCCGTTTTTTTTATATATGTCGCAGATAGAAGATTCACACAAATTAAGAAAGTAATTAATATGTCTCAAATATAGTGTTGTAAATGTATTTTTTTATTGGAGATGTAAATACTTTGTTGGTAAATGTGTTTTTAGTATTGAAAATGTATTTTTTTTTATTGAAGATGAAATATTTTATTGGAAAATGAGGAAAAAGTAATAAATGATGTATTGAAAATATACAATGACAGATAAATAAATAAAAAGAGTAAATTGTGAAATGTGACAGATAAAAAAACCCGGAGGGAATAGTGTATCAAGCCAAATATCAGACGAAATTAACTGTCACGTAGGGTCTTGGCTCAGCAGTTCTTTGGGAGCGGATGAATTTAATATACGATAATGAAAACGTGAGAAATATTTTCGAAATATAAAGTTGAGACATAATGAAACTGCTAACTTGTAGTTATGGTTATGGAATCCATTCAACCTGATCATTATTCGGACGGGAAAAGAAAGGGCTCCGAAGAAAAAAATTGGGGTTCCCAATGCTTCTCCACGGTCAACGAGATGCGCCAACCTCGGGATGCTTTACTCCTAACCCCACAAGGTTCCGAGACGGAGCTTAACCTGAGTCTCGGTTAAGAACGGCGATGATCTATGTTTCACACGGCGCACGATTCCATGGATAGTTTCATTCGACTTCGTGGTGGAGGACATAGCTTACGATCATCGGCTTTGATCATGCCACTGGGCATTTGATTAAGACATTGCTTAAATAAATTAGTAATTTTAGTTTTTTTCAAGAAGTTTGTACTAACCTCGACCCCCCTCTAATTTTTAGTACAGATTAGAGTCTTATGAGTTTATTGTAGTTTAATAACGTGACAAATCTTTAAGAAACAGTTTGTTTCTTTACGAGGGTTTTAATATACATTGTGCTTTAAATAGCACCGTTATACATATGTTTTGATATATATATTGTTAGTAATACCATCCGCAGCGGAAACGATTTATGGATCTAGATCTATAAACTACACGTAATAAAATAACTAGATCTATTCTACAAGGGGTTGTAGAACATACCTCTTGGATCTCAAAATCCAAGTTGAAGAACCGCAATAGGATGAACGAAGGAAAGCGTGAAGAGCACCACGATCTTCCGTACGTGTGATCCAAGCAACTCCCGGTGGAAGGAAATCCTCGTCTCGAATCCTTACGATATGCTACCCGGAAAAATCTCCAAGATTTTCCCCTTGACTCCCTTGGCCGAAATTTTCCTTCTCCTCTCTAAGAGGTAGAAGTCGAAAATTACATGTGTGTTAAGGCTTGGGATAACTCTCTTTATATAGGAGAGTAAAACTTAGCCTCCAAGGATTTTATAATTAATACAAAATCAATTATGATAATCCTATTAAATAAAAGATAATCCCAAAATATTCTAGAACAAATCTAGAATAATATTTATCTTTATTTCTTTCCATAAATATTTATCCAATAAATATTTTATGCGCATATGTCTTATTAATCCACAAGAAACTAATTCTTGTTCCAAAAATAAGGCATGGGGCGAAAATTACATGCATTGACCTAGTCAATATTAATTTTGCCATTACACAATAATGGGCCAAGATTATGGAAAATGTCTTTTCCACATATTTAATTATTTAGCCCAACTAATTTAATAGTCCACTAAACAATTAATTCACATATCGTTTTAATAAAGTCCAACAAGAACTAAATTAATATTATTAGGATTCGACGTCCGAGAATAGCTATGCTATATTAGGAGGCACGTCGGGGACCATGGACTAATAATCAGCGGCTCCGATAAATCAAATAAATAATTATAGAATAATTATATTCGATAAATCAATCACGGGAATATGCCACCATAATCCCGAGACTGCACTCCTCCGATTATCAGATTATATTTATCTCGTCACGATAATAATAATAAGCGTCCATTGATATAATCATTACATATGGATTAATCCTCCATAGATCGTTCATTCTAAATCGGGAAGTTACCGTTAACCCTTTTTAGAACCTCTTATCCTTATTTACCATTAACCCCCTGTTAGTGATCAATTAATTCATACAACTCACCGGTGATCAATCGGTGTGATATGAACTCGCGCGATCGATCGGTTTCTAGGATTAACAAATAAGGAATGCTTCTATCTACTTCCATAAATGGAAGGAATGGATTCCGTATCCGTGATAACACGGACTACTCACTCAATACAAGACAATGCCAAGATGGGGTAATTCGGACCACGGACTCGGTGTAATCCTTAACCGTCAAGTCAAACTTCATACCGATTCAAGCAATTGACCGTGATCACCTCGGGATTAAGATATATCCATAAATATGATCATCCATTGATTCGATAAGACTTCTCGATTACGGAATTATATCGTGAACTCTAATCAAATCGGTCCACCCCTATATGATATATCTATCATATATAAATGCCCCATTAGGTTCTCTTAACCGAAAGTCCGGATAAGACAATCACACCTATTGTGTTCGGGCGCATTAATAGCACGTTAAAGGAGAGACCCGATACTCTCGATTAACTTCACTACGGGCTAATTGTATTTTAAGTACATCTTCACTAACTCAATCCTCCCGTGTATATACCATACACCGAGTTAAGTGATTACATAAACGATATACTTAGGGTTTTTACGTAGTGTAAATACTATTGTCACATCGGTGATTATGAGAATAATAAATATGAATAATAATATCATTTCATTTATTAAATAAAACAATTACAAAATTGTCTTTCGGGCATCACACCTAACAATCTCCCACTTGCACGAAAGCATGTGATTAATTGTTTTAGAGCACACCCTATTATTTAAAATACAACAAACTACATCTCCCACTTGCTCTAAAGCAATGGAGACTCATCCCGTATTCTAGTACCCACTAAGCATGTCATAACCATTTCGTATTCCAAAATACACTCCGAGTATGCCGTCGTAGGATAGGTCAGTGACTCGGGGAGTACCTACATCTAAATGTCATGGGTCTTAATGATTAGTCAGGTTGTCGGCTCGAGACGATCCGTAGAATCGAAACGTTACCGGTCCATCAAATCATGTGGTACTGAGTAAACACTGAGCCCGAGATCGACTTAACGATCATCCTCAATCTGACTTAAAGTCAAAATCGTGTATCACACATATCCAGGTTCACACATGAATATGTCCGCATATTGTTCCTCGTTCTCTCAAGATACTAAAGGACATACTAAACTTGCTTTGTTAACCGCCGAATCTAAGATTCGATCAAAGTTGACGTTCAATAACTCGACCATCTCTTACTAGAAAGAGAATCTATCCCATTTCTCCCGATCCGAAGATTTAGAGAGTCATTCCCGAGGCATAGGGTAGAACTTCCTCGTTGAATGTTGCATACACGGATGCATCATCTTAACCAATAAGATGGATGGGAAACCGATGGATCGATTCTAATGAATTCGACCGAGTCAAACTCTTAAGAATGTTGTCCAAATCTCTCGTTGCGAGAGAATTGTGGCATTGTCGTATTTCGACTTCGATAACACACCCATGTTGATTCCAACTGGTGCAGTGTTATCCTTCACAAACACTAATATATGTATATATTCACTACTGTACTAAAATTGATATCCAGTCTACAAAAGACTTATCAATATTCTGGTCAAATCCACATATTGTAGAAATATATGACTTCCAATGACCAAGAGGTTTGCTTTTTATCCACAAAGGACATAAGCCTGGACAGTCACCCTGTCATAGGTTCTTAAGCGAAGACCCTTCTGTTCCGAATGAATCCAGATTCCGTTTGTTCGGCATGAAAGTCTCAGGGAATCACCCCTATTTTCTGCTTTCGAACGAAATCATGCAATACTAAGTGGTAAGAGAGTTCAAGGTCTGATTAACTCTCTACTTCTTAGGGAATTACCCCTAGACCACTCAAGCTTTGCTCGAAAGATAAACTTTCCTATTCATTCCACTCTTTTCCATGTAGATCCAATTACTCCCACCGGGCCCGAGACGCTCGGGTGGTTCTACAAGAGTATGAACAGAATCGGAGTACCAAACTCCATTCACGGGGTTATGGCTATTAAACCAACCTATATTATCGAATCCTATCCGCTCACAAAAGAGCCATAGGTCAATCGATCCTCGACTACAAAGTCCCGAGAACTCGTAATGGGTAATGGATAAACCATACTCCCACTACATTTCGGGTGGATCAAAATTTCGATTTAGTTTAGTAGTGTTTAGTGTTATCACCAACAACCGATGTTGGATGTGGTCTGATTTTAATCAGTTAGTAACTACCTTGAGTAACCGTACTCCAAGGTTCAAGGTTTGTTGTTCATAGACTCTATCAGAAAGGATGCAACAAAGATAACTCGTCCCTTCCCGATGTCAAGAATCTGATAACGAACCTTTTTCTCAATGCTACAAGATATATAATGATTGGTTACTGACCGAACGTGTATGTGAAATTCCCAGTCAAACCATCAAGCATCATGTGCTAAATGCTTATATTGACGGAATTTGGGTGAACCGAATCCACTCATTATCCGTTAATTCCAAAGCATATTCTAGGTAGACTTCTCGGTTTTACACTTCAATGTAAACCGTTATTTCACTTCCAATATCTTTATTGAGTTAAGCAGTGTATTGTGGCACATCTACAACTATGTAAAGGCAATTTAACGGTTTCTCACTTAGTGAAAGCATTTCACTATAAGGCAGGCCGAGCATCAGTCCCTACGACTATGTGATGGCCCATTTCTGAGTATAGAATACTCCATCTCTGTTGAAAACAGAGAAAACCTCAAAATATTTTGGATAAACTTGCCGGGGTTTTTGAATAGTTATCAGATAAGAAGTCACTACTCAGAAGCTCCTACTAGCTTGTTTCTTTCATCAGACCCCGAAGGTCGTCATGAACAAGAAATGTTACTTCTTTATAACCATTATCCTTTCCAAATTGAAAGGAAACTTAGTCATTGAACCTTTGAGACAATATAACCAGATCGGGAGAAAGGAATCACCTTGAGCCGTCTTCAGTCTTGTCTTTTAGGGACTATGCACTAACTATGGAATATGAAGAATCGTTTATCTAAATATAGAAACCAATTGCTTTTAATAGTTCTTAAGATGTGTTTTATATACATATTTCAATTTGTTGTAAGTGGTTTTGACTTTATCAAACAAAAGTCCGAGTCTTGGATTCGTACTACAAATGGTATATTCACTTTCTATACGACAAACAAATTATCGACTAGAAGGTAAATCCATTCGTTCCAACGAATCTTAAACAACAAAAAAATAAATCTTCGCGATATCCAAGGATTGAATCCGAGATTCATTTCCTCATATCACTCCCACTATTCTAGCTAAAATTAATCGCCCGTTGTTTACTCTTTTAATCGTTAAATGCACTTCGCCTTGTTCTTCCAAAGAACTTAGCTCAAGAAAATCGCCAAGGATTCATAGGTTGGTGATCCGAAATCACTATCCTTATCCTATGATTTTCGGTTTATTAATTTTCGGTTTAGCCTTAAAATCAACTCGTTTTAGATGACTAACACTCTTAGACATACTCTCCCATTCTTGACTTTCCGTAAATGGAAACGAGTTTTGAAGCTGGCGGTTCGTGTGAGTAGACACTACTCTCGAACCGTGGGATGTCTATTTCGAGTGTTACTTGTCGGGACTTCTCGGATTTTCTAATATACTAGAAAAATAACAAATCATAACATTAAAGCTCCCACTAGTTTATCGGTTCCAAATACCGTCTAACCAAAGAATGCTTTATTTTATGATTTTCCAATTTTTCAATTTGAAAATCTCTCGTGTAAACACTTACACAGTTCTAATGTTTCCAGAAAAATACAAACCATAAAACTCCCACTAGTTCATCGATTCCAAATATCGTCTAACTAGCAACATTTCATGACTTTCCGGTTTTTCAATTAGAACGGTTACGTGTGTAGTCACTACACACTGAAAATTCACTAGAAGAATTTTCAAAGTCCGTAATCACCTTTGATCAAACTAAGTTTGTCTCTCGTTTGACACGAATGACACTAGTGACATACCTATATGTCACTCTGGTTTTTAAAAGGCTTAAGAGAAAATATCTCTTCCGAGAAATAATTGCATTATCGATTAACTAGTTCAACGTCCTAGTTACTTTCCACTTTTTAACGAAGTCAATACTAGTCAATTGTAAGCAATTTAGTAAGGGATAATGCTGTAAATAAAATGACATAAATTAATTCAAGTTTAACACTACTATATTTAAATTTTAGGAATTGTAAACTAAAAATTAAGTCTACTCTACCATTCCGAGGTTTTAACCTTGCATCTCAGTGCCGCCGTAGGGTAGGTCAAAGAGATCAACGGTTAAATCAATGAATAACTTGTGAGAATCGATATCCCACGAGAATCGAACATCCCTTTATTCATTGACTACCTTCCTTTTTTAGCCTAGGTATTTATCAAAAAATACCCTTGATGAGTGTGACCTACTATATCAGATCTCTTAGGTACGCCCCGAGTGTGCCGTCGTAGGATAGGTCGGTGACCCGACGAGTACCCGTAAATCCTATCCTTTCGGAGACCAAGCCATGAATGTTGATAGGGGTGAACACCATCCGTAGGGGGACGAAATCAAAGCGCCGCGAGGCGTCACCCTTCTCTCACTTACTTGCATCTATAGTAGAGGCCGTGGGGTTGGGTGTCGCCTCCCCGCTCCCACTCAATATTTTGGAAGTGGTGGTGGGTTAACTAACCACGTCTTTTTGATGTTAACATAAAAGCACATCAAATCAAGGATTCCGAATGGTGTCGGTAACGTAGGCAAGCCTACCCGTCCTATTCGTTGGAACATATGTGACGGTCGGACGAAATCGGGTCAAGAGAGCCCTATTGAGATTAGAAGGAATCACCCCTCCGCTCTCGGTTTGGCTTAGTCTTGCCGGACCCCCGTGCATACATCACACTAGGAGGGTTAAGTCGTTTGAGCGAAGCTCGATTGACCACCCAACCTAAAGGCGAACCGTTTTTATCCAAGATTTATTGTTCTTTTACCATCATTCAATCTCGTAGACACTACGAATTGAAAACGTGATCTCGTTTCAGCTTTAAGGCGGTTCACCGAGAACACACACCGAAAGGCTAACGATTTCATAACCCGTCCTCGGATCTTTAATTAGTTACTAAATTTATTAATTACCACGTATTAATTAAATTTCAACTAATTACACGAGTTTGTATACATGCCTATTTTAATTACCAAAATTAAAATTCTACATGTATGCATGGAGTGGATTTATGATATGATGCATGTCATGGCAATTCCGTTTTTTATATCTATTTTATGATCGAACACATAAAAAATAAATTGCGGAAAATTTAAACACCGAGATGGATCGTTGGCACCCCCGTATCTAATCTATTAGAAAATAAAAACCAAAACCCTAACTAGGGTTTACTACTTTCTAACTAAATCTGCAGCTGTTCGAACTCTTTGACGATCGGCATACTAAACGAACTCGGATCGGGACGAAACTTTCCAGATCTTATCTTCACTCCTTGAACTTCAATATGGACGGTTGGATCGGTGCTTAGACTTACCAATTTTCTCCAGTAAACCGCCAAACTTGCTGCTGAATCTGACTTTAACTGCACTGCATCAAGGACTTCCTGAGGCAGATCGGGAATCGAGATGAATCCCGATCGACCTGCAATTTTTATGATACATCCAAAACTCATATTTGATCAATCTGAACGGTCGGATTTGCTTTTCAACGGTCCAAACTCTCCCAGAAAATCGAGGAAGTCACAGGTAGGGTTTCTGTGAATCCTGCGTTTTTCTGTTACAGCAGCCTCTTCGCAGAATCAAACGGATATCGAAACGGACTCTGATCGACGCCAAAATTTGTGGAGTTGATCATCATCTTCTAATCTTGATTCTGACCGGAGGGATCTTCGTTTCAACGGTTCGATCAACGGGAAACACGAAATAACTAAACAGCTACTAAACAGATCTATTTTCCTGGAAATTAAAATTGCAATAAAAAAAGAATTACATAATTTCCTATACTCATATGGACGAATTTTCATCGTTTATATGAGTTTACAATAGATCTAACGGGTAAACAGTGCCAACCCCAATTCATCTCTTCAACCACGACATTCATAAGCATAAAAATTAAACATATGCATCGGCCCCCTTTTAAAAAAAAATTGGGACAAAAAATCTACATTACCACTCCTAGATCTAATATTTTATACGTATAAATATAGATCACCTTGGCGACTGATACCACTGTTAGTAATACCATCCGCAGCGGAAACGATTTATGGATCTAGATCTATAAACTACACGTAATAAAATAACTAGATCTATTCTACAAGGGGTTGTAGAACATACCTCTTGGATCTCAAAATCCAAGTTGAAGAACCGCAATAGGATGAACGAAGGAAAGCGTGAAGAGCACCACGATCTTCCGTACGTGTGATCCAAGCAACTCCCGGTGGAAGGAAATCCTCGTCTCGAATCCTTACGATATGCTACCCGGAAAAATCTCCAAGATTTTCCCCTTGACTCCCCTTGGCCGAAATTTTCCTTCTCCTCTCTAAGAGGTAGAAGTCGAAAATTACATGTGTGTTAAGGCTTGGGAGAACTCTCTTTATATAGGAGAGTAAAACTTAGCCTCCAAGGATTTTATAATTAATACAAAATCAATTATGATAATCCTATTAAATAAAAGATAATCCCAAAATATTCTAGAACAAATCTAGAATAATATTTATCTTTATTTCTTTCCATAAATATTTATCCAATAAATATTTTATGCACATGTCTTATTAATCCACAAGAAACTAATTCTTGTTCCAAAAATAAGGCATGGGGCGAAAATTACATGCATTGACCTAGTCAATATTAATTTTGCCATTACACAATAATCGGTAAGATTATGGAAAATGTCTTTTCCACATATTTAATTATTTAGCCCAACTAATTTAATAGTCCACTAAACAATTAATTCACATATCGTTTTAATAAAGTCCAACAAGAACTAAATTAATATTATTAGGATTCGACGTCCGAGAATATAGCTATGCTTTATATTAGGAGCGCACGTCGGGGAATTACGTGGACTAATAATCGGCGGCTCCGATAAATCAAATAAATAATTATAGAATAATTATATTCGATAAATCAATCACGGGAATATGCCACCATAATCCCGAGACCGCACTCCTCCGATTATCGATTATATTTATCTCGTCACGATAATAATAATAAGCGTCCATTGATATAATCATTACATATGGATTAATCCTCCATAGATCGTTCATTCTAAATCGGGAAGTTACCGTTAACCCTTTTTAGAACCTCTTATCCTTATTTACCATTAACCCCCTAGTGATCAATTAATTCATACAACTCACCGGTGATCAATCGGTGTGATATGAACTCGCGCGATCGATCGGTTTCTAGGATTAACAAATAAAGGAGCTGTTCATCTACTTCCATAAATGGAAGGAATGGATTCCGTATCCGTGATAACACGTACTACTCACTCAATACAAGTACAATGCCAAGATGGGGTAATTCGGACCACGGACTCGGTGTAATCCTTAACCGTCAAGTCAAACTTCATACCGATTCAAGCGGTTGATCGTGATCACCTCGGGATTAAGATATATCCATAAATATGATCATCCATTGATTCGATAAGACTTCTCGATTACGGAATTATATCGTGAACTCTAATCAAATCGGTCCAAACCCTATATGATATATCTATCATATATAAATGCCCCATTAGGTTCTCTTAACCGAAAGTCCGGATAAGACAATCACACCTATTGTGTTCGGGCGCATTAATAGCACGTTAAAGGAGAGACCCGATACTCTCGATTAACTTCACTACGGGCTAATTGTATTTTAAGTACATCTTCACTAACTCAATCCTCCCGTGTATATACCATACACCGAGTTAAGTGATTACATAAACGATATACTTAGGGTTTTACGTAGTGTAAATACTATGTCACATCGGTGATTATGAGAATAATAAATATGAATAATAATATCATTTCATTTATTAAATAAAACAATTACAAAAATTGTCTTTCGGGCATCACACCTAACATATATATATATATATATATATATATATATATATATATATATATATATATATATATATATATATATCCCTTGTTTTAGGGGTTTTTCTTTCTTTTATTCTTTTTTGAAGGGTAGGGCATTTTATTTCAATGATAGAAATCTTCCTTGTTCAAGTCAAAATCGGCATAAATGCTACCACTACTAGATCATTCAAATCTCAAGGTAAAAGTACAGTGAACCTAAAGTTATAAGATATTTATAATAGTTGCATTATTTTTTTGTGGCAGCAACAGGTGATGTTTTTCAGAAGGATGTATAATCTATATTTTATACCCCATGAATCCTTCTTGCTAGAACAATATTCAGACAGTGTAAATTATTTGGTCGTATATTGCAATGCTTGGGGTGTCGTCCTGCCCGAAACCCCCTATATAATAAATATATATGGTAATAATGGAGTCACGTTGCATGTTAACAAATAGAAACGTTTCCAAGTCATATATGTGGCCGGACCATCATAAATTTGTCTCGTGGCAAAGTTGTAGGATTGTAGCTAGACTTGAGACATTATCAATAAAACGACGTAATTTTTAATATATATATATATATAGATTATTTTCATATTTCGGGTGTAACACTTATACTTGATAGACTACTTCCTTAGGTAGTTGAGAGAATCATGGCTCAAAGTTTATTTTTGTTTAACGATATTAGTTTACGTAGAATACCGATGAACAATTTATTGTATTTTTATTATATATCCATTACTTTTCACTACTTACTCACGACTATTAGATTAATGATAATCAAAAGATATTTTAGAATTTTATTTTCTATAAGATCAAATATAACTCAACATAAACACGAGAAATTAACGACACATGTCATGTTTTATTTATTTATTTTTATTAAAGAATATCTTCTCTGTGTTATAGAATATATTTAAAAGAGGACAAAGAATTTCTCAGAAAGGACCCAATTTGTGTGCTGTATGTACGCGTTTTGCATTATTTATTTATTCAATCAACTGTGCATCTTTCACCCGCTGATCAAGGCAATCTTCATATTATATATATATATATATATATATATATATATATATATATATATATATATATATATATATATATATATATATCCCGGTTAAATGATGACCATTACACTTGAAAACACCATAGTATGTTGAGTATATTTATTTTGATTTGATTCACTAATTGTTACTTTAATTAAGTGATTAATTCTTATGCTATAGGTGTTAATTAAAAATATTATCTATAGATTGAATATACTTACTAGCTGTATGAAATAAGTATTTCGAATAATCTGTCCCTATAACCAATCTTAGGATTACAATTTTATACTTTTTACAAACGTGTTTAAGGTCGACCTATCACTTCACACATGTGAAAAGTTTAATTTCTTGTGGGTCAAGTTAATTATATATTAAAAAGATACTCATGATCTTAACTTAATTATTAAGACTAGTGAACGTTAGTCGTGCAAGGCACGACGGACCCAACATAAATCGTTACCAACGATAATATCAAAGAATAGATCCCTAACGTGAAATAAATCGCGTAAGCTTAAACCGTAACAAATTCAAGACACAAAACAAAGAGAGCAAGAGAAACATATCACATTCTCTCCAAGATGTAGCTCTTTCTTAGAGACGTGAAGATTGTGAATCACTCTCTTCCAGCCCTATCAGGAGTTTCCATCTACAAAATAAACTACAATATGATGTATCGGAAAACAATGTCATAAATTCGATCACTTTAGCTTCAACTTTACGCAATGAACATTATAGAAAAACAATAAGCGGACCATAACTACACGGTCAAATCTCCCGGGACGCCTTATCTTCCAGATCATTAATATGCTTGAAAATGTGTTTCACTCATTTTCTATACGACATTTCACTTTTTTATCATTAATGAATACGTCATTGATCTCGTGTTCATTCATTTGGTGGAAAAAAAATACGTGTCAAACGGTATGAAGAATATAAAAAGTGATTTGGTATTCCAACGTCAATTTTAGCGACGTTCGTATTGCAAACGGTTCCACTGACGTTATGTTGTTCAAAATAATAAAAACATTTAATGTGTTGTCCACGTGGTCACATGTGGGCACACCTTCTTGACGCGGATATTTTTTTGCCCTTATTTTTTTGTTGTTGTATTTTATAGCTAAACTTCACTCATCTTCCATAGGATACTACACAGTAGAACTTCAAATCCGTCGGTCTTTCCTTTTTTTCCATTTTCGCACAAACTACTAACGGTACACGTTTGGTTAAAAAAAAATTACGCGGTTTTATTCAATTGTTGTGCCGAAAGCGAATCGAAAATTTTCGGTTGATTGAAATTGAAATTGAATCCGCACTGTCTGTTGGAGGTAATAAAAATAAACCGTATCGAAATATACACTTTGGTTCGGTTTATGTAACGGATAGTTGAACAAAAAATTTCGTTTTCTATATAACGCTAATCGAAATTCCGGTTTTACCGAAGGGAAAAAAAACCTGTTAAAAAAAGAAAAAAATGAATCGTATCGAAATTTTTAAAAAAATACACGGTATTATTCAATTATTGTGCCGAAATCGAATCAAAAATTTTATGTTGTTTGAAATTTAAAATTGAATCCGCACTGTCTGTTGGAGATAATAAAAATAAACCGTATCGAAATAATATACACTTTGGTTCGGTTTATGTAACGGAGAGTCAAACAAAAAATTTCGGTTTCTATATAACGCTAACCGAAATTCCGGTTTTTACCGAAGGAAAAAAAAACCGCTGTTAAAAAAGGAAAAAAAAAAATGAATCGTGTCGAAATTTAAAAAAAAAATACCTGGTTTTATTCAATTGTTGTACCGAAATCGAATCGAAAATTTTCGGTTGTTCGAAATTTAAAATTGAATCCGCATTGTCTGTGGTAGGTAGTAAAAATAAACCGTATCGAAATACGCACTTTGTTTCGGTTTATGTAACGGAGAGTCGAACAAAAAAATCGGTTTCTATACAACGCTAACCGAAATTCCGGTTTTTACTGAAGGGAAAAAAAACCGCTGTTAAAAAAATAAAAATGAATCGTATCGAAATTTTATAAAAAAATACACGGTTTTATTCAATTATAGTGCCGAAATCGATTCGAAAATTTTTGGTTGCGGGAAATTTAAAATTGAATCCGCACTGTCTGTTGGAGATACTAAAAATTAACCGTATCGAAATATATACACTTTGGTTCGGTTTATGTAACGGAGAATCGAACAAAAAATTTCGGTTTCTATACAACGCTAACCGAAATTCCGGTTTTTACCGGAAAAAAAAACTGCTTTTTGGAAGAAAAAAAAGAGATGCCACGTGTCAGTCACAGAGTCTGTCACGTGGCCTCTTTGGAGCAAAACTTCTTAACACTTTATAGAGAGAAGAGAAACATATCACATTCTCTCCAAGATATGGCTCTTTCTTATGAAGATTGTGAATCACTTCTCTTCCAGCCTTATCAGGAGTTTCCATCTACAAAAATAAACTACAATATGATGTATCGGAGAACAATGTCATAAATTCAATTACTTTAGCTTCGACTTTACGCAATGAACATTATAGAAAAATATAAACAGCGGACCATAACTACACGGTCAAATCTCCCGGGACGCCTTAGCTTCCAGATCATTAATATGCTTGAAAATGTGTTTCACTCATTTTCTATACGACATTTCACTTTCTTATCATTAATGAATACGTCATTGATCTCGTGTATATTCATTTGGTGGAAAAAAAAACACGTGTCAAACGGTCTGAAGAATATAAAAAGTGATTTGGTATTCTAACGTCAATTTTAGTGACGTTCGTACTGCAAACGGTTTCACCGACATTATGTTGTTCAAAATAATAAAAACATTTAATGTGTTGTCCACGCGGTTACATGTGGCACACCTTCTTAACGCGGATATTTGTTTGCTATTATTTTTTTGTTGTTGTATTGTATAGCTAAACTTGACTAATCTTCCATAGTACACTATACAGTAGAACTTCAAATCCATCGGTCTTTCCTTTTTTTTCTTCATTTTTTGCACAAACTACTAACGGTACACATTTGGTTAAAAAAAATTACGTGGTTTTATTCAATTGTTGTGTCGAAAGCGAATCGAAAATTTTTGGTTGATTGAAATTGAAATTGAATCCGCATTGTCGGTTGAAGGTAATAAAAATAAACTGTATCAACGTATACACTTTGGTTCGGTTTATGTAACGGATAGTCGAACAAAATATTTCGGTTTCTATATAACGCTAACCGAAATTCCGGTTTTTACCGAAGGGGGAAAAAAACCTGTTAAAAAATGAAAAAAAAAATATGAACGTATCGAAATTTTAAAACAAATACACGGTTTTATTCAATTGTTGTGCCGAAATCGAATCGAAAATTTTCGGTTGTTTGAAATTTAAAATTGAATCTGCACTGTCTGTTGGAGATAATAAAAATAAACCATATCGAAATAATATACACTTTGGTTCGGTTTATTTAACGGAGAGTCAAACAAAAAAATTCGGTTTCTATATAACGGTAACCGAAATTCTGGGTTTTACCGAAGGGAAAAAAAAACCGCAGTTGAAAAAGGAAAAAATAAAGAATCGTGTCGAAATTTAAAAAAAATTACCCAGTTTTATTCAATTGTTGTGGCGAAATCGAATCGAAAAATTTCGATTGTTTGAAATTTAAAATTGAATCCGCACTGTCTGTTGGAGGTAATAAAAATAAGGGCCAAAGACCAAAAAGTACACAAAATGGACTTATTGGACTTATAAGGACAAAAAGGAATCTGTTGGACTTATAAGGACACAAATTAGATAGATAGACTCAAATACCCTTAATGAAGAAAAAAAAAAACAAAATAAAAAATATAAAAAAACAGGCGCATTGCTAATGTTTTTTTTTATTATTATTTTTTATAATAAAAAAAAAACATTGTTCAGTTTTTTTTTTTTTAATATATATTTTTTATAATAATTATGGCGCTGTACAGTTTTTATTTTTTATTTTTATTTTTTTTTTAATTATAAAAAAAACGATGTATTGACCATCGCGATTCAATGACCACCCCCGATACATTGACCACCGCGATTCAATGACCACCGCGACGCATTGACCACCCCGATGCATTGACCATCGCGATGCAATGACCATCCTGATGCACCGCGACGCCCGATGCGATGACCATCACGATGCAGAGACACCGCGATGAAGTGACACCGCGATGCAGAGACACCGCAATGAAGTGACACCGTGATGCAGAGACATCGCGATGCAATGACCACCCCCGATGCAGAGACACTACGATGCAGAGACACCGCAATGCAACTGCGATGCAAAGATACCGCAATGAAGTGACACCACATTGCAGAGACACCGCGATAAGTGACACGCAATGCAGAGACACCGCGATGCAGACACCGCGATGCAGAGACAACGCGATGAAGTGACACCGCGATGCAGTGACCACCCCCGATGCAGAGACAACCCCACCCGCGATGCAGAGACGCCTCAATGAAGTGACACCACGATGCATTGACCACGCCAGATCCATTGATCACCTCGATACAGTGACCACCTACGATGCAGAGACACCACGATGCACTGACCAACCCAGATGCAGAGACACCGCGATGCAGGGACCACCCCCGATGCAAAGACATCACGATGTTATAACATTTGACGATGTAGAGACATCGCGAATAAGAGACACCGCGATGCAGAGACACCGCGATGAAGTGACACCGTATTGCAGAGACACCACGATGAAGTGACACCGCAATGCAGAGACATCGCAATGTTATAACATTTGACGATGCAGAGACACCGCAATACAGAGACACCGCATTGCAGAGACACCATGATGAAATGACACCGCAATGCAGAGACACGGCGATGCAGAGACACCGCGATGCAAAGACACCGCGATGAAGTGACACCGCAGTGCAAAGACACCGCGATGAAGTGACACCGCGATAAGTGACACCGCAATGCAGAGACACCGCGATGCAGTGACCAACCCCGATGCAGAGACACCGCGATGAAGTGACACCGCATTTATGCAGTGACATCGATAATTTATGCAGTGACTTCGACAATTTATGCAGTGACATCAACAATTTATGCAGTATGATCAAAAGAAATCGAAGTGAAGAGTATGATCAACAATTTCGATTCAGGATGAAAATCAATAAGTTTTTTATTTTTATTTTAATGAAAGACAATTAATGTACCCAAAAATAATAATTGAAAATTAAAATTGATATCATCAAATATGAACTGGACTAAGCGTTGGAGATATCGCCATGCCGTAACGGCAAGAAACCCTTCGGAAACCCTCACAACCACCATACAACTCCACACCCGCTTCTTCTCCGGCGCCGCCGTCAACCACCACCTCTGTGAGTCTCCTCTCCCATGCAACCAACCTCTTCTTCATACGGCATTGCTTCTAATTCCTCCTGATCAACATTTTCTTCAGGAAATTCACAACCCATCATCACCGAATCTGATTCTTTGTTGTCTTCTTGCTCTAAAATATCACCTGAATTAAAAATGTTTTCTTCATCAAAAGGGACCAATCGGAGAATTAACAGGCCATCATTGCGATCCGCTATAAAATACTCATGGTGCTTCACTTTTTCCTCGGTAATCACTAATCTGCCATCACTTGTATAATGCCGCTTCAATACCCACGGCATGTGAGAAGGCAAATTCCCAGTCCTCACTAACGCTGTTATCGGCGTCGGATACTCTTTCTCCAACTTTTTCTTCTTTCCTCCACCTCCACCTCCACCACCACCACCACCACAACCACCACCACCACCAACTTTTCGGCCGCCGGATCCAGACGAAATAACCGGAATTAACTCATCAAAATCGGATATCAAATCAACGCAACTCTCTAACCCAACACAATCACCAAAACACTCCAGATTGCTGTGCATTGAAGTGAAATTAAATTAATATTTTTTTTCCAAATCAAAAAAAGAGGGGTTTTTTTTTGTTTTTGTTTGTGGCAACGGGTCGGACCCATGAAACTGTGGCAGTAAATTTGAAGATAAAAGCACCACCACCGTCTCCGCCGTATGGGGATGCTCAAAACACGGCGGCGCGGCGTGCGCCGATCAACTTGGTTTATGTGCTTGATGTTAGCGGCGGGATGAATGGAGCTAAGCTGCAGATGTTGAAAAGAGCTATGCGTTTTTTTTTTTGAATAAAGGGTAAATTAGTAAACTATGATATAATGTGTCCTTATAAGACCAACAGATTCCTTTATGTCCTTATGAGGCTAATAAGTATAAAAAACTATACTTTTAAGTAATAAACCCTAAAAATAAACCGTATCGAAATATATACTTTGGTTCGGTTTATGTAACGGAGAGTCGAACAAAAAAATTCTGTTTCTATACAACATTAACCGAAATTCCTGTTTTATAACCGCTGTTAAAAATGAAAAAAAAAATGAATCGTATCAAAATTTTTAAATAAATACATGGTTTTATTCAATTGCATGTAGTGCCGAAATCGATTCGAAAATTTTCGGTTTCTTGAAATTTAAAACTGAATCCGCACTGTCTGTTGGAGGTACTAAAAATGAACCGTATCGAAATATAAACACTTTGTTTCGGTTTATGTAACGGAGAGTCGAACAAAACATTTCGTTTTCTATAAAACGCTAACCGAAATTCCTGTTTTTATTGAAAAAAAGAAAAAGAAAAAAGGAACTGTTGTTGGGAAGGAAAAAAAAAAAGAGGTGTCACGTGTCTGCCACAGAGGCTGCCACGTGGCCTCTTGGGATCAAAGCTTTTTAAGGGCACTCCCAGCAGCAGAAGCCCTATACGATGTCATATCCCTAAAATGAAGATAAAAAATAGAGTTGTGCCTCAAATAGCTCCTACAGCAGAGTCCATATCCATATTTATTTTTAGGGATATGAACAGTGCATTCCTACTTGTGGGGATGATGCACTATTCATCGTCCTAAACATATTTAATTGTTAAAAATTATAGGGATAGGGATGCTGCTGGAGTGAAATAATAAATATTTAATGTGTATAAATAGGGTTGTTAGGTAGAATATGTATTATTTAATATTATTTGAAATGTTATAGGGATAATGATAGGGATGTTGTTGTAGAGGTTTTTGAATTGAGATGTTGTAAAATAGGAATATATATTATTTTATATTATTTTAAAGATAAATTTGCTTAACACTTCATAAAGAGAAGAGAGAAAATAGATAAGAGATATATTGATTCCACTCATATGTGTGCGTGTATAATAAGGGATAAGAGATATATTGATTTTCCACATAAAATTTTATTTCAATATGATTTTTGTGCGAATTTCCCGTATAATAAATATTGATTTGATTCGGTAATTTAATTTAACGCTTCAGCCTTCACATCAATCAAATAAGATCTGTTTTATAAAATTACTAATTAATTAATAGGTTTAAGATACTATCAAAATCAAGCTTGATACTAATTTGACAATACCAAAATAACTAAACAAAGGATTAGTTAATTATATATACATTATACTTTAATGATGGTAGATGGACTTTGTGTTCACTTGGGGCCTTGTTATTGTCAATTTGTCATCATGGTTGATTTACCGTGACATTAGATTTTGGATTTAGTTTCGAATTTACATATATAGAAACTGAATATTTAGGTTGTGTTTGTTTTGCCTTGTAGTTTTTTTGAGAGTTTTTTTTTTACATCACATCATCAATTATTTCTTACAATTCTTCCATCAATCAAATCTTCAACTACAAATAAAAAAATATTAAATCGTCTCTCATCATTTCACTTTATCAACTTTATTACATTTTATACCATTATTTTATTTTATCTTTATTTTGTTAAACTATTATTACATTTTATACCATTATTTTATTCATTATTCTACTTATGATGGAGTAAAGCATTACTTAGGGTTTAGATTTAATCTCGGCCGTCCATCAAAGCCGAGTTTTAATCGGATTAAAAATCCTTTTAAATAACCAATAAATTATAAATAGCATATTTCCTATTAAAACCGAATGTCTATAAGACCATTATTACGGGGAGAGAAATTAATCGGGTTAAATTAATAGTCCGACTAAATTTTTCTTACATTCTCCCACTTGGTCGATAGGAACAATCATCAGTGTTTTCCTTTCAAGGATCATAAGACGCGCGTTATATGCTAAACAATTTCTTTAGTCGGTTAGCGTAAGTGTCATCATTAATCTAGCTGTCAATGCGAGTCATAGCGGTTACACATCATTCTGCAACATGCTTCCTTCTATGCACCACAACATTTACAACTGTCTTAACTAGACCATAAGCGGAGATTACATAAACGGTCCCATTATGTCTTTGCAAGAGACAATTTCTGTTATAATATATCCATTCGTAAGGTGTGTACACAATGGAAAACAGAAAACAATAATGATGTAAAAGAGTGACATTAAGAGCTCCACAAATGTCAAACATAAGTATAAATACATAGCAGAACATGATAATTAGGAGCTATCCTCAAGACTCATTCTGTCATTGTCTCTCTGTTATGTCTTGGGGTAGTCCTTTCGTAAATATTTCTGCAACCATAAGATTTGTCAATTTGTGTTTAATGACAAACAATTATCTTCTAACATCTTGCTTCAGTAATTGATATTTAAGGTCCATGTGTTTTGGTCCCTTAGATATCATGTCAAGCTTAGAGGATCCATGTCCCCAGATTGCGGCCTCATAACATGCCACGCACTCTACTTTCATGGTGGATGAGTATGGCAACTATGACTTCTGGATTTTCCGTGATACGGCACCTCCGTTTAGAAGATACACGTAGCCAAGAGTACAAAGTCTGGTGTTAGTTTATCCTCTAAAATACGAGTACGAATAACCGGTCACTGTGGGTGTCCCGATTTTCAGTATGTGAGCATGTAATTCCTGTTCCTTTAAGTATCTCAGTACTTTCTTGGCAGCTTTCCAGTGAGACATTCTTGGATTGCTTTGAAATGTACCCAGCATGCCAACAACATGACTAATGTCAGGTCTTGTACAAACCTGTACATACTATAAATTCTCTACAAGAGAAGCATAAGGATGTTTTTCCATTTCTTTACGTTCCAACTCATTCTGCGGAATAATATTAGAACAATAATGGAAGAACATGTCATCATGCCAAATCTTTCCAAAACTTTATCAATATAGGCTTTTGAGACAATCCTAAATATTAAGTGCCATGTCACGGAATATTTCTATCCCTAGCACATAGGAAGCCCCGCTTAAGTCTTTCATTTCAAAGTTCTTGACGAGATCGGCCTTGGTTTCATGTAATACACCAAGATCACTGCTGGCCAATGATAGATCATCAATATACATAATCAAAAATATGAACACACTCCCACTGATCTTGAGGTATATGCAAGGGTCGATTGTGTTCTCATTGAAACCAAAAACAGTAATGGTTTCATGAAACTTTAAGTACCGTTACCTCGAAGCTTGTTTCAGTCCATATATTGATTTCTTAAGCTTGCAGACCATGTCTTCATGACCGTCAACAATGAAATCTTTAGGCTGACGCATATAGACTTTTTCTTTCAACTCTCCATTCATAAAAATTTGTTTTCACATCCATCTTGTGTAACTCGAGATCATAATGAGCTACTAGTGCCATGATAATTCTAAAGGAGTCTTTCCTAGACACAGGGGAAATGTCTCATTATAATCAACGCCTTCTTTCTAATTGAAATATTTGGCAACAAGTCGGGCTTTATATCGTTCAATATTTCCATGACAGTCATGCTTGGTCTTGAAGACCCATTTACAGCCAACTGGTTTGTGTCCTGAAAGGTAATTAAACGACTTCCCATGCTTGATTTTCTTCCATATATTTCAATTCATCTTTCATGGCATCAATCCACTTACTGGAATTAACATCCTTAATGGCTTGTGAAAACGAAACCGGATCTTTACTTGTCCCTTCTTCATATTCTACTTGATAAAGCATATAATCATCAGGAATAGCAGATCTTCTTTGTATTTGAGATCTTCTTAATGCTGGTTCCTGCGGTGCTTCATTACTATTTTCATTGGCGATAATCTCATCATGGAGTTGTTGATCATTTAATGAATTTTCTTCATCGTTCAACGGTTCAATAATGGAGAGATTCCCAATAATTTTCGGAATAGGGTTAAAAGGGACGGGTACCCTTATTTCCTTTATGATCACATCACGAATTTTATCACTCCCATCGATTTCGCCATTCTCATGTAGAATATAGCATTATCGGTTTCATCAATTCTCGTAATATGGTTAGGACAATAAAACTATATCCTTTGGATTTTACGGGTAACCTTAAAGTAACCGCTAACGTTTCTAAATCCAATTTCTTTACTTGTGGATTGTAAATTCTAGCCTTAGATGGACATCCCCATGGTTGGAGATGCTTCAAATTAGGTTTCCACCCTTTCCACGGTTCAAAAGGTGTCTTTGGAAGCGCCTTACTTGGGAATCCTATTTGAAATGTAAAAATTTGTGCGTAAGGCATCCATCCACAATGATATAGGCATCAACATGACTCATCATTGATCTAACCATTTCCATATACGTATGATTCTGCCTTTCTGCTACACCATTCCGCCACGGAGATCCAGGCGTTGTGTATTGAGCAATAATTCCAGCTTTTGGAGAATTTATGCAAAGGGTCCGGGATGTTGTCCTGTTTCTTCATACCTTCCATAAAATTCACCACCTCTATCCAACCTTATGATTTTCACCTTTCTATCTTGTTGTCTCTCGACATCAGTTATGAACATTTGTAAAGTGTCCACATATTGAGATTTTTCATGCAACAGGTATAGATAACAATAAAGTGAATAATCATCGATAAGGGTGATAAAATACTTTTCTCCTCCAAAAGGTGAGATCATGAAAAGGTCCACAAATATCTATATCTATTATTTCAAGAAGCTGGGTACTTCTTGTGGCTAAATTGAGATATAAAATATTTAATGAGGCTAATTTACACAACACTTACATAAGAGTAGAGTATAGACAAGAAAATAAGGTGCTCCTATGGGTAGTCACCATAAATTCTTCACATAATGTCGTGATACTCACACATAATTGAGTGATATTTTGTAAAGAAGACGAACAAAGTATCTGTGGATATCCTTGACCTTCGTAATATACACTCCATTTATCTTTATGTTGTGATGATAAGATGAGTTTTCAGCAAAAGTGATATTAAGATAAGTTTAATAAAAAGGGCTACACTTAAAAGCTAACAACTTAATGCAACATAAAATTTGCTTATACCAACTAACTAGGGTCAAAACCAAATTATTCCTTAAATTGACATATCCCTTAATTTGAACCATTTGTCGGTTCAATCGAATATCAATAAATTTTCAATCACCGCTCGAATGTGATTAAAACATTTATGCATCCTCATGTCGTATTTCTTGTGGCTATACCCAACATTTGACACCATTGACATTCAAGTGTTGACAATCATACAGAAGTCAACTATACATTATGTTGACATAACTATGTGCAATCTAATACTTAAATATGGTTCTAGTATACAAGTTTATTGCCTTACTAAGCTTACAAAATAAATATGTCACGATCTAATCACTGAACATAATGTGAATAGTCGTTATATGTCAAGAATTTGAGCTGCTGTGGCAATACTCTAAACTTGACACAACTACAAGACATATTTCTAATATTTGCAAAATTCAATAATTAAAAGGCCAAAACTTTATGATATGTCAAAAATTTATATGAACCAAATATCAACAAACATATGTAATTTAGGAAAAGGTCGTTAAGGACAAGTTTAGATCTTATTTGGATAAATAGGACAAGAAAATAACGCAATGGTTGTGAAGGACAAAAAATGATGTATATCCAAAAATACCCTTTATAATTATAACTAGTCTGATTCCTCTATTATGAGCATCATTCATCCATTATCCCAAATCTAGAAACCCTGGCCTCCATCTCTTCTCCTACCTTTCTGATTTTGAATCCGGCTGCCATCAGAAAATCCGGCTGCCATCGTTTTTTCATCATTGAATCCGGCTGCATTGAATGCTCGATTTGGTCACGTTTATTCATACAGAGACGTGAAAGCCGATGTCTTTCATCTTTCTCTTCTGATTCGAAGTGTAAATGGTGAAATTGATCCATTTAGTGCGTTGATTCACTTCCGTTTTCTGAATTGCGGCAGAGTTGAAGAAATGGAGACCGAGAAGGCCGAAGATTCGGTAGTGTCTCTGTTTTGCCTCCCTTTTCTTTTTTCTCGCCGCTGATCTCCATGGATTCGTTTAGTGGAAGCTTTTCTTCTTTGGCGGTTTTTTCTGGCGATTGGGCTCCTCTGATTGCAGATCTGCTTGCTGTGTGGGTTGCAATCGTTGGATGCTTTGTAGTTCTTGGCGATTGGCGGCTTTTACCTCTCGCCGCCGGTGGTTATTCTCTCTGGTTTTTTTGGTCTCCGGCGTGTGGCGAGGCTTCTTGTCCCTGGTTCAATGGCTGCGTTTAGCTATTTGATATAAGTGCAGTTTAGCTATTTGATATAAGTGCAGAGCTTTTGTGCAATCAAAATTTGTCTGGTTCGTTAAATTTAGATACCTGTGCACCTTCAGATATGTTTTTTTGGTCTCCGTAAAATGGTTAAATAAGATGTAAAATGGTTCGTTTTGGTTGATACTTCCGCCATTCATTAGGCGAATTTGCTGCTAATTATCCAAAAAAAATAAATTGAATTATATGAAGATGATATCTCTCAAACCGTGTTGATTTTTTTGCGATTTTACGCACTTTCTTTACCAAAATGATATCTCCCAAACTGTATGAACACACCCCTTTTATCTGTTCGAATTTTTTGTTTTTTTTGTTTTTTTTTTTTGTTCTTTTTCTATAAAATGTAACTGCATATGTACACGTTTGCTTGATGAGAAACTCAAGTTAGTTCGCGATTTTCTCCCATTTTTTTCACAAATGTGCACGATCTTAAGGTCCTCGAATCCCCTATTGGGTTCCCCTTCCCAATTAGGGTTTAGATTGGTAACGTTTCGGCATTTTTTCCAAGGGACATGTAGTAACGTTTCGGCATTTTTTGTAATGTTACTACATTTTTGTAATGTTACTACATTTTTGTATGAATATGCACGATCTTAAGGTACACAAATCACTATGGGGTTCCCTTTCCAAGTAGGGTATAGAAAGAGTAACATTTTGGCATTTTTTCTATGAATGTGCACGATTTTAAGGTACACAAATTCTCTATTGGGGTTCCCTTTCCCCAGTAGGGTATAGAAAGCAATGGAAACACCCTCAAACATAGTAACACATAATGTAGTAACTCGTAGTAACACCAACACGTAGTAACACCAGCACGACTTTAATGTGAAAAGAAAAAAAAATTATTATCATTAAGGGTATTTTTGTACATCTCTTTTTTTTTGTCCTTCTCAACCAAATATTATTTTTTTTGTCCTATTCTTCATTTAAGATGTAAAGTTGTCCTTTAGGACCACCACCCGTATGTAATTTGCATTTTAATGATATTCAGTCACTTTATCAATATGTGACTTTGTTGCTTCAAATGTCATAACTTTAATCATTAACAATAATAAATGATTAAACACACAATATGTGACAACTAATATTCAAAATAATAGCCCTTCAAATTCATCACAACAATATTTACACATTGATTAAGTACACAAATCGAAAGTAAAGCAGGAATGAACTGCTATTATAAAACGATCAATATCATTAGTCACATATTATTTAACACTTAATGTGCTAAAACATCATTTATATAAAGCGGGACCAATACATTAATCAATTATCTATAGATCTAGAACATCATAATAATCACACGGTAAAGATGACAGAATTACCTCCGTTTGTGGCCATGATGTTGCTGCCGGAGATGGCTGCCGGAGACGAAGTTTGTCTTTGCTTTGACGAGGATGCGGTATCTCTCTCTCCTGCCTACAACCGTTATGTGTTGGTTTTTTTGTATGCTTTATGATGGAGTAAAGCATTGCTTTTATAGGTGGAGAGAGGGCCGAAATCCGAATTGACTTAGGGTTTAGATTTAATCTCGGCCGTCCATCAAAGCCGAGTTTTAATCGGATTAAAACTCCTTTTAAATAACCAATAAATTATAAATAAGATATTTCCTATTAAAACCGAATGTCCTATAAGACCACTATTACGGGGAGAGAAATTAATCGGGTTAAATTAATAGTCCGACTAAATTTTTCTTACATATTTCACCAATCATTTCATAATCTACACAAATTTCAAAAAAAATATTTTAACTTTCTAATCATTACTTCAATCACTTTATCTAAAAAAACCCCAAAAAAACTTCAAAAAAAAAAAAAAACTTCAACTCAAAGCAGACACAACCTTAACATTTGTAGAGTCAAATACTCAACTCGTGCCACCATTTGCAATAGTGAATCAATGACACCATATATTTCGGGCTTAATTAAGGCTTAATTAGTTTCGACTTTACAAAGGTCGAAACTGAACATTCAACATTTACAAAGTCAAATACTGAATTTATATTCGATTTTTTTTAGATTAAAGAAGATATAACACATTCTCACATATGTATATATATATATATATATATATATATATATATATATATATATATATATATATATATATATATATATGCACACACACGAGAGAGGGAGTAAATAAAGACAAAAACAACCGGAGATTACAAGAATATATGTTTTCTTTTTTATGAGAACGTCTACCAAGATATCATATTAATCCTCATCTTTGTCTTTTTCAGCTCCTAATATAAAAAAGAAAAACATATAATTAACAATAATGTGGCTTATGCCAGTTGTTGAAATTGACAAAAAAACATGATAAATATAGTGATAAAAAACCGTAGAACAACTTGAGTCAAGCTCTACGGTTCAGAAATCCTAATAGAGATAAAACTACTATCATTTATTTGAATAAATTAAGATAAACACTAGAAATTAAATTTAATCCAATTTATCTCCATATAACAATTTTATCTCTTCTTTTGACTCCATCCGTATATCTCTTGTGGGTTTATCTTCTAATATCTTCTCTCAAACGAGGTCGGGTTTGGATGCCGAGTTT
The DNA here is from genome assembly GCA_036785695.1 of Gentiana straminea. Classification (NCBI taxonomy): domain Eukaryota; kingdom Viridiplantae; phylum Streptophyta; class Magnoliopsida; order Gentianales; family Gentianaceae; genus Gentiana; species Gentiana straminea. The sequence continues at coordinate 1,444,189 of JAVUPR010000348.1, forward strand.
GTCTTCGCATAATTTGGAGGACATCTCTACCTGACAGTGCTTTCAGAGTCATAGTTGTGATTTTTGAGGGCATCTCAACCCCGACAGTTTTTTTGGAGTCTATAGTTGTGATATGTAAAGATAAAATTACATATTTGGAATAAGTAGATTTAGTTTAAGTAGATTGTTCATTTGAAAAATAGTTTTATCTGTAGTCAATTTTATCTTTAGTAGTCTTTATCTTTTAATAATAAATACACATATTGTGCAAGACGTTCACTTAGCTAAAAACCTTCATACCGAAGTCATCTGATATCTGTTTTAATAGGGATTCCCTACGGAAGAATCATCCGTTGGAAAGAACGGGAATATTGACCTAACTTGAAATTGTACTGTGACAATATGATATTATGAAATGACTTTGACGTTAAGCTAGATTTTGAAGTATAAAAGTTGGCATGAAGCAATATGTCAATATCAACTTAAAAACATTTGAAATTAAATAATATTTTCGCAAAAAGTAATTAAATATAGTAATTAAATAAAATCAAGAGATAGTTACTGATTTGTGAATCATTGATTAACGTAATAAAGCTCACTTTTGATCACGGATGAAATAGTAATTAATTAGTAAAGTAAGGTTTGTAAAAATTAACTTTATCACCTAACCTTGTCTGTTTTAAGATGTAAAAAAAAAGTCATTCAAATGTAAATATTTTACATGATAGTGGCATAATATTTTAAATATGATCATTGTGTCATTTGATGTTGTTGATCACAATAATCCATAATGATAAACTTAAAATTCACAAATTGATCAGTGACTTTAGTTGACGAAGATTTTATTTTTTAAGTTTTATAAAAGAATTTTATCTAGCACTCTGAGTAAACATTATTAGCATTATTCAAACACATATATCTTTTCGGTTGTCACCTTTTTATCACGTAGAATGTTCATCTCTTTGCTTGTGATAGAATGATCGTGTGAATGACATCCTTACAAATTATATTAACATTTACACCAATAATATTTGGAAGATGTTTTTTTTAAGGAGATGTTATCTTTTTCCATATTACTTAATTCATTCCCAAATTAATGTGTCTTTTTCTGTCTGAAAAAATCTTAGATTAGCATGAAATCCATTTTGTTTTTTTTTGGGAAATTAACATGAAATCTTGATAATGATAATTAGTCCCATGTGGATATGGTGTGGTTTAATTACCCGCCTGAAATTCTTTTGGAATTTAATAAAATAAACCTTTTTCTATAAGAAAATGTAATTACTATATTGGTATGGCTTCAACAAACGTCATTATAATTCCATATTTCTCGGTACTCTTCTAACTTAAGGGACTACTTAGGCATGATTATGGAACAGTATATGGGGAAGAGTTTTCGGCCTTTTGCCTGCTTATGTGGAATTCATGGAAAACTCGATGTAGCGTAGTATATGACGATGCTCTCATCTATGTCTTGAGTAATATATCTTCCTCGCAAGCTGGAGTTTGTTGAGTTTGGACAGAATCTACATGCCTTCCATTCGGATGTGGTGGGGCTTTTGCACCCAGTGGCATGGAATCCGCCTCCGCCGCCGGCAACGTACTATAAGTGTAACGCAGATACTTATGTGATAGATGAGGAGGTCAAGTGTGAGTTTGATCTTCACGGATAACTCTGGTTTGATCGTGGCTAGCTATATTCTGGTTTCACTTTGACTCTGGAATAGGACATGAAATTTTGGAAATACGGGCTATATTTTTGGCTTTGACAGAGACTATTCATTTCGAGTATACTTCGGTTATCATAGAGAGTGCTTTTTTTTTTTTTTTTTTGGAAACGATCAGCTTAATTCATTCAACGAAAATGCCAAGCATTTACAAGCGTTCAAACAGTCACGAGACTAATAACATAGAATTATTATTCTTCTAGCCCCCAAGCTAATCTAATATTTCGAACCCTATCCACCATTTGAGCAACAAAGACATGCGGCGGAGGGCAACAACAATACTCTTCAAAAATGCGTTTATTGCGCCAGAACCAAATACCATAGATAAGCTCCCTCCATATGTAGCTGCATTTCGATAAGGCTACTACAGCATGAACATAATGTAACGACAAAGCAACCCATTCTTTGGTCGTGTCGGCAGCGAAGAAAGCATTCTTGCTTGCAGGATCAAGAAATTTCTCCCAAATTGCTCTGGGCCAATAACAATCATGGAGTGCATGAAGGGAGGTCTCTTCTGCTACGCCGCAAAAACCACATATATCGGAGTCCACAGTTTGGCAGCGATATAATCGTGTATTAACAGGTAAAGCGTCATGACACATCATCCAAACGAAGTGATTACCTCGACTTGGGCCTTTAAGCTCCCAAATCGCTTTCCAAATGGGATCTAGGCTCTGTTGAACTCTCGCATATATTTGAGAACGGTAACCCGAGTTAACCGTGTACTGCCCATCTGAATCATCCCGCCATACGAGAACACCATCTATTATCTTTGCTCCACCATCAATAATCGCAATCCCACTTTTAATACTCCTCCATACTACTGAGCTACCTTGTTTTAACGGTTGGTGAATGTCCCCATATTTTGCTCTTAATACATCAACCCATAGAGAGTGATTATTTGACCTTTGTCCAGATGCTCCAACGCACTTCGGATGATCGACCGTCTTGGGTTGTGCTGCACAAGATCGCTTATCTCTTCTACCATCTTTTGATTATCTTCAGTTTTCTTTTGTCAAGTGTTATAGCAATGTGCAAACTCATTTGTTTATTTCTTTCTGGATCAAGTTACCGGAGATCTTTTGATTATCTCCGCCTCTATTACGGATTTGATTTAGTAAAAGTTTTCATTAAAGAACGGGCGGTGCAAACAATATCATGGTTGTTCGCTACGCACAATTTGCTTTTATTGGATCAAGTTATCTTGGAGATCACTCCGTTTTTTGCGTTTCCATTGTTTACGATATAATCTCCGCCTCTATTACTTAAGATTTGCCGAAACGACTTTTTTGAAAGTAAAAGTTTTCATTCTAAACTACTTCGTTGTTCAAAAAAAAAAAAATCCATATGTCATATTACTACATTAATTAAGATAATAATAAAAAAATAAAAAGAGAAAGAAAAAGCTTTTTCATGAGTAATTCATTTGCCTCCCACTTGGAACACGGACTGTCTTCAAAGCAAATGGGTCCCACTTTCCGACATAAACTTTTCTTTTTTACAAATAATTCCTGCCAAAAATCGATCCCATTTTTCTGTGCGACTTTACCTTACTTGATTTTTTCTTAAGATAAACCGCCATAAATAAATAAAAATTTCACAACAAAAGAAAAATAAAAGAAAAGAAAAAAATAAAGGAAGAAGTTCTTGTGCTGCTCCCCTCCTCCTCTCTCCCACCCACAAAAGTTGATAGTGTGTACGAGAAATGGTGAAGGTTTACACCACAGGAGAAACCGCTCTCCAAACTACATCAAATCTTCTTCTTTAAGTGAATTTCAACAAAAAAGATTGTTTCTTTTCCATCTGGATTGTTGTAAAGTTGCTGGCTTTACTGATCATTTTCATTTGGGTATGCTCTTCTCTGTCTCTATCCCTTTATTTTATATGTAATTTAAGGTGCTTGTGAAAGTGAAAATCCAAAGAGATCTGCTTGTATATACCAGCAATTTAGGTTCTTGATGAATTTCTTGAACTGAAATTCTCTGTCTTGTTTAGCTTTTTTGAGGTGTAACCGCTTAAAAGATGAAATTGGTGTGTTGAGTATTTTGTTTCTGGATCAGGTGATTGAATCGATCACTCTTCAACTGGTACTGGTTGCTAGATTTTTCGGGTTCTGTATTTAACATGTGATTATCATTTTGAAAATGCAACTATTTTTCTAGGTGTTTGATTGAGTTTATTTGTTTCCTTGTGCATAGGTGCAGTCTAAATGGGGAAAGAATTAGGTGATGTGGATTTGTTTTTATTTATTGTATGAATAAGACCTTATCTGATTTGCTTGATGAGTTGAATTTTGACTACTTTCTTTAGATTATCAGCTGGGGCTTATGCTTGTGATGATTATATTTTGTTCTTTAATTGTTCTGTTTTGGAATTTTTTAATTGGATAAAGAAATAAAGTAAGGTAGGTAGATTATAGGTGCTTGGAGTTACGACCATTCATTATTTTGCAAGAGTTTGTTTATAAATTCTCCGTTTGGCGTGTTCTCTTTTTCTCTATTGCAGACCAGTGAAAATTGTATATGCCAATTTACAGGATTCTTGCTGTTCAAGAAGGACTAATTTTCCAGAAGAGTGTATCAGTTTAATTAAGCATAGTGTTCGTTTGAAGAAGTTATTTATTGAGTTAATCATATGGAAGCTTTGAGGCGTTTGATTGGGAAACTTCGATCAAAGGACAAGCATAAGCCTTCTAAAAAAAAAGATACTAACGGTAACGGAAAGGACGGCGGGAAAGTGGCGTCGAATGATGATGCACCGTCAAATGCTACTAAGCAGAAAGTTGCAGCTGCTAAGCAGTATATAGAAAAGCATTACAAAGAACAAATGAAGAGCCTTCAGGACCGCAAAGAGCGGTATTGCCTTTATGCTTTATTACGTCATGGTTTGCGTAATTCTCGTTGTCGTGTATTGTATGCATGTCTACGTGTTCGGTTAGCTGTATTTATACGTTACGAACCTAAACTGTTAAGAACGGATGCATCTATACATTCATAGGGCAGTGACTGGAAACGTCTTTAAGAAACGTGTCTTGTAACTGCTGCAGTAAATAGTGTCTAGGTGGAGCCAGCTGGGTTATAGTCGGTTGCACGGGTATGGCTACGCAGATATGTGGAAATGGGATACGCAGGTGTAAAATTATTGAATGATAATAGCATACGGTCCGAAGAGGATATGCGTAAATACTAAAAATATAAGGACCAGATTGGACATAATAGAAGAACTATAAGAACCAAATCATAAAATCAAACGATTTATAGCGGGATTTCTTCATTTTCAGTAGCGTTTCTTAATTTTTAGTAGTTTTTCTTCATATTAGGCAAATATTCAATAAATTTCTGGCGTGTTTTCTTCAATTTTCATCAAAAGTATGTATCCTAAGTATCCGGTGCGTATTTGTGTCAGATACGGGACACGCTCCAAAACAGAAGTATGCGTGCCCTAAGTTTCATCAAATTGCCTGTTGTTAACTTGTTATCTTCCCATATACTCGCATCAACTTGTATTCAATAGTGCTGGCCGGTTTTTTTTTTTTTTTTTTTTTTTGGGGAACTTATATATGGAGAAATCTTATCTGTCTTTTCAAAACGCAGCCGTTATGTGCTCGAAAGGAAACTGGCTGATGCTGATGTTTCGGAGGAAGAGCAAAATGATGTGCTAAAGTACCTAGAGAAAAAAGAAACAGAATATATGCGTCTTCAGAGGCATAAAATGGGCGCCGATGATTTCGAACCATTGACAATGATAGGAAAAGGTGCATTTGGGGAGGTATGTTTCTTGGAAACATCGTATTAACTGCTTTCCATTCTGTTCAAGCATTATGATTTTCCCACACAAACGATAATGAAATGTATTTCCCGTATTCTGTTTCTTTTATCCATTTATTTGTTTCGTGTTTCAGGTTAGAATATGTAGGGAAAAGGCAACTCGCAATGTATATGCCATGAAAAAGCTCAAGAAATCAGAAATGCTGCGTAGAGGACAGGTGTAATTAAATGATTTTTTTTTTTTAAAACTCTTTCGGGATGGTTAGTTACTTCTTTCTGCTTATATCGTATGTTTGTAATTTTCCTCAGGTTGAACATGTCAAAGCCGAAAGAAATCTTCTTGCCGAAGTTGACAGCAATTGCATCGTGAAACTTTATTGTTCTTTCCAAGATGAAGAGTATCTCTATCTTATTATGGAATATTTACCTGGTGGAGATATGATGACTTTACTTATGAGAAAAGATACCCTAACTGAAGACGAGGCCAGATTTTACGTCGGTGAAACAGTTCTTGCAATCGAATCCATTCATAAACACAATTATATACACAGGTAGTTTAAACTTTCCGTCATTATTGTCTGATGAAGATACCATATTGAGATGGTTTTATTTGTGTTTGATAATGAACAGAGATATCAAGCCGGATAATTTGCTGTTGGATAGAAACGGGCACATGAAATTATCGGATTTTGGACTATGTAAACCGCTTGACTGTAGTAACCTTCACGAAAAGGACTTTTCGGCTGCAAATAATGTGAGCGGTGCATTGCAAAGTGATGGACGGCCTTTGCCTCCTAAACGCACTCAACAAGAGCAGCTACTGCATTGGCAGAGGAACAGGAGGATGCTTGTAAGCTCTCATGAAATACACATAGTTTTTCATGAACTACGTATTTTTTTATTTATTTATCATATAATCATTTTTGTGTGCATAATTTGATTGTGTAGGCTTATTCAACTGTCGGCACTCCTGATTATATAGCTCCAGAAGTTTTACTGAAGAAGGGATATGGAATGGAATGTGATTGGTTAGCATCTCTCGGTTCTTAGACTTGTAGAATTAACAATCGTGGGAAGGTTGTACCGAGTGTCGTAAATCATATCCTTCTATTTCTACTCTCTTTCACATAGTTGGGGTGTGTACGGTGAAAGAGAGTAGGAATGGACGGCTATGATGCATGCCAACCTGTCTACAATGATAGGTCAACTTGCTAATGTGTTATTCGATTTCATGTATTTTTTCACAGGTGGTCTCTCGGTGCAATCATGTACGAGATGCTTGTTGGTTATCCCCCTTTCTACTCGGATGAACCCATGTCTACTTGTAGGAAGGTAAGTGAATAATGGGAAACCCGATTTCTTTTTTGGTATGGAGATTATCTTGGGTTAAACTATCGCGTTTTGTGCACAAAATGTAAGCAAGCTTTCAGCTTTCCTTACTATAGGTCTTCTAGGTATTATTGAATGGATAAAATTTGAAAATTTTAATCATCAAGAAGACACAGGCATCTTTTAGGCGGTAGATAATAGATGTACATGTGATCTACGATGCACATATACTTTTGTTTGGTAACGTGCTGTATATCTGATACGTGTTTAACACAGATACACACCAGATACTTAGGATGCACATAGAGGACAAATTTGTAATTTTTAGAGGTTGGATAGGGAATTCGGATATGCATATCCATGACTCAGATACTCGAAATGGAGCAAAATTGAGTAAAAACCGAGACAATGAATGAAAAGCTATCCAACTTGATGGAAAACTACCAAAAACGAAGATTGCTTTGTCCTTATAATAAATTTATGTACAGTTTGGTCCCTATATCTTTAATATCAATGCATATGACCTCCTCTCGCACCTGCTTATCTCGTATCTATGTATCCGTACCCAGTATCTTGGCGATTCTTTACCATAATGGATAAAGATCTGGTCTTTATTTGCAGATCGTGAATTGGAGAACGCATCTAAAATTTCCTGAAGAGGCGAAATTGTCTCCAGAAGCTAAAGATCTTATTAGTAAATTGTTATGTAATGTGGAACAAAGACTAGGGACTAAAGGCGCTCATGAAATAAAGGTGCGGACTAAAGTGTTCCATCTTGAAAGTTTTTTATTTTTTTGAGATTGATTCATATTATAGATTTGAGGAGTTATTTAATTTTGATCAATTAATTATTTCAGGCTCACCCGTGGTTCAAAGGTGTTGTGTGGGACAAGTTATATCATATGAAAGCTGCATTCATACCTGAAGTTAATGATGAACTTGATACGCAGAATTTCGAAAAGTTTGATGAGGTTGGATATTATTTATTTATTTATTTAATTTTTATCCGCGGTTATCTCGTTTTGACATTTTCTTGCATCATTTGATCTTGTGTCTGTCTTGTTAAATGTGTTTGTTTAGGCGGACAGTCAAGTCCAGACATCAACAAAATCTGGTCCGTGGAGGAAGGTTAGTCAAATCGATCTTGCAACTGAATATTTCATACGTTCAATTATCGTTTCTGAAATTCTTGTTATTTATGGATTGATTTTTGCACATTTCATATTGTAATCCATACACTTACATGATTTTATCTGTAATAAATCACTGATGAATAAGCGAAGGCGATTGTTAAAGGCACCACACTGAATCCACTTTTGGGGCATCACAGTGACATTGGACCTCTAGAAAGCCGAATGTATGGTCAACATTCGACTTTCCAGAGGTCCAGTGTCGACCTTTCATTACTTTATAACCATTGCATTAATGATAGGCAAAGGGTATTGTAAACTTTTTTTTTTCCTCAAAATTTGTGGCAGTCGTCTACTTTCTTAATCTGTGTTAAAACCTCTAAAAGACCTATAATTTGGGACAGAGGGAGTACCATGCCCTCCACGGTGGTTATGCGTATTGCCCTTTACTGTAAACACGATTATTACCCCTAAATCTTGCATCAATGGCAATTTTGGCAAAGCTTATGTTGTTTAATGAATCAAATTTTGCCTTTTGTTTTTCCCATTATTTCTTTCATTTCTGCAGATGCTCTCTTCCAAAGATGTCAACTTTGTTGGATACACATACAAGAACTTTGAAATCGTGAATGATCATGAACTTCCTGGTGTTGGTATGTATAAATAGTATTCTGCTAGAATCTTGATAAAATTCACACCTTGTTTATCTATTATTCTTGCTCGTTCCATTACCGTTACAAATGATCATGATCTTTATTTTTCCAGCTGAATTGAAGAAGAAGAGCAACAAACCGAAAAGGCCCACCGTGAAATCCCTTTTCAGTACGCTTTCTTTACCCTTTTAGCAATCCCATATGTACTAAGAACGTATGTTACTGTCACAACCGTTCTGAGACAACAAATCACACATCATGATGATGTGGCTGTGGGACCCCCTTAAGACGTATACATTTATTGTATCATAATGGTTGAGGTAGTAGTATTACCCGTGTATACGAAAAAAATCTTAACTTTTGCATGTGTGTGTGTGTGTGTTTGTAGATGAAGAATTACATGAAGCTTCTTGTGATCAATCATCACCTCATGGAAGCTTCCTCAATTTATTAGCTCCACAAATAGAAGCTTCTCCACCAGGTCTCGAACACCGAGCTACTCGCAACTAATCCGTGTAAAACGCTCGCTTCTGGAATATGATGTACCAATCATGATCAAGTTTTTTCCCCCCCCTGGTAGAATAACATTCATTCAGCAGTATTATCCATCTTTGTGCATCCCAACATGTAAAGTATCCATCATGGTGGACTTTTGTGGCGGTTCGTGATTGGCTCGGCTCGGTTTTGTTGTTGTGATCCTGGTGTAAATTAATTCCAGAAAGTGTATACCAAATGGGAATATATATATATTTTTTTTGATTTTTTTTTGGAAATGATTGAAATCTAATTTTCATCTGTTGTGTCAAAGTAGGAATTTGTGAAATAGTTACTTGTAATTACCTTTTTAACAGTATAGGGGTAGTTATAGATATATACCAATTTTCTATGTTCTCTTTTAAGGGCCAATGTATTGCCAGATTATTGTTTGTCTTTTTTTTTTAATTCAACCTAACTCTGTATTTCAAGTGTTTGACTGAAAAAAAAAAAAAAAACATTTGGTGTGAAGTGTGTAGCTTAGACAACTTTAGCATATGATACATTTTTGGTTGGGCGTCTGTATTTTCATTGGTTGGGCGTCTGTATCGATCTTTTTAAAAGTTGATTCTTGAGTCAAAGAATCGACCTTCAAACAATGAAGTTAGAGAGTTTTCAAGTTTCAAATTAATGCAGATCGGGTTGTGCGTGAAACTAAGTGGAACGACCTTGCTATTGGAGTTTTGGGAGTGATTGTTTGGCTTGTATCTAGGGGCGGATACAAATTTAATCGAGCTTATCTTGAACAAATTTCTCCGTATTTAAACGATCTCGAGTCAAGTTTGAACATTACTGTTTCAAATGGTTGATCGACTCGATAATTGAAATTTTTATTCGACTCGGATCGTTTATTCCTGACATACACTAAACCAAGCAAGCAGTGATCTCAATTCACAAAGCCTTGGGCAGAGATCGTTCGTGAATCGTTGCCTTCTCGTGCTGCAGAACTAGAAAAAAAAGCTTCATATATTGTCCATGGGAAGCAGCCAACAAGCTTTGCTCAAAGAGTTTCTCCAAAACCATGAATTGATCAGAACAGCTTCCCAAGTTAAGCAACTTCATGCTCAAATCATCAGAACTATAAACCCCATATCATCAACTCTTACTTCTACAATCATTTCAATATACTCCAACCTTTGCCTTTTGAAAGAATGTACAACTCTTTTCAACAGTCTGGATTCACCACAGCCCACAAAGGCATGGAAGTCTCTGATTAAATGCTATTCATCAGCTGGGTGTTTTGTTGATTCGTTGAATTGTTTTAATCAAATGAGGGCTTTAGGGAGGATTCCTGATAGGAATGTGTTTCCGTCTGTGTTGAAAGCTTGTGTTTTTATGAGGGATTTGAGGCTTGGGGAGAGCGTTCATGGTTGTGCTTTGAGACATGGGTTGGATATTGATCTTTATACTGGGAATGCACTTATGAATATGTATGCACGGTTGGTGGATGATTGTGGGCCTCATGTGTTTGATGGAAGTTCTCAAAGAAAGAATGTGATTGGTTCTTGTAATGAAAATGAGCAAGAGTTGACAATAGAAGATGGTGGTGTAATTATTAAACGGAGACAGATGATGAAGAAGGAGGGATCTTTTGGAACAGGGAGTGTGAGGAAAGTTTTCGAAGTAATGCCGGCAAGAGATGTTGTTTCATGGAATGCGGTGATTTCAGGGATTATACAAAGTGGGAGGTATCAGGAAGTCTTGGAAACGTTGAGAGAAATGGTTAAGGCCGGCTTAAATCCTGATTCGTTCACTTTATCTAACGTGCTTCCTGTTATCGCGCAGAGTGTTGATGTCTTGAAAGGTAGGGAGGTTCATGGGTTTGCCATCAGACATGGATTTGATAGAGATGTATTTTTTGGAAGTAGTTTGATTGATATGTATGCCAATTGTACTCAGGCCGAAGACTCTTACAAGTTGTTTTGTTTGTTACCCCAACCTGATAGTGTTTCATGGAACTCTGTTATAGCAGCATTTGTTCAGAACGGAATGTTTGACGAAGCCTTGAAATTGTTCAGGCAGATGCTAAAAGCTAACATTAAGCCAGTTGAACATTCATTTTCGATTATAATGCCAGCTTGTTCGCATCTGACTACGCTACATATGGGAAAACAGCTCCATGGATATATAACTAGAGTAGGATTTCATAAAAATAAATATATAGCTAGCTCATTAATTGATATGTATGCCAGATGCGGGAACCTAAAGATTGCTCGATGGATATTCGATAACATGGAATCACAAGATTTAGTTTCATGGACAGCGATGATTATGGGCTATGCATCACATGGGGATGCTTGTGATGCTATCTTGTTATTCGAGAAAATGAAGACAACCGGAGAGAAGCCTAATACTGTAGCATTTGTTGCTGTTTTAACTGCTTGTAGCCATGCGGGATTGGTTAATGAAGCTTGGGAGTACTTTAAGAGCATGACAAAAGATTACGGTATTGCTCCAGCATTGGAACATTATGCTGCCGTTGCAGATCTTTTAGGCCGAGCAGGAAAATTGCAGGAAGCTTATGAATTTATCTCTAACATGCATGTAAAGCCAACCGGGAGTATATGGTCCGCCCTATTATCTGCCTGCCGAGTTCATAAGGATGTAGAACTGGCTGAAACCGTAGCAAAAGAAATATTTTTGATTGATCCTAGCCATACAGGTGCATATGCTCTTTTGTCGAATATGTACGGTGCAAATGGAATGTGGAAAAAAGCAGAGAAGCTTCGAAAATCAATGAGGTTAAAAGGGATGAGAAAGAAACCAGCTTGTAGTTGGGTTGAAGTTAAAAACAAGTTACATGGTTTTGTAGCTGGAGATAAATCCCATCCACTTTACAATCAGATAAACGAGGCGCTAAAAGAGATCCTAAACAGAATAGAACGTCAAGGTTATGTGCCTGATACGAGTGAAGTCTTACACGACGTGGATGAGGAGCAAAGACGAGATACACTATATGCTCATAGTGAGAGACTGGCAGTAACGTTTGGAATCATTAGTACGCCTGCTGGCACAACTATTCGCGTGATAAAAAATCTACGAGTATGTCTGGACTGCCATACTGCTATAAAGTTCATATCAAGTATAGAAGGTAGGGAGATAATTCTCAGGGACAATACGCGTTTTCATCATTTTAAGGATGGACTTTGTTCTTGTGGGGACTACTGGTGATAACGACCGTGCAGTGACAATTTTAGCCTTGTGATATGCTCTGCGTGCTGTAGATTTGTGGTGTATATCCGGGATAGGGAATCTTTCTACCATTGATATAGCTACCAAGAAGTCAACATGCTATGCTACCTGCCATCTACGTTTAAGGTTTCTGAGTTCTTTGTGATAGTGAAATGCAATATTTTCTTGGTGAGTAAACCTTATTTTAGTGCTCATTACTACATTTTTGTGTGTCTATTCTCGCAGGTTATGAATTTGGCTATGAATTTAACTGCATTTTGTTGAACTGCCATCCAATTGATTTTCCAATTCAAGATGAGGTGTCTTAAAATAGGGGTATCACATGAATTAGTCCAAGTTTCGTGAAATTCCACTGTGGAGAATTACTATTACTCAGCTCACAAAACAACTAGAAAACACTCGCGTTTTCCTGTGTATATAGTAATAACACTGGAAAAACTCGTGTTTTTATGTGTCTTTAGTAATAACACCGTAAAACAAACGCGTTTTCCAGTTGTTTTTTGGAAGAGCCCGTTTTAAGTATACTCTGTAGTAGAATATTATCTCCTATGTTTCCTTTTGATTTTGCAACACCTAATAATAGTTGCCTAGGACCATGATAGAATTTGTGGTGAAGGAATATATATATGTATAAACTAAAAATAAAAACTTGAATTGGAGAGATTAAATGGTTGTGATAGGAATTAATTTCTGTGGCTAAGAGCAAAGCAGTTACCTTAACAATATTACTACTGGACTTAGGAGTCAAAAACAAATTATTCCATTAATTCTTCAGTAAAATATGGACTCCCACTTATTACAAGTAAAGCAATTTTGTCCCAACATTTCGTTTACTTTTTTTAGTAATTCAAATTTAACATTATTTGTGAAACTGCATTACTGGTCACCTTTGCTTTAGAACAGTTCTGCTTTAGACAATTTGGTTAGAAAAAAAAAAAAGATTGATTTTCTCAAGATCGATTTTAGCTGCTATGGCGAATATCTTGTTCGATAATATTAGAAAACAGGCATCTTCATTCATACATGATAAGTATAAAGATGCAAGGTTAATCTTGACTGATGTTACAGAAGCAGAATTGTAAGTATTTCATCTCCAAAATCTTCTCTTTTTCATAATGCATACTTAATGATAATTGAGTTGTCCGGTTTATGAAAGCATCTCTTTGTACGAGCCAGGTTCGGTGAATGATTGATTCGTTTATGTTTAATGTTATAGATGAAAATGTGTTAATTTTTTTTTTTTTTTTCTTTTCTCGTATTCGAAAGGTTGGCTGAAGAAGCTACAAACAATGAACCTGGAAGTCCAGATGCTAAAACAATGACCAGAATAGCTGAGGCATCATATGATATACATGATTATTGGAGAATAGTTGATGTTCTTCACCGAAGGTATACTTCCAACATATACTTATTTTCAGACCTTAGATTTGACAAAAGCTTTCGAATGAATATATAATGTTTTTTTCGTTATTTCATTGATTCACTTTATATATTTATATATATTGAATATATCAGATTGCAGTCAATTGATTGGAAACAATGGAGACAGGCATACAAATCACTGGTACTGCTTGATTTTCTCCTAACTCATGGCCCTGGTGATTTTGCTGATGAATTTGATACACACATTGAAGTCATTCAAGAACTTGCATCTTTCAAATACAAAGATGAAAGAGGGTACTTTCGTAACTTGGCATTGCATTCATTATTCTCGGTTTCCCCGGATCATATATATATATGTATGTATTGATCTAAGTTATCGTTTATACGATTGGTGTTAGGATTGATTGGGGAACGCACATGCAAAAAAGATCAGAAAGGGTGCTGGAACTCTTACAAGGAGGAGACATACTCAATGAAGCAAGGCTAAAAGCATTAAGAATCACAAATGAAATTCATGGATTTGGGAATAATTTATCGATTTCTCCTTCATCTTCTTCGTCGTCTCCAATCTTCGGCACAAGTTCATCACCCATAAGTATATGTTCAAGTTCAAGAAGCTCGAGCTCGGGTTCAAGCAATGAATTAATAATGGATGATCATCAGCAAACTCAAACATCATCATCTCCCAGAAACAGGAAAAACAAAGCATTTGGAAGAACGAAAAACGCGCAGGCTGGGAATGATTCGGCGGCGTTGTTTTTGGAATCGATAAAAGAGAAAGAAGAAGCAAGCAGTGTGGTGAGTGGTATATGTTCAAAGCTTGGTATAAGTCCAAGAGGAAGCTATGGGAAGAAGTTTGGGTTTAAAAGTGTTCCTTCTGATGCTAAAAAGAAAGATCGTCGTCTCGATCGCCAGTTTTCTATTGGATAAATTATATACCGAAGCCCTTTATTTGCATCACAATGATTTTACTGGTATTTTAATACTAAATCGATCTTTTGAAAATAGATTCTTGAGTCAAGAATCAAACTTTCTAAAAGTAGATTTATCAGTTTCAACCTTTCGAAAGTCGAGATTCTTGATTTAAGAATGGAACTTTCAGAAGGCTCCCAATTTGTTTTGAAAGCGACTCCCAATTTTAAGTCAATAAGAGGGTGATATATAGGTAGCATTTTTAGGTTAGACCAGGAGCCAGGAGGGCAGGGAAAATTTTAAAGTAGAAAATAGTAAGGATTTGATTTTTAAGAACATCCAATGGTGGCGGTAGGATATGAATATACTTATAAATTTCTGAAAAGTTTGTGTTTTTGTAGTATTTAATACTCATCAGCCCTTTATTAATGTCATTTATATGTGTTTGTTTTTTTTGAACCATATGAAAAAGCAAAGTAAACACTTAAATGGGATGGGTGAATAGCTGATTAAATAGTAAAATGTTTATGCTCAGAACGGTTATAACAGAATGAGTGAAATAATACGTTTTTTTTACATGATTGATCATGATATTTACACATCATAGTCAAGTATACAAAAGTGTTTTATATCACCCGTTTTAACCGTCATGGTAATAACATAATCTATTCAAACAAATACTTGAATCAATCTCGTGATAAGAAGATTTCATTTTATTCATGTATAATAATCATTAATGAAAATCCAGGCAGATTCGATTGAGAAATACTACCTACGACCATAAGCAATAACACAACAGAAACACATTTTTTATACTATTGATTGATGTTGGTGTTGGTCAGATCCATCTAGGGCCACCACAATGAATTGATTGAAAATAGTTTGTGTTAATTTGAACCCTGAGGCGGCACTACTTGATGATCCTTATCGATCGTCATGTGAAATCAAATAACAATCACTTGGTGGTCTTGATTGTCATTAATTGGCATTCACATCAGAAGACAACGTACTGTTGTCGGATGAGCTCCAACTCACTAGAACCACCATTGTTGTTGGAGCTCACATCAGACCTCACTTGGTGGTCTTGATTTGTCATGTGAAATCCAACCTCGATTAGTTTTGAGGCACTACTTGTTCATCCAATATATCTGAAATAACAATCGATCACTTCGTCATTTGGCCGACTGCCATTATCGTGGTACGTTGTCATTGTCATTGCCATCTTAAATCACAATCACATCTCCGCCACCTATTCCATATTCACATGCATGCATCAGAACCACCATCGGTGGAGCTCACATCACCACCACCCACAAACACGTCTTCTTCATCGTCGGACTCGGACGCATCTTCCATAATCACATCAGAACCACCATTAACATCGGAGGCGGAGCTTAAATCATCACCACCATTGTTGGAGCTCACATCAGCATCATAGCTCACATCAAGAATGGCTGCAGGATTTTTAACATGGGGGCCGAAAATTTGTCAATTTGTTTTCCGTATCACACATATATTTGGATATTCAATTTTATATATGTAATTATGTGACAATAAATAAAAGGGCATTGTTAATGGCATCACACCCAATATACTCGGACACCGCACTTGTGCAAAATTCGACTTTTTAGAGGTCGAAATGTGTTATTTCAACTCCTGGTCAATACATAAAACGAAGAGGATCAATTTCACACACACACACACACATATATATATATATATATATATATATATATATATATATATATATTTTTATATATATATATATCAAGATATATATATATATATATATGTGTGTGACCAATTTGAATCAAAAAAAAATGTTGGGACTATCATCCGGTTCGATACGGATGAACATATTTTTTATTTTTGGGGGTCGGCCACACCCGCAACCCTCTACATAGAGCCGCCTGATTGAGGTTGACCCGACTATCTCCACATGGCGCGTATCCCGTGGATAAATTAGATGACCAGGGCAGGTCCTTGGTCAGACAAAAGACTAGGACCATGATATGAGTTAAACATCACGGAATTCCCCAGTTATGAATTTGGTCATACGACCAGATCAGGTCCCTATTGGTCAGACGACCAGGGCAGGTCCCTGGTCAAGAGAGAATAGATCGAAGATCTGTATGTACATGGTGGAGCGGTTAATTAATTACAGACGTGAGACGTGGTGATAATACATAACTACCCACTGACTCCACTTAAAAAGATAACCGTCTGAACTACGGTTGGACTCCAAATATATATATTTGGATACGTAGGCAGCTTATTCCAAGTTCAGTCCAAACAAAAATACTACTCTCTATTTCATCCTAGAGCAAGAAAGACCATAAAGTTTTTATACATTTCAGTTTGAGTTCGATCACCGCCCATGATCAACATCATTGTCGGAGCTGGAGTACGTCGGAGTCCAACACAAATGCATCCAAACGAATGCATAGGTGACCAATATCAGGAACGGATCCCCTACGGTACATATGGTGAGGTACAAGGTGCTGTGCACCATTTCCATCCAAATTTTTGTCGGATCCGTGGAAATTTGGACGGATCCGTCGAATATTTTTATTTTTTTTAATTTGCTTCACCTCCGTCGAAAATTTGGACGGACTTGATGCGCGCACATCACCTTATACCTCACCATGTGTACCGTAGGGATCCGCGTCCGACCAATATCTGAATCAAAAATCAACAATGTGGGGACTATCATCCGGTTCAGATTCGGATGAACATCTGCATTCGTCTTTAGAATATTTGTCACAATCAATTCTAGTATTGCATGGCTGTCCTTCACAAATAGTTATAGGTTCTCCAGATTCAAAAGGGATATATACAATGAGGATCTGATCTGATGCGAAAGGGTGGCTTTCTTCCAAAGTAAGCAAGTTTGAACGCATGCATGCAAACTGGAGATTGATTACGTATGGCAAATAACATTCGATCGGCATGATATACTGCTGTCGCATTCATCATCCAGCACTTTCCGCATTATTGTTCCGCTGGGAACTGCATTCATTCATTCATTCAAAAACATGAATCTTTTTTAAGAAGACAACTGTTTTTGTGATGTCCCACGTAGTTTATAAAAGTAGTAAAATTTTCATCTCGATCCATGTAAGTGCATGTGAGACAGGGCTAATTAGCCCTTTTTAGACCAAACCAGAACAATCGTCTAAGTATTTAACCGTATCATTTCTTAGTGCAATCAGACACAAATTTGAGGCGTTACAAATCGGTATTAGAGACGACTACAAGACGGAACTATGCGGACGCTGCATTGTAAGAGACGATGTAATGATGAGTCACTACAAAAAAAAGAATGTTTTGTGACAAAGTTTTGGTGACAAAGTGTACATTTCTCACAGATTGGTTATCTCTAATGACTATAACTTTGTTTGTCACCAAAAGTTGTATTAATAGTGAGTAAAAAAAGATGTTGTCACGATAGCTTTAATGGATGTGAGAGTCTTACTTGCATACCTGTGATAAATTTTGGGACAAGGCTTTGGTGACAAGCTCGTGAGCTAAACGAGCTCGTGAGCGCTTCATCTTTTCGACGAGTCGAACTCAAAAATATTTTTTTCTATTCGTTTAAACAAGCTCGTGAACATATCATATTTTAAACGAGCGTAATTCGAACCACCGATATTCGGCTCGGCTCGTTAAAATAAAATGAAAAACAACAAATTTTTTAAGTAGAAAAACTCCAAAACTCGTTCGTTCGTCTCCACCTTCCCCCGCCTCCCTTTTACCCGTTTGTCTCTCGCAAGCCCTAATTGAGTGCCTCCCGCACCACTTGGGGAAGAGACAAGTGGTTTCCATGGTTGTGTGAATGGCGGATGGAGGTTTTTATCACCGAATCATCCCGGCCACCGCCAATAATTACACCCAAGATCTCGCGTTCTTCGTTTGAAGCGCTATGTCGCCATCAAAATTCGAAAAAGGGTGAATCGATCCGGATCCATGAACAAAACGGTGAGTAGGGCTACAAAGAAAATATAGTCAACAAAACACATCGGAGGTACTTCGATTTTCTTTTTCTACTCGATTTTCATTATGTTAGTTCGGTTATTGGAGATTTTATAAACTATTCCACGAATTTTGGATTGCATTGCCGTAGAAAAATATCTTTGGCTAGGTTAAAATGTCTGACAATACTAAGATGTATATGTTTTTAATTTAATTGTAGATTAGTTGCATTTGAACATGTAGATACACAAATATTTTCAAAATGTAGCTTGAATAATGATACGTTGCTTATTATATTGTATAATCAACACGAACTATTGGACGACCCTGCTATCATAAGTGCCATAGATGAGGAAACAGAGTTCAACGTTTTGGTGGTATATTCTTTTCATTCATTATTTTAGAAGTATACTTATATTATTAGATTCTTGAAGTATACTTGTTCATAAAGAAAGTGATATCTCTTTACACAGCATACTTTAATTTACATGTCTGAAAGAGAGTTTAGATGTCTTAATATGGTTTCATGCTGTAGCATGCTCTGAACTTGGAGCAGTATGAAATGGATAACATATTATTGAGCATGAAATGTTGCTCTAGTGTCGGGATTTTTCTTTTATATGCTCATCTAATCTCTCGTTTGGAAGGTTGAAGAACAAGTTATCAAACAACAAGGATCAAGAAGGGGATCAGCCGCAAAAAGTCAAGCTCAAGCCCTGGCTATTGCCTATTAGTATCTTACGTCTATGGTGTGTCCCTTGTAATTCTTAAGTTCTACAAGTTCATTCACATAATATGGTCCCTACTAAAGGAAACCGACTCGCTTAATCAAGAAGGATTTCAGGGACACAAAGAATGATTGGTTTGAAAACTAGATATCAAAGGACTTCTCTTTATTCTTGAAAATGTGATGTTTTCTTAGATCTATCTGCATGACTAATTTTTTTTTAATTTTTCTGTTCAAAGTTCTTGAAGCTGTTCGGATGGTGGCCTTTTCGATTTTCTAATTGATGTTAACAAATAAAATATACGGAAAGAAGCATGAGACATCCGTGGAAATTAGAAAGAGGTTTCAAATATTCTTGGAGAATGTATGGATGCTTCCACAAAAGGGGAATGATATCTTCCAGAGTTGTCAACATAAATGAGGCATATCAAAACAGAAGCAGGGGAATGGTTCTTCCTTTTGAATCTCTTTCATTTACATTTGACAATATCAAATATTCTATACATATGCCACAGGTATCTCTTTGTGCCTATTATGAATTCTTAGCATCTATTCACATGTGCAAATACAGAAATCACTATTGTCTTTTTTTCTTCCTCAGAAAATCTCTATTGGACTTGAATATTGGACAAAATGATAGAGAATTCAATTTTTAAAGTTGAGTAACAGGGGACGAAGGAAACAGAACGACATAATTTTGAGCTAGGGAGAATGGCCATGGAGATTCAAGCCGATCGCAGGTAGGTTTTCCCTATTGGAATCCAGTTCGAAGACTATTCAAGCCGGACAATCACTTTTTTTCTGACGGCAACATTGAAAGACTACTACTTGCCAAGCAGGTTCATTTTTTACTCTCTTTTTAATCCTCTTCTATGCCGATTTGGGCAACAAATGCGCATATGAACTTGGATTTTAGAAAGATCTATTTTTGAGAGGTTTATCGGACTTTTTTTTGTGATGATTTTGTAGATGAAATGTGTTTATCGGGTTTGGATCACAAAGAAAGAAGCACCAAAGAGAAATCGCACATTATGGAAACCTCTCCCGTACTTGATGGAAATTACGATGTAATTGGGAAGTAAGCAATCATTATGGAAATTTGATTATCTCCTAGTTGATGGAATGAACTTACGGGATGTGTACCTCTAATCCTTCCCTCTCGTGCTCATATATATCGGCACGGGGCTCAATTGTAAACCGCACCGGTTGTTCTACTAAGTATTGTTCTTTTTTTAGATAGAGGCAGGGGATGTGAAGAAGCAATACATTTCCAGACTTGCAATTTACCAATAACACAGTGAGCTAGAAACCTTAGGTTCGAGACTGTTTAGCAGCACCAATTTATCTACAAAAATCATTTAGCACCAAGTACTTGTGGAAAGACACAACCGTCGAGGTACTCCATTGCTTCATTTGAATCTATTTTACTTCCTGTTTTGCTTCAGTCCGAGTTCATGTCTTAGTCCAAGTCTTTGTTAGGTTAAAGTTCTGACTGTCTTGTTTAGTTACCTGATGTATGCTTATATGTTTAAGTCTGTCAGCGTGCATATGTCCAGGTCTTGCATTTATCCTGAAGCTTTGTATGACTTGTTGTGGTGCCTCTGTTTTGCTTAAGTCCTGGTGTGCCTGTAAAGGACAAAGTTGTTTTTTAGGTAGTTCTTATCTTATGCCTATCAAGCTCTTTATGAAGTTATAAATGCCTTTGATTCATCAGCCGGTCTTATGATGGGTAAAATGCCAATCCTATATGTAAATCATGTTCTATTTTTTTTAAGATGGTAAAACAAGTGTCCGATGTGTGAAATACAACCAACCGCAATCTAGTGAGAGACATTATGGTGTTTCTAGCTAGTCTCACTACAAAACTTGATGAGACCGTAAGTTTTTGTAAATTTGAACCCTGCAGTTCATTATCACTATCCTTGTTTGCATTCAAGCATTTTTTTACAATTCATGTCTAATTCTTGATCTTATATCCTTCTTTTTCAGATATTCGGACTGCAATAGCCTTCTCGAGTCTCGACAAAAGGCTGCCAACGAGTATTAACAGATCAAACCTTACCACAGAGTATGGAAGTATCCACAAAAGAATCTAACTTCCATTTCAGCTTATATTAACTGCTAGTATGATATATTTGATTTTGTGAAGGAAACATTAGGTGAAGTCAAAGTGTTTGCGTTTTATTTTATCTTAGCACATTGTTTGATAGTTCAGATTATACCTTTAAGCGCTAGCTTTCCAAATCTCTGTTTGGTTGTTTTCACTTTATTTTACTGTAGCAAATGGCCATTGAGAAACAGGCAAGGGTCGTACAAGATTTCCAAAGACAATCTGCACAAATGGGTATGACAGTAAGACGGTACTTTTCTTCTAATTAGTTATCTACCAGAGGATGTTATTATGTTAATATTAGTTCTTTTGCTTATATTTCTAGTCCGAGATGATGGCGGATGCCACGAGATGATGCCTTGGACAACGACGAGGTGAAGATGAATCGAAGAATTGACGAACCGGGTAATGTAGAAGTTAGAATGTTTCGGGATACCAAAGAAGAACGAAATCTTTCGATACTTTGATGTATTTGTCACTCGGTTAGGATATCATCATTATACTTTTCGTTGAACATTGAAATCCTAGCTTAATGTTTGAGTATTTGTTGTCTTATATCTTTTTTTGTGCATAATATGGTCTAGTGGCGATTTCAAATGTATATTTACCGTCTTATATAATTTCGATTTGGCGAGTTTTCTTTGTGGAACGAACATACAAAGAAAGAAGTATACTCTACGAGGTATTGCTAGACATTAGCAAAACAGATGCACTTTATTATATATGAATGTTTTGCTTAGTCATTGCTAGATGATTGCTTTCGTATAGCATGAGTTTTTCTATTAAATCGTTTTTGTTGGGACCTTGTCTATTAGAGCATATTAATCTGAAACTACATTACAGGTTTTGACATTTTTGCAGCTTAGAATTAGGTCTAAGTTGTTGTTTATCAACCTGAATGCATCAGTTCTTGCTGGAGTGATAGACATAGTACTTGGACTGGTTTAGAATGTTTGACAACTTTCAGCTGATTTGAAACCATTGCAGTGATAAACATAGTACTTGGACTTTGCATTAGGTAGCTCGATTTTGCATCAAATTTGATGGTCTGGTTTTGCTCTTTTTTTAGGCTTACATCTTGTCTCATTTTCAGGTCTGCTTAGGTGTGCATCTGTTTTGTTGTAAAGGTCTTGTTTCATCAGGTTCTTGTCTTGCAATTGCAGTTGGTATGCATCTGTTTGGGGGGTGTCATGTCTACTGTGTCCCAAACATGTCAAGGTGTGTCCAGACATGCCCAGGTCAGTCCCAGACATGTCCAGGCGCGTCCAGACATGCCTAGGTCTGTCTGGTGCATATCCAGCTGAAAATTATCCTTTGTATGCTGCCAGTTTGTATGTAGATGCTCTCGTGTAGAATGGTTTTTAGTGGTTAAAAGGCCCAAATGTGGATAGTGGTCTCCTAATGTGTCTGTTTATTATTATATTTGTTATTAATTATTATGGTTGTAGGATATTATTATTGATTATGACTTCTAATGTGTCTGTTTATTATTAATGTTGTTATTATTATTATTAGTAGTAGCTGTAGTATATTATTATTAGTAGTATATTATTATTATTATTATTTTTATTATTAATTTTCTATTATTGATTATTTATTTATTTATTTATTATTATTATTATTAAAATATGACTTCTAGTGACAAAGCCTTTGTCAATATTAATCATTAATGTAAAAATGTGTTTATGCCTTTTGGTGACAACACCACTGAATTAGTGATAAAATGTTTATTATTGTGTGACAAATGTTTTGTTGATGGAAAACCTTCTGGTGAGAAATTTGGAGGTTTGTCATGAAAAGCTTTGGTGACAAAAATATGAGATTGTCGTGAATGAACTCTTTTAACGACTAATTCACTGATCGTCACAATAGACACCTTTAGCGTCACTGCTTACGCAACAAACGCCGCGACAAAAATATTTTGTCACGAAAACTTTTACTGATGAAAATCAGCACTTTTCGCGACTAATTTTTTCGTCACGAAAAGGTCTGTTTTTTGTAGTGAGTCCGGGACCAGTCTTGGACAAGTCATGGCGAGGATGCCAGTTGTTTATAAGGGGATAATGTAATGTCCCACATAGTAATTTTTGTTTTGTTTTGTGAGACATAAAACTCTTGTCAGCTCTTTAATTTAGATCAAGTGAGGGCGATGGTCTATGCAGTTAACCAGATTTTTTATGCCTCAATTAGTTCTATCAGATACAGGTTTGACTCTTTTAGACCAAGCGAGATCAACTGGATCTTTTATGCCTCAATTAGTGCTACCAGATACAAGTTTGGAGGTGTTATAGTTTGTAGACAAGTACACGGAGCCAAATATTTATATTCAGGTGTCCTAATAAATGATAGTATTAAGATAAAGTGATTAGCTGGATTATGATGTATTGTGAGTTAGACCGAATTATATAGAATATATATCTTGGTACAATTTTCAAAGTGGGATTAGTTCCCTCCGGCGGTCCGGAAGTTTGTTAAAAAAAATTCTTGGGGAAAACACCTTTTACTGGGTCGATCAGGGAATTTTCAATGGATTAGAGGGGAACGAGGTTTTTGGGTTGTGGGGGTGGGGGTGGGGGGGGGGGCAAAACGGGAAAGAGTTGTTTAATTATTTAGGTAATAAAGAGAAGGACAAAACGGGAATAACATAAAAAATAAGAATATTCCACCGGAATTTATATTCTTTTGATTTTATTGGAATTGGTAAGTTAATGTTTGTGGAAAACCCCAAGGAGTAAACAATATATTTTTAAACCACGAGAAGGCAAAGACTTCAATTGACAAACCATAATGGGGTAAAAGGTGTTTTCCCAAAATTCTTCTATCAGAGAAATGCAACTTCCACAACGGTTACGTAATCACAAATACAACGAATTCTTATATAATTGATAATTGTGGGACCCAATCGGATAATACTCCCTCCGTCCTAAAACATTAGTTACTCTGTCTTTTTTGTTTGTTTTAGAATATATATAAATCATTCTATCAATTATGAAGTATCTATTAATACTTTTTTTCTATCTTATCCTTACTCTTTTAACAATCCAACCATTTTATTAGTATTGTATTCATGATAGTTGAAGGACATAATCATTTTTCCTTTAAATTTATGTCATACAATTATTTTTTTAATCTGTATGAAAATAAATGGAGCATTATACTATTGGTAAAAAGAAGAGAGCATGAAGAAGCACTGAAAGTATAAAGGTGTAGATTTTTATTTATTTATTTGTTTTTGCGTGTGACTGATGCGAAATATAAAGGTGTAGATTAATTAAACGTATAATAACATACTATATATATACACACACACTATCATGATTAAATTTCTTACATGTGCGCCCAGCTTCGATTATGATGCATAACAGAGACCAAATAAAATGAGTGAAAACAACAAAGCAAGCAAGGTAAGCTTTGCCATTATTTTGCTATATATTTTTCAATTTGATATGTGTGTAGAGTATTTTTGTTCATAATCATCTTCTATCTTTGATCTATTTATAAGAAAGAATTTAGATTTTTTTATAAGTATTGATTACTCATTCTTACCTTATTTAGCCATTTTGAAATAGTCTGATCATTCAAGTAGAATGCTTCTGTTTCTAAAATAAAATAGAATTAATGCTTCTTCTTTTCATTTTGTGTATTAATGTTGCGACATTTGGAACCCTAAGAGACACAAACATTTGGACATTATTAATCTTTGTTTTGGATTGGGACACATTAAGGACATAAGCTTTGATGCAACAAAACAATTGGCAATGGACAAAAGCAAATTAAAACTTGTAAAGTTCCTGATTTTTTTTTTTCCTTTGGATGCATGCAAGATGTTGGTGACAACTACATCGAATACAAAACAATAACTTTTACTTTTATTTATTTTATAAATTTTCTAATTTTTTTTTAATGAATGTGCGTAAAATCCTTCATCTTTTTGTAATAACGTTTTTGTCTTTACGATTTTTCTTTTAAACTTTTCTTTTCCTCTTCTTTTTAAGTTTACTTTTCCTTTAAATCAGTGGCGGACGCATGATCTCAAGTAAGAGGGGGGGTGGGGGGGGGCTTAAAATTTTTAAAGAGACAAATAAGAAAAATATATAATTAATGAGGACAAACAAGATGCATACTATATATATTAGTAGATTTTTTTTGGATTGAGGAAGGTAGTTGTAGGTGCGTCACTGCTTTGAATTATGGTTTTTTTCTTATATATGAACAATGTTGCTGTGAAAACCTATAAACACGGCTCCTAATAAAGAGCATTAGTAATGGCTCTTGTATTGAGCATTTTTGTCTGACATTGTGTAAGAGTTGATGGGCTTTGATTTTTCTATCTTTAATATATGTGCCAGTACGAAGGCATTTTCAAGTTCCATGTATTTGTAAAGATAGTTCAAACTGGTTTCTATATTCTACGCTGCATGTAGTGGATTAATGTACTTTGCATGATCAGTGATCACGTATGTTACAATATGGGTTGAATAAGGACAGTGGGGTGTTTGTGTGTGGTTACTTGATTTCGATTGGATAAGGACATCTGAGTGTTTGTGTGTGATATTTGATTTACAGTGCTCATTGTTACTCTCTATATAAATAAAAATTTTGTATTGTACGTGTTTGTGTATGATCAGCAAACGGAACCAGAAAATAAAACTCGGGTTGGCTAGACTGACCGTAAGAAAATATGAAAGCTTGGTTTGAAAAGGAAAAAAAAAATCACTTTGAACCTCTAAAAACTAAACACTTAAATGATATACATTTCATTCAATAGGTATATTAATTGACAACAAAACAAACACCATTTTTGCTAATGAGACTTGGCTCAAATGGTTTAACGGAGGTCCTGAGTTTGAGTTTCATCGTGTGGTTCATTGTTCATTAAATGTGGCAATTCCGTTTTTGAAAAAAAAAAATAAAAAATTTAAGAAGAACAAGAATGCTTTTTTTTTTTTCCTTCTTAAAACAAAAGTGTAACTGTGCAAAAGCTTTCTACAGCGATTATATTGTAAAATTTGTCGATAAATAAAGCGTTGGTCTTCTAAATGGGGCATACATGTTAGTATCTCTGGTGGGCTGGACATAGGGTTGAGTTTTTTTTTTTTTTTTTTGAGGGGAAGGGTTGAGTTATTAGATTGTGTAAATTACAAAGTATCTTATAAGAAAAAAAAGTTAGGTGGGCTTAGCCCTAGGGATGGCAATCTCGCCCAACCCGACCCTGCCCTACCCGTTACCCTACCCGTTCGGGTATGATTTTCAACTACCCATTCGGGTAATGGGTCGGGTATGGGTAAAATTTCTATACCCATTCGGGTATCGGGTCGGGTATCAGGTATAGCATAAAACCCTACCCTACCCGTCCCCGACCCATTCCCCGACCCGTACCCTACCCTACCCGTTGCTTTTTCTTTGAGGTTAGTAGAAATTAGAAAAGAACTAAACCTAACGTTACCGTTAGTAGAAAAGAAGCGATAAAAAAACTAAAAAACATTAGTTCCTAATAGGACATTCATTTGCAAAATGTCTTAACTTGTACTTAAAATCAAATTCATTTTGTACTTAAAAAAATTATTTATACATGTTCATGTACCCGTACCCTACCCGTTACCCGTTGGGGGTGGGTATGGGGGGATTTTATTTATACCCGTTCGGGTATGGGTCGGGTATGGGTAAAAAGATTTAGGAGTGGGTATGGGTCGGGTGGAGCTAAACCCGTCCCCTACCCGACCCATTGCCATCCCTACTTAGCCCACTTGATTCTTAAGTTCAACTGCACCCTAGAGCAAACTCAAACATCATCTCCGAGATGAGAGAAATTATGGTTGAACATGCATTTGTGAGTTATACTAAATGGAATGATGTGATTAATTTTTATACATTTTCCACACAGTAGTGGTGTGTAGGGATGATTTGTATCCATATGACAGTGATATATAGGTATCGTTTTTAGGTTAGACTAGGTAGGTAGGGAAGATTTTAAAGTAGAAAATGGTAAGGATTTGATTTTAAAGAACATGTAGTGATGATAGTAGGATATGAATATGTGTTTTCTAGTCGATAACCCGCCTTTTGTATTCATGTCTTTTATTCGATTTTTTTAGGCAAGTTGATGGCAAAATACTTTTTCTTCGTCTTGCGACCCTCAATGTCGTTCACATAATGATACTTAGTTTTAAACGGTAGTCTATCTTAATATCACCACTTTAGATATCCTTAACGAATACCAAAACTTACAAGCATATACCATCTCGTCCTTCTCCGGGCCCATGAAATTGTCAAGCACTTCCTTATATTCTATTGATTCATCATCGTCCTCTCCTTCTCCTACATAGATGTAGGGATCGGAAATTCTGTCTGACACCACTTCTACACTGCTTTGTGTTTTCCAGGCCGACGGTGGCGTTTGCAATTGGCTTCGGTCTCTCTATAGTCCTAGAGAGCAGGTCATCCTCTTGAGAGCTCCGATCAACGCTCATTCGCTCCATTAGAGAAGTTGGATAAATCAACGCATATTCTCAACCTTTTCTTGATTGTTCGTCTGTAGACCTTTTTTTTTCTTCCATATAGCAAATGTTGTCATGCGTGTATCTAGCTATACTTATATATTTTTTCAACTATTTCTTTTCTCGCGGATGATAAATATTAGTGTCCGAGAAGTATTGCGTTGTATGAATCCTTTATTAATTTGCTATGGGTCTCACTATTAAAATATTTATTTCAAGTACGTTACATATATATATGTGTGTGCGCGCGCGCGCGCGCGCGTTGAGGATCTATATCTTTTTATTATTGTTAAGGAGGTAAATGTTTCCATAGTTCGTTCAGACAAGCTTTGGCAAAGAAATTTGTATGAGATGGATTTTCCAAGCAATTTGATAAGAAGAGCTTTTCTCTACGGCCTTCATAGATGGAGACGGTCCTCGATCAAGGGGAATGATCATCGCATCTTCATCGTTCTTTAGCCCTATGAAATTATCAATCACTTCTTTGTCTGGTAGCTTGTTTTGGTACCATCACTTAACTTACAAACATATAATAGTTTGTTTCGCAATATAATTTAATGATCTATTTGAATATCACTCAACATACGACCCCACTTAATTTATAAGATTAATCCATGCTTTGACTACCAAACTTTTCGAAAAATGGTTGTCATGAAATTAAATCATTTCATCATAACACTATCTCATTTAATTCGCGCAAATTGTGAGGCTAAACCATTAATTTCTTGTTACTAAAAAGTTAAGTAATTTTTTCCGGTCGATCGATTCTCATTGTGGTGTCAATGCATGATTAGAATAACCCTTCTCCTTTGTCAGAAACTGTTACTTGAATATCACTTATTTTGAAATAAAATGATGCTTGTTTTCTAAACTAAAAAAAGAGATTGTAGACCCGTTTCTTTTTTTCCAATCCTAACCCGATTAGTACTTTTGGGGCACTACTTGGTCTCCCAGCACATCATCTGAATCAGAATATCCACCATCATCATCAAGAAATCCACCAATATCATGTTCTAAATCCGAAATTCCGGTAGAAAGCACATGATCTTCTTCTTCCATGCCCGAATCATCAGATCCACCATTGGAGGTAGCATCATCCAAGAGAATGCATTGGTGGGGAACATTATTACTGGGGTCGACTACTGCACCATCTTCATGATCTTGAATAAAATACTCAGATGTACAACGACATTCAGAAACCGAAAACAAGTCACAAGCTGGTGTATCCCTGCACGTCTTTCCTACACAGTCATCATCATCTGAATCAGCCGAGACGCAATCATGGGTACCTCCTCCCCCTCCCCCTCCGTGTGCAGGTTGTATACCGAAAGAGTTTGAACACAAGCAACCTGGAGAATGCCTACGGCATTCTCCATCCGTTTGGCATTCTTGGCCGATACATGCTTGTAGCACCGTCCGCATTGTGATGCTAGGACCTGCATGCACCAAAGTAAGGTTGTATCATGTGACATGCATACGTACGTGATTAATTAATGATGTAACAATATGCATGTATGTGTTTGAATGGTTATAACCAAAGCATGCATCACGATCTTACCGGTGCGCCGAGCTTCGATTTTGGTGAAGAACATATCATGTTCCTGCAACACAACGAGGGAAAACAATAAAGAAAGCACCATAAGCTTTGCCATTTTTTATTTTTTTTGCTATATATATTTTTGTATTTGTGCTCATATATAATTAATCATCTCCTAAGCTTGATCTATTTATAAGATAAGTGTTCAATCATGACTCATTCTTCTGTAATAATGTTGTTCCATTTGGAATCCCTAAAGGGACATAAAAATTTGGACATTATTAATCTTCTTTTGGATTAGGACACAAGAAGGATGCAAAGCTTTGATGCAACAAAACAATTGGGCAAAGGACAATAAAGAATTTTGTTTTATTTTTTATTTTTTTTGTTTTTTGTTTTTTGTTTGTTTTCTTTGGATGCATGCAAGACTCCCCCAAAGAAGTTGGTGCACAACGATAATGAATACAAAACAAAAATACATGTTTATCATTTATCGTTATATGAGACTTATTGATTGATGCAAGTATATAGAATGTCCCATATTAGAAAAGTAGTAAATGCTTACCTCCATATAAGTGTGAGACATAAATGTCTTGTCAACTTGGGTTAGTCTTTTTAGACCAAGCGATGACGGCGGTCTAAGCAGTTGACCGGACATTTATGACTCATTTAGCGCTACCAGCTGGCCCGGGGTCTGGGGGCGTTACAGAAAATATATTGCGTAACTTTGTTATGAATGCTTTGTTATGAAACTAGTCGAATTGATGAAGAGACAAGAATTCAATGACGGAGCGGAGCTAGGAATTGAAATTCGGATGGGCTAGTGGACTATATCGGGACAATCAGGTGGGTTGGAGTAAGATGTTTTGATGAGTTTAGTGAGACAAGAATTCAATGACGGAGCTAGGAATTGAAATTCGAATGGGCTAGTGGACTATATCGGAACAATCAGATGGGTTGGAGTAAGATGTTTTGATGAGTTTAGTTGGATTATATAGATTTTTTAGTGTAGTAACTTTTTTCGTTGGGTGGCTTACCCCCTTAGCCCTTAAGAATTGTTATGCAAGAAGTTAGACCGAAAGGAATATTAATTTATGTTAGAAGTTTGCGAATCAAATTGGTGTTTTGTTTGATATCATATTTGGAAATTTGGATATTAAGTCTAACGAATGAAAAATATACTGATAAAATAAGGTGAGTTTTATTGGCACACATCAAATTACTTTTGACACTCATTATTTGAATATTTTTTCTGCTGAACAAAACGTCATCCCACTGGTGTTCCTCCTTGAACACCAACGTCGGTGACACTAACGTTGGTGTTCAAGGAGGAACACCAGTTGACTGACGTCCTTAAGTTGTGCCACTTTTATAACGTGAACGTCATTCCCACCGGTGTTCCTCCTCGAACACCAGTGGGGATGACGTTTGTCTTTTTTAAAACAGTGTGGTGCCGAAGTAATTTTTTGTGGTGCCGAAAGTAAATGGATGCCAGAAGTAATTTGACGTGTGCCAATAGAACCCACCTAAAATAATTTGTTTCCTTATGGCTCAGTCGGAAGATCGGGCACCGGTGGGAAGCATCATTGAAGACAATGAAATATTCCTGCACATCACCTCGCAAAGGAATGTCTCAATTTAAATGGATGTTAGTTTTGGGGTAGTTCCCCGGTCTCCCTCCCATGTAACTATGACTTGTTTTACTGATTTCACTTAATAAATAATACCACATTTTGCCCCAATTTTTTTTTTTTTTTTTTTTTTTTGTTTCCGATAATTTTGTACAAGTATCTCGTTATAAATTTAAGGGGGAATGAGGGAGAAGGACAGAAATATTTCATCAATTGAGTAGAAGGACAGTTTTTTGAAACTTTTGCATAAAGGACAAAATTATTTATTCACTGTCGAAATTCACTTGTGTTCGAAATTCACTGTTTAAATTCACTGCCGAAATTCACTGTCGAAATTCACTAATTTTCAAAATTCATTGTCGAGATTCACTGATTTTCGGGATTCACTGTCAAAATTCACCGTCGAAATTCACCGATTTCGGGATTCACCTGGGAAGATTCACCGATTTTCGGGATTCATTTGTTTGTCCTTCTCGCTATAAAAATTATGCAGTTGTCCTTCTCCCTATAAAAAATATGTAGCTGTCCTGTTACTTAAAAATATTTCAGATTGTGTCCTTATCCCTAATTTTCCATAAATTTAATGTAAAGAAAATAGATAATTCCGTCAAAATGATGATTTTTTTTCTAGATCAGTCAGACAATCACTCACCGCTAGAGCTGTTAAACGAACAGAGCCGCTCGTGAACAAGCTCGTGTTCGGCTCGTTATTGTTCGTGATCGTTTGTTCGTTTAGCTTAACGAGCCGAGCTGAACATGATTAGGCTCGTTTGCTTAACAGCCGAGCTCGAGCTTGGTTCGCGAACGTTCGATTATGTTCGCGAACATGCTTATTGTTCGCGAACATACTTATATAATGTTCGCGAACATCCTTATATGCTTATAATATATGTCTAACGAACCGAACTCGAGCCGAATTCGAGCCAAAGTCGAGCCAAAAGACAAAAATATGTCTAACGACGAGCTCGAACGAGCTCGAAGCGTTCATGTTTTAAACGAGCCGAGCTCGAACGAATTTTTTGTTCGTTTAACAAACGAACGAGCTCGAACGATGAGCTTAACGAGCTCGAGTTCGAACGTACTAATACTCGACTCGGCTCGGCTCGTTAACAGCTCTACTCACCGCATACATTCATGATAGACACGTGTCTTTATATGGTAAGTAATGATACGGGCACAACAATTGTGCCATAACGAAACAACGGTGATCTTACCGTTGATCATAATGTGTCTAAATTGATCAGATGTAAACCTAATATTATTAACGGTACATATCACGGTTGTGTCATTTGTTATAATACAACCGTTGTGCCCGTATCATTACTCTTGTCATTATGTGAACGAATTCTTTGAAGGTCAGCTATATATATGATTGATGTATGTTTTTAAATTAGTTATTTGATCACACCTAATTCCTTACCATAATAAACAACAATTAACCCAATTTGTCTTTTTCTAGGCATACCTACTCCTAAATACTTCAATTTATGTTTTGCAAAAAAAATAAATAGAGAAGAATGACTCAGTTTAGGTGACAATATGTCAAAACAACAACTGCACTAATCAATGTGCATTAATAAAAAAAAATAGTCTTTGTCTTCTGGTAGAATGCAAATAATATTAGAAATTCTCAAGACAAAACAA
Organism: Gentiana straminea; assembly: GCA_036785695.1. NCBI lineage: Eukaryota > Viridiplantae > Streptophyta > Magnoliopsida > Gentianales > Gentianaceae > Gentiana > Gentiana straminea. Next base: position 1,476,913 of record JAVUPR010000348.1, read on the forward strand.
AACAAAACAACTTTGTTATGCTTTGATTATTTATATTCGACCAAATAATTAATGCTTTATTTCATAGCTTCAAAATTATACAAGTTGATGATACCTAAAATATTCCCACGATGAAATATAAATGGGAAGACAATGTTTGTTAAAATATTCGAACGAATGAGAAGACCCTTTTCTTTATTTGCACCACCACATTTTACTTGTACCCCATTTTATTTGTGTATTACAATAAAACCGATATTGTGAAAGTCGATTATGGAGCTAAAAACCGATTTTTCGTAGATTCTGAATCGAGAACTGACTTTCTCAAAGTCGGTTTTCACAATGCATTTACGGGAAATCACTTATTGGCTTCAAAATCGACTTTTACAATATCGATTCTACTGCGATACGCATTATACAAGTAGAATGAACGTGGTTAGAATAATAGCCCTTTGACGAAAGTATGACATTAAGGTTGCGTGTGACTTGCAACGGTTGCAAGAAGGTGGAGAACGTGTGTTTTCCATATGCTACGGCCTACGAGTCTTGAAAAATGCCGAAACTGTATGAGGGTGAAGCTAGAGATATATATCATGTTCAGTAATGACACCGACACAGCTGTTGCGGCATAAAGAGTGCCACAACGTGCATCTACTGTTGATTATGATGTAGACTCATTGATCATTATTATATTTATTATGATCAATGATGTAGATATAAATTGTGACACTCACTGTATCATAACGGTTGTATCTCTATCGTTACTAAATTTTTTAACATAACCCTACAAGCAATGTCTGCTCAGCTCAGCTAATCTCTCTGAAGGCGAAATCCCCATTTTACCCCTACTCCAAACCGACAATTCAACGGCACAATCTTGCATCATCAGATCCTTTTTCCTCCGTTCCCATTCTCTCCGGTCGGAATCCTATGTCCCTCAATTGTCTCTCTCTCACACGGTCACACACTAAAAGCGCTCTTTAATCAGTCCCCATCAGCTGTATCTATACATCTATCCCTATTTATATATTTATATATATGCAGCTGTATGTATAGCTCTGACTCACTTTCTCCCTAAGTAAAAGTAGAAAAAGATGCATGTGTATGTGTATGTGTATGTGTATCAGCAAATATAAAGTAAAAAGCTTGAAGCTTTAATGTTTTACAACAAAAAGTTCATTACTTTTGGGTTGTCAGAATTTTATTTGTGCTGCTGTGCTTGTTAATTGTGAGAGGGAATTGGAAATTTGTAGATTTTGTGAGCTTATTTTGGAGATCTATGAGGTGGGATTCTTGAAGAGAAGAATATTTCAGCCCAATCGATCGTCTTGGTTTAAAGCTAGAATCCACGATGAAGTCAACTACTCGGCTTGATTCCGCCGTATTCCATCTCACTCCTACTAGAACGAGGTAATGCAGTTAATTTGTAATAGTTTTAATGGGTTTAAGTCTGTTTTATATAGTATCACATATACAATCTGCTTTTATTAGCTGAGTGTTTCCATTTATTTTTTTAAATAAAGTTTATGGTTTTGCAATGTTTATGGATGCTGTAGCATTTATCTGCATGTTTGGAAGTGAATAGTACTACTTGCACCATGAAATGCCACAAGGAGCATAGAAAATCATGTAACGCATCGTGTAGCAAAGGCCGCTGCCCTGTTTTCTCATGATCCGTGTTGTTTGCTATGTTTCGCGACACCCCGTGATACCTTATTAGGCTTTGCTATGTGTGTTGTGACACTCGTGACGTTTCGTTGTAGTAGTAGGAAGGCTCATTGGATGTATATAATGAGTGAAGAAGCTGGAACAAGATGATGTTCAGCTTACTGCCATGTGAGCCTTATCGAACATGGCTAAGATGAACCTAATTGCTGATCTTTTGCTTTGTAGTTAATTTTCTTGCAAATCTAAAGCTCCGGTAATGTCCAGTCAGCTCCTAGTCCTGTATTTGTTGAAAGGGTTTAGCTTAAACCTAAATTTCTATGCTCAAAGAAGCTCTGTCATTTAGGATTAGCTTGGAGGAGCTTTGATGTACTACATACACGGTTCAGCTCATTTCTTCTACCTTGTATCTACGACAGCCCTTTTTCTTGGGTTTTAGTATTTTGATATGCTTACATCCTGTTGCATCTTCGGTTAAGCAATGAATATTTCATCTGTTTTTTAGTTAACAAAGTTAGAATACTTGATGGAATTCGTTCTTTTGTGTGCACGTGAAAAACTTTTTGTCAATTTTGTGTGCACAGATATTTCCATATGCATATTTTCCTTATCTGCATTTTGTCAATTTAATGCGTCGTATCTGTCTGCAGGTTCATAGCTGGCAATGCTCTTTAAGTCCTTGATTGAAGCATTTATCTGATCCAAAACTTATGCATGTGTTCTACAGGTGTGATTTGATTATAATAGCAAACGGAAAGAAAGAAAAGATCGCCTCTGGTCTGTTGACCCCATTTCTCGCTCACCTGAAGGCTGCTCAAGATCAAACTGAAAAAGGGGGTTATTCAATTTTGCTTGAACCAGATCCTGATGATGAAGCAACATGGTTTACAAAGGGTACAGTTGAGAGGTTTGTATTATTGTGTTTGGAATGTCTATGTGCAGTAGAATCACGTTTCTACCTTCCATACGTTTAGTGAGAAAATTAATATATGATCGTGGAATAGACCTCAAACCATGTACTTCAATGACTAAACTGAGACTTATTCCCGCCACCCCCCCCCCCCCCCCCCCCCCCCCCCCGCCGCCGCCCTTTCTGCACACACGCAGATTATATATAGAGATGTTTGGAGCTGATTTTTGGTGTTGTTTGCAGGTTTGTTCGTTTTGTAAGCACTCCGGAGATCTTAGAAAGGGTGTATACTCTTGAATTAGAGATCCTACAGATCGAGGAAGCTATTGCCATCCAAAGGAGCAATGATACAGGACAGAGCACCGTAAGCATTCATCATATTATTAGAACGATGCATGATTTTATATTCAAATTGTTCATTGATTATTCATGTTACTTGACGACAGGTTGAAGAACATGAAAAACCTACCAGAGCCAGAGAAGGTATGCTATGAGCGTTTCAATTGTATTCTTCTTTGATTTGCACTACTAGGGTTAGTGTACGTAATTCTTTTATGCTAGTCGATGAACTAGTTATTGAGCTTGTTTTTGGGCATTTTCGATAGGCCACAAACTTAAGCCAGAGCTTGGTGAAGAGAAAGCAATCGTATTATACACGGTTAGATTCATTCGCCTCTGCCATTTATGTCCAAATCATGCCGTTGTTAAGTGTCGTGATTGTTTTGCTTTTCGTGCAGCCCGGGGTATATCAACCTCAAACAAATTGCGAGAGTCCACCGGAGGTGAATTCTAGGTATAGTAGCCACCTTAGCTACATTGTTTAATATTGTTTCATGTTAATCAAAATTTACTTGGCTATAACGTTTTTTTCCCGGTATTTTACCAGAGTCCAGCTCCTGAAAGTCTTGGAGACACGCAAAACCGTGATTCAGAAAGAACAAGGAATGGCTTTTGCTCGAGCTGTAGCTGCAGGCTATGAGATTGACAACATCCCTCCACTCGTGTCATTCGCCAAATGCTTTGGCGCGTCACGGTTAATGTAAGTGTATTTTCCACCTTTTGCAACTAAGTCCATGACCTTAAATACACCCCGTACGCATAATGCTGATTTTCAAGAAATTTCCTATGACAGGGATGCATGCATTAGATTCACTGATCTTTGGAACAAAAAGCATGAAAACGGACAATGGTTAGAAATCGAAGCAGCACAGTCTATGCCGATCTCATCTCCTGTGAACTCCTCGGGTATCGTGCTATCTTCTTCGGTTAGTAGAGAAATTGACTTAAATGGTGACTTGGCATCACCCAACAATCAGAAACCACAAGTAGAGCTAAGTCCAGGTAGTGATCAATATCTAGTTTGATATTTAACTTGCTGTGAATTATTACATAAATAATTCGTGTCCATTTTTACCCAGGTGAAAGGCCTCATGTTCCGGTTGGTCAGCAAGAATATTTTCAAGGCCAGTTTCCTAATCAAATGTATCCTACATGGCCAATTCATTCCCCTCCTGGCATGATGCCAATGTATCCAGCTTATCCTGTACAAGGAATGCCGTACTATCAGGGGTTTCCTGGAAATATGCCGCCTTTTTATCAGCCACCTCATCCGCAGATGGATGATTATCGAATGAACGTCACTCCTAATGCAGGAGTGAAGAAGCAGACTTTGGATGGTGGAGATCGCAACCATAATTCAGGATCGAGCACATCCAATTCCTCTTCACCAGATGATGATCTGGAGTTGGATAAAGAAGCTTCACAGAAATCACAGAAAAGATCTGGACGATCTCGTAAAGATAAGTCAGATGTGGTTGTTATCCGGAACATAAATTACATTGCTTCTCAAGCAAAAGATTCTGCTTCAGAGTCTTCCATTGATTCCGAAGCAGATGATAATGAACACGATTCTAAGCCATCTAGAAGAAACGGAAGGTCAATTGGTAAATCGAATAATGACTATGAAGAAAATTCAGTTGTGAATCAAAACGATTATGGAAACTGGAATGCATTTCAAGGTTTTCTTCTCAGTGGTGCTGATGAAGAAGCTCGTACGAAAGACTTGAATGTGATGGAGAATGGTGCTAACATGAAAAGACGCTTAAAGAGAGACGGTGTTGATGATCCTCTGGCTAATAATGGACGAGATCCTAGTGAGATACACGATCGTAGGTCAAGGGATGTCCATGAATCAAACGGGAAATTCTTGAACAAGTTCAGAGTGTCCAATGACGCGATTATTTCTTCAGCAACAGGTTCTGATAATGCTAGAGCACAAAATCATGAGATCAATATGCATTTCACAGAAGCAAATGGAAGAAATGTGATTTCTAGGTCTTCAAATGATAACTTCCTTGGTGAAAATCGTGATCAGTTTTCATATTCGTCTGATCCACTTGCTGTTAACGGGTTTGAACGTGCCAAGTATAGATCAGATGCAGTGTCGTCGAATGAGATTGGTGACGAGTCCTTCATAGTGCCGTTCAGGTCAAGTTCATCAATTCAAGTGGGACCAGAGGATAGAAGAACTGCCATTGATATGGATTCTGAGCTTCCATCAGCTCATCAGAAGCCGGAAGACAATAAAATCCGTAAAGAGCTTGGCTATGAAGCGGATGACCTGAACTTGATTCCAGAACGTGGCACTGAGAGGAGATCCATCGGATATGATCCTGCATTGGACTATGAAATGCAAATCTATGCAGAGGGTTCGGTTCGAAAGAGCCAAAATGCTGCTAAAGTGGCTAATGACGCCAAGAAAGGTACCTCGAGATTGGATAGGGGTCGGAATTCAAAAGCAACTTCTGAGTCGATGAGTAAGAGAACGACAGGTGGACCAATAAGGAAGGTTAAGCCTTCAAAGATGAGCCCTTTAGAGGATGCTCGGGCACGTGCTGACAAATTACGAGCCTTCAAAGCTGATATCCAGAAATTGAAAAAGGAGCAGGTATGACTGATTTGAATTCTCTTCTGCTTTGTATGTTCTTGCCAATTTTCTTCGCGGTTTTAGTTTAACATTGAGAAAACTTGATGATACATTGTTTTATAGGAGGACGCGGACTTGAAACGACTTGAAGCTCTAAAATTGGAAAGACAGAAGAGAATTGCTTCCCGGAACAATTCAAGCTCCGGTAATACTACCGCAACCTTACCACAAATGAAAAAACCGCCTCCAAAACTTTCCCCCATTACTAATAGAGGATCAAAGTTTAGTGATTCTGAGATTGGATCATCATCTCCATTGCAAAGGTCAAAAGTAAGAGCATCCGTTGGATCCATCGAATCTCGAGAAGCCTCTAAATCTATGAAGCCAAATGAGGGCAGTAGATTGAGTAAATCAGTTTCATCATTGCCTCAGTTAAAGAAAGAGAGTAGCAGTATTGGGCCTGAATCGAAGGCTTCTAGTGTGCGGGTTAGACGATTATCTGAGCCCAAACCAGTTGGCCCACATTCTGAACAAGCCCAGAAACTGAAATCTGATGGGCCTGATAGCAAGAAAATATCTGCTATTATAAACCTTGATAAAAGTAAGGCTGCATCTCTTCCTGAACTCAAAATTAGAACACCGCCAAGGGGAAGCTCGAATCCGACCCAGAAGAAAATGACAGGAAACGACGTAATCAAATCGAACCAGGCCAAGCCTTCTGCAACATCTGACAATTCTGATAGCTATATGGATAATGAAGTAGATGATAATCAAATCATTGATAAAACCGTTTTGGTTCTCGAGAATGACAAGCCTTCTATTCCTGCTGTAGTACAAGGTTCTAGAAACTTCCAATCTGAGTTTACTTCAATGCATGCACAGCCATCTTCGAATCACGTGCTTCACAGTGAATCAAAACCTGATCTTTTGCAAGACAAATCAATTTCTCACGAGGTACAGTATATAGATTTACTTATTATTCCCTAGTTTTCGGAGTATGTTTTTAAGCATTGACGTAAATTTATCGTTTCTGGGATAAACAGGTGAAGACTTATGAGACAGATTCATCAAGGTTTTCAGACATTAATCCCACTGAAATAATGACATATAATCCACCATTTGCTCGGAACACATCACTGGAAGAACCGTCCCCTACTAGCTCGGGTACCGTGTCTACTGCAAAGGTATTTATCAGTGCTGAAAAAGCACAGAGAGCTGATTCAATCCCAGAAGTGTCAGACAAGATTCAAGTGAAAGAATCACCGAAAGGGTTTCGGCGACTTCTTAAATTTGGCAAAAAGAAGCATAATAGCTCTTCTACATCATTCGACGAAAGCAGTGAGCCAGTAACATCAGACAATAATGGTAAAGCAATATCATATGAAGGTATTTTGTAACCATTTTCCTGATAAATGTCGCGTCTTTAGCACGATATTCAAGTAGTAAATCTGAATTGAACAAAAGGGCTATCCTTTTTTGTTGTTGTTGATAATCCTGAGTTTTAAATGCAGTTCATACATTAAAAAACCTGATCTTAGAAGACGAAACACCACCACCAGTTGCAGGGAGTTCGTCGAGCAAATGTGAGTACTCACACACACAGTCAATCACGTCTATGATTAATAACCTCCATCTTTTTAATCCCTTTGTGGTTTAAGTGTTAATGACTGCCATTTACGTTTAATTATGTAGCGTCTCGGCATTTCTCTCTGCTGTCCCCGTTTCGTAGCAAGGCCGCTGGTGACAAAAGAAGTGGACAGACAACATAGAGAGCATCAAATATGCTTGTTGCTGGAGTGAACTGAACTGAACTGAACTGAGCTTCCATTTTCATGTTTCCACTGTGATTACAATAATTGTTCATCTACTTGACTGCAATATTTTTTAGTTTATTTTTGACTTTAATGTACATCCCACAGCTTTATTGGAGGAACAAAAAAAAAAAAAAAAAAAATTTGTTAATGACCTCCACTAAATTATATATACATTATGTTCCTTGAATATTATTACTTGATACCGTTCAACATCAAACGGCTGATAGAAGAATTAGTCATTGAATGTCGTGTTTTATCAACTACTTCGCCAACCATTTGTGGTATTGTTTTTAAGACTGGTTTTTCTTTCTTCTTCTTTCTTTTGAAACGGGTTAACGATTCAACCTATTCATAAAAAATATCAAAAATTCCTGCTAAGAATCTTTAAAATGCAGAATCTTTAAATTATATACTACTCCTTTTACGCAAAATAAAGGATCACAATACAAAATTACAATTCATGGGGAGTAGAGATTCCTGTGTTTCCTATAATAATAATAAAAAAAAAAAGGAGATTCTTGTGTAAAATGATTGTATAATTTATCTATTAACATATGCTTATTTTTATTTTATTTTCAAATTTTTTTGAGGTAGAACATGTGCTGAGTGCTTTCATTGCCATTTTACTACTTTGCCACTCCATTCCCGGAAAACAAACTAAAACCCTCCTAAAAACCCTCTGTCTGTTCTCTTCATTTTTTTCATTCCTGGAGCAAACCACGAAAAAATGGTCCTTTCGCATTTTCTCCGACCAGAATCCGGCTTGCACATTAGGAAAAACGGTACATTAATCACAACCCATTTTACAAAATCTGTTCTTTCTTTCCAATTTAAGTTAACTTTATCCCCAACTGCACGAACTGAGCCTTTCTTTTGCTTTATTTGTTTATTTAGCAAGTCGACTTTGTAATGAGATTTTTGGTTTAATATAGGATTTTCGACGGCAATGAGGTGGTTATCTGTGAGCGCGACTCATCCTGATACGGAAAGTGATACAGAGATAACAACGCAGTTGAAGAGAACAACTTCAAAGGAACTTAGAGCTGAAAAAGTGGAGTCATTTGTCAGAAAGTGAGGTCTTCTTTTCACTTTTTACCTGGACTTATTCAATTTGATTTATTTCTTTTGTTTTGGGAGCATAATTGTGTTCTTTCTGCGTTATTTCTAATTCGTAAACAAAACTGTGTGATTGCGAATTCGTAAACAGAACTGTGGGGATTTTGTGTTTGTGCCAAAGTGGCATTATAACATCTTATCAGCAGTCGAAATTCATTAAGTTACCTGTCCATTTGGCTTTGCAAGAACGCGTGACTACAAGAAAAAATTAAACTAAACGAATACTTAAAAGAAGCTATCGGGTTTGTGTCAGAATGTGTTAAGACTTGTGCATTCCATTCATCTAGCCGTAACATTAGCTTTGAAACGAGTCTACGTGTGTCCTGTATTTTAAGCAGAAGGTTAGTACTAGAAATATATTGTGGTGTAGAATATACTTTTCGTATTCACCTCTTCTGTCATCTTTGAACTTCTAGAGCTTTCAAATGGGAGACTACTTTTCATGGAAACGGAACTCATATAGTCACTATGAATTGTTGCTGTGATCGGTGTTAGTTGAGACTTATTCTTTTGTAGCCCTCATGGAGTTTGTATAAGGAATGGGACTGGGTAGGCTTTCCTCCGGCATCCTTAAATGCACATTTTCTTCGGTTTTTTTTTTAATACAACGTTGCTTATATCGGTTATAACCATCATGGAGAGCGTGTAATTTATCGTCCACTTATGCATCTTTACTATAGGTATATGGAATCAAATTCAGGGAACTTTCCTAAGCCAAGTCATATTCAAAAGGAAGTGGGCGGGTCATACTATACCGTGAAGGAGATTCTTAGCACTTTAAAGGAGAAGACACTGGGAAAACAACCAGGGAATGATCAAAACCCTTATTTACCAACGCCTATAGTGAACCCGTTAGCCTCTGGTTTAGAACAAAATAGTCAATTTGACATTCGTCCAGACGCAGATGTCAATAGCAACAAGGAGCAAAATTATGGAAACACTTCTGATAATGCAGTGAAAGAGTCATCTTTGACCCCCGTGGCTGGTAAACCGGACTCGGATGTTACTGCTGTGCATGTTTCTTCAAGTTCATCAGAGCTTCAAGGAAATGGAGATCAACTGGAACAAGAAGTAATAATTAGTAAAACTGATTTCCCTGGTGATTCACAGCAGATTAGTATCTTATCTAGGATGTTCAGGCGTGAAACTTATGATGAAACAGCCGTGGAAAGTAATAAACGGTTGCACTCCGATGTGGTACCCTCAGGTGTATTTGATTCTGTAGAAGATAAAGTTTCACCAGCTAGCAAGTTATTGACGTTTCATATGTCCGCCCCTAATGAATCACCAAGGAAGTTACCGGGGCTATTTGGACCGAGCAGATTGGATTTCTCGAGATCTAGAAGCCATTCTTCTGAAGACGAAAACGCCACTCAAAGTGAATTTGTTCCTAATGTAGCTAAATTGTTCACTGGTATGAATACGTCCGTAGAAGACACGAGAATGTCAAATGATCAAGCACATGATCAAGGGAACACGTGTGTAAAGAGTAGTCACTTGATTGAGAACTTTCTGGACCGTATAGATGAGAGACAAGAGAAAGAACCTAAATTTTTTGACATAAATTATTTGATGGGTTGCATCAAGCAAATGCCTCTTCCTACCCCAGAGACAGATAAAACTAGCAAAGCAAGCTTCATGCCAGGTGCTAAGCCATGGAATGATTTACCAGAAGAAAGAAAGACTTCTCCTAGGTTCAATTTTGTGCATACAAATAATGATGTTGAAGGGCCATCATGTAACGCACCAGCCAATTCGAAGACTCAGGATGAAAAAAGTACTAGTCCAGAATATGTATCTCTGAAAATAAGTGAACAACCTTCACTTTCCAGTAATGGTTCAAATGATGCCCAGAACAAAGATTCCGGTGCCTTTAAAGTGGTGGTGAAGTTCTTGGTTCAACATGTAAAAGAAAGGGACATACACAACGTTTTTCGGAGTTTTGGGGATATTTCTAGTATTGAATTTGCATATGTTGAAGGAGCTACTTTCCACCATGCTAATGTCTATTTCAAGGTGAGTAGTGAGAAGTTTGCTGAGTGACAGCACACACACACACACACACACACTCATACATAGCCTAGTATTACTTTGTATGTCATTTTCATCCTACAATTTGTTCACCTATCTTAATCTGATCCAGACAAAAGAAGGCCTGAAGAACGCTCTTCAGAAACACATCGTTTACATAGCAAATAATCCAGTAACAGTAGAAGCAACTGACGTCGTTGTCAATGATGGTACATCCAAAAGAATCCGAATCCCTGATTTGATTGGTGACCCTATATTCCCTGTTTCATTGGGGAAGAATCCTACTCGAACAGTTATGATTAGGCGACTGACACACGATATTAGCCCGAGCCATGTAGAATCAGCTTTGTCACTCTGTGGTTGCAAAGTAACTGGATTTTTTCTGGGTTCATCAAAGTCTGTTGCTTATGTCGAGCTCGAGGTAGTTTTTTCTTCCTCTTGCATGTAGTTGTGTATCTGTTTTGTTTACTAGTAAGCTTCTTACTGTTTCAATGGCTCAGCCGGTAAGAACAAGTCACTTCCTCAAGGTTGTGGGCTCAATTCTTACTATCAACGGTTAGACTGTATTGATTGGTATCCTTGCACGGGTTCAAAAAGCTCGTGTGTGGTCTGCCTTGGCTCGAAATGGTAAATGTGAATCCTTATATGAGACACTGAAACTGTTTGTGATTTTGCCAGACAGAAGAAGCCAAAGAAAGAGCTCTCGCGAAACATACCATTGATGTATTTGGGAAGAAAGTTATGATTTATCGGATTGATGTACCAAGAACAACAGTAATACGGATATTTCACTCGACCCCAAGAAGTGAAGATTTCAATAAACTTTACCATTCTGTGGGGAAAGTTAGGTTTGTCAGATGCAGGGGCACTAACATAACCGATGTATGTTATGCCTTTTCGGAATGGCCAAATATGCAGAATGTTTTGAACAGGTGAATTGGTCACTTATTGTCAATTCATTACTTTTAGAAACTAAAAAAATTTCAATTTCCTTTCATTTTCATATCGTGTTTTGTCGTGGGTTAGGCTGAATGGAGCTCAGGTGGATGGCCAGCCGATAGTAGCTCAACCTGCAACCGTTATCCCTCCGGAAATTCTCAGTGTTTTGTGGGCCCAGCCGGATGGAAGAAAGCACGTTGTTTCGACAATGCAAAGCTTGTTGCAGAAGGTGGAAGAAGAAAACATTGTGCAGAAGTCCAAGATTCCTCATCTCATTGAAAACTTCTATGGAGCTGAAAGATGATGATAATTTGTATGCTGCATCTAAAATAAAAAAAACTCACAATCTAATTTTTCACATTGGTTAGCTTAGTTTAGCTAACTCAACCACATAAAAAATGCTACTGCCATAACAGGGAAACCATAACGGGAGGCACAACTTGACATGCGTTTAGCTGGAGGTGACGTGGCTGTAGGGTCACCCTCTAGCTAAGCATTATGTCAGGTTGTGCCCCTCGTTATGACCCTTATGTTGTGGCAGTAGCATTATTGTATTGGTTGAAAATTTATTTTTTTGCTGCAAATCCTGAGGGCAAGATGTATATGGCTATAAATTTGCATGCAGTCTTGAAGGAAATATTTTGTTGTGAAAATGGTGGTTGAAATTTTTTGTAAGAATTTTTTTTATTAGACTACAGAGATGTTTTGTATATCTATTTTAGAAATGTACTTTGTTTTACGGTAGTATATATATAGTGGAATTACTTTAATCAGAGTTTATTGACACCACATCCAATCTACCGGGACACGGGACATCGGAATAGGATCCTCTCAAGTTCTTGAGTGAGAATTCTCTTAAGTAGGAGTGATCTAACCACACACCCAAAATGTGAAAATCATCTAACCGTCTATTTATTTTTTCAAAACTACGTCGTTTTGGTGCTAATGTGTAAAAACAAATGTATTTTATCCTTAAGTACTTGAGAGGATCCACTCCCACGGGACATCATACTTCGGGCAAAATTCAGCTTTTTTAGAGATCGAATTTTACGTTTGACCTCTTTAGAGTCGAATTTCAAGCTTAAATTCGATTCTGAGGTCGACCCAAAAGTAGATAGGATGTGTTAAGGCAATACCAATGCCTAAGTTTCTTTTCTTTTCTTTTTTTTTGAGAAACAATGCCTAAGTTTAAACGATGGATATATATTTAAAGGGGCTTTTAATTACCTATTTAGGGCTTTTAGTTACACTCCTGGAAATATATATTCGATTAAGTTTCTTTTCTTTTCTTTTTTTTTTTTTTTTTTTTTTTTTTGAGAAACAATGCCTAAGTTTAAACGATGGATATATATTTAAAGGGGCTTTTAGTTACACTCCTGGAAATCTATTAGGGCACCTAAATTAATAGGCACATAAATTAAGGGGCATCATATATATCTGTCTTGGTTGACTGACTCACCTATTACATCACAGTGTCAACTATTTTTTATCTCACGTAAGGCTCGTCATTTCAAACGCCGATCCCAGAATCGATCGTCCCAAAGTCGAGTTTTTAAAACCCCTCAAAACTATGGGCATAGATAAATATTGATTCTCGACCCTACTAAAATTTCCCATTTAACTAATTATATGCTGCACCCAATAATTGAATTATACTCATTTTAGCAGAAATTAAGCGATAATGATAGTAATTAACTTATAATTGTTCCCACTTAATTTATTCTGTGACTTAAATAAACTACATTATCACAAAAGATTTAAGACGATTTAGCCGAGGAGCCTTTACATTACCTTTGGATCACATCTGAATCAATATTTTGAAAGTCCGATTCTTAAGTCAAAATTCGATTTATATTCAAAAAAACCGAAAATTGCATGTAGTGCTTTCTAGAAGATTCATTGTATGTAGTCAATACATACATATATATATATATATATATATATATATATATATATATATATATATATATATATATATATATATATATATATATACCAAAAGGAAGCGGAAAGAATTGAATTCTCATGATTCATGCATGCATCATGCTTGAGATAATATAGTATAATAGGATATTCTCTATGTAAAGAAATAAATAGCTAGGTAGGTGATTTTGCAATATTAATTGATTATGGAATATAAGCATCCCATGCATGCATGATACATTAAGTAAATGAACAAATAAGAATATTAAAGATCTTCTTCCCTTTTTTGACCCCTTTTTTCTCCCAAAGCAGTCATTATTTATAGTTTATTTGTGAAAACTTTATTCCATGTGAAAGTTGCTATATATATATATATATATATATATATTTTTTAAATCCTTGACAACTTACTTATTTATTAGCACTATCTCTTCAAAGCAAATAAACCTAGGAAAAATGGGAGAAGAATATGAAGAAAAAAGGGTTGTGGAGGAAGAGAAAAAAATGGAGAGTAATATTAGTCTAAAAGATCTCTCCAAAAAACTTGAAGAATTTGCCAAAGCTAGAGATTGGGAGAAATATCATAGTCCCAGAAATTTGCTTCTTGCTATGGTAATTAATAATTTCTTTTCTTTTATATATATCTAATATCTCTATGTTTTATATATCCTATGATGTATATGATGCATGTATGAATACTTTTATCTAATAGCGTGTCATGTATGTGATACGGATACACATCAAATACAAGTTTTGAATTTTTACAAGTTGGAAACCGGGTTTGGATATTCACATCTGTGGAAAATTGAGTTAAAACCGTAAGATCGATAATAAATAAAGTTGTTCAAATTGATAAAAACTATCAAAAATGAAGAGAGCCCTTAAAAATTGATTTATTTTATGTGTTGTAATAAGTATTATTTGGCCATTATAGTTGTATTATGTACGGTTTGGTCCTTATATATTTTATGTTTACGCATATACCCTTTGTACTCGTATCCACCATCTACAACTAGGGGCACGTGCCGCCACTTAAATTTCAGAACTTTTATTTTGTATATAATTTTGTTGTTAAAAGTTACGTATATCATTGATGCCTCCGACGACCAGTACAGTTTTACTCTGGTGGCCTTACTGATCCAAATCTTGGATCCCTTATATATTTAATTCTTGAAAATCCCACGTGGCTCATATATTCGTACCACGTATCATTACCCGTGCAACCTATATAGTTTAAATGCAACTTAATTACATTGCTGATTAACCAAAAAATTGAAAAATGATGCAGGTAGGAGAAGTAGGAGAGTTATCAGAGATATTCCAATGGAGAGGAGAAGTGGAAAAAGGTTTACCAAATTGGGAGGAAAGAGAAAAGGAACATCTTGGTGAAGAGTTGTCTGATGTTCTTCTTTATCTTATCAGATTGTCTGATATTTGTGGTATTGATCTTACTGATGCTGCCCTCAAGAAAATTGTCAAGAATGCTATCAAGTATCCTCCTCCACCTCCTCCAACATCATCTTCATCTTGAATTTACAGTATAAATATTATTACTGTCGTAATCATCCTGACACAATAAATGTCATAATATGATGTCGTCACAGTGACCTCTTAATTATGATATATCGTATTGTTACATCATGAAATACATGTCTGGTTGCCACATCATATTATGGCATTAATTTGTTATGTTTATGTATGACAGTTATATAACATTATGTTATGAATTAGTACTCTATGTAACATGTTACTACTCAACATTTGTTACAAATTTTCTTCTTTCCAAATTCATGCATGATCTTATTATGAGAAGTTTTCTTATTGTTTTATCTTCTTTTTTTCTTCGTTTTGAAACGTTCCACACGACTCTATAGTATCCACTGAAGTCATTTTATGACCTCGAAATGGGGTGTTACATTGATACGTCCTGGAAAAAATAATGCTACTATCGATCACAACCACAAGCATTCGTATCTCAGACACATGTTTTTATACCATTGATTATAGTGGGTTCATCCGTTCATAGCATGATCAACGAAATCCTACATCATGATTAATATAGTGTAAGCTAAAAAAACGTAATGTGTTGAAAATAATTGTTTATTAATTGTGTTCTCGTAATATAGCAAACTTATGTCGTCAAATAAGTAAATATATGTTACAGTATTATTATTGATTGTATAACAAAGCGTTGTAAAAATACTCAAACATCCTTACGTGTGTATATAGACAAATTTAATAATTATTACGTGTGTGTATATTCTATTGAAAAGTATCTCGTATTTGAGAAGCAGATGATCTTGTGACATTTTTACCAGTCTCTAATGATCGAACATTTATTTAAAGTTCCATAATAATTAGAGTAATGAGACTTAGAGACTATATATATATATATGCAATATTTTCAGAACATTGTGATTTTCTTGCCCTCAAATTGCCATAGTGTTCAAATATTTTTCATATAGTGTATTGTGTCAACTGTCAACGTGTATTGCACTTTTAAAATGTTAGAAAACGAAAAATTATTATTTTCTTAATGGATATTCCATACAAACAATTATACATTATTTTTTTATTTTTTACATACACGCTCTTTGTTTTTTTTCACACCGAAACGTAATTACCTCATTTAGAGTACTTAAGCTTAACCACTTGAACTAAGTCTCATTAGCAATACGCTCTTTGTTAATTTTGCTTACTTGTCCGGTGTGAATATATATAGATATATATATATATCTATACTCATAATAAAAGTGCGATGAGGTGTTTCCCCCAAAAATTGTTTCCTACCCTCGGTTTCCCCCAAAAAAAAGTGTTTCCTACTATCGGTGTTTCCCCTCCTTTTTAATTTATTTATTATATATTATATATTATATTATTAATTTATTATACTTATTCTTATCCTTAAATTTATTGTCCCCGTACAAATCAAAGTATCATTATCCTTTAATTAGATGATTTTTTTTTTCCTTTTTTAAATTTAATTAGATTAGTTAACTAATATTGATTTTGTTCAACAACAAAAAAACACCTAATATTGATTGATTTCCGTAGAAGAAGAAAAAAAATGATATTGATTGATTCCCAATAAATACATATGCCTCATTATTTCAATAAAATTATTATTATTACCAATTCCAATTCATATCAATACATCATGAATATCCGCGTAATATCAATATTTCTCATATCATCAATCTTCATCAATCAACTTTAATAATAATAATTATCGCCAGTAGCATTACCGGAGAGATTAAACAATAACTATGCAAAGTTTAGAGTTGAAAGCAAGTATTGAAGTTGAACCCGAAATAATCTACGAAAATGTAATCCTTTATTAT
The DNA here is from genome assembly GCA_036785695.1 of Gentiana straminea. Taxonomy (NCBI): domain Eukaryota; kingdom Viridiplantae; phylum Streptophyta; class Magnoliopsida; order Gentianales; family Gentianaceae; genus Gentiana; species Gentiana straminea. Next base: position 1,493,557 of record JAVUPR010000348.1, read on the forward strand.
TTTGTTTATGAAAAACAAACTAGCGATCATGATATGAAAAGTACATACATACAACGTAACGTGTTTCAAAAGTCGATTGAATTATTCTATATTTCTTCAGAAAAAAAAAAGAATTACTCTATGCAAATTGAACCCGAAAATAACCGACGAAAACTTTTATTATTTTGGTTTTGAAAAAACTAAATGTTGATCATGATATCAAAGGTACATGTTTAAAAGCAAACTATTTCAATTGCTCTATGCTAATCCTTGAAAAATATGCCCATGAAGTTACCTTTGATGTGCCCCATTTCACATATAGATGAATTTAAGTGTACATTGAAAATCAACTATAGAATTGATCTATAGCCTGAATCGGAATATATAATATAATATAATATAATGATCAATCATGCGAACATTACATATATTAAAGTTAGAAAAAATAATAATAATGAGAGCGGATAACAATTCATCGATATCAATATATATACAAGACAATAATTTACTAAATTTAATCATACAACAACCTGAAAAGTCACCACAATTCATCAAGCATATGAACATTAACGTTGAGTAAAATTTGAAAAAATAAAATATAATGAGAACGAGTAACAATTCATCGATATCTATATATGTACAAGATAATGATTTAGTAAATATAATCATACAACAACATAAAGAGTCACCGTTTTTTTTAAGTCATACTTCCATCGCTTAAAATGGGTTAAATGACTTCAGATGCACTTAATAAATTAATGATTGTCCGAACCGGTTATTAAACAGTCCGAATGTTACTACCACTTAATTTATTCAAATTAAGTGATAAGTAATGTAAACAATTTGAGACTAATACAAAAAGACATATAGCTTTTTTTTTAAATTGGGAAAATTGGGTAACTACGCCACATAGGTCTGTAGCTAACTTCAAATTAGCTAGAAATGATAAATTTGAGGTGGAAGTTAAGGTTCCTAATGCCAATTTTCCCTTGTTTCATGGATAACCACCTAAGTAATGTGTATGGCGTACGTAGTGAAAGATACTTCTAGATGCATGATGTTTCGGATGAACAGAGAGTAGGCTTAGCAGAAATGCATTTTTGAGGAAAAGCATATTTGTTGTTTGGTAATATGAAATTGAGTTTTCCAACAATTCTTTCGGCATTACTAAGAGAAGAATTTATGAAACCAATTAGAAGGTAGGCCATTAGAACTAACAGTGGATTAATTCCATCAACCTAGACAAAAGACCACAGTAGAGGAATATCTATCGGAGGTTTGGGAATTTAGAAGCTTGGTGCAGTTACATAATCTTATGTTGATAGAGACTTACTTCATCAAATTTCATATAAGAGGCCTTAACACTGAAATTAAATCTATGGTGAGATTGATGAAGCCTAGGAACATGTTTGTTGTCATTGATATTGCCATATGCCAGAGTCTATTGTAATGTCATTAAATGACATACATGTGTAGAAAAATTACTCTAACCCTAGCCAGTCTAGGTTCTCTCCATTCACCACTAATGTGACTGAAAAAATACCCGACACCGAGAATAAACCAATGATACATAAGGCAATTACTCCTAAAGAGTTGCGGGGAGAAGAAGGCCATTGGGTTATGTGTTGGGTATGATGAAATATACACCGTGGCCAAGTGTGAAAGCGAAACACAAACACTTTCGGGTATCGAGAGGATGATGGAGTTTGGGGAGAGATTGAAGTGGACAATGGGGATAAAGTGGATGTGGTATATGATCTTGGACCATTTGAGCCTACCGAGTTATTCGTGCACCTTATATGGGCATGTCACCTCTTACACCATCAAAATCGAAGGCCTCTTGAAAAAAAGCCAATTACCATTCTCATACACAGTGGTGCATCTCACACTTTCATAGACCATCGGGTTTCCAACGAAGTGCAATGTGTGACAGAACCAAATCACCATATGTTAATCACAGTAGTAGATGGAAACAAAATGGTGAGGGAATTTAAGTGTCTTAACAAGATGTGAGATTGATCAAGTTCAGAGGTTGTGACATTGTATTAGGGGTGGATTGGGTGAAAATGTACAATCTTATGGTATTTTACTTCAACAAAACATAGGTGGTTTTCACTAATGATGATGAACAAATTAAGCTCAAAAGTTACACAAAAGAATCTCAACTAAGGCAATCAGTTGTTGTTGGTCCCTTAGAAAGGCTTGGGGTCAAGTTTAGTGGGGGTGAGTAAACTTGACACTTAAAACTTTTTATAGAGTTTTATAACTCAGTTGAATAACAGTCTACTGACTACACCACTTAGTTGTGTTAAATGCGGCGGATTAGATTAAAGCCTTTTTAAATGTTGTTCTTTTTAAAATTGAATGAGCTAAGTGTTGAACTCGGTTGTGGAGTGATCCCCGTTGTATTGGTAAGCATGCAATATAGTAAGATAAGTGCTAAAAGTAAAGTGCAAGTAAAGTAAATGCTAAAAGGAAATAGACGAGTTTATAATGGTAAACAAAATCATTTCTAACAGTTGCAAAGTATTAACTCAGTTTGATACATGAACATGCTCTGAATCATGTGCCCAGTGAACCGACTCATGTCCTAGAAGTGTGTCATGAATTGTTTGCAAATTCCCAAGGATTGCCACCAATGAGGGGCTATGGACATATCATAACTTTAAACGGATGTGTTGAACCTGTGAAACTAAAACCTTTTAAGTATGCTCACTATCAAAAGGATGAAATAGAGCAAATCGGTGGATCAAATGCTACAACATGGATTACACAACACGGTAATAGTCCATTTTCATCACCCTTGCTCCTTGTGAAAAAGAAAGATGGAACATGGAGATGTTGTATGGATTACATAAGGTTGAATGACTTGATTGTCAAGGATATTTACCAAATTCCCCTAATTGATGAATTGTTGGGTGATTTAGGGATACTAGGGTATTCTGTAAAATAGACTTAAGGTCTGGATTCCATCATATTTTGATGAATGAGGATGATGTCCATAAGACAGTCGTTGTAACTCATTATGACCAATTTGAATTCAAAGTTATGCCATGGAAGTATGAGTGAGATGTTGAGGCCTTACTTGATGAAGTTTGTGCTGGTATTTTTTGATGACATCGTAATTTTCAGCCGTAACATTGATTCCCACATACAACATCTTAAAGTAGTTCTAGAAGTTTTGAAGAAAACGTAATACTATGATAAATTGTCCAAAAGCTCTTTTAGACAAACCAAGATGGAAAGCCATGTCAGATTGGCCCAACATCATAATGTGATTGAAGCGAGAGGTTTTCGGACCTAACATGTTTTTACAAGAGATTTATGCCTAATTATGGGATTGTTGCTAAACACTTGAATGACCTACTCAAGAAAGATGGGTTTTGCTGGTCAGTGAGTGCCTCAGAAACATTCTAGAAACTCAAGGAGGCCATGTGCATTTCATTAGTACATGTCTTACCTGGTTTTGTAATTCCATTTTGCATTGAAACATATACATGTGGCAAAGGCTTAGGAGCTATTTTACAGCAAAACAAGAAACATGTGCTTATCTAAGCAGGATTGGATTGTTCATCAATGAGAAGGAAATCCTAGCAGTCCTCATGGAAATAACCAAATGGAAGCTATATATTCAAGGCAAGCCCATTGTCATCGAAACTGATCAATGGAGTATGAAGTTCATTCGGATACGAGGGCCACTACTACACTACAACAAAAATGGGTGACCAAGTTACTTGAGTTGGACAATATCTCCTTATTGGATGCATGACTTAACTTTCATTTGCAAGGGTGACCTATATGTTGAGGGATTAAGGCACCGATGATTAGTATGACCCCCATATCCACACTACATTGTGCACCAAAGGATTCTTAAGTACAAAGGGAGGATATATGTAAGAACACATGGATGTCCGAGATCAAAATTGATAAAATGATTGCACTCAAATTCAATAGGGGGCATTCAAGGGTCAATGCATGTTATAACATGGTTAAGATCTTGTTTTATTGGCCGCAACTTAAGAAGATTGTTCATCCATTACCGAGTCCCTCACGGGCATGGTCCCAACCGAAAATGGATTTTACATATGGATTGCCTAAATCCGATGGGAAGGAAGTCATCATGGTAGTAGTGGACATGCTGACCAAATTCAGCCACTTTATTCCACTTGAAAAGAAGCGGCAAATAACATCAAAATAACGTGGAATAAAACTTGAGTAATACATTTTTTACATAGCATGAATAATACTTAAATGATCAAAATAAATATCCTTCAAATTGATTTGTACTCCCTCTGATTTTTTATATGTCGCAGAGAGAAAATTCACACAGATTAACAAAGTAATTAATATGTCTAAAATATAGTATTGAAAATGTATTTTTTTTATTGGAGATGTAAATGTAAATACTTTGTTGGTAAATGAGTTTTTAGTATTGAAAATGTATTTTTTTATTAGAGATGTAAATACTTTATTGGCAAAAGAAGAAAAAAAGTAATAAATGATGTATTGGAAATGTAAAATGACATATAAATAAAAACAGCAAATTCTGAAATATGACATAAAAAAACAGGAAGGAGTACAGTATTTTGCTTTTACAGTTGGTTTTATCTATAAATAAATATAACTCATTAGTACCCATGTGACACAATTAATGATTCTTCTCTAAGGGTACAATAAATGATTCTTTGTTTTTCATTAAACTTGGCTAACAGTAAATTATTTCACAAAGAATATTTGCACTTGTAATAGAATGTTAATATAAAAATATACACAATTAAAACATTATACAATTTTTTGGACGCATAATATTTTACGATCCTTTTTCGGCTAGAATGAACTTAGAATGTATGTATATATATACTAAATAGTTGAGACAAATCTACGTTTGCAATAAAATGCATGTCTTTATAATTAAAAAAGCTTATCATATTTAAAGAATGAAAACGTAATATGACGAGTTTAATCCAAGCATAAAATCATTGTACAACAATTGTCATTATTTAACATGTATTTATTTATTTTTTTGACCGGGAAAACATATAGTATTTATTTTGTAGATTAAACGTATAGTCAAGAATATAGATATAATATTAAAAACATTCTAAATATAATAAATTATATGAACACGTGCGAGGCACGTGCATTTTACTAGTATATATATAAACCACTTAAGCTTGGCCGGTTTGATGTCTCTTATGTATCACAATGTATTTCGTCTTTTAATAATGTTAATGAATATATATATTCTTATTTTTCTTGGAGCAAAAGGAATGTGTTTTGTTCCTCCTCCTTGTTTTAATCGAGAAAAAATTGAATAAGTTGATATCCAATTGAATAAGTTGGATATTTATCATTGCACTAGGCCGGTTAGACCTGTTCGTACTTTCATGTTCCCATTATTGAACAAATAATTAATGTTACTGTTGTAATTATTCAGACACAAAGAATGTATCAATATAATGACACTTTTATTAACGTGACATATATTTAAATAAAGGTCTCAGTGCCACATAATTAGTGACCATGCATACTGATTCATCATATTGTATTACTATTTATTGTGTTTAAAACATGATTTCTATGTCTTGGAAGGTGATAAAACGGATGCAAAATAAAGTTTTTAAAAAATACTTTTGAATACATTTCTCCTTACCTTGGAAGTTTAATTTATCTGAATTTTTGCAATACTTTACCACCATGATGTTGGTGGTAATAATCCTTCTATACAAACGTATTGATTATAAAAATAGATTAGGCTAAATATATACTATGTTAATTTTTCGAGCACTGAATCGGTGCCCTGAAACTTTTTTCCTTCTCGACATCGAATCAATGCCTCACAAGCAATGAAGTATATATTCCATAATTCCAATTTTTTCATGAAGAACGATATATATATATATATACATCATCACCATGTATATATAGGTGCAAAATTAGCTTGAACCATTATAAAACTGAAAATAATCATCAATTTACATCATTAACGAAATTTTAAGGACAAAACAATATGACCTTTGAGTCGGAGTTAGACACTTAGGCTCCGTTTGTTTTGGGTTGTAGTTTTTTTTGGAGTTTTTTTGGGAGTTTTTTTTTAGATAAAGTGATTGAAGTAATGATTAAAAATTGATGGGGAAAAATAAAGTTGAATAATGATTGGTGTAGATTATGAAATGATTGGTGAAATAAAGTAGAATAATGAATAAAATAATGATAAAAAAGGTAATAAAGTTGATAAAGTGAAATGATGAGAGATGATTTAATATTTTTTTATTTATAGTTGAAGATTTGATTGGTGTAAGAATTGTAATAAATGATTGGTGATGTGATAGGAAAAAAACTCCCAAAAAAACTTCTTACAAAACAAAACAAGCTTAGACCTTTTCTTGAAATTAATTCTTGATTTAAGAGGAGGGAAGAATGGGCAAATATATAGGCTGTAAAGCTTAGCTGTACTTTTTTAATAAAAACAAGTAGGGGCATGTTCTTTTTCATTTGCACCTTCTATTCTGTACTTGCCTCGTTGTAACGTGGCCTATAAACCCAGGAATTTAGCCCCCACTGTTTCCTATATTTCAACACCATAACAAGAAAAAGGAAAAGAAAAGATCAAGATAATCAGAGGAAAAAATAAAGGTCTGCAAGAATTGGGCTTTTTAGTTCGTCATATTATTTGTTTAATATTTTTTTGCATCAGTTTTTTCTCCTTTATTTCAGTTACAAACAAGAAAAAAAGGTCCCTTCTTTTTAACTGATTTTGGCTGCATTATCTGACAGCATTAAACCCTTTATCTCTGCCAAAACAAAACAGATTATTATCATTGTGCCTGCAGAAGCTTTGTTTGGTTCTCTAGTTTTGGTTTGGTTTGGTTTCTGGTGAAGAAAATTTTGTTCTTTTGAGGTTTAATTCACTGCCCAGAAGCTGTTTTTTCCATGGTTCTTGAGTTGCTGTCAATTTTCTCTCTCTTCACTCCTTTTTCTTGTAAGTTTACCTAATTCTTGAATCTTTAATAGCATAGAATTGCTCCAAAGTTACTGTCTTTGACATGTTTATGTTTGTTTTCTTGGAATTTAAGCTCAGTTTTTCATTATTTGCAAAGTTTTGATGAATCTGCAGAAGTAGAATTCTGTATGGCAAGAATAATCTGAAACTAATTTTGCCTTCAAAAAAATTTTTTTGTGGGTTTTTTCTTAAAGGAGATATAAGTTCTGTGATGGATGGAAAGGGGGTTCCTGGTTCATCAATGGGGTTATGTGATGAGCAAAAAGAAAGCTTTGATCTTATGTTTTTCAAGGTTTCTTGTGCTTTATATGCTATGAGACTCTTAACAGAATCAAAAGTGTTTGATGCAAATTGGTCAGAAACAAGAAATGGGATGCTTTTAGGAAGTGCCCATCTCTTAGGATTGCTGGCTGGTGGGGTTAGGACAGGTGGAGATGGATTTAGTAAAGCTAAGATATTAAACAAACTTGAAAATGCCCAAAAAGAGATTTCAGAGTTAAAGAAATTACGAACCGAAGACGCAAAGGCTAATGAGAAAGTTGTGAGTATGTATGCTACACATGAACATAATTGGTTTAGTGAAAGGAAGAAGCTTAGACAACATATTATTGCTTTAATGAATGGGTTAAGAATTCTCGAGACGAAGAGGGAGCGTTGTGTTTTGGATTTGAATGAAAAATTGAAAGAAAAAGACGCCCTTTTGACTTCGAAAGAGAAATCACTAAAGAATGAAGAGCAAAAGAGGAATGAGCTTGAAGAAAAATTGAAAAGCGGTGAAAATACTATAAGGGAACTTAAAGAGTCTGCAAATCTTGAAGCTCAACGTCATTCTGCTGAGATTTCGAAGCACAAGTCTGCATTTATTGAGCTCGTTTCTAACCAAAGACAGCTTGAAGCAGAGATGGGCCGAGCTTTGAGACAAGTTGAATCAGCGAAAGAAGAGATTGATTCGATTCTTGAGCAAAAGGAACAGGCTGTCTTGATGACTCAAAAGCTATCGTTCGAGCTTGTTAAAGTACGTAGGGATTTAGAACAGAAAGATCAAATCCTATCCGCCATGTTAAGAAAATCAAAGTTAGATACAGCAGAGAAACAAATGCTTTTAGAGGAGATGAAATTATCAAAGGCCAAGAAAAAACAGGCTGAGATAAAAACCGAAAAGTTAATGAAAGATCATGATTCAAGAAGTGAGAAGCATTCCCTAAGGAGCATATTGTCTAAACATGCTAATTCAAAGCGTGATACGTTTTCTACTGCACATCCGAATGCATCAATGGGATCAAACACGGATACATCAAGAAACCACCAGATGAATTTCCTTATCGAGTTTGAGCATCTCGAGTCTTTACAAGGACAAGATCAATACACATTTGACAGATATCAAGACTCTTGTAAGATGAATTATCAATGTATTTATAATTATGTAGTAATTATCTGTTAATTTGTGATTAATATCGATTTTGCTAAATGTTTTTCAGCAAATTTCAAGAACTCAGATAGCTGGGGTCAAGCTGAAGGTTATGGAGGTACTATTGATCTTAGACACCATCTTGAAGTAGATGCTTTTACAGAGCAATTAAGACTTAAAGACGAGAAAGTAGAAGCTTTTCGGTGGCGTCTGCTTAACATGGAGCTGGAATCGAAGAAGATGAAAGCCATTTTCGAAGGACTTGACCGTGATCTCGGGCAACTCAAACGGGAGAATAGGAAACTGGAAACACTACTTCTGAATCGCGAAACAGAGTTACAGTCCCTAAAAGAGAAGTTGGCACTAAAGGAAGTGAAAGAAATCAGTGAAATCACAGAATCTAGTCATTTTGAAGCCGAAAAAGAGAAGCAAGAAGATAAAGATTCAACCTTTACACAACCAAAGGACATAGTGTTGTTGCTCCAATCACCAGAAAGAGAAAGCGAAGAAGAAGATAACGCGGAAAGCCCTGATTATATACAAGAGGATTTAACGCGTAGTGAAAAAGCTGAAGCGTCGTCATCTTCAGTAGTCAAGTACATAACAAAGACTAACAATCCACCACAGAAAATGGACATACATGCCCTTGGAGTCGCGTACAAGATTCAGAGGCTAAAACAGCAATTGCAATTGCTTGAAAAGTTAGCTGGAAAACAAGAAAGCCCGTTAGGGAGCGAAGGCACAGATAACAGCGGAGAATACGACATGAAAACTTTTTTTACACTCCTGTCCTTATTGAACAGACAAATCGGTCGATACCTTTCGCTCCAGGGGAAAACCGATGATCTTTGCCAACGAATGGTACGCGTATATTTTATAAATCATGTACCTTAATGCTTAGTTGAAGATATATTGATATAATGATCATTCTCTTTGTGTTTTGTGCAGCATGAGAATGATACACAGGGCAAAAGAGGAAATGCAAATGCAGAAAAATCGAAAGAGGAAACGCGATTATTGGAGCATTATCTTGAAGAAACATTTCAACTTCAAAGATACATGGTTGCATCAGGGCAGAAATTAATGGAGCTACAGCACAAGATCTCCATAGGATTCAATGAAGTTGCAAATGAGCTTGATACACCTGATACATTCGATATGAAGAAGTTTTCCGATAGTATTAGAACATTATTCGGAGACGTTCAACGAGGGCTCGAAGTACGTATATCTCGTATTATCGGGGACATTGAAGGAACCCTTGCTCGTGATGGGATCATATTTTTCAAGAAGTAGAGATATAGGTATTTTGTAGGATTTCATGAAGAGGGTAGTACATGTTTTCTTGTTTTTTTTGGTTTTTTTTGTTTTTTTGGTTTTCTTGAATCATATATTGCATATAGAAGATGTATAGAATATGTAAAATGTCTTATGTTAATGTCCCCTTCCTTTTAATGTTTTGAGTGATCAAATATCATTACTTATATTATTTATGATTTGTATGATCAGGATTTGAGAAATAAGATGAAAATATTTATCCAAGAGTTTCATGTTTTTGAATGGAGGTAATTTGATGTTCTTGCATTTAGCAGCAGTGTCATGATTCTAAATGCATTTAGTGGCACCACACTGTTTTTTACATGACATCACACTAAAAACTATCGAGTGACAAAAAAAAATTGATTATTAGCTCTTAAATCGACTTTTCAACGGTCGATCATCATGTGAAAGTCGATTCTACGTCTGAGAATCGACCGTGAGAAAGGTTGATTCTTTAATGCATGTGGTGGTCTTTCAGAAATAGCTTGGAGTAGCCTCTTTTTTTTTTTTTTTTTTTTTTTTTTTTTTTCCCCTCTTTGTGATTGTGACATGTTGTTTGTGTGTTGTAATAGCTAAAATGATATTTTATTGCAGCCATCAATTTAACCTTTGTCATTACCTCTATAATAACCGATGATGTTTTAAAATAGACAAATATTCCTTTATGATATTTTGAGGCCAATGAGATCAATCCAAGTGGTAAAAAATGCTGACACACTTACAGCCATTTGCCCATTTGGAGAGCTTAATTGTATAAGAGTTTATTACACTTTACACAAAGTTGGAGGAAAATACAAAAAGAGGATATATGGTGAATTGTGAATTGAAGACCTATATTAATTATACCTATTACAAAAACATACTGTACATTGTAATTGTACTAAGTGTTGATAGTGTCACGGGCGATAAAATACACTTTTACATCGATCTTTGATTATGGTCGGTTTTTATAATGATTAATAAGTTATAAATCATGATCAACTGTTTAAGTATTGTAATTGTATTTACCTGTATTTTGGAGAAATTTGTTTGTTTGTTTGTTGTAACTTGATGTACAAGTAAGAAAAAAAGAGTATGTTTTTCACCTACACAAAAGCAATTGGATTGGAGAAATATAGTGATCTCTTTCGATTTGATTTGACTCGACTCGTTTATAGATAAGAATAAGAATTAGTACGGCTATGGAAAGGGGTGATAGACGTCCATATTGACAAACTTGGCGTCCATGCATACAGATGTCAAACAAAACGTTCTCTGTTACCGTTGAAGGTCGTTATCTACTCTACCATATATAATATTATATTATTATATTATGACCAATTCAACATTATTATATGTCAATGTCATCTCATTCTCATGACCCATCCAAAGTCCACAATACTTATCTCTAATATGTCCCTTCATATGTTTGTTTAGGGGTCTTTATTTATACCATCGTGATTCTATCGATACAACATACGTACTAAAATATAAATGATCTTTAAGGAAATCGATTCTTGAGTCAAGAATCGACTTTTAAAAGATCGTTTTAATGTGATGCAAATAATGTCGCCTTATCTTTATATCATATTTCATAAAATGATTAACATATACGACCAGCTATTGCAGCGGAAGATTGTCATTACACTTGTCATTTGCAATTTTATTTTAATTTTTTAATTTTTTTTTATTATAAAAAATGTTAAAGGTCGTAGATGACTGTTTTTAATCTAAAATGGGAAAAAAGGACAATACAAGAGGATAGTGGTTGAGAAGGAGAAAACGCGCGTATTCTTACGTACGTTACGCAGTAAGAATGTAATAACGTACGCGTTTTTTCGTCTTCTCAACCACTATCTTTTTTTCTTGTTTTTTTTTTCCCTTCTATTTTGTATCTTATTTTATGATCATAACACAACTTAACCGCATGCAGTATTAAGTTGAGTTGATCCAAACCGAGTCGGCGTTCATTTGGGATCGATTACAAAGTAAAATTCAAGTTTGAAATGCGAATTGAACAAATTGAGTAAAAAAACATGTGACCGAACTAGACTCATTTAGTATTCAAAACAAATCGACTCGACTTCGTGGGCTTGATTACATTTTTAGTATTAATTTATTTTGTATTAAGTGTGGCAAGTTCAAACTCGACTCGTTTCACAACTTGAATCGTCTTATATATTTAATTATCGTATAAAACAGTATTTAAATTGTCAAATAAAGTTTGATCAGTTCACAAGCTACTCAACCACTAGATTCTGAAACTCAAATCAGCTCGATTAATTATTCGAGTAGCTCAATTCGAGTTCAAACTCGATAAATCCCAAATCAAGTCAAATACTTCTGTGAGTCAAATATGAAAAACTCGACTCTCCTACAATTCTACCCACTATTGATCCATTACGGTGACGCCAAATTATAGGCACGGTTCACACACATCCATAAAATAATTCTATTGCAATGATTCCTTACTAGAACGAATTATCGGATGACTGTCGTATTTATAAACATACAAAACAATTTTGTCTTTTTATACACGTGACAATCATCCGATGATCCGTTTTAATACTGCATCGAAATTTCCCATTGATCAATAGTATAGACTATAATGTAGTACTCATATGACTAGGAAGTACGTTTTCACCGACACCATATCAAACCAACTTTCGAGATATCACACTCAGATGTAATCACAAGAAAATCGAACTTCATACATAAGTTTCGACTTTCCAAAGATTTGACCGTCCCCAATTTCAACATTTAAAAAGTGAAGGGAACCAAAGTCTGTCTTATGCATTAAATCTCTCGTGAACAAACAAGCGCCGGGAGCGTTTTCAACCTTCCCATTTTCACTCCTCTCACATTCTTCTTCATTAATTCCACACTTTACTCTTCTATCCATTTTCTGTATATTTATATATATATATATATATATGAACAACAATCTTCAAGACAAAATAACACACAGCTAAGTGTATGTATAGTTAAAATGGAAAGATTTGATTCAACACCAAAGTTATTACTGTCAAGATTACCAAGCAAAGCATCTAGAGAGCCCATCATAATGCAAACCCCACCTGTTAGCAAGTTAGCTTCAATTCCATTTCAATGGGAGGAAGTTCCAGGTAAGCCAAGGCCTCCATATAACAAGATTCCGGCGGCGGTGCGGTGTCTAGAACTAGAACTGCCACCAAGGTTGTTGAACAATAACAGTGTTAAGGTATCTCCTGATGATGATCAGAACATGAGTCAATCATCAAAAGGGTTGTTTGTGGGACTTGTAAAAGATGTTGTTAAAGAAGGGAAAGATTATGATGAAGGGGAGGTGGAGGAGAAGAGTAAAAGAATGAAATTTGGTGATTCTTTTAGGAGTTTTGGGAGTTTTAATAATAAGGGTAGTTTGAAGGGTCAAAAGAGTGGTGTTAAGATATGTAACAGTGTAAGAAGGAAAAGCAGCTTCTTGGGAATTTCTCATGCCACTTCTACCCTTTGGGTTAGTATATCATGACTTTTTTTTTGTATTTCCGAGCCTCTTTATTTTCACCCTACCGATTCTACTACTATATATACTGAATCGACCTTTTGAAAGTCGATTCTTAAGTCAAGAATCGACTTTCGAAAGGGCGACTCGGTGTGGTGTAATGTACTGATAGATGATGGTTCATGATTCACTGTGTTTCTTTTTTCTAAAATTTGGGGTCATTTATGTTTTTTTGGGACAGGCTGGTATATATGGAAGCTTTAAGCAAGTGGTTCCATGGAGATGGAGACAACAATAAAAGGCGAAACCCGTGACAAAATGTTAGTTTGAAGGCGTTTTCAGTGGCACCAGAGTGTTTTTACCTTTGTTCGATCGCTCGCTACTCGATCAACAGAAAATCGATTCTACACAACTGAAAATTTGGTATGATTACTGGTACAACAGTAGAATTGGAGTGATGCAACCAAAGACGCGTTGTTCTGATGTTTTATTGGAAGGAATGAATGGGGTTTTCTGTTAATTAATAATAATTAGAATGTTAGTAAGTAGTCAGATCTTAAATTATATATCAGATAGAAATAATTAAGGGAGGTTGTTTTAGGGTCTTAATGTCAGTCTCTGCCAAAAGTTTCTTGCTATTATTGTATGTAGAGAGAAAGCATATACTGCCATTGTTCCATGGCTTTGAGATTTCTTAGGATCTATCTTTGCTTTCATGCAAGTTTAATTAAGGTCGTTTTTAGTGAGTAAAATCGTTTTTGGCACTGCAATACAATTGAACTTCATGTTGTCGATTCTGTACTTGAGAATCGACTTTTCACTGAGCAATTGTCATTGTGTGAAAGTCACTTTACTGGTGTCAAACTTTCATTTTCGACTTATGTAAAATCGAACCTTACCCCAAAATATGGTTACATGGTAGATTTACTTACTGTGGTGTCTTTTAACAACACCCTTAAAGAAATTCTAACAATGTATCAGCTTTCATTAATTACATTATAACACATCTTCTTACACAAAAGTATACTGACAAAGTATAGTGTATGTATATTGCCTCAAAATCCAAGACACGGAAGTATTGTGGTACAAAAATGGGCAAAAAAAAACTTCACCAAGAGACGAAGACTACGCGATCACGAAAACCCGCAATTCACCACGGTCACCCCTAGTGACACGTGTATCTGAATCAAGATACGTAACTTCGAAATCACCGGTTCCTGTATTGGATGATGATTGCCTTAAAGCGTCTGGAATTCGCGGCACCTCAAAAGGTGGTAATTGCGATAAATTCCCTGTCGTTTTTACCGTTGTATTTTCGAATGTTATCTTAATCTTCGAAGTACCTGTATAAACACGAAAAAACGCTTTTGAGAAACTGCGTCACAACAAACATGGGAACAAGAAACAATATGATAAGCACACCAACCTATGAGTTCAAATTTGTGGGCTAAAGTAGCAGTAAGTTCAACCGGTGGGACAGGCCACGGCGTACCTAACTCGAGCTCAACTATGTTATCAAAGTCTCGACTGAACACATCAATGCGTTGAAATACCTTTTTCAAGACAAAACCACAAAGACAAGAAGACAATAAAACAACAAGTACAAAGTAGTTTTAAAAAAATGCGGTATTTCTTTACCTGGCCAAGAGTAATAGGAAGAAGCCTTCCAATTGGGGGACCAGGACGGCTTCCACCAAGTGTTCGAGATGAAAACGCGCTACTGTAGATTAATTTCCACCTTCCTTGTAGTTTATCAAGATCTGATACGAGATCTACGGGTCCACCTGCAGATTCAAGATCCTTAGCTGCAGCGTCTGCTTTACGTAGATCGTCTTCACTAGCAACAAGACCTCTGTTTAGCCCTGAAACTGCACTCTGCAATAATGCATTATGCTTGCTTTAAATGAACTTCTAAAAGACTATCAATGTAACGCCCTAGAACTCAGGTCTAACGGTACTACTTGAGTCAAAATGGATTCAATAACTAGTCAACAAAGACATGCAGACATATAACGCGCTCGGCCAATGTTGGACACATAGAGACAAACAAAGAAGCTCAACACGTGAACAATACAAATACGGAGGCAATGTTGGCGGAAAGACTTGCTACCATGTTAAATAACGATATATCCTACAAGCTTAAGCATTGGAAGTGATTAATCCATGTTTATAAACTTCAACAAATTTCCACATTGTTAATACAAAGGCTCATTAAAGGTATCACAATGAACTACCATAGCACAAACACTTTAGACTAGGTTCGACTATTCAGAGGTCGGAAATAGACATTCGACTTCTGCACAGTCGAATGCTGAGCCTAGATTTGAAGATGAGTGCATACAGTTATCCAATAACCATAAAACAGGAAAGGGGATCACAAAGTTCTTTAGAAAATGAAACTGTTAGAACTCAAAGTAAGTATATATAGCCAATCTAGCACAAAATAAAGTATTTCAATCACTAATTTACCCTATAAAGAAAAAAAGAACTCAATTTTCTTTCTCTGACCGGAGAATAATATATCAAAATCCCACTTCATTAGCTAACAGCATACAGAAATACATAATCACAACAATTATACAATTCAATTTAGAAAATAATGCTGAATAAAATGATGAAGTTACAAACTCATACCAACAATTTGAGCTTTGAAGAGGCAATAAACTCATCTTTCGTCTGCTTAGTTTCAGAAGAGTAGGTAACTGAAATTTCATCAAGGGCTGCCTTCAAAATAGAATCTTTCTTGTAAACCACCAAAGAATCCAG
Source organism: Gentiana straminea (assembly GCA_036785695.1). Taxonomy (NCBI): domain Eukaryota; kingdom Viridiplantae; phylum Streptophyta; class Magnoliopsida; order Gentianales; family Gentianaceae; genus Gentiana; species Gentiana straminea. The sequence continues at coordinate 1,509,490 of JAVUPR010000348.1, forward strand.
CCGGTTATTGAAAATTCCGGTTCTTGGAAAACAAAATGTAGAAAGAACAGAAGATGGGTATGGAGATAAAGGGTAATGATTGTGAGAAAATGGAGATGTAATTTGAAGCTGAGAAGCCATGGATACAATTACAAATTGCAATTTTGTGCTGGTTTTCTTGCGAATTTTGCTGGAAGTTGAAGAAATGATTACAAACCATTTATATTTGGGGGGAGGTTGAAGAAATGTTGGGGGATATTGGTTGGATTGCTCTAGAACATTGTTACAATTGGTTTGGTTTGTATGGCTATTAACGAATTATTTAAAAAATACACTTTCTGGTTCAATATTGTATTCGGTTTTTATTTCGGACACGAGGATATGGGCTTGAATTAATGCGGTCACGAAGGCCAAGAAGATCGTTAATTAGTTATTGGACCTGTTTATCAGAAAATAGGCCTATATGAAAAGTATATTGAGTTAAGTATTTATTTTCAGTAAATAAAAGTCATTTGGGCTTAGAAGAGTCAAATTAGGTCCATCAGAAAATAAGGTGGCGAATTTTGCTTGTAAAAATGTTTCACATTGATTAGGTTTTCTATTTTCATTATAATTGTAGGCTTATAAAAAGCAAACTAGGAGCATATTCTACATACAACAATGAATAGTTAACTTTTGAGTGAAATATTATTATTTGAGTTCTTTTGAATTTGTGAGTGTTCTAAGTAGAGTACTCAAACGAATTTGTCCAAGGATTTGATTGTAGGAACAATGAAAACGAGTTCCGCGACAAGGTTCTTAGGTACACGGATACCTAGGGGTCGCGGAACTCGTTTTCATTGTTCCTACAACAATCAAATCCTTGGGCAAAGTTCTTAGGTACACGGATACCTAAGGGTCGCGGAGCTCGTTTTCATTGTTCCTAAAACAATCAAATCCTTGGGTAAATTCTTTTGAGTACTCTACCTAGAACAACAATTCATTGTTGTCCGTAGAGTGTGAACCTAGTTTCGTTTTCATTGTTCCTACAACAATCAAATCCTTGGGCAAAGTTTGAGTACTCTATCTAGAACAACAATTCATTGTTGTCTGTAGAGTGTGTTCCTAATTTGCCTTTTATTGGCTACAATCATAATGAAAATAGAAAACCTAAGCAATGTGAGATATTTTTACAAGCAAAATTTGCTGCTTTATTTTCTGATGGACCTAACTTGATTCTACTAAGCCCAAATGACTTTTAGTTTACTGAAAATAAATACTTAACTCAATATACTATCATATAGGCATATTTTCTTATGGGTCTTACTACCATTTAGGACCAAAAGAACTTTATTAAATAAATCCAATGCAAAGTAAAATAAAACAAGTCCAATAACTAATTAACGGTCTTCATGGCCTTCGTGGCCGCATTAATTCAAGCTCAAATCCTCGGGACGGATCACATCAGCGAGCCTATGTGTCCGAAACCTTATTTGCTTATTCTCTTGATTGTATTTAATTATGTCACATCATAGTTAATTATGTCTTGTCGCAATTAGCCTAATCGTCATTAGCAATCTGCCATAAATAGGGGCACAATGTAACTCATAAATCATCTGAAAATTAATACAAGCAGAGCTACTCTGTCAATTTGTCGACTATCGTGCTTGCATTCAACCACTTTGTGTCCGACGCCCAGATCTTCATATATTTCATATCAGCCACCACCCTCCATCGAGGAAACCACCTAACATCAGCCAGATATCCACCTTAAAACACCGTTATTGCTACCCTTTTATTTATAGGCAACTCTTTCTTGGTATTAATCGCCTTTTCTCCATTAGTATTGCATTTTAGGGTATATCAGTTGAAGAGATAGTAAAACAACTTCTTTTGGCTTGCAAAAAAGAGGCTCTCTTAAAATAGGGACGCGGGAATTTGACATATTTTAATGTGTAGATATCATTTTTCTTTTCTCCTTCTTTTGGCTTGCAAAAAAGAAGGCTCTTAAAATGTGAATTTACTGGCCATGCCATGCGCGCGCTGATAACCCGCACTGCTAGGGACGCGGGACACCTTTCCTTGTGACATATTTTAATGTGTAGATATCATTTTTCTTTTCTCTTTTAACCACAAATTAGATTTTTAGATAAGTACTAAAACATTTTAAGTAAATATTTTCAACAAGATGCTGGTATAATTGTCCAGAAAAGTAGTCAAAATGAGACATACAGATGAATCTTAGTAGTCAAAATCAGCCAAACAAGATGAAGCCATATATATATGCCTACATAATCATAGACTTTTTTTTTTTTTTTTGAAGAGAAAATTTTTATTACATAATCATAGACTTAGATAAATTTTCTTTATATTAGGGAATGAATAATCTCATCAGATATATATATGATAGATTCCTCTATCGAAAAATTGTATTTCTCTTTTCATTATAGAAAAGATGATATTAGTAACACCGTTATGTTAGTAACAACACCCATGTATAAATTATTATAATTACTACAAGTGAGCTAGATAGTGTATTTTTATAAAAATATGAGTTTAGTTAATAAAACGTAATACTATTAAGTAAAGAAAATATGTAATATATATCCCACAGGTTATACATATTATTATTATTATTTTTTTTTTTTGAGGAAACTAATATTTATTAAACATTATCCGCCAAACAAGCGGCTAGGACATCACCCGGAGGCGAAGAGCCCCACAAGGTGCGGGAAGTAACAAACAAACCACGTCTAGCTAAAAGATGCGCATGTACATTCCCTACACGTCGGACAAAAGAAAACGAAACAGATGCAAAACTAGCCACAAGGGCCAAGCAATCCTGAAGAAGACAACCCTGAGCTGTGAGGTCTTCTCCTGGACGTCGAAGTCGCGAGACGCATGCCAAACAATCACTTTCCACCTCAAGCCGGCGAAATCCTAGGCGTGCCGCCTCCTCCAAGGCCAAGTGAATAGCCCGAAGCTCCAAAAACTCGGGATCGCCCGGATCAAAGTGATACGCAAAGGAGTGGAGTACGGATCCATTCGAGTCCCGAAAGATGACTCCAATACCCACACCCATGTCGGTAGCTGATGCATCCACATTCCCTTTCACCACACCTGTCGAGGCTTCATCCATCTATCCGGTAAGTGGCAATCCGTCGCCTGAACCCGGAAAGCTGTCATAGCCTCCATATACTCTACCGAGGCTGACAGAGATCGCGTACATACTGCAGAGACATAAACCGCCTGACCATCGAACACCGCAGAGCACCTTGCCTTCCAGATCCCCCGCATAAGCCACACAAACCTAGCCGCATACTGAACACCTTGTTCTTCAAACAACCTCATAAAAAACTCTGCAAAGGAAGAAGTGCGTAGGTGTTGCAACATCCCCTGAAACGGTGATGCCCGCCACACTCTACATGCCATCTCACATTCAAAAATCACGTGTCGCATCGTTTCAAAGGTTTCCCCACAAGCCAAACAAATGCCATCTCCCATATTCCGTCTCTGTAACCCTTGGCCGATAGGAAGACAATCATGTAGGCATCTCCACAAAAAGTGTTGAACACGCGGCTGGACAGGGAGCTGCCAGCATCTCCGGCAAAGCCTACTCCCTCCGCCCAATGTAGATTGACCTGGCGCAGATGACAATCGATATATTGATAAGGCCAAAAAGTACCCTAACCGAACAGTATAAACTCCCCTGCGATCATAATGCCAGATTCGTCGATCAGCGTGCCCCCCCAGGGGCCACAGTAGTCCCTAAAATAATATCAGATTCCAGGGTCGGAATAGCTGTTGCACCCGCTGCGTGTCCCATACCCGAGAGCCTGGGATAAAAAGATCTGAAACTGTAGAATCCACAGGGAGCTCATGCCCGGCAAAAGATATACGAAAAGAAGGCTGCCTACTGGTCCATGCATCACGAAAAACATACACCGACTCCCCATCACCCACTCGCCATCGTAGCCCACTGAGCAAAAGGTCCCGCCCCTCCAAAATGCTACGCCACAGATAGGACGGCCTAGCCCCCAGCCTAGCTGCAATAATTGAACTGTTCACATGGTACTTCGCATGTAATACCTGGGCCGCCAGTGAGCCTGGACTTGTCAAGAGTCTCCAAGACTGCTTTGCCAATAAGGCCAGATTGAAACATTCTAAGTCACGAAATCCCAAGCCGCCCAAATTTTTCGGTAAGCAACAAGTCTCCCAATTCTTCCAATGTATCTTGCGCTTATTCTCCGTATCTCCCCAAAAGAAGCCTCTAATCGCTTGCTCAATTTCCCGGATCAGAGTAGTTGGCACTTTGAAGCACTGCATAATGTACGTTGGAATGGCCTGCAAAGCCGATTTAATAAACACCTCATTTCCTGCGGGCGAGAGTAATTTATCTTTCCACCCAGCCACCTTCTTGTGAATTTTGTCCCTCAAAAAAGCAAACACCTGACGCTTGTTCCTGCCTATCATGTACGGTAGCCCCAGATACTTGCCTGACCCGTCCCCAAAGGGTATCTGTAGCAGATCCGAAACCATCCCTCGATCGTCCTCTGAGACTCCAACTGAGAAGTACAAACTAGATTTATGAAAGTTGATTGCCTGGCCTGAGAAGGCCCCATACCTGTCAAACAGCTCAACCAGCGCCTCCACCGCCCCATCTATGAGCTCAAAGAAAATCATGCAATCATCAGCAAAAAGCAAGTGAGAGACAGAAATCTCCGCCTCCCTGCCAAAACGAATACCCCTTAGCACCCCCCGATGCACATAATCATTAAGCAGAGCTGTAAAGCCCTCTGCGCAAATGATAAAGAGAAATGGCGACAATGGGTCTCCCTGCCGAATCCCTCGGGTAGGCACTATTCTGCTGCTTGGCTTCCCATTAATCAACACCCGGTAAGAAACTGTCGTCACACATCGTCGCACCACATCAATAAAGGACAAAGGAAACCTCATGCGTTCCATGACCCGCCAAAGGTATTGCCATTCCACCCGATCAAAAGCTTTAGCCATATCTAATTTCAGAGCTGCATGATTGGCACATCCCCGCTCCCCATTTTGTAAGGAGTGAAAGGCCTCAAAGGCAATAATCGCATTGTCTGTGATAAGACGACCAGACACAAACGCACTTTGATTCTTCGAGATCACATCACTAATCACCCCTTTCAGACGATTAATTATCACCCGAGAGATAAGCTTATAGATCGAGTTACATATTATTAACATTACATATGTTTTACGTGTACGCAAAAATATATAGAATGCATCAGAGGTGATAGAAAAAAGTGTTGTGGAAAAAAAAAATCTAACCAACATTAATTAAACAAATTACTAATAGTGCAGGTCACTTTCAAAATTATTATCACACGCAAAATAGAGATGACTTAAAAATAGCCACAAATCAAGTTGAGACATATCCTACTTTCGTTTATTTGAGTTCACAAATTTAGCAATGACAAAATGTACAAGCTAAATTATTCACGTAATTAAGGTTTTATAAACTTGATTAAATTGTGCACGTAATTGGCTAAAGTTTAATCAACAACAAAACAAAAACATGCATATATAATAAGTCCATTTCTTCCATTAGAGGATATGTAAAAAGCTTTGTCAGTAAATGGACCTACTCGTACGTGATTTGATTTGTTTTGAGTTTCATTTCGATTCGAACACTTGAACTAGCTACTCGAATACATAACTTAATCAATCTTGTGTTTCAAACTATAGTAATCGAGAAACTCTCGAATTATTCAAGGTATGTTAAATATGTTATAAAAGAATTGATATTGATATGAATCAATACAACAAAACATAAGAGAAAAACAAAAATATAAAGTGTAGACTTCTTGATTCTATATTTTATTCTATATTGTAAACATATATATATTTTACACAATACAAGAACATTGGTATTATATAGTAGCCTAAAGGATGTGAACCATCCTATGTATTTAAGATAGGAAGAAGAAAGGAGATTGTAACTTATGTTTACAATCACTACTTGTAACTCATGAATAAAACTAGTGTAGTAATAACTTATACAATAATACACAATTTGGACTCATAATGGACATCCACATATATTATATATTTTATAATAACACTTCCCCTTGGATGTCCATTACACAATGAATATGTTTGTTAAAACCTTACTAGGGAAAACCCCAATGAAATGAAAATAGTACATATTCACTTGTGTGTATTACTCCCCTTGATGAAAACATTCTCCGAGCACTTTGATATTAATGTCGGGTATCGCCTTTGGTTATAAATCGTCCGTAAAGATACGTCAATTGCACATGCTTTGTAACATCTCATTTAGTAAATGAATCTGTTGGATCAACATTTTGACTTGATTCATCGCATATCGATTTCACTTCTCTTCTGAAAATCATGTGCTCTCCCACTTATGTAATTATTACTCAATTTGAGATGAACGATCTTCTTCACAATTGTAATAGTACACAAAACGTATTGAATTTAGAGCTGATTTGAATTCTCTATCTACGTTGCATAACATATATGTCACGTACTATTAACTTTGCTAGAAAAACCCAGTGGAACAAAAACTAGACAAGGAAAATAGTTCATGACATATGCGTTTTTATGTGTTGCACTGACTGCCTCGTTAAAAACATTTAACTAAGAAAACCCAATGGAAAAAAACTTAGTTAAAGGGAAAAAGAGTACAGTCATTGTATTCAGAACCAAAGCATCAAGATTGTTTTGAAGTTGTCGCTCCCCCTAACAACAACATTCTTTCAAATCTACGCATTCTAATACGATAAACATATATTTTCAACATAGATGTTGGAATGAACTTAGTGAACAAATCTACGCATTGTAAAATAACGATAAACATATATTTTCAACATAGAATTAAGAAAAATCATAAATGAACTTTTTAATATTTCAAGGCAAAATAACTTAGTGAAACAAATGCATTAATCTTGTATTGAAATGTGTGGGACACCAAAAAAAATATAACGTACTTTTTATAAGTCATGTCTTGTTTAGAGTTCAATTTGAATATAGGGGCTAAAAATTGTCATGCCCACTATTTATTTGTGCAACACTTGCAACACAATCCGAATTGTCGTCATACGTAACAATAGGGGATTTAATACCATAACTCATATCATTATGTATGAGCTACTTATACATATATACATATATATTCCATCTTCAAAAGGAATATATTTGATTGATTTCATTTATCATGAATGTTATAGGTCATGCAAAGACCTTTGCAACTTAATAATTTGCATGTTGCGATATTATGTCTAAAATTCAACATAGACTTTCATATAAATATTCACGTCTAATGACCTATAAATATACGGTCACTACGACACATAAAAATAAGATGCTGCCAGAGTTATTAAGTAGTAGAACATATATTATTCGTAATGGGAGAATGTAATTGATCAAAATCAATATTCAGTTATTATAGAACCAAATTCAAGTCAAGTTCGGCCTTCTTTGCTTATATATTTTTCACCCAGTCTATGTGCTTCTAGCACCAAAACTGAGTCTCAGCTTTTGTGTGTGATAACGCTGAAATTATCTCAGGTTGTCCAGGGTGGTATTACGGTGGATATCTGGCTGTTGTACTGGTGTGGATCGGGGAGCTGGGTGCTCCGGTGGTGGTACCGTGTAACGCAAGAAAAGGAATGGGAGAATTTGGCTTTGCCTTCTCTTTTTATTGATTTAATTGTCCCCCCTTTGGAGGGTCACATATGGCGCTATTTATAGGGAAAATGTTATACATTGTTAGATAATTACGATAAAGGACATCGGTGATGCGAATACATATCGAATGCTCTATCTGTCAGCGAGCCGGGGCGACTCGAACTTGGGGAGGGCACCACATGCAGGCGGATTGTCCCGAAGGTTGTCGTCCCCTTCTTTTACTCTGAGCGAGCTGCCGGTCCGACATGTGCTCAGCTGGTATCCCGGCGATCGGAGCGACAGTCCTGAGTCATTATTAGGAATATCCCTATCAATGGCCCCCTACTCCGCACCCTTGGCATTTCTCGATACAGGGTGGGGAGTACTTTCTTAGAAGATCGCCACTTATTGGATGGTTCCATTTTCTTTTGATTCGATACCTCAATCCTTTTGCTTAGTCGACGGCGAGGCAGTACTTTGACGAGTAGCCTCGACTTCATTGGATTCGGCATCTTGGGCTTTTAGCCTAGCCTGTGGCGAAGCTGTAATTGGGCGGATAGCCTAAGCTTCTGAGGATTTGGCATCTTGGGCTTTTAGCCTAGCCTGATTCGAAGTCGTATTTGGGCGAGTAGCCTTGACTTCATTGGATTCGGCATCTTGGGCTTTTAGCCTAGCCTGTGGCGAAGCTGTAATTGGGCGGATAGCCTAAGTTTCTGAGGATTTGGCATCTTGGGCTTTTAGCCTAGCCTGATTCGAAGTCGTATTTGGGCGAGTAGCCTTGACTTCATTGGATTCGGCATCTTGGGCTTTTAGCCTAGCCTGTGGCGAAGCTGTAATTGGGCGGATAGCCTAAGCTTCTGAGGATTCGGCATCTTGGGCTTTTAGCCTAGCCTGTTTCGAAGTCGTATTTGGGTGAGTAGCCTTGACTTCATTGGATTCGGCATCTTGGGCTTTTAGCCTAGCCTGATTCGAAGTCGTATTTGGGCGAGTAGCCTTGACTTCATTGGATTCGGCATCCGAATCTTGGGCTTTTAGCCTAGCCTGATTCGAAGTCGTATTTGGGCGAGTAGCCTTGACTTCATTGGATTCGGCATCTTGGGCTTTTAGCCTAGCCTGTGGCGAAGCTGTAATTGGGCGGATAGCCTAAGCTTCTGAGGATTTGGCATCTTGGGCTTTTAGCCTAGCCTGTTTCGAAGTCGTATTTGGGCGAGTAGCCTTGACTTCATTGGATTCGGCATCTTGGGCTTTTAGCCTAGTCTGTGGCGAAGCTGTAATTGGGCGGATAGCCTAAGCTTCTGAGGATTTGGCATCTTGGGCTTTTAGCCTAGCCTGATTCGAAGTCGTATTTGGGCGAGTTCACATTATGTCGGCCCCCTGGCAAGCGTATTCATTACGGCTCTGCTTTGCCCGATTCCCACTTACCGTAGTTTTGGGGAAAAGACTGATGTGACCCGCCGCGAGCTCTGATTGGCCGTGACCTTTCGGGTATTTGTGCGTAATGATGGCAGTCCCAAATTTCGAAATTTGAAAGTCCCGCCCGTAATATTATCCCTTGGATCTACGGGCGATGGACCGTTGGATCTGCTTTTCTCTTCTTATATAAAGGGAGAGTTGCCCAACCCCAAACATTTTCCGATTTCTCGTTTTAGCAATTTTATCGGCTGCTTCTGAGTGGACGCTCTCCGACGAGGCGATTTCCGGTAGGGTTTCGAAGATTTACTCCTGCCTCCTGCTTGTGTCTCCTGCTAATCATCAAGTAAGTCTGTTTCCTTTCTCGATTTATAGCATTCCCTCTAAGCCTGGCTTTATTCTCATTTGGGTTGGTGTAATTGAGTTTACACTCGTCGTTCCCCCTTCCCTGTTTGACAATCCTCTGGTCAGTCTGGGGCATTGAATAGCCCAGATCCTTGAATTGAGTTGGGCGCGGTTGCTGCCGTAATGGGTTTTCACTTAAGGTTTGCTCCCTGTGATTGGTGGGGTTCGTTGTAAGATGAAAAGAAGGGGTGTCGAGACGGACTGGTTCAGATGATCTCGGCCCGGTTACCGCTGTCCTGGGTGATGACTTATCCACCTCGTTCTTTTCTTTTGTAGGATGTCTGATAGCGACAGATCAGGAAATAGCGATGATGACGGTGTTCATGGCTATGCCTCTGAAGATGCCGATGAGGTGAGTACTAGCTCCGGTGAGGGCGACGAAGGTGAGAGTACGGAGGATGATTTGGTGTTGGCCCAAGTGGTTCCCCTGCAACCTGGTGGTTTGAGGTCTGCATCTCGTAAGCTACCGAAAAGAAAGCTCGTCTCTTCGGTTGTGGCCCCCAGGGAGTTAAAGAGGTTTGGGAAGAAATCCGCTAGGGTTGCAGGTTCCTGCTCCAGTGCGGTTGTGTCTGAGAGATCCCAGCGGAATCAGGAAGGCGGTGATAATGTGGAGGAACCTAAGGAAAGCAGTAAGACTCCTAGACCTCGCAATGTCGAGGCCCTTAAGGAGGACAATGAAATCGACGCCCTTGACAAACAGGTCGAAGCAGATTGGGTGGCCATTTGTTCTCGCCTTAGGGACCCCCAGTTCCTCTCTGAATTTCATATATCTCCTGACTTCCGTTTTAGCGGCTTCGAGACGTCAGAGAACCGAGCCGGCGTGAGGTTGAAGAAAGATGGTCTGGTTTTGTTTTTTGATTATTTTATGGCTGGTCTCAGGCCGCCATTTGACCCTTTCTTTGTCGAGGTCATGTGGAGCTTGGCAGCCCTTCCCTGTGATTTTACCCCTGGCGCCGTCCGGGTGGTTATGGCTTTCATCGTTCTTTGCCGTATCTTGGGTTACGATCCCTCGATGAAGGTGTTTCTGAAGTTTTATACCTTCAGCAAAGCGGCCACGAATAAGGTTGATTCAAGCAATTTCCTGGCGACCAGAGCAAAGAAATGTCGCCTGTTTTACTGGACTTCGAATAAGGTCCGAGGCTGGAACACGAGGGCCATGTTGGTGGAGTCGAAGTCTGGGTGGCCCTTCCCTAAGTTTGACGTTCGCCCCAAAAAGAGGCAGAACAGTGTTGTCGTGTCCAAGATTCTCGACCATGTTGAGCAGGAACTTCTTGAGAAGCTTCACGAATCTCTCGGCTGGGATGAGGAGAGTGAGACTCAGAAAAGGACTTTCAGCTAGAGAAGTTTGATTGATATGAAGGCCCCCTTTTGTTGTGTAGCCGGTATTCCTGGACCGATCATCGCTCAGCCCGTTGTGAAAGCATCCAACCTGGGTGTTTATGAGGATTGGTATGCCGAGTGCCATCATGGGAGGTGTTTCCCTACCCAGTGTCAGATCTGTACGGGGATTGAGGCGTTGCGGCCTGCTAGTAATTCCCCCTTTTGATTTCGTTTTTCTTTTTCTAACTCTTTTTCGGTAGCTTTGTTCATTTATTTTGGGATTTTGACTATTTTTCCTTCATGTTCTGCAGGCACCATGGTGATCGCCAACACGAACAGGAACGCTATAATGAACCGTCTTAGGGATGAGAAGAAAGCTCGACAGGCCTTGTTGGGTGCCCGTGAGCCCATGAACCCTCCCCCTGCCGTGAGTATGGAAGACGTTCCTGTTGGTGAAGGCACATCCGCTGCGGGGCCGTCTGAAGTTGTGTTCGCAGTCGGCGGTGCCGTTGTTGCCAAATCGACCAGATCTGCCGCGGCCTTAGAGGTGAAGAAAACCGCCGTGGTCAGTAAGGCGAAGAGAAAAAGACCTGCTGGGAGGAAAGATTCTGTCTTGGTAGACGAGGAAGAGCCCTCGACTGAAGTCTTCATTGACCCATTGCTCAGGGAGTCTGGGGTCGAAGGTGGTCGAGGCTCTAGTGAGGTAGTGGCCGCTGATGATTTGACCGAACGATCCGCAAAAAGGGTTGCCGCCGACACTGAGCCTGCCACTACCGGGTCGGTGCAGGAGGATTCAAATAAGATGAAGGTTCCCGTGGGATTCAAGGGGAAGCCGGCCCTATGGTTGGACCATGAATTCCTGAAGCAGCCTCTTTCTTCCAAGACAGCTGGGGAGTTATCTGCTTATATTTCTGATGTGATTCCTCTGCGAAATCTGAAGCTAAAACTGCCCGATGCCCCTCAACTGATGGTCGGTCATGGCGTCGTCAACAGAATTGCCCAGGCCGACGTGGTGGCGTCGACAGCCTCTCTGGGGCCTTCATCTAGTCGGCAGCTTTTGTTCGAAACACTTGGTCTTTACGGGACCACGGCTAGTGCGGTAAAGTATCTCCTCTTTTGTGTTTTCCTTTGTTGAGTTTTCTGTCTCTAAGCCTTTTTTTTTTCCTTCAGGTTGCCACCAAGCTTAAGCAGATCGAGTGGACCTGTGATGAAGAGGCAAGGCAAATGGCGAGTCAGATGGCTGAGATGAAGATGAAGATGGTTGCTGAGGCGGATCGGGCGAACGCGGCAGAGCAGAGAGAGAAAAAGCTTGTGGTCGAAGTTCAGACTTTATCCCGGAAAGCTCAATCTGCGGCCGATCTCCAAAAGTCTGTTGAGTCGGAGAGGGAGAAGGCTCTTGCCAAGGTGATGGAGGCCCATGAGCTTGTCGACCGGCTGAAGAGCGAGTTGGTTGAGTCTGGAGCCGCTGCTGCTGATACTGCCCGCAAAGTTGGTGATGCCTTGCTGGATGGATTCGATCAGGGTTTTTACCATGCCTCGAGGTGCCTTAAGGCGTTCTGTGAAGGTGCCCCGAACCTCGAAACCTTGCAGGATTGGCTACTTATGGACCAGGATGATCCTGAGCCGAGGGTGTTTCACCCTGACCTTCCTTACACTGCCGCCCAGATTGAGGATTTCCGGGTCGAAAACCTGAAGCGTGGTAGGCCGATTTGGGATCCCCCCGCAATCAATGAAAGAAATCTTTGTGGCATGATGCTGGAGATGGAGAAAGAAGCTCTCGAGCTTGTCGCGAAGGAGGCAGGGGCCGCCGTCATTGGCGCCGGCGAGGGCAAAAGTCCCGAGGGGGAATGTGACAAATTTTTGAATTTGACTGGGCTTCATGTAGAGACTCCTCCCTCAGATAAACAATCTTGATTTGACTCATTTTGATTTCTGTTGTATTCGTGAGTTCGACTGCTATCCTTCGGCTCCGACCTTCTGTCTGTACCTTTTTTATTATGACTTTGTATTTTGAATGGTGCTTGATATTTGCTTGTCTTGCGTCTTTTCAAATTCGTTTGCTTTCTGAATGTATTATATGTGTGCGGGCCCCTCGTGTCGGTGAGGTCGGTAGCCTTCGTATCCGGAATCGCCGAGACGAAAAGTTTTCCTGCGCTTTGTAGCTTTGTAGCGCTAAATAGCGGCCCTCTGGTTTTGGTAAGGTCGAGTTTGACGTTGAGCTTTCGAAAACAATTGAGACACCCTTTGTTCAGATAACCCGTCGCAATGTTTGAAAATTTTCACCCTGTTGCCCTTTGTTTGGAACAAGGTTGATGATGGACTTGGTCAAAACAAGTTTTTAGCCATCCTTCTCTCGCTTCTGCAGTTCTGGCGGCTTGATGCGGCTTCCTTGTTCCGAGTGGGATCGCACGTTTTAGGCGATATCCTTCTTATGATTTGATGGTTCGACTTCCCCTGTCACGTCCTGTCATAAAGCTGTGACGTTTGGCCAGCTGCCATTATTTTCCTGTTGCTGACGCTTGGGAAACCGTGAGCACGTCAGCCTGCTCAGATAACTGCTCCCGCGTTAATGAGATTTCGATTTTCGAAATCTGAACAGGCGTCTCGCCCGTGCCGTTGGATCAAAAGTTTTTTCCTCCGTTGGATCATTTATTTTTCGCTATAAATGGAGGGCTTTCTCTCACGTTTCTTCTGCATATCATAACTCTACTCCATTTTCTGATTATTCCGCCGTCATGGATGATTTCAATAATTCGATTTTCTTTCAGACAGCCTCGCCTCTTGCCATTTCCAATTTTCTATCTGTTTTTAGTGATCTTCCTTTCCTGCCTGAAAGGGGTTTGAACCGTCGGAAGATTTGCTATGCTCAACACCAGCGTACTGTCCGGATGGGATTGTCTGATTTTCTAGGGGCTCCCAAGGGGGTGTACAACGCCACCATTGTGCGGGAATTCTATTCCGCATTATCTGTGGTAGTGCTGCCTAATACCTCCTCAACTGTTGTTCCTCTCCGGGGTGTCCATGTTGTTATCTCCCCTGAAATCATCAATGGTGTCTTCCATTTACCTTCCCCTCCAGCTTATGCACATTATGAGACGGCTTGGTGCCTGGGCGAAGATGTGAGAAGGCGTGTTTACGGGGCCGCAGCACTTAGGCGGTTGATCCCTGGTGATTGGAATCCATTGCCCGAGGGCTATGCTTCGGAGATGTCCCAGGCCTGTCGGGAGTGGAATAGGTTTATTAATTCCAGGGTTTTTCCTTCTTTCGACGCTGAAGAGATCTCTGAGGCCGAATCGCATCTTCTTTATGCGATTCTGGAAGGAGGTGAGGAAGTGAGCATCGACTGGGGGTGGCTAATCTACCGCTCCATAATTACATTTGCTGCTCAGACAGACCTCCATGGGCCTATCCCTTTCCCAAGGCTGATTTCGCACTTGTGCGTTGGTTCTCCTGAGATGCCTGCGTCTCCTGCTGATGTTTTTGTGCCGCCCCGTGCCAATGTCGAGTTCGCCCGTATCGATTCGGACGCGTCGACGGATTCCGAAGTTAATTGAGTTTAGATTTTCTTTTCTTTTTCTCTTGTAAATAATCGGCCTTGTAGGTCTTTGTATGAAAATTTTCCTTTTTGTATCGTTTTTGTTTTGCCTGTCTGGACTCTTACTCTTTGTTGAAGTCGATGTCGAAATCGAAGTCGTTTGAAGTCTTGTGACCTTTGACCTAATCGGCGCATTAATGACCGTTGCTTTTTTCGAAACGTCGGGCCCATTAATGTTGGCAATGGCGTCTGAATTCAAACGTTCGTGACCCCTTGTCTTCCCGCCTTTTTGATTTCTCGATCTATAAAAGGAGTGCCCTCTCCTCCTCCTTTCTTTGCTATTTTTCTGCAATCTTTTCTTCCTTTTCTTTCGGTATCCCGTTGAGGCTAACTTTTCTTTTAGAAACTTTATCCTTAGCTCCTCCCAACTTTTAATTGAGCCGCGGGGTAGGGTTCTGAGCCAAGCAGCGGCTCGGTCCTGCATGCTTCCTACGAATGCCACACACCATGCCGATTTGTTTGATGTGGCTAGGAGTGTTCGGCTCTGGAAAGCGGCTATCCATTCCAACGGGCATGTAGTTCCCTTGTAATAGACGTATTGTGAGTATTGTACGCCCTTGGAGGGTAGTGACTCCAGTATTTCGCTTGAGAGAATGTCGATTCCTTGGGTCGGCTCTGGTTTCCCATCGGGCCTGGATTTCTTTAACTCGGAAATTTCTCTTTCCATCCTCTCCATTCGGTCGTCCCTCGCCGGCGCGGCGCTTCTGGCGGGTACCATTTTCCTTCTGACGACATCGTCCGAGTCCGCGTAATATGCCGACTCCATGTCTTGTCCTGCTCTTTTCTTGTCTATGATGAGCCTCGCATCGTGGGGATCCCTGCCCTCATGAGGTGATGCGGCATTTTTCTCGGAGGCGGGTGGACCTAACCGTTGATGCACAGCTTTTTTCTCGATGTGCCCTAATCGTTCCAGGACTGACGCTTTCTCACCACTTTTTTCAGGCATAAGTTTTCTTTTCTGCCCTGCTGACGAATATACGCTTCCTTCCGGCTCTTCCCTCGCTGTCCCAGGTGCTCGGGCTGGTCGCACTTTTATGGGGGCCGTTTCTCTATGATCCGGGGGAACAGGAATCTGTTCCTCAATAGCGATAAGGGGTAAGTTACACGCGGCCAAACGCAGGTTAGCTGCATACATCTGTTTCACGTATTCTGCGTATGCTATAGCCGCCTTTGACTGTGGTGAATCCGCCCCTGGGGTCTCTTCTGCCCTCTGGGTTTTTTCAACGAGCTGCTCTTTGCCCTTGCGCTGTTTCGAGGTTCCTGCCCTATTTTTTTCACACGCTGGCTCAGAGTGAACCGATGTCGAATTCCCCATGTCATTCCCAGAATTAGACCTTCTTCGATTTATTATATTTCTGGCGTCCGTCTCTTTCTGCGCGTTACCCCATTCTGCGGTGGGGTTTCCCAGAGCGGGATCCGCCTCACTATATTGGTGAGGGTCCCTTGCAGATCCTTTTCCTGGGGTAGGTGGAACGTGGACTTTCTCTTTCGTCCCTGCCATCTGTCCAACTCTGACTGGGTAGTTGTACGAGAAGTCAAATAATATTCTGACTCTCAGCTGCTCTGACACTCACCAACCCTGGACTGTTTGACTATTACTGGGGTGGCGTGCCGGGGATATTCTGATGGCGAAGTATCTGTTGGATTTTCCACCGGAGTCGATGTACGGATGTTGGAATTTTGGGGGACAATTGCGATCTCTCAAGCGTGAAGCCCCTGAATTCCCAATATCCTATAAAGTAGCACGCTGATCCTTGTCTTCGACTAACTGTGCGAGGACTCAGGATAGCATGCAACGACCTCTGAAACTATGCTTTATTAAAATCTGAGCAACGGGCGTGATTCTTGCCATTCCCTTTGATGCATAAATTCTGAATGCTTTATTTTCTTGGGAGCACACTCGACAGTTTCACGCGTGCTTTAACTTTATCCGTGCTTGAGCAACTATCCAAAGCGTAAAATGAAAGTTTTGAGACGCAGTTTCCGGCAAGGAAACCTACGATGCCAACTCCGACGAATTTCTCTATGCAGAAACCACGAGAGAGGTGATGATTCAAACGCAGACTCGTGATTCTGAATAGAGAGTCGAGGAGGTTACCTTGTAGTGATGTTATTTCGATGTTGAACCGGACGTGTCAATGCAGTTGCCTGAAGAATTGAAGCTTCCTGTTGAGGAGTGTTGAAGATGATCGGGGAAAAAGGAGCCTTATCCACGGTGGTTATGAGATCTGTAGATTGGCTAAAGAGGGAATCTTCCCGGTAACGGAGCCAACTGATAACGCTGAAATTATCTCAGGTTGTCCAGGGTGGTATTACGGTGGATATCTGGCTGTTGTACTGGTGTGGATCGGGGAGCTGGGTGCTCCGGTGGTGGTACCGTGTAACGCAAGAAAAGGAATGGGAGAATTTGGCTTTGCCTTCTCTTTTTATTGATTTAATTGTCCCCCCTTTGGAGGGTCACATATGGCGCTATTTATAGGGAAAATGTTATACATTGTTAGATAATTACGATAAAGGACATCGGTGATGCGAATACATATCGAGTGCTCTATCTGTCAGCGAGCCGGGGCGACTCTGAACTTGGGGAGGGCACCACATGCAGGCGGATTGTCCCGAAGGTTGTCGTCCCCTTCTTTTACTCTGAGCGAGCTGCCGGTCCGACATGTGCTCATCTGTTATCCCGGCGATCGGAGCGACAGTCCTGAGTCATTATTAGGAATATCCCTATCAGTGTGGCTCAGCTGAGTCCACGTCACCAAAATCTGGGAAAAGCTGGGAAAAGCTGGGGTGTAAAAGCTGAGGATCCGGATCCCTATTATTGACTTGGGTTCTGGATCCAGATTATAATAGCAAATTATTAGGCAAATATGTAGTCGATGACTATGATAATACATTATAAATTTCTCCCATAAAATACTTTGCTTATTCGATATTAGCATAAACCGAATCCTTATCAATGCATGGATCCGGTTGTTCCGTAACCCGAATATTTTATCATTTGATGCACGTGCGAATTTATTCGGGGTTTTTGTTCACGGATTTTATCAACGGAAAACAAACAAGTAATAAAATTTATAAATCCGGTATTCCCCAATTGTAGGGATCGTAGTATAGCGATTAATACCGGAGTCGATCTCAGGGAATCGGGGTATCTAGTTCAATTAATTTTCCTAAGATTGATACTATTATTACTAAACCTAAACTAAAACGGAAAATAAACTGGACAGAGGATTGTCAGTCCAATGCCAGGAAGACATCGTTGCGAACAAAGATAAAATTTAAACTACAAAGAAAATAAACAAGACAATGATCATGGTGATTAAACAATGAACAAACAATAATCCACCGATCCCGCAACCCTCAATTTCCTCACTAAACTATCTTATGATGATTTAATTCAAGTTGTGGTTCACCTATCAAAAGTATGAATTCCTACTCTCGTAGATAATTCGTCTATCAATCTCATCATCTCTCGATCTATAGAGATTAACGCTCTCAAAACAAGGTGTTAGATCTCTCAATCTAGCAACCTAGATATTCAACCTATCAACTCTCGTTATGTCAAGGTTAAAAATCCCATCTTTCCTATGGTGATCTAAGGTTTACACCGACTCTCGTCATACGGTAAACATTAATGACAATTCATCTTTCGGTTTCAATTGCATAACAAATAATCAAAGAAAAGATAACAACTTTGAATTAAAATCACAACATAAAATCAGATTGGAAATAGAAAAACCTGATGGAAAAGATTCAAATCGTTTGAACATGTTCAGGCCCAAGCGTTGAGCATAAAACGCAGCAGCAAAACAGAAATAAAACGGAAAAGAAATGACCCTCGGCCGGCCAGGCACCAAGGCTCAGCCGGCCGAGGTCACTTGGCATGAAAAACTAGGGTTTTCTCAAGTAATATGCGTGTATGGTCTATGTCCTAGGGTTTGATAATGCGTTGTATTTATAGGGAATAAAGTCGGTTTGCTGTAAGTCGGCCGCGGACGCCCGTCTGCATGGATTGGACGCCCGTCCCAGAAAGTTTGGAACTCTCTGATCTATTTTTCACCTCTTGGACGCCAGTCTGCTTTGATGGACGCCCGTCTGCTGGACGGGAAAAATAGACGAACGTTCAGCTTCGACTTGAACTTGATATTTCCATCTTTATCTTCTTTTTCTTCGATCAATCGATTTTAACACATTCTAAATCCTTTTCCAAGCCGGAATTGTGTACCTACAAGTCATCAAACATATTGCAAAATGTAGTATCTTCCAAATCAACATAAAACCATCAATTTTACACATAATTCATACGATTTTGCAACTAACCCATTAAAAACATCACTTGCTCAATATTTCAATATAAAGCTCGATTTCTATGAAAAACATCCAAATATGGGGGAAATTGATATAAAATATATCCTTATAAAACGTATAAAATCACCCTTAACAACTCCCCCACACTTAAACCTTGCTCGTCCCGAGCAAGACAAAACAAAAACTAGGCGTAGTATAACAAAATTCCAACTAAAAATACATATAGACATTTTCAACAAATATAAAGCATATGTAATAAATTAGACGTTCACCCCGGTGTGTGTGCATAGCCATATTAAACTTCCACTAAGTCCACACTTGAAATTCTTCAAGCAAAACTTGCCAACATCCCATTTAAATTAGGAATAAAAACGATTATAACATGCACCTCACAAAACATACATATTCCGAAAAGAATGATAGAGGGTATTTAAGACCTTTCTGACATACTCAGAGGATAATCCCTACAACATATCATTCAGTTTATACTGGGGATAGTTAGAAGATAACTAAGGTTTCCAACCATCTTTTCACATTACCATTCACTAATTTTTCTTTATAGTTCAATCAATTCCACATATATAGCATATATATATGCACTCATTCCCAGCAATAGGATGTTTCGTGATAACACCCTAGCTGGACTACTATCATCAGGCAGTCGGGAGCTATTAACCTCATAGTGGTATAGGACATTTCATGATAATGCCCTACCGCACTCAAATCATTGGCAGCTACTTCCGACACTTATATATATATATATATATATCTTATTCATATTATTCATCTTAGATTGGTATACAAACCTTAAATTATATCCCTCCTATCACATTCAAACCTTCAGATATTCACAGTATGTCATACTTTAATTCTAAACACAAACTATTAAAATTTTCAAAATTCGTATGTACGCACAGAATCATGCGATAATCATCAAAAATATCTAATCAAATGGGCATAGCTTTAAATTATAGCTCATCATTTACCATGGCACGTGAAAAATAGTGTTGGGTGAGACATCTAAATTTACTAAACATACAGTAGACAGCATCAATGACTATATAGTATCGTAGTCGAAAATAAAAAACTAGTAAGCCAAGCAAAAAGGAATGTACTCGCTCGAGACAAAACAAAAACTTTTAAGATTCAGCACTTTATAAGCATGGTATAAAAATTAAGTTCTCAGCATGGTAATCATAATTAAATTGAGCAAATATCATGTAGGTACTAACTAACCAACCAAACCTTCCCCCACACTTAAACTACAACATGTCCTCATGTTGTGTAGAATTAAAGAAAAGATAAAAGAACTTAGCTGATTTCGTGATGATCCGAAGGTTGGCTGAAGAAGACAACAATGGTGATGTCATATGGAGTCCTTCCCAGCTTCAACTCCCAAAGGTAGCTTCGACAAAAACAACTAAAAATGTGCCTGCACCACTTGAAAAACATGGCAGTATCTCGGGGACACGGGGGGGGGGGGGGGGAATATAACAAGCAACAATAATGATATAAGCACATGGTATAATTGCTCAGATGGAAAAATCACCACACAGTTAAAACATAGGACATCTAAGCGTCAAATAAGCCACAGAAGCTCATAATACAAATAAGGCCCAACATGTGCATACAGAAATAAGGATAGAGATTAAGGACACTACAAAATAGCAGGATTGTGCATGTAAAACACATGGAAAAGAAGTCAGAGAGATTTTTTCCGATTAAGCTCATGTAAATATGGAACATATACATGGAACATTACAAAATAGCAAGGCTAGGTGCACTATACGAAAATATATTACAATGAAATCTACATGATATGCAATTATATAAAAAATGCTGACAGGCTCAGGCTGAGCAAGTTGGGAGGGCAACTCTACAGTGACTACGGCCCGTGCAGAATCAGAAAATGAAGGACATAAAATAAAAGTGGTAGCGTACGGCAAGCCGACAGTAACTACCCTCAAGAAAAATAAAAGAAAAATAGAAAAACAATGCAACTAGATGACATGCAACTAAATGATATGCAAAAATAAAAGAAAATAAAAGAAAGAAAACTAGCCCACTCATTTGCAACACGACATGTATATCATAAACGTCTACCAAATAATGATAGTTTACGATAAACGACGTACTATTCATTATATGCCAGTGTAGACGCGCCTTAAGACTCATCAAAGGTGATAGCATTATGGAAAACCAACAGTTAGCTATACTAAACAGATATAACTCATAAGCCAAAGATAGTAGCAACGGAAAACCGACAGTAGCTACCCATATGAGTTACAAAAATAACAAGAAAACACATAAGTCTCAAAGCTCACAGGATTCATCACAACGATATGTAGCATACGGAAACCGACATTAGCTACTAAATAACAATAAGAACAGTTATAGCATACGAGAACCGACATTAACTATAACATACATAGATGAATCATGTATATAAAAGTTAATCAATTATTTAACATGGATCGGTAGATGGAAAGATGTAAACATGCAAGTTCAGAACATCTACGTAAAAATAACTAGCCACATAAGCTCATATAGAAGTATCCACGTCAAATAAAGCATTAAAAATCAAGTTAAGAAAAATTTGAACTAAGCATCTCACAATCACGACTTACCTAACACTCAACTAATAAAACAACTAAGTGTGTGTGAATGAATTTCATGAAACCCTCTTATAAGTGCATCCCAAGAATCAGAGGTAAATGGGTGTGTAACATAAAGAAGTCATGCCACAACAGTAACGTCGAAACACAAACAGTCACTCTAACATGGACCGCAATAGATGGAAAAGGCCACAGAGGCTTAAAGTAAAGCATCCAAGTCAGGGGTGAAAGAATGCAAATTCTTATTACTATATTCATCACAAACCCTTAACATTTTTAAAAAAACTGGGTGGTTGGACGGCCGTTCATGTGTATGGACGGGCGTCTGGTCTGGGATTTATGAACTGGACGGTCGCACGTCCAGGTTCTGTAAAAGCATATCCAGAATAAGTGGGGTTGGATGGACGGGCTTCTCTGGACGCACGTCCGGAGGCCACACAGAGTGGACGGGCGTTCGAAGAAGTAGACGCTCGTCCGGCACTAGAGTAATGCGCACCAAACAGAAACTCGACCTATATCATAAACCTTAGATACACTTCATACATCATAAACCCTAGAAGCTTTAAGAAACCCTAGTTTTTATTAGGAAAAGAAAACCTAACCCTAGAAGAAAAAGAAACCTAATAAACCCTAATGAACAAATCGAGTTAAAAAAAACTTTTTGCACATTCTTAACCCAACGGTCATCGAAACACGGCAAAAATAAAAAAAAAAACTCTCAATTTATTTAACGCTAATTTTATTGAAAACTACCTAAAAAGATACGGAAACAGAAACCTAAACCTAAACTACGAAAAATTTAAAACAGAAAAACAGAAAACACTAAAAAAAAGGAAAAAACACGTGTTCAAATCTTCTGAGCCCAAAATGGAAGGGAAAACAGTGGATTTTGACCTCGAAAACGGTGTTGAACGGCCACAGGCCGTTCCTCACGTCGTCGGCGTCGGAACGAGCTTTCCGAATTGGGGTCCTGCGCGTAAATCCGACACTCGAGCCGAAAGTTATGGCCAAACTACTAACAAGTGCTAAAACGATCCCTTTTATCCAAAAATTTGACCGCGAAAAACGTGGAGTCAGATGATTCAACCTCAGAACCCTACCTACGAAACCTACCTACGAAAAACAGAAACCCTAGTACATTTATTTAATAAGCAAAAGAAAGACAAACCAAGGTATCTACCTAAAAAAAAAAAAAAAAAAAAAAAAAAAAAAAAAAATTGGTGACAGACAGGCTGGACGGACGTCTTCCTGGAGAAAGAACAGGACGGGCGTCCAAGTTACTGGACGCTCGTCTGCCTGGGCAAAACACAAACAGAGACGATCAGATTTGGACGGACGGGCGTCCAATAGCTCAGGACGCCCGTTTACGTTCAAACTGAAGCACATAAACGCTGCTAAACACGAAAACAGGTCCAAACAAAAGACGAAAACTAAACAAAACCCTAATTGGAACCTAAACACAGACCTATGAAAAATTAATAATCACTAGATAACACAAACTACCTACGAAAAACAAAACAGAACAACTTTAGAAAAAATTAATAAGAAACTAGACGACCGTACCGATTCCCCGGCAACGGCGCCAAAAACTTGTTCACGGATTTTATCAACAGAAAACAAACAAGTAATAAAATTTATAAATCCGGTATTCCCCAAGTGTAGGGATCGTAGTATAGCGATTAATACCGGAGTCGATCTCAGGGAATCGGGGTATCTAGTTCAATTAATTTTCCTAAGATTGATACTATTATTACTAAACCTAAACTTAAACGGAAAATAAACTGGACAGAGGATTGTCAGTCCAATGCCAGGAAGACATCGTTGCGAACTGATGTTGCGTAAAACATCAGGTTTGCGGTAACAGTGTTTATCTTGTGGATATAAGGCTGTGATGAGTGATTTCGACGGTGAGGGCACGGTGGCGTTTTTAGAACAGTGGTGGCGGTTTAGGCGTAAATAATGGACAAGTTTATCTGTTGATAAATTAGCAGAGTTTCTGCTTGTAGTGTATTATAGCTTAAAGTTTGAGAGATTGAATATTCTCTATTTATTACAAGGTGATCCCCTATTTATAGGCTAAAAAGTAAGTCGGTCTATTGTTCATTGACAAGACAACTGAGAGTATATAGCTAAGTTAACTCTGTATGCAATACAAGTGTCCTAGCCAGTTGTCATGATTGGCCAGCTGTTTTGTCCAGCTGGATTGTTAAGGATGGCGGGCAGCGATCAGCGGCCATCGGTCTGTGCGGCGATCAGCGGACTCATTTACGCCTTGTCATAAGATGAATTTGCCTATCTGGGTAGAAATCACATGAAGAAGATGGATCCGGCTTACCGTTGGCGGACAGGACCCGGCTTGTAGCTAGCGGGCAAGAGATGATGGTGGCAGCGGCCAGAGGAGATGGAAACCCATTTAACTATACAGATGGGCCATAAATGTAGGCCCAATATGGATGAACAGGGCCCCATTCCGATCCGGGTATATCAATGGCCCCCTACTCTGTGCCTGGCGTGTCCGCCAAGGCGGAGAGTAGATCTCTGAAGAACTTTTGGTGAAGCTCCTTTGTGGTCGCTCGTGACAGAGGTATGCCGATACTTTTTTAGCGGGCTTGGACCAGTGTTGGTGAAAACCACCAGTAGTATGCTGTGCATTGAAGCGAACAGGCTTGAATCAGTGTTAGTATCGTGTAGCGAATTACTGATTATGTGCTGCGCATTTGTAGCGGACAGGCTTAATTGCCGACAACGCTCTGTCGGGCTTAGTCAGGTGATAATATTCTGTCAGTGGTGTTTTGTCAGAATAAGCCATAGCGGACACTGATTGATGTTAGCCGCTTGAGTAATGTCGGGAGATAATGATGTGCCGAGGCCGCTTATTCGCATGGACAAGTTGATGGCGTCGGGAAAGGTTTGATCGGTTGGAAAATATAAACGGATGTATCGGTACACGAAACGTCACATCAGTCACGTGCTCTGACACGGCGGTTGGGACTGAACCGTCCCTTGCTCTGATTGGCGGAGGAAAAATCGGTAACCGTTCCCACCATCATTACTTTTGAATTTTGAATTCCAAACGTCGTTCCCCCTCAATCCTCTCTCTATAAATAGGGGTACTCCCCCAAACACTTCCATTTTTCCGTTCTTTTCTCCTGATAAATTCCTCCGGTGATAACGCAAGGAAATTCCGGCGATTGCAAGCAGATTCCGACGAGCGCTTATTCCAGTCAAAGCTCGACGCTTTATCACCTCCATTATCAATTAGGTACGATATTTCACTTCCTCATTTGCTTTCTGAATCGATTAAGCATTTACTTATTAGACTGTTCTTGCTAGATACACGTACAATGTGTTTTTGCCTCTGCGATTTTACCTCTCTCAATGCATGCCATGAGCCCAATATGTGCTTTTGCGATTTTGTGTTCCTTTTTTCCAGAAATACTCCCCTATGCCTGTATGCCATGATTGCTAGTGTTTGCCTCCGTATGGGTATTGGGTTTGGAGTTTGAATGCGTGTTGTTTGAAGCTTTTTGCTGGTTTGAATTTAGGGTTTTTCTGGTGAATTGGGGGTTTTTCTGGGCTTTTGTATTTGCTTGGGGAAGATGGAAGGGCGAGGTGTCGGGGTGTGACTGTTTTCACCTCGGCCCCATTTCCATGTCCGGGTGATAAACTGATCCACCTTGCCCTTTTTCTTTTCCAGAATGTCATCAGATCACACACAATCGGACGAAGAGGTCAGGGCCGCTGCTGGCTATGGGTTAGAGGAGGTGAGTATGGAGGATGCTTCCTCCAGCGGCGCTGAGGAAGAGTTGGAAGAAAATCCGGGGCACATTATGTAGAATCTGATTCGGATGTATCCGATATTGGTGATGGCGATGCTGAGGTCGAGGTCGAAGATGACGATCAGATGGCACTGAGCGGGCTACTAACTAGAATGGAAAAAACTCTGAATACTGGAGCCGCCAAACGTAGCGGCAAGCTCAAGGAAGCCGTGGAAGCCGTTGATCCGTCGGAGAAACCAAGGAAATCTCCCAAGGTTGTGGTGTCCAAGAGGAAAGCCGCAAGTGTCCCTGAGCCCGCAAAAAGGAAAAGGGCTCTTAGGAAAAGGTCCGATGACGTCGAGAACGAACTCGCAGAACAAAAGCGTGCAGACAGCGATCTTATATCTCGATGGAAAGAGTTCAAAGATCGAGAAGATTATACCTCGGCGTTATCGGCATACGATATACCAGCGGACTATCGTTTTGCCAGCATGGGTGCGACCAATGTGTCGTGGGTTTGTGGCCGGGAACATCAAGACTATCTGTGGTTGCACTATGACCATCTCGCGGCCGGGCTCAGACCTCCCTTTGACCCATTTTTTTGTTAATTTTATGGAGGAGGCTGCGGGTGATGCCTGCGACCTTAGCCTTGGGGTTGTTCGCGTGGTCATGTCGTTTATCATAATTAGTAGGTTGAGCGGACGCGAACCGTCGATGCCAGTGCTCTTATACTTTTATAGTTTCTCCCGGAAAGGCGGGGCCGGTCAAATTCAGCCGCGAAGTAGATCTAGCCATGGGAGGCCCCGCTTGTTGTTCGATCTTCCAGACAAGGTAGCGGACTCGGGATAAGAGATGTATGAAGGTTGAGTCCCGGGTAGGATGGCCGTTTCCGAAGTTGCCGGTGAACTCGGTTAAAACCGAACACTTGGTAAAAATAAAGACTCAATTCGATGATGACACCTTTATATCCGAGCTGAAAGAAGATCTGGGCTATACCCGCAAAGGTGAACCTCAAGCTCGCGCATTTAACTGGCGGTTGTTACTGGATGTCGGCCAGCCCTATCTTAGGCAAGCTGGACTTTCTGGGGCCGGCGTTGGCGCTCCCTTGATTGTAGTCGAGTCTCTGCCGACTCACCCAGACTGGTATGGTGAGTGTCACCATGGCAGGTTCATGCCTTCTCAATGTGGTATCTGCGGCGGTTACCCTAATATGCGAGCACCGAGTATGATTTTTAGTAGTGCCCTTTACCCTAGTATGTTTTTTCTCATATCCTCTGGTCGCTAATAAACAATTGTTCTCCGCAGGTACCATGGATAAATTAGTCCGTCGCAGTCAGCTGACAAAGAAAAAGACCCTCGGCGAGGTGAAGAGAGCCGCTGAACTAAAGGGGATCAAAACATCCCTTCCAATGGTCGACTTACAAACAGCGGCGGCCGGTGCTTCTGGAGCTAAGGTCGTGAAATCATCCCAGCCGCCGGTTATAGAGAAAAACGCGGCGGGCAAAACTCGCGGACTACTCTGTCAAAACCGCCGTGGGTGATAAGAAGAAAAGGGCTGCGGTTGAAGAGATTGTGCCCGATGGAGACGATAGCGGCGTGCAGGAGGTCCCTCCTCTCAAGAGATCCAAAACTGACAAAGCCAAAGAGAAAGTTGTTGATCAAGGCAAACCTGTGGCCGATGAGGTGGTATCTGCGGGTACGAAGGTAGTAGTGCCCTTTGCCGGAGTCCCTATCGGGCCTAGAGGTTGTCCCGCCGCCTGGTTGGACAAAGATTTCATGCGGCAACAACCTCTCGACCTGGCCATGGCGCGCACAATTTCAAGGGGTATCGCTGATGTGCCCCCGCCGAGACATTTCGGATGGGGTATCCCAATGATATCCGGATGGAGGTAGGCCGCGGGATAGCGGACGGGGTTGTCTTTGGCGGATCAAGTTGATCCCCGCCGTGCCTTTCTTGGGAGTATTGAAGATTTGTGGGGCTTATACGGCGCCACGGTGAGCATGGTAAACGTCCTTTCTTGTTCTTGTTTTTCATTCCTTTTATTGTCGTTTTCCTCAAGTCAATATTGACTCATTTGTTGATTTTTCTTCCATTAGGTTGGTACTGGCTTGGCACAGTTCGTCAATGATTACAGAAGCACCATAGCTGAAAGTGTCAATGTCAGGAAAGAGCTGGTCGAAACTCAGAAAGCTCTTGGGGCCGCAAATGCCGTGTCCGCTGGGCTTCGTGGGCGGTTAAACGCAGCTGAGGCGAGAGAATGAGCGAGGGCGCGGTCGACCGAGACCCGAAAGTTAACTCGACCTCGTGGAGCGGGGTAAACCGTTGATCGGGCCATGCAGGAGATGAAGCTTAAAGTTACCGAGGCCCAAGCTCATTGGGAAGCCGAGCAAGCGGCGTGTACGGATGCGGGCACAACCGGAAGGATCTAGGCTCAAGTGTTGAAGGTCGGCTCAAGGCCGCTTCGATGACGGCTTTATGATGGGATATGACCAAGGGTTTTATCATATCGCGAGGTGCGTCCCGGCTCATGACGACGGTACACCCGACCTTGATGTCCTAGAGGAATGGATTCTCACCCATCCCTTCTCAGATTATCTAAGAGAATTTCATGATTGCATACCCTTTTCTGATATTGAGCTTCAGCGCTATGTTCCAGAGTGTGATCCTGATTGGGTGGCCCCCGCTGTGATTGAGGCGAATCTGAGAGAGCGTGTGCGCTTGGCTACAGAAGCAAGAGAGAGAGCGGCTGAAGAGGGCGAGCAGGTTGGGGGTGAGGTGGAGCAAACCGCTGAGCCGTTGGTAGAGCCCTCCGTATCTGAGACAAATGCTGATCAGATGCCGCATCATTCTCTCCGTGAAGAGAATGTCCATAACGAAGAGATGCGGCCTGAGAATTCATAGATTTCTGCCTTTGTTTTGTAAAACATTATTCTGAGTTCGCATATGCATAACCTTCTCCTTTCCGCATTTTTATCCGTACATTTGTTTTTGTAATAATTAGTATGCACCTTGTCCAAATTATAAGTTTGTTTTCTGTCCGCTTTTGATGTACGCTTGTGTCTTGTCTCAATTTATTGCCTAAATTGAGTCCGATTATGTGGTTATACGGCCCCTTGTTTTAGATAAGATTTCAGGTCGAACTCGTGTGGACTCATCTTCGAGATATGCCCCACTTGAATCTTATCTGAAATAACTTGCGCTCTGGAAGCTCGTGGCCGTTTTAAATTTTCCCCCAAGTCTGAAGTCTGACCGAAGGTTTGTTGAAAAAAAACTTTTGAGCACGACTCTTTTCTATCCGCGCATACTTATAATTATTTGCATAAAAAGAGAATGTAAAATCGGGCTTTATTAATTTTGACTCACCCCGCTAGATGAGTAAAGATTACAAGCAAAATAAGAAAGCCTAACCACTCACGTCGTAAACGAGAGGATAGCCATAACCCTAACCGATTTATTACATGTAGTACCTTTTGAGGTTGTCCGCATGCCAAGGTCTATTGAGCTCGTAGCCTTGATGATTTCTGAGGACATAAGTCCCTTTTTTGATCTCCCTTGCGACTTGATAAGGGCCTTCCCAATTTGTTGTTAGCTTTCCTTTATTAGGCTCCATACCCGTGGCCTTTCTGTTTCGAAGAACGAAATCCCCGACTTTAAATGAGTGGTCGCGGATTCGTTTGTCGTGTTGTTGTTTAGCGATTTGCTTGTAGTTCGCTAATCGATGATAAGTCGCTATTCTTTTTTCCTCCACTAGATCCAAGTCGATCTGTCTGTTTAAAAGATTATCCGCTGGGTCATACAATGCGACCCTGATGTTGGGTAAAGCCATTTCAACTGGAGTCATAGCCTCTGATCCATAAGTAAGAGCAAAAAGAGTTTCTCCTGTGGGTGTTTTGATAGTGGTGCGGAGTGCCCAAAGTATATCGGGTAACTCATCAACCCACCCTCCTGCTTTCACTTTGTCGTCCACGCTTTTCTTCAACATTTTGATTATTTGTTTGTTGCCGGCCTCAGCTTGGCCGTTTCCTTGAGGATAAGCTACTGATGACTGCCAGTGTTTGACTTTGAATTCGTCGCAAAGATCTGAGAAGTCCTTCCTAAATTGCGGGCCGTGATCCGATACTACTGGCCGCGGGACGCCAAAACGTGAAAAAATCTGATCGTGTAAGAAGTATCCTGCTGCTTTTGCGGTTATCTTAACCATAGGTTTTGCCTCAATCCACTTTGTAAAATAATCCACGGCTACTATGATAACTTTGCATCCGCCTCTTCCTGGTGGAAAAGGTCCGATGAGATCGAGTCCCCACATGTCGAAAGGCCAAGGTGCGACCACAACGCTTTGTTCGACAGATGGTATTCGGGGGATGTCGCGTGTTTTTGACACTCCGGACATTCTCTTACCAGCTTTTCTGAGTCTTTAAGGATGGTTGGCCAATAATACCCTGCGGTTATGACCTTCTGTGTTAAAGAACGGCTAGCGGGGTGGCCCCCACACACCCCTTGGTGAAGTTCGATAAGGATTGTCTTGCTCTCTTCCTTTCGAACACATCGTAAAAGAGGCCTAGTTGCGGACCTTCGTAGAGTATTCCATTGTTTATAATATACCGGTCGCTCTTTTCTTAAGAGCGCGAGCTTTGTCCGTCCCCTCGGGTAGTAGGCTGTTTCTATGTAAGCTTGAACTTCATCAATCCAACATGTAGTTGGTCTTTGGTATGTCAATTTCCATGATTTGTGCTTCCTCGATAGCGGGTACGGCTAGATACTCAATCATTATCGAGGGATCGCAATTTCTTCTTTGAGTGATAGCTTGGAGAGATAGTCTGCTCGCTCGTTGTCCTCTCTTCTAATTCTGATGAACTCGCAATAGTTAAAGTTGCTTTTTAGTTGTCGAACAATCTCACCATACTTCTCTAGAATACCACAGTGCGTGTCATAATCCCCGAGATTTGGTTGACAATGAGTTGGGAATCACAAAATACTTCAACATTTTCCACTTTTAACTCTTTGGCCAATTTAAGCCCGGCAATTCGCTTCATACTCGGCTTGATTATTCGTGGCCGGAAATTCGAACCTCAAAGCTTTTTCGATTTCCTCCGTTGTTCCGGGCTCCATCAAGATTACTCCGGCCCCACAACCATTTCGACTAGATGCCCCATCCACATACAAATGCCAACATTGATTGGGCTTATTCCCGGCCGCAACGGGCTCGTGTGATAAGGGCGAACTTGGTGGTGGCGAGCTGAAACTTGTCTCTACGATAAAATCTGGTAATGCTTGACCCTTGATAGCTTTTCTAGGTTGATATTGTATGTCGAATTCAGTAATTTTGATAGCCCATCTGAGAAGTCGACCCGAAAGATCCGGCTTGTGCAATATTTGACGCATTGGACTATCCGTTAAGACAATTATTGTATGTGAAGTAAAGTAAGACACGAGTTTGCGGGCAAAGCAATGACAAGCGAGTAGGCTAATTTTTCAATATTAAAATAGCGACTCTCCACCGGACCGAGAGCCTTGCTTACATAATAGACGGGATTTTGGAGGGTTCCGGCCTCCTTGACAAGAACGGCGGCAACAAAGACGGTGCGAAGCCGCCAAGTATAAAAACAAAATGTCTCCTTCTACACGGGGCTAACCAAAAGAGGTGGTTTCCCTAGATATTCCTTCAGAGCTTGGAATGCCTGCGAACACTCTGCGCTCCACGAGAAAGTTTTGTCGCCTCTGAGAATTTTGAAGAAAGGAAGACACTTCTCCGCTGATTTTGATATGAACCGACCCAACGCAATGATGCGGCCATTTAGCTTCTGAACCTCTTTGATAGTTGTGGGCTCTTGCATGTCAATTAAAGCCTGAATCTTTTCTGGATTAGCCTCGATGCCACGACGACTAACCATGAACCCAAGAAATTTGCCTGCCTGGACACCAAAAGTACATTTGGCCGGATTGAGTTTCATTGAGTGTTTTCAAACGTTGTCGAAGGTTTCTTGAAGGTCAACG
Source organism: Gentiana straminea (assembly GCA_036785695.1). NCBI lineage: Eukaryota > Viridiplantae > Streptophyta > Magnoliopsida > Gentianales > Gentianaceae > Gentiana > Gentiana straminea. Next base: position 1,540,525 of record JAVUPR010000348.1, read on the forward strand.
GCGTGACCGCTCTCAGCGGACTTGACAACCATATCATCAATGTAAGCTTCCATATTTCTTCCTATCTGCGAGCTGAAGACCTTGTTAACCATTCGCCGATAAGTCGAACCCGCATTCTTCGACCCGAATGGCATCATCTCGTAATAATATAACCCTCCGGCGGCTCGAAAGCCGTTTTCTCTTTGTCGGACTCACCATTCGTACTTGGTGATACCCGAATATGCATCCAAGAAACTTAAAACTTCAAAGCCAGAAATAGAGTCTACTAACTGATCGATTCGTGGAAGCTGATAAGGATCCTTGGGACAAGCTTTGTTGATATCGGTGAATTCGACGCACATCCTCCATTTGCCATTGTGCTTTTTCACCATAACCACGTTTGCTAGCCGGTAGGGTAGGCGAGCTCTTTTATTATCCCCGCTTGTAAGAGTTTTCCAACTTCTACTTTCACCGCCGCCTCCTTTTCAGCTGAAAATTGACGCGCTCGCTGTTGTATTGGCTTGAAAGTAGAGTCGACGTTAAGATGATGAAGAGCGACGTCAACCTCGACTCCTCGCATATCCGTGACAACCCAGGCAAATGCGCTCAGATTTTCTTTGAGTAATTGTACCAATTTTTCCCTTTCAAAGGAACTCAGCCGAGCCCCAATTTTGACTTTCTGATTGGGGTATTCATCGTTGATGATTACCTCTACTAATTCATCCTCTGCTGTAAAATCAGGCTCGTCCCTGACTTGCAATGTTTCGCATTCCACTTTAACTATCTCATGTTCGGCGACGACCCTGATCATATCAATGTTTTCCATGTGCGGGGGCTGCTCAATTCGTGCTCTCTTGTTCCCTGTTCTCATTTCATGGATGTATGTTAGCACAGCTGCGGGTTCGCTGATCGACATTCCGATCCTGTCCCCTACATAAAACTTTGCCCGCTGATGGGGAATGGATGTTACCATTTGAAATTGTTTCAGGGCGGGTGTCCCAATTATCATGTTATAATTGGACTGGAGATCGACTACCAAAAATGTCACCTTTTCCGTGCGAAAGGCGCGTAATCTCCCATTTGTACATCTAAGTCGATGGCCCCCTTGACTTGTATTTTGTGATTTGTAAATCCCTCGAGGGTACCATTGTGCGGCCTCGATTGGAGTCGGCCGAACCCCAATTCTTTAAAGCGATTTGTAGTATAAGATGTCGCGGCAAGCTCCCGTATCAACCATCACTCGTTGACACATGCCCGATTGACGACCACTGAAATGCATAAGCTCATATCCTCTGTGTTGATCGAAGTCACCAGCTCACTTCGAGTAAAGGCCAGAGGTTGCTCATTTCCACGCAAAACTATAGGCTTCTCCACATGTTTGTTGATGGAGCCGATGCGATTCTTAATCGATTGTTGCGGGAGGAGGTTCGTTATCATTCTAATGTTCTGTCGGAACCGACGAGCTTGTTGATTCCTCCTATCGGACCACCATTATCTAGTTTGAGGTGATCGTGGTGTCCGCGAGCGAGCAACTTCTCTATTGCCCGTTTAAATTGAATGCATTCATCAGTAGTATGTCCCTTATCTCTGTGATAGCCGCAGTATTTGGACGCATCGCGGCGGGTATCTGGTACCATCGGATAGGGCTCAGGAATCTCGTCTCTTATTTCATTCAACACTTGGGAATAAGAAATTCTGAGCGGCGTGAAATGCTCTTCCTTAAATCTTTCCGGTTTCTTGATTTCCCGATCCGCCCTCGGCGGGTATCTCTTGGCGGGCTACGCTCGGCCTCTGTTTGCCTTTGTTGGATGAAGCGCTCCCTCGTTTCCCGCGTTGCAATGTACTTTACGGTCGAGCTCAACATCTCTTGTAGGTTATTTGGTGGCGATAAAGCGAAATAAGATTTCAAATACCCCGGCTTCAACCATGTTTCGAAGCTAGTCATGACGACGTTATCGCTATGCCCCTGGTTAGCTCGTACACTTTATAAAACCGCTCATAGTAGGCTGCGGGTAGCCTCATTGTCGCCCTGTCGGACCTCGTACGGAGTCAATGTGCGTCTTTTTTGGTCCTCCCACCGACCTAAATTCGCTATAAACTTGTTGATCGGATCATCCCATGACAAAATCGAACCGGGAGGAAGAGCTGCGGATCCACGATCGCCCTATCTTGCATTGATCCCACAAATGATATACACCAAGCCTCCTCGCTAGATGTACACAAGCGATTCTGCTTTGAAAAGCGGATAGCCAATCGGAGAGGATCCGTCGCTCCATGGTAATTGATAAAATTAGGGTAATGAGTTCCCCCTCTTGGAGCCGCCTTTAGTATACTGATATGAAGCACACTTGTTCCCCATGTCGGGACCACTTTAACTCCTTTCGTGCTCTTTTGTAGCTCCTCAATCTGCTTTTTCATTATTCCCATTTCCTCTTGATTCGAGGAAATATGCGGGAACGCGATATGTCCTCCCAGATCTTGCGAGTCCCCATGTCCTTCGGTGCGAGTTCGAACCTGTCGAGGATTCCTAGGTCGCCCTGAGGCTGCACCGCGATCGTCGACCACGGGCCCCAGCCGACCAAGTGCTGATTTTCTATTTTCTCTTGGTTGGGAGGTCGCATGGCGCTTTCTTCTAACTCGATCGCGATGTTGAACTACTTTTGGAGGATTGAAAGTTGGTTGTAGCTCTGTTTGTGCGGGTTGAGGAGGGCTGAATTTGCGGATAGGTTGGGGTGGTAGTCCTTCGGCAATTAGCAGTGTATTTCCTATCCGCATCTCCTCTACATACTCCATGTGTGCCTGTAGAGCTATTTTGTATGTATCTTGCTGTGGGGACGCTCCCCCGTTGAAACGGCCTCTTGTTCGTTATTTGGGTTAGATGTCTCAGCGATTCCCTTTCCTTTGTTTTTCCTAACCGCCTCCTCATGTATTTCGCGGGCTTTAGCTCTTTCCCGTATGTATGCCCGCATGTCGGTTGTGAGGGCGGGGTTGACGTCGCCCCATCCGACATAACCTTGCGGCTAGCCTCTCCCCGCAACGCGCTTGCTCCACGTGTCGGGCGTTGATTGAATGGTTTAGTCGGTGTTCTTTGGGTTCAAGTTTTTCCCGCCGACCATGCTAAATAATCAAACTTTCCTTACTTGAAGATCTGAAACCGACAAAAGAGTGTATAAACCAACCTGGGTATTAAAGATGGACTCAAGCGTGAGTATGCGGTGAAATTAGTGATCTCCTTGTTGAGATGAGGAAAGCGACGGTTTCTGGTCGTATTATCCCAAAAGGTCAAAGCTTCAATGACCAATGGGTGGTGATGGTGATAACCTCGTCTAAAACACCGTGAAATCGTCTTTGTGGTGGAGCAAATGATCTCCAAAAGTTTGAATGATGATCGGTTTCCCGGTAACGGAGCCAACTGATGTTGCGTAAAACATCAGGTTTGCGGTAACAGTGTTTATCTTGTGGATATAAGGCTGTGATGAGTGATTTCGACGGTGAGGGCACGGTGGCGTTTTTAGAACAGTGGTGGCGGTTTAGGCGTAAATAATGGACAAGTTTATCTGTTGATAAATTAGCAGAGTTTCTGCTTGTAGTGTATTATAGCTTAAAGTTTGAGAGATTGAGTATTCTCTATTTATTACAAGGTGATCCCCTATTTATAGGCTAAAAAGTAAGTCGGTCTACTGTTCATTGACAAGACAACTGAGAGTATATAGCTAAGTTAACTCTGTATGCAATACAAGTGTCCTAGCCAGCTGTCATGATTGGCCAGCTGTTTTGTCCAGCTGGATTGTTAAGGATGGCGGGCAGCGATCAGCGGCCATCGGTCTGTGCGGCGATCAGCGGACTCATTTGCGCCTTGTCATAAGATGAATTTGCCTATCTGGGTAGAAATCACATGGAGAAGATGGATCCGGCTTACTGTTGGCGGACAGGACCCGGCTTGTAGCTAGCGGGCAAGAGATGATGGTGGCAGCGGCCAGAGGAGATGGAAACCCATTTAACTATACAGATGGGCCATAAATGTAGGCCCAATATGGATGAACAGGGCCCCATTCCGATCCGGGTATATCACGAACAAAGATAAAATTTAAACTACAAAGAAAATAAACAAGACAATGATCATGGTGATTAAACAATGAACAAACAATAATCCACCGATCCCGCAACTCTCAATTTCCTCACTAAACTATCTTATGATGATTTAATTCAAGTTGTGGTTCACGTATCAAAAGTATGAATTCCTACTCTCGTAGATAATTCGTCTATCAATCTCATCATCTCTCGATCTATAGAGATTAACGCTCTCAAAACAAGGTGTAAGATCTCTCAATCTAGCAACCTAGATATTCAACCTATCAACTCTCGTTATGTCAAGGTTAAAAATCCCATCTTTCCTATGGTGATCTAAGGTTTACACCGACTCTCGTCATACGGTAAACATTAATGACAATTCATCTTTCGGTTTCGATTGCATAACAAATAATCAAAGAAAAGATAACAACTTTGAATTAAAATCACAACATAAACTCAGATTGGAAATAGAAAAACACGATGGAAAAGATTCAAATCGTTTGAACATGTTCCCCCAAGCGTTGAGCATAAAACGCAGCAGCAAAACATAAATAAAACGGAAAAGAAACGACCCTCGGCCGGCCAGGCACCAAGGCTCAACCGGCCGAGGTCACTTGGCATGAAAAACTAGGGTTTTCTCAAGTAATATGCGTGTATGGTCTATGTTCTAGGGTTTGATAATGCGTTGTATTTATAGGGAATAAAGTCGGTTTGTCGTAAGTCGGCCGCGGACGCCCCCGTCGCATGGATTGGACGCCCGTCCAAGAAAGTTTGGAACTCTCTCGATCTGTTTTTCACCTCTTGGACGCTAGTCCGCTTTGATGGACGCCCGTATGCCGGACGGGAAAAATAGACGAACGTTCAAACTTCGACTTGAACTTGATATTTCCATCTTTATCTTCTTTTTCTTCGATCAATCGATTTTAACACATTCTAAATCCTTTTCCAAGCCGGAATTGTGTACCTACAAGTCATCAAACATATTGCAAAATGTAGTATCTTCCAAATCAACATAAAACCATCAATTTTACACATAATTCATACGATTTTGCAACTAACCCATTAAAAACATCACTTGCTCAATATTTCAATATAAAGCTCGATTTCTATGAAAAACATCCAAATATGGGGGAAATTGAGTTTCGTCTTCAAGACGTATCTTTTCAAGAAATTTTATCATTTGATGCACTTGACAGAATGTAATTGTATAGAATGATGCATCTTATATAATTATATTTGATCGTATTCATTTTACGAAATGAAAATGTATAACATGATGCATCTTATGTAATATAGTACATATATCATTGCATTACTCATGCATGCTATATTGGTCACATTCTCTTCTAGAATGGACATATGTCATCATTTTCAAACATATTGTTTCAAATCATCGATAAAATATTATTTAGCATGAATAAATCCTCCTTTTTTGTATGTCTCGATATGATACTCATTGGTACGCGTATCTCAATAAGATTCAATAAAGATTTTCGAGACTTGAGAGAATAGAGCTTTATTTCGAACAAAAATGTTTCAATGGCTTTTTTTTTATGCCTTATATAAGAATAGCTCTTGCATACATTATCATTTGTTTCTCCCATTTTTCTATTGTTGAGAAATTTCGTTTATTTCACAGTATATGTGCGTTGTCGCACTTTCGATGTACAAATATTGTCATCATCTTTTATCATTCTCAAGTTTCTTGTTCCAATTCTAGGAATTTTATATTCACCTTTATGCCATTCAAAGGGTATTCTCTATGACTTCATGTCTATATATATATATATATATATATATATATATGTACTTTCAAAAGATTGATCATCTTCATATTATCATATCATTTTTAAATTGATTGATATCATCAATGTCACTAGTATCAAAAAACTTATTGTATAATCATACATAAAATTCTAAAATGAATTGAAACAAAAGAAAGTTACCTGAAACATAAAAAATTGATCGAAGATTTCCAAAACAATATACCGGATCGAGAGCAACTCATTTGACAGGCTTTGGGGTTCCTTTATGTACGTGATTCTCGTCAACAATGCGTCTTGTAATGGAAAGCTCAATATCTGCAACTGATATCTTCACCGTTCTCTCGCAACAATGGATTCTCTCGCAACAATTGATGACTTTGGAAGTTGACTCATACAAAGCTAACCAACTCCAAACCCATCAGTCAACTCATGAAAGAATATGTCATTAAAGGTTTTTTTTCTTCAACTCCTACACAACAAGTCAAGCGCATAATCGGATTCAGCATGTTGAGACACTATCAAGGTTTACTGCAAAGATTTATTCACTAAAGATATTTGTGCACAAAGCAAGAGTCACACAAAACACAGCTTAATTATGATGATGCGATCATAATGATGTTATTATCACAGCATATACTATTTGATATTTCAACAAGACTTATCAAACATTCTATTTTCACTTTATATTACACCTAACAAAAGATTGCTAGCAAGATATATTACAGCATAAAGTCTAAACAGCTATTAAAAGACACGATAATTAAGGTTGCCTATAGTCGAAACGACTTCGTATTAACGGGTTTCAAGCACAGTTGATCTTAAACGTAACCATAAGGCATTTCAGATATATATATATATGTAGAGGCATAGATTTAGTATATGAAATCAAAGGAAGAAAATAGATGATAAAAGAGGAAACTTTCCTGAAAGATGACAGATGCCGGAGAATGGAGATAGCACAGAAATCGCTCTAATGATTTCGCTTTTAATCAATTCCGGATTTTTTTTTCTTCTTTTTTTCCTTTTCGAATGATTCTGACCGGAATTCTTGTTCATTGATGTGTACGTACTGCTTCCGCTTCTTAACACGTACATGAACAACCATCAGTGCCTGCCTTCAAGTGCTAGCTTTTCCAATTCGTAGTTGAACAATATTGATTGCCACTAAATGATATAAAACAACATGCTACGATAACTTCCTCTCTTTTAATGCCTACACTCAATCGGAATCGGTAGAGTCTCGTGTTGATAACGTGTTATAAAAGAATTGATATTGATATGAATCACTACAACAAAACACAAGAGAAAAACAAAAATGTAAAGTAGACTTCTTCATTCTATATTTTATTCACTTCCTTACATCACTTCTATGTACACAATACAAGAACATTGGTATTATATAGTAGCCTAAATGATGTGAACCGTCCTATGTATTTAAGATAAGAATTGAAGAAGAAAGGAGATTGCAACTTATGTTTACAATCACTACTTGTAACTCATGAATAAAACTAGTGTAGTAATAACTTATACAATAATACACAATTTGGACTCATAATGGACATCCATATATATTATATATTTTATAACAAAATAATTATATTTAAAAAATTATTAGTAAATATGTAATATTTTATATAAATCATTAATTACTGGTCGAGTAAAGTATTAGACAAGTCAAACTCGATATTGTCCAGATTAATAACAATTAAAAGAATTCTGAAAAATAAAAATAAACGAGCTCATGACCCGAGTCGTGTTTGATCTTATCTATTTATGACTCGATCGTGCTAGAACCAAGTTAATTTAATCGAGTTTCCGGTGTAAATAATGTAATGAACCGGTAATCCATTATTCTATATATTATTTTTGACAAATTTTATGGTGGTCATATGGGTGGTGGGAAATTATTGCATGGTACATACCTACATGCGGATAGCCAATATGACTTAATCCTTACCATCAGTTTTACAACTGGATACAAACTGTGTGGTTCTGATCTTTCATCCGTCACTTCATCATAAAATCAAGGATTATTCCCCTCATAAATATAGCCAACGGACGGAATTTCAAATCAAGGATACTCAAGGCTATAAATAGAAGGCATTGACAGACAGATAAAAGAACGATTAAGAAAAGCAAAAAGAAGCAGAAACTCTATCAATTTAAAAGCCTTCTCTCTGAACTTACAAGGATTTATCTAGAGATCAACTCAGACATCAGAACTACAATTTCATATTTATCACCGAGATTGATCAATCAAGTTTGTGAATCTCATTCACAACAACTCAAGCAACCGAATCGAAGTCATCCGAGAAGGAGTTGTGCTTGTGATAGCTTCGAAGGATTTGATCTCAGGAGCAAAGGTGAAGAGGCGAATCACCGAAGGCCGTTGCGATCAATGAGTGATAGTCTTGTAGATTGTGAAGCTTGGGAAGCCAAGGACAATCATACTATTGTATCTCGTAAAAACAATAGTGAATTCCTCCAATCATCACGGGAGAAGAGTGGACTAAGAGGATTACACCACCCCGAACCACTATAAGCCTTGTGTCAATTTACTTTCGCAATTTACTTTACCGCATTCATTTAAATTGCCACATCATAATCTATATCTATGATTGTCCAAACTACTTTGAAACAACATAGTAAGAAGGGACTATTACTCTCTCCATGCAATAATTTCCCATGGGTGGTGGATGATTGTCAGCATCTCCACGGGATCACGGAAAATTTTACACCAAATCATCAATTTGGTGTAATTTTTACAACAAATATTATCCATCAACTCCAACCATTCAACATAAAAAATAAAAAAAAAAAACCTTATAATATTCCATTTTTATAAAGAAAAAGATAGTGAATAGTGTTTGCCGGTGAAGTAATACCACGGCAAATTGGTCGTTGAAATCACTCAAAACACTAATTTGGTGTAAGATTAGTCGGGTTATTGGAATAAACTTCTCTCATCAAATTGGTGTTTTGATGTATCATTGGAGATGCATGAGATGTATATAGAAAGAATGACATCACTATGTGGAACATGGAGTTTCGTACTGGCAGAATCAGGTGGTACATCACACATATGCACAACGTCTTCCGGCAATGGTGTTTCTTTCGCAAGGGGTCTGTAAAGCGGGAGAACTAAAGATAGCTTGGGACAACTAGACGTTGTGGTTTTTTTTTTTTTTTTTTTTTTTTGTTGTTGTTGAAGTTTTTTGATTTGTTTTTTGTTTGAGTAATTGGAATAGGCGTTGGTTTGTTTGTTGGGTGACTTTTCTTTTTAGGGGGAAGGGGCTAGAAGGACAAAAAAAAACATAAATGGTCTGCAAGGACATTCTTTTTTTTCGGATGTTATAAAGGACAAAAACAAAATATTTGGACAAAAATACCCCTTGTTACTTTTTACCCCTCTACAAATAGTAACGATCAAAAACAAGTAGTAAAAACCCCATAAAATGTCGTAACATCTAATGAAAAAGTAGTAACGGTCTAAAAACAAGTAGTAAGTAAATGACCCATAAAATATCGTAATACCAAGAAACAAATAGAATGCCCCATAAAAAATCGTAACATCCAATGGAAAAATAGTAAAAACCACTAAACAAAGTAGTAAAGGGCCATTAAAATAGTAACATCCACTAAACACTAGATAAAATATAGTAATGTACCACGAAAACAAGTAGTAATCGTCCATAAAATGTCCATAAAAGTCGTAACAATCACATAAAATGTCGTAACATCCTAAAAACAAATAGTAACAGACTAAAAACAAATAGTAAACAGCCCCGTAAAATGTAGTAACGGACAATTAACAAGTAGTAACAGCCCATAAAAAAAAAAAAAAAAAAAAAAAAAAATTCTTGCTGCTAGCTTCGTTCTTCTTCAAAGCAGCCACCGGAGGCCAAAATCCGGCGATAACAGAGACTAAAACCCAGAAAATGACTTCCCTGAAAATAGCCGATTCGAAGTCTAAAGCTTTAACCTGGGTGGTGGCTGGTGGAGAAGTGTTGCCGGTGGAGACTAAAACCCCTTTTTTTTTTTTCTCCGGCGTTCAAATCCGACCATTCGGCTCCGGCGGCACAGCCGTCGCCCCTCTTTCTCCTCCCCAAACCTAATCCCCAAATCGCAGCCTTGTCTTCGCTATTTACAGAAGAATGGGGATTTACAGGAATCGTTTGAAGAAGAATGAGGATTTACAGCCTTGTCAAACAGTTTCATCAAAAAAAAAAAAAAAACTCTTTCCCTTCCCTTCATCAAAAACAAAAATACCCTTTTCAATCGGAGCTCTCTGGTACAACGTCCTTCATAGTCGGAGCCACCACCATTCTCCATTGCAGTCCGTCCGTTATTTTTTATCGAAAATCGTGTTGCAATTGACTTTCCATGTACGAAATTCACCTCGTGAATAAGGTGAGAAATGAAGGAGAAGGGATTCTGCAATCAGACCTCAAGAATTGGAGAAATGAAGGAGAAGGGAGATTTAACGGCGGCTTCAACGCACAGCGGCCAATTTGGGGAAATTTGGGGATAGAAGAAGAAGAAGACACGGGCTTTTTTTTTATTTATTATTATTTATTTATAAATCAGTAAAAAAAAAGGTATTTTGGTAAGTGTACGTCGGTTTTGTCCTTTCTAATAACTAGTTTCCTTGGAGCCTTTGTCCTTCTCGACAAAAACCTATTCTTTTATATTTCTAATAAAGATTTGGTTTACAAAATAAATGAAAAAATTATCGTAGTCGATAATTATTAAACTCATATGTTATCAATTCCATCATATACATACTCACACCTCAAATAATTGTAAACTCCCTCGTGGGAATTGACCTTTTTTCTTCTCTACTTTTCCTCTCGCCCCTTTCTACTCCAACCGCACCCCTTGCGGATGCCTTGTGCTGCCGGCGTCCATCTCCTCTTCCCTGTTGTAAATATTTCATTTTCTAGTTAATTATCTTACGGTTTCTTCTCCCTTGCTTCCTTTTGTTTTGCTCGATCTATCTCCTCCGTCGTCCTTGCCCGGTGCTCCGGTTGGCCGGATGCTTTTTGCTCCTCTCTTCCGATCTGGATCTGGTGGGAGCGGTTGGCCTTTCCGGCGATTTTTGGTGGCGTTCTTCGATGGTGTGATTTAAGATCTGGGGCTTGGGAGGTTGCCGGCGACGCTGCTTAGGGTCCCTGTGGTGCTTTTCTTCCGGTTGTCCATGGTGGATGGTTTCCACTGTTGCGTCTTCTTCTGGACTTCGTGTCCTGTCTTGACGCTTTTTCTGGTTTGTGGATCGTCGGGAGGTGCTACGGCGGCAAGAGGCGGCGTTTGTCTTCTCAGATGTTATTAGTTTGCTGCTTGTCCAGTTATTAGTTTAGCTATTAGTTTATTTTCCTTTAGTTTGTGTTGTATTTTTAAGTTTGTGTAGTTGTGTGATTTTCTCCCTGTTAAAGCTTGTCTGTTGACTCCTCTGCCGGCTTCCCATTGCCAGTAGCCGTTGGTTGCTCTCTTTGGATCGTCGCTTTCGTGTCACTATGGTCTTGCTTTCTTTGTGGTGGTCGGCGGTGTCTTGCGTCTCCGGTGGCGGTGTTTAACGGCGTTTGGTGTAGGGAGATAGGATTTGTTTGTTGTTGTTCTTTGTCTTTGTTTATTTGTGTGTTTAGTTTTGTTGTCAATTGATGGATGGACCCGGGGAATTCGTGTACGTTGGCCGAACTTATCGGATTTTTTCCGGAGATTTTTTCTCTTTTGGCTCAAAGACTCCCGCTTTCTATCTATTTGTTGACGCTCGTTGTTTGTTTTGTGTTTGTGGTTCCGGCCCGGTGCCGGAGCTTTCGATACCGGATTGGTCCGGTTGTTGTAAGTACCGGGTAGCGCCGGTTTTTGTTAGTCCGGGCTTACTCGGGTTATTGGTAATAAAATTTCGTCGCTGCGAAAAAAAAAAAAAAAAAAAAACTCATATGTTATCACGTGGATAATTGTGTGTAAGGGCACTCCCAGCAGAGTTCCCAAATTTTATCCCTAAAATAATATAAAATAATACATATCCCTATTTTACAACATCTCAATTCAAAAACCTCTACAACAGCATCCCTATCCTTATCTCTATAACATTTCAAATAATATTAAATAATACATATTCTACCTCACAACCCTATTTATACATATTAAATATTTATTATTTTACTCCAACAGCATCCCTATCCTTATCCATATAATTTTTAACAATTAAATATGTTTAGGCGATGAATAATGCATCCCCACAAAAGTAGGATGATTTGTTCATATCCCTAAAAATAAATAGGGATAGGGTCTCTGCTGTAGGAGCTATTTGAGGCAAAACTCTATTTTTTATTTTCATTTTAGAGATAGGACACCGTATAGAGCTTCTGCTGGGAATGCCCTAAATATATATCAATTTCTCATCTAGTAAGATCAAGATTGTAATAAAATTTGCCATAACATTTTTTTATATTTATGGAAAACAATAAACTAAAGTTAAAGTAACGAAAAAGACACTTTTTTCCGGGCAGGAGGAACCCACTAGCAAAATATAGCTCAATTCATTAATTGTTACTTTATAATATTTACTTCAACTATCCCTTCCTACATCCGTCTTTCTACATCCGTTTTAAAATATAAATTTTTTTGATTTTTTCGTTTGATTCAATAATGTACATTTAGATAACCAATAAAGTGTTTATTATTTTTTTTTACTGCTCATTTTTTATTTATCCAATTATTTTTCATTACTTTGTATTTATAACAGTCAAATGTCATTTTAGTTTTTTTTTATAAAAATTAATAAATCATAACTAATTTAACAATTTTTTATTAATCTGTGTGAAAAACCTTACACCGAATTATATTTTGGGACATAGGCAGTTAGTATATGTGTGACATCAAATTGGAAGAAAATACCTTTAGTAGGGGACAGGTGAGATTTAGTGGATAATTTATATTAAAACAAATCCTTAATTACATTAAATCTAAGTACAATAAATATCCACAAGATAAATCGGCTTCGTCAAGGCATACCAAGTTTCTTTACCGTTGTGCCCGTATCATTACTTCTCTCTATAATATCAACATCAAAATTCCCACTTTCTTTTAAAAAAAAAAAATCTCAATAATCAATAATCTCTGCTGTTATATATAACCAATTCCAAACAATATCTTAATAGAGTACTCATAGTAGTTGAAACTTCTTCAGCTAGCAGGGAGAAAATGGGAAAAACCAGCCATCCTCTGTTACGTGGAGAGAGAAAAACAACATATAGCCATGGCTTTTCTTCATCAGAATTACAATCTTTAGCTAGCGTTTGTGAAACTATTCTTCCATCTTTACCCCTAGATTCAATCATTTGTAAAGATGAAAAAACTGCTTCTTTTTTCATGGCTTCTGGTTCTCGGTATCCGGTTCCTGATGAGGTAATTACCCCTTTTCGTACTTACGATCTATCTATCTCTATATATATATATATATGAAAGAGATCCTCACTTATGTATTGTATGGAGGAGGATCCTCCATACTTGTTGTATCATACAGTGTCGTTTTCGTTTTGGTGCGTTCTGATTTTATTTTATTTTTACTTCAAGATAAAACCACGTTTTTTTTTGGTGTTTTAACAAGAATTGTACGATAACTAAAATAGTGGATCAAAACCCGTAAATGTATGAGTAATGTTATTGTCATAATCACTCAAACATAATAATAACAAGTTTCACAATCTGATATGTCAGAGATACGTGTCTTGATGTTACATCTAGTTAAGTAAGGATAACCCCTAACTACGGACGACTGTGACATTTCTTGTGTTTGAATGGCTATGACAATATGATTACTCTAGCTATATGCATATACATACATATTAGTTTGATAATGTTTGTGTTTACATTTGTATATAGGTTGCTGAACAAGTAAAGAAGAGAATGTGTTTTGAGGGTTTGATTATGGTCAGATTGATATTGATAATTCTTTCAACAAGAATTGGGACATTATTGCTATGTGGATCTCTTTGTTTTGCTGAAAAATGGCCATTTATTAACAAGTTTTCAGATATTTCAGTGGAGAAAAGAGAGAAAATGATCCAAAAATGGTTTAAGCATAAATGGTTGACTCCTATAAGGCTTCCTTTTGTGCTCTTGAAGTTTCTCTGCCTCTTCATTTTCTTCACTCTGGTAATTCTTTCTTTTACTTTTATTGATACAAAGGTTGTTGTTGCTGTTGCAGCAGCAAATAACACAATATACTTTTTACAACATTGATTATGACGTAACTCGTATCAATCAATAGATAGTACAGCTATCAAATATATAATAGGGGGAAGGGGTTAGAAGGACAAAAAAAAAAATCATAAATGGGTCCAGAAGGACGTTACTACATGTTATTTTATTAAAAAGGACAAGTTCATAATAAATGGACAAAAATACCCTTTTACACATTAAACACGTAGTAACTCTAGATAAAATGTATTAACAACCAAGAAAACAAATAAGAATAATTTAAAAACAAAAGTAAGAAGTACATTTCAAAAAATATCGTAACATCCAATGAAAAAATAGTAATGTACCAATAACCAAGTAGCTAAGTAACATCCTAAAAACAAGTAGTAACTGCCTAAAAGAAGTAGTAACAGCCCGTAAAATGTAGTAACGGCTAATAAACAAGTAGTAACAGCCCATAAAACAGATAAAGTACATCAAAAAAATGTAGTAACGTTACAAATTAATAGTAACAACTCTAAACCCTAAATTTTTTTTAAAAAAATTAAAAAAAAATGGTGCGCCGTCATCTGAAACTTCTGGCGGCACAGTCATCACCCCGCCGGATTTTCTCACCACATAAGAGGTAGTAACAATATCTTTTAAAACCAAAAAAAACAAACAGAACTTCATCATCTCCGGCTTATCGCCGCCAGAATTATCCTCGGGTGAATGCAAGGCTGAATCGAAGCTTCCAACCAACCTGATTCGCACCTAGCCCTCAATTTCCGCCGCTTCCTCCTCCCGATTTGATTTTTTTTTTCCAATTTCCGTCCAATTGTCTGGTCCCAATTCGTTCCCGGATTCCGTTTCCAGTTTCCAATTTCCGGCAAAACTCTCCTGCAAATTTCCCGGCCGCCAATTATCTTCACCGTTTCCTTCACCGAACGCTGAAGCTTTTTTGTTTTTTCCACTGCGTTGATGCCATGATGCGCAGAAAACTAATTGAGATTGAGGTTATTGGATCGGGGCGGCCAAAGATTGAGGTTATTGACATCGGGCCGGACAAACCCATGTTCAGGGCGGACAAAGCTTTTTTTTTTCTTTCACCGGCGTGTCTGCAAGCTTTTTCTTTTTTCACATAGTTGAGGGGTTTAGGAATTAGAAAAAAGTACTTTGGTAAGATTAATTAGGTTTTGTCCTAATTATTAATCCATTTCCTTGTAGCCTATTAAATACATTAATTTGTCCTTCTAGACAAAAACCTATTGAACCTATATATAATATTACTTGTGAACTTTTTACTGTGACAACGTAATGTCCTATATTGAAAAGGAAAGATTGAAACATAATGCATGTATTTGCTTACTCGTGTTCACCATTTAAGTCTAGGCGAAGATGTTATATAGACTTAACTAGTTATTGGATTCATTATGACTTAAGTAACACCGGTAGAATTGATTTCTATGGCGTTATAGATGATATCAGAGTCGCTGTATCAGAACCGGCTACTAAACTGATGTCAAACAATTATGAAGGACGGTGGGGTCAACTCTAGAATCTTTTGGTAGGGTCTTGACGGTCTAGGATACACAGCGTCAAATATATGTGATATCATAGTGGACTACGTACGTACTAATGAAGGTCACACGGTGAAAGGACGGTTGAGTGATCTCTAGATATACGATGTCAAATGTGATATCAAAGCTGACTACATAATTTGGATGGATTTTCGTAATACAAAAAGACAAATAAATTTGGATGATCGAACGAAATATCACGTGGAACGATGAACACAAGAAAAAATATGAATGATTTTTTTATCGTGGTTCCATTGGCACCATATTTTATCTCCGGCACCACTATCACTTCATGCACTCAAAAAATTAATTCGAACACCATAATTATTTTTAATAAAAGTGTTTAACGTTAGCGGTACTGACGTTACTTTTCAAAAAATAACATTAGTGACACTGACGTTATAGTTAGAGAAGTGTCACTGATCGATGAGTAACGTCAGATCCACAGACGTTATTTTTCAAAAGTAACGACAATTGATCTAGTTCATAGCGTGGTGTCAAAAAAAAAAAAAAAAAAGGTGCCATAAGTAATTTGCGTGGTTCCAATAGAACCTATTTTTTTTGTAACATATATTTTTTAGTGGCTCAAGTTAGGTGAATTGTAAGACTAATTATTTGATCAGCTAATCGATTGGTTGACTGGATATACAGGGTATACGAGGAAAAAAAATAGATAAAAAAACCCGGTGAGCTTAGCCCCTTTGGCCATATATTACGTACCTTGGTCCTTGTATGGTTGGGTAATCTCTAGTAAGGACGATGACGTTATAATATACGGTTAAACCTTAACCGTAAGAGTCCATTTTCTTCATGTCTCACAGGATGAGTGAAAATATATGTTAATCAGGTAACCTAGTCGCACTTTACGGGATTCGAACATCCACTTTCCAGCTTCAGGTCCAGCTGTCTTTTTAAAACACCCAAGTCTGACGATGTTATAATATGAATCATACAATACACATGTTATAAGATTTTATATCATAAATAATAAAGACTGGACAATCCGTGGAGGTGGGTTCTATTACAATAGTAGTGACTGGTGAGTTGTTTATGGAATGCCTAGGAAGATTACTGGTTCGATTCTCCTCTGAGACGCCATCTTAAAGGAACTCTCGATCGGCCTAACTCCTGAGTAAGAGTCAGACTCTGCGGGTATGATCCGAGCCGAACTCCGAATTAGTCGGATCAGTGAGTTCCGAATATCGAGAGCTTTTAAGTGAAAGAAAGGAAGGACAAAAAAAGTTGTCTATGGAATAATAAATCGTACAATCCACATGCATGATAACTTATTTGATGAACTGTCAGGTTTACATCACAAAAGCTTATCGTAAGGTTGTCTAGAGGAGAGATTATTGTGTGGTGTCTCCATACGGTGCGGAGACACCGTGTGACACACCACACACCTTCATTTTGTATTAAAACTGTGTGGTTCTGATCGTTTTACCCGTCACTTCATCTCAAATTCCCTCACCACACAATAACTTCCCTGTCTAGAGTATTTGTAATGCTATTATTTTCCCACATTCAATCATGATAAATTATGTTATTATATATGAAACATGTACACTCCGTTTTATTAACTATCAGAGAGAAAGAATCATATAGATTAAGAAAGTTATTCATGTATCTGAAATAGAGTGTAAAATAACAAAATTAGACTTTATTCCTTGTGCATGGAAAACTGTATCAAAATTTTGGATTATTGAAATGAAGGGTAAAGGAGGAAAAATAAAAATAAATGTTGTATTGGTAATGTAAAATGACAGATAAATAAAAATAAAATAAATTCTGAAAAGTGACAGTTAAAAACAAATAGGGAGAGTATAGTTTATCTATTTATGGTGTGAGTTTATGTTCAAATAGTAAATAACATTATAGGCATAACTTAGTATGGGACATAATTAATTTTTTTTTCTCGGATACGAAATGTTAAACATACTCTAAATATGCACCTAACAACCATGATCTCTACCCCAAGATATAGCCTAGCAACCACTAGGCTGATGTGACATAATTAAGTTTGAGGATATAAATATATCAAATGGTATATCCACTAATTGCGTCATGTCATGTCACTTACTTCTTTTATTATTATTTTTCTATATTGAAGAATAGGAAAGATATATTTTTTATTATATTTGGTCGACAAATAATTTCCGAAGAAAATGTATCCCATTGAATGTAGCCATATGACTTTTGAGAGGAAAAATCTTCATGTTATTTGGAAAATGAATTTTCCTACCTAACTATACTTTGTCAAGTTTTTCACAAATTTCACCGTATTAAATACCTAGCAAGACATTCTTTTATATACTATGATGCCCGGATACTCCGTCCTGCCTGCGTATCCCGTATCTAATACGTATCGGATATCGATACTCTACGGATACTCAAGATACTCCATTGGATACGTATCTGGATCAAATTGTAATTTTTAAAAGTTGGATATTTTACCGGATACACGTATCTTAACTACAGATAGGGCTGAGTTTGGGTTGGGTTGGGTCGACTTGGGTTGGGTTTTTACACAATATAAGTCGGTTTGGTTCAAGAAAAAACCAACCCAAACCAAACCAAATGACTATAAAACCCAATGGGTTGGTTCGGGTTGGGTTTCGGGTTTTCATCCATAAAATATGCATCTATAATAAAACTTTTGTGCTATCAAATTCACACACATGTATATATCCAAATTCGAGTTTCATGTCATATGTTAATAACAATAATCGTTACGAAACCACTTTTTAGGAAAAAAAACGTTAAAATTTGATAATTAACAGTCCAACAACATATAAAGATAATAATTAAAGACAAATTGTCATACATAAAAAATACATACACGGATTCTTTTTTCCGAAGAAAGGTCAAAGAATTATAGCCCAAAACTGAAAATGAAGTGATATCAGCAATATGATAACAATATTTTACTTTGGACGGAATGCATACATATATATATATATATATATATATATATATATATATATATATATATATATATATATATATATATATATATACGAAAATTTTGCCGATATATATAAGTATACATGAGTTTGAACCTTAATATGTGTACATGAGCGCACACACAAACACACACACACACAAATAAATATATATATATATATATATATATATATATATATATATATATATATATATATATTATAGTTATATTCGATTTTAAGTTCGTGTATGTATGTCCGGTGACCATTTTTTTATGAATCTGATACTATAGGTAGACGAAAACTCGAAAAATCCTGCATGGGAAGCTATGGACTATCATGTAGAAGAAACAAATGGTGAAGACTCAAACTCAATGATGAAACAAGAGGAGAAGCCTCTTCAAAAAGGTTTAGTAGAGACCATCTACGAATCGAATGCATCCATTGTCGAATCCTTAACCGAAAAAGGCCTAACGGTTAAAGAAGATCCAAGAGAAAACGCATACACAATCAAATGTGATGTTGTTATAGTAGGATCGGGTTGTGGTGGTGGTGTTGCAGCTGCGGTTCTTGCAAAATCGGGCCTTAAAGTTGTCGTCGTTGAAAAAGGAAATTATTTCAGCAAATCGGATTATTCATCACTAGAAGGACCTTCAATGAATGAATTATATGAATCAGGTGGACTTTTTACAACCCTAGATGGGAATATGATGATTCTTGCTGGATCAACGGTTGGGGGTGGATCTGCTATAAACTGGTCTGCATGTATAAAAACACCATCCCCTGTTCTTCAAGAATGGGCAGAGAATGACAAACTTACCCTTTTCACGAGCAATGATTATGTTTCGGCTATGGATATTGTCTGTAAAAGAATTGGAGTGACAGAGAATTGTATTAAAGAGGGGTTTCAGAACGAAATTCTACGTAAAGGGTGTGAAAATCTTGGATTACAAGTCGAGGAGGTACCGAGTAATTCGTCTGAAGAACATTATTGCGGTTCGTGTAATTATGGTTGTAGAAGTGGTAATAAAAAAGGGACCGATACGACATGGCTTGTTGATGCTGTGGATAATGGTGCAGTTATAATATCTGGTTTTAAAGCTGAAAAATTCTTGCTTGAAAAAAATTTAGATGTGGGATCAAAGAAATGGAGATGTTTAGGAGTGGAGGGTAAAAGTGTCAATGAAGGAATCAAAAGAAGATTAAGAATTGAAGCTGAAATCACAATCTCGGCTTGTGGATCTTTATTAACACCTCCATTGATGATCTCGAGCGGTTTGAAGAATCGAAACATTGGGAATAATCTTCATTTACATCCGGTTTTGTTAGCATGGGGGTATTTTCCGGAATCTAGTTCTGAAATTAAAGGGAAATCGTATGAAGGAGGTATAATCACAACAATACATAAAGTCAAGAGTGATGGTGAAAATGTAAGGGCAATTGTGGAAACACCAGCTTTAGGGCCAGGACAATTCGCAGCATTGTGTCCATGGGAATCAGGAGTTGAAATGAAGAAAAGGGTAGTGAGGTATGCAAGAACAGCCCATTTGTTTTCGTTGGTTAAGGACTCGGGATCCGGACAGGTACGGAAAGAAGGACGGATAAAGTATAGTTTGAGTGACAGAGATAAAGAAAACATGAAGGCAGGGTTAAGAAGGGCATTACAAATATTGATAGCAGCAGGGGCAGCTGAGGTAGGTACACATCAGAGTGATGGACAGAGGTTGAAATGTGAGGGTATAAGTGGAAAAGAAGTTGATGAGTTTCTTGATAGTGTTGTTGGAGGTGATGGGCCAAGGGCAAATGTGGAAAAATGGACAACATATTCTTCTGCACACCAAATGGGGAGCTGTAAAATGGGGCGAGATGAGAGAGAAGGGGCAGTGGATGGAAATGGTGAAAGTTGGGAAGCTAATGGGTTGTTTGTTTGTGATGCAAGTGTGTTGCCCAGTGCTGTTGGTGTTAATCCTATGATTACAATTCAAGCAACTGCATATTGTCTTTCTAATAAAATAGGGGAAATGAGGGCAAAAAGGTAATTTCACTAGGAGCATTTTCAATGAAAAACGCGGAAAAGGTTTATGGTCAACAGTGGTTTTATGATGGTCCAGGACCACCATGTCATACTTGTCCACCAATGAAATGTCTTATAAGAAGGGTAAAAATGTCAATACATGGAATTTATATTTTACACGGTAGCGCTTGTGTTATTTGTCGTTTTTATTGGTGCGGATCTATGATCATCATGGATCGGGACCATAATCATTTCCCTATCGCCAAAAGTAATGTAATATTAATCGGTATAATAAAATTTCCTTATGACCAAAAGTAATGTATGCATTTAATCGGGACCCACAAAAAAAAAAAAAAATATTAATTGCCCCAACAGTTCAAAACGTTGATATTTCCAATATTAATTGCCCCAACAGTTCAAAACGTTGATATTTTATAATTATCAACCGTGTATGTCTCTATATGTATTTGTTAGGATTGGGCCAAAGCCCAATTTTTGATATCAAGTTGTTTGCTTTTCTTTTGTTCCCCACGTGAATGCTTTGAAGAGCTGCCGACTTTTGATTAGTATTTAACAGTTCTGTTAACGAGCCGAGACGAATCGAATATCAGTTGTTCAAGCTTTGTTCGTTTAAGTCACTCGTTTGTTCATATTCGTTCGATTAATAAACGAACATTAAAATATGTTCAAGCTTGGTTTGTTAAAATAACGAGATTGTTCACGAACGTTTGCAAAATAAACAAACATAAAATTATCTTCGAACTCAGCTCATTTATAAAGAAATTTTGTTCGAACTCGTGTTTGAGTTTGACATGCTACATGTATTTTTGTCTCCCAATTCGAGTTTTACTTGTTAAGGTATAAAAAATTAAGCCCAAATGAATAAATAACAAAATACAAAGCAATATTCAAACATTATGACAACTTTATCAATATTCTATAAAATTTCTCTAGACTATTAATAGATGTCTTATCATCTTATGAGTTAAAGTTATGTTGTACATTAATTTGTCTACATATATAAGCAGATTCGCGAATATAATCGAACGTTCACGAGTATGTTTGTGTTCGTTCGTTTAGAAAACGAGCTTAAAATCTTGTCCAGCTTGATTCGTTAAGCTAAACAAACGAACGATTACAGATCCTAACGAGGCGAACACGAGCTTGTTCGTGATCGACTATATTCGTCTAACAACACTAGTATTTAATAGGATTTAGACTATTGTTTTAAGATGTACCAATGTATCATTAAGATGTATAAAAAATGAGATAAACTCTCAATAGATTTAACTATTTTGGCTATTGTTTTTAGGCTCCAGGAGAGTTATATCTTTTGTAATCTTCCTTGATAGTAACTCTTTCACCCGTGGACTAGTCGGCACATTGCCGAAAACCACGTAAATTTGGTGTTTTGTCTTTTTCCTTCCGTTCATTTTTTTTGCGTTACCGTCTTTAAGGGCTATCGTTTGGTTTGTTTTTTCCTAACAATATTTATATTGTTTTGAAAGTGTAACAGTGGATCAATGATATATTATTGTTAATGAATACTTGACGTGGCTTCAACTCGAGACCATCCACTTTCAAACTAGATTTAAATTGTGTTGTTTAGATTATTTCACTGTGTCTAGTTACTCAACGTGGAGTTGTTAGAATTTGGTTCGTTAATACCATGTGCTTATTCACGATCATATGTTCAATAAACAAACAAAAAAATTATGTTTAAATTTAGCTCATTTATAAAGAAAAATTGTTTAAACTCGTGTTCAAGTTTGACTCGTTAAAAGTATTTTGAAGTAACCCACATTGAAAACTTGTGGTTGTTTCACCCACATATTAAGAGATGAACTTCCCTCACCTCACAACCTAGGTTTGGGGATGAGGCCCCCTCCTCATATATGAGTTTGATTCTAGATTTTCGAGTTTGACTCGTTATGAGGCTCCTCCTCTTATATACATGGGTTTGGGTCTAGATTTTCGACACATCTCAAGTTTGGCTCATTTTGGTATAAACAATTCAAGCTCGGATGTAAAATAACAAAGTACAAAGCAAGATTTAACGTTAAGATATAAAAAATTCAAGCTCGGATATATAAATAACAAAGTACAAATTTAAACATAACATATAGTACCAAAAACATTAAGGAACTCTATAAAATATTCTATAACATTATAGAATGTTTATCATCTTATGTTTTAGGGTTAGATTGTACATTGATTTATCTATAAATAGGTTTGCGAACATAATTGAACGTTCGCGAATAAGCTCGTGTTCTTTCGTATAGAAAACAAATTGATAATCTTGTTTAAACTTTGTTGGTTAAACTAAACAAACGAACAATCAAAAACATTAACGAGTCGAACACAAATTTAATTACAAACGGCTTAGTTCGTTTAACATGCACTATATAAAAAACTCTCAAGAGAGATGCCTTCTATGTTAAAAAGCACTGTCATTCCTTTATCTTCATTTGTTTTCATAGGGTAAACAAAGTTTTCATCTTTGTTATATACACTTTGTTCATTTCCCAACGAATTTACAGTGTTTTATTTCAACTTTTCTCTCTTTCTTCTTCAAGCTCACCAAGTCTTTTTTTTCTCTTTGATCTTCATCTTTTTTTACCGTGAACTACTGTATCAACCTCTACTCACCATGTGGTCATGTGGTGTTTTCCGTCATAAGGTGAAGAATAAGAATATTTCAACACATTCAACAGATTAAACATGATTTACTCTGTATAATCATGAGGTATCATATCATTGTTGTTTTATTTACTTTGTTATTATCTTTTTTTAGAATTATATCTAATATCAGATATATATGTGCACTTTCATTGCTTTAATCCTAGGTGAAGGGTGCTTTCCATTGAGAATCAAAGAAACAGACTCTTTGTTATACAAGTACAACTATCAATGTGCAAAGTGATATTTGTTCAGTGCCGGCGGCAGATGTAGCAAGGTTATCAGAGGTTGAGATTAATAAGGTGATTGTTTTATTTACTAATGTTGGATTTCTCAGTCCATCTACTCTATCCCTCCCACCCCGTCAGGGTCATTTGATGTTTCTTTCTTAACACACTTACACATTCATCCATGTCTTTTGTGCTTTACAGTTTCATTGTTAAGTTTGAGTCATAATATAGACATTGGGAGCTTGTGGACTGCTTCATATAGTCTTATCTTATATTTATTATTATTATTATTGTGTATAGGTGGAAGTGTGATTAATTGAATGGTTGCCATGATTGCAACAGGATATTGAACAAATATTTCTTGCTTCTTGCTTGCGACAAATGCTAATTATTCATACTGCAAACAACAAATGCTTAATTGCACATAATGTGGTCATCCAATATGGAAATATTGAATTCCAACATGATTCGAATGTAGGTACCTGTTGAATAATCAAAGATCTTGAACATATTTTCCACGACGTAGCACACCCTATGTGTGAAATGATTCACAAAGGTGTGCTAGTCTCTCTAGCTATAAATATGTTGTAAACTTTCAACTATTATGAATAAGAAATATGAATTACTCTTTCCTATTCTAGTTTACAGTCATGCGGGTGTTTACACAACCGATGCAAGCGCACTTTGTGTGTGACATTATTTTGTCCCGGCCGGTGCTGAGAAGTCTGTAAACATTCGGCTGCCGAGCTGAAAAAGTGTCCAATGAAAGGTAACTAAATAAGTGCTTTAGTTACTAATGGTAATACTCCAAAAAAAAAAAATCACTGTTCCATTTACTTGTCAGCCATACAAGTTAAAATAGATTGTTTGTGTACTGTTCAGTATCTTTCTGGCCACTGGAATAGTACTAATTTACTATTCTAGACAATTTACTTTCAATTTTGTCGAGATGTTATTATTAATACTTAATAGAAACTACTTGCACTCATCTAGCATAGCAAAAGGACGGTCGACTATATATATGCAACTCCAACGTGTCAATTTTCGGTAATCCCATTAGTTTCTCAAATGCTCTCACCTCTTGTTTGCAGAATTGAGAGACATGTGAGATTGGCAGATTAGGCAAAGAAATGTATTATCATCTGTTTCATTGTCTTATCATTTATTGTTTGCTTAACCAACTGTAAGATTATGGCAACTCGACTTTCACTTCATATATATATATATATATATATATATATATATATATATATATATATATATATATATATATATGAAGATGGAATTTTCCTACTGCTGAGTATTAAAAATTATAGACCTTTATTTTTTTTTCTTTCCCTTTCCTCAATTGAAGATGAAATATTGCTATTGCTACTGCTTAGTATTAGAATATACAAATCATGTGAATTGAGTTTTGCATGAATTTTCTTTTGATGTTTTTTTTTTTGTATTACACTACCAATGTTGGGTATGCATAAATTTGAGGAAAATTTCTTTGACGAAGGAGATTGTTTTGGTGAGGGAGATTGAGCTTGCATAAGGAGCTAAGGAAGTACTTTGTTTCATAAAATATTATGACAGAAGGGTTGGCTTTACATTGCCATTTGCGAATGCGTCTGACCCCCTAAAATAAAAGTATTATGTATAAATAGTGGAGATTTTTTTTTTATAAATACATATATATAGATGTGAAATTGACATCCTTACTTTTATGTATTGACTCTTATTTTTATCTATTTTTTCATAATTACATGTATAGAATTCAAATATACAAATATATGTGTGATACGGGAAAAAAATTGACAAATTTCTGACCCCCATGTCGAAAATCCTGGAGCCGCCCCTAAACATATATGGGGAATAATGTCTGTACCTATCCGGTTTTAAAGATGTATTTGCAGTTTGAACCTTCAAATGATGGAAATTAAAATGAAAATTCACTTGGCAATTCTGAGGGTGGTTCAAGCAACATTGATATAGCCATGAAAGGCACTAAGACATGGCAACTTTTCACTTTTCAGCCAAAGACAAAAAATATCTTGGAAGTTCGTGCAGCTGGTAGTCAAAAGCCCGGTTATGTTTACTCCCACTGCGCCCCAGGCGTGCCTTGCAGATTCAACCAAGGGAACTACTCAACTTATTACTAATGAGGTGATTGTTCATGCTGTTGCCAAGCCAATTGAAGAGCCAGGAGGTAGCTACTAGCAGCGTTGGCGCTGCAAAAAAGGAACCAAGCTCTAAGCTGCAGAGTCCAATTAAGAAATTAGGAACCAAGCTTTAAGCTGCAAGGTCTAATTAAGAAAATTAAAAATAAATAAAAGCATTATTAGGCTCTTTGAAATGCACAAGCTAGAATATGGAGTAAAATAATCTCCATTCTTTTGTATCGATGTATGGCAAAAACACTTATGCCTATGCTTATGTTTTTGCCTGCAGGGAGGTTAGAAATTTCTTCCCTTTTGTCTCTAGCCGTTTGTCTGGATGTAATTTAGTAATGGAAAATTTTGGTTAGAAATTAGAAACTCTTCCCCCAACTCCAAAAGATGTAAGTTTACACTAGGAGGTTAGAAATCCCTCCCATTTTGGCTTGCATATATATATGGAAGATGTCCACTACACATAGTGTGTAATGCACTATCACTACATATTTTTTATCCATGGATTTCATTGGCTACACATTAATCAATGGTTTTCCATTATATATTGAATATGCACTACACAATATGTGTAGTACAAATATTATTTTCCTATATACAGAGGGTATGTTTTACCAATTTCATTATCAATCCTATGCTTTATGTAAAGTTACTTGCAATTCAAGTATTTCACTAAATGATGCTACTTAGTGTTAAAAAATGAATAGATTAATTTCTACATTACATTTCATTACATACAATTTTTGATTACGTGACATGCTGGGCAACAGTACCTTGCACGGTTTTTAATTTACCTAGTAATAATAATAACTACTAATATATGGAGAAGAGGAAAGCCTCTCAGATGGCCACGTGGCCAGCTTTTTCCCCAATTTCTTCCCACGTGTATCTATATATTTTTTTGTGGAGAAAACTATCAATTTTATTAAATCATATCCGCCAAATAGGCGGTAATAACATCTTCCGGAGGCTTATCGCCCCAAGGAATTCTACCATAGCTGACAAAGCATGTCTTGCTAAAAGATGCGAAGGGACATTCCTCATACGCCGAATAAAAGTAAAAGAGACAGAATGAAAAAGACTACGCATAGAGAGACAATTCTGCGCAAGGCAACCAAGAGCCGAAATATCCTCAACATGCCGATTGAGCCGCTGGACACAAGCCATACAATCACTTTCCACTACCAAAGTTAGAAATCCCAAAGGCGCAGCCTCCGTCAAAGCCAATCAACCGCTGTCAGCTCCATAAATTCCATTGCCGCACCCGGGTCAAAATGAAATGAGAAAGCCGCCTGAACCGCACCCTGGTGGTCACGAAACAACACGCCAACCCCTGCCCCGTGGTTCGTAACCGACGCATCGACATTGCATTTGATCACTCCCTCGAACGGTCTCATCCATTTATCCACATAGTGCTGTTGGGTCTGTAACACTCGAAAGGCTGTCACAGCCTCTACATACTCCCTAGCCGCAGCCGATGACTGCTCGCAAATTTCCCCTACCCTCATTGTTTTACCATAAAAAATAGCAGAACGGGCTTTCCAAATGCTCCATAACAGCCAGACAAACTGGGCTACTTGACCCACCCCAACCTCCTCCACCAGCCGAAGAAAGAGCTCCCCAAAGGAGGAGGAGTCAAGGCGCCCCAACACATGACAAAAAGGGGATGCCCTCCAGACCCGATCCGCCAACTCAAACTGAAACAAAGTGTGTTTGAGAGTCTCTACCGATCCCCCACATGCCAGGAACATTCCATCCCCTATCTGCCTACGCAACAAACCATGGTCAATAGCTAAACAGTCATGCAGGCACCGCCACAAGAAATGATGAATACGTGGCTGCACAGGGAGGGCCCAACACAACCGCCACACCTTATCTCTCCCCGCAGAAGTGGATGGCCGCGCCGCCGAGAGTGAAGGCCGGTACAAGGTAAGGGCTATATAGTACCCAGACCTGACTGTATAAACACCCTTTCTATCGTAGTGCTAGATCCGCCTATCCGAATGAGAGCCTAGGGCAACCGCAGTGGCAAGAATCACATCGCTGTACTGGGGAGAAAGAGCTCCGAAACTTTTGTTGTGACTGTAACGACCCACTCCCGACCCCTAGGTCTACTGGGGTCATTCTAGGAGCAGGTTGCGAGGCTTTCGCATAGACATCCATGAAATACCATAATTCTCAAATATTGATATAAATCCATAAAAACACTTACAACATTTCACTAACTAGTTACATCAAGAATTACAACTAAAAGAAACCCAACTTTATTAAAATCCACAACACGAACGATGGCATCAAATTTTCTAAAGCATATCCACCATGTAGTGATCTTGATAAATATCAATGCTCCTAATTTCCCATCTCTTAGGCTGGTTCAACAACCTGTATTTATATTAACAAAGAAAAGAAAAGAAAAGAAAAGACAGAAGAAATAGAGTCGTCAGCAAAAACTCTGGTATGAGACATATGCGATAGTGTTACAGATAAGTACAATAATAATATATAATGGAAACAAAGAATAAACCGATCGATCATTATTTGAATTTTAGCCGTGTCTTTATTGTACAATCATTACTTGAATTTACGAGAGGTTATCATCAGATTACTTGACACCGACTTGGCCTAGTCGATGAGTCAATACCAACCGAACTCCACACGTGAACACGATTTACTACCGCACTCCAACAAGCAAGCTCTTGCCTGACAACTCCGGCCGATTGTCAGGGAAAGGATTCAGACCTTCGCCCAGTGAACCTCCCAATGGGCTCCGGCCAACCCCACTGCCCTCTGAACCATGACACAATCGTCAGCCCTTGCTTTCCCGATCATGCACATGGAACTTCGGAGAATATTTGGTACCATTACTCTAGGACAGTCGATGAGCCAAAGTCAAGAGGCCCCGAGACCGGTGACTAGCCGTTCTGCGGTGCAATAACCCTAACTCAACTAGTCGCTTAGAGTTCTGCACTGCACACGCAATGCAACCAAGCAAGCATAACCACGAGTTGAATATCATTATCTTCCGTTAAACGTGAAATGATCGGGCATACATGTCAAGATCAAACCTTATAAAATATAATAAATAATATTTTGAAGAACTTTAAGATAATGATAAATGCGTCAGCACCAAAATATATATCCTTTCAATTAAAATAACATGTGGATATAACTATTCTATCGAAATAAACAAATTGATGAAAGACACTCTTGGGGTTTTACCAGGATAAAACTCGCCATTTACTTATGACAAAAAGACAAGTAATATCAAATAAGTATTCTTTTGAAAGTAAATTGATAAGAAAACACACTTTTACTTATACTGAAGTAATAAAATTCACATTTGTTTAATAGTAACACATTTTGTTTGAAAAGCTTAATAATAACATATTTGCTATTACCAAAAATAAGATATCACAAAAAAATGACAGATTTATATCTATATAAGTATTATATCAAAAATAAATTAAAAAACACACAATAGTTTTTATGAAAATACAACTCACCTCTATATATGCCCTTGTAGATACTAACATGCAACCCAACACGGGCCATCACATCTATATACCATGTCATTTGAATAATCCATTCCATCTTACTTTTTCCTTCAATAATCATGTCCAAATTCCCAACGTGCTGTTCTTTTACTTTCCCAGCCTATTTTTCTAGTTAATTGCATAAGATTTGCTCCAATAGGTGTATCAATGGAGCTTGGCGGAACATAAATGACAGTAGTGTTTCTAACTACGAATCATTGGATATCCACTATTAATTGTCGGATCAACTTACGGTAGATGGGTGAGGTTGGTGGTACGAATTGAAGACCTTACGGTTGTGCCCGTAAAAATAAATGGCTATGGAAGCAGGCTTAAAGGGATGATGGCCATGATTGATTACTATTAACCGGAGGACGGACAACACTTTGGCCGACTATTTGGCGAATGTGAATACCTTCATTTTGTCAAGGATATCAATATTATAATATTGATGATAAGGGAGTTTCTAAGATGCAAAGGTGGGTCTTGTTCTTATGAAAGGAGATCGAGATTATGCAGGTAATGTCTTCAATGTCCATTCATGTACGTACTGTGTGGTAGGTGCAGAGATGGAGAATCAAGCTGTGTAAGAAAAGAGGATATAGACACATGGCTCCTCCATGGTTCTGGTGATGCCCAAGTATCAGACCGACGGAGATCGGAGATGGCAATTGGGATAGCTGAAAGTCGGATAACAATTTGGGTACTCAAAGATGCTAAACTGTTATGCATAATAATATTGTTCGTATATATTTCCTTTTTATAGAGTGAATAATGAGATGTAAATGAATTAGACAATTTTTAATAATTGTTTCCTTTATTTCAGAAACGAAACGGATAATAAAACTATAAATTCACGGAAATTTATAAAATATAAATGCCATGCTTTTATAAATTTATCTATCTTTTAAGAAATCCTATTGGAGGACAAGTATGACATGGTGGTCCTGAACCACCGTAAAACTACTGATAAATTCAAAAGTAAATGCAACGTATATAACCGAAAGACTATTTGACAGCTTTGAAAGTAACAATTATATTTCTATTTACAGCCCATAAAGAATTTAATATACTTCAAATTAGAACTACCCCTTAAGCTATTTTATTAAAAAAAAATAACTTGTAAAAGCATATGAGGATAGATAGTCATATAATTATCCAAATTATAATCGATATTTATATATATGTATAAATTGTGTGTGGATCTAAAAATTATATCGAAGGTAATGACATAATTTGGTTAGGACAATTTATATGAACTTGAAATATATACGTTCATTCGCATAAGCAAGAGGTGTACATTTTCATTTGATGGTATTGAATATGGTGACCGGTATTAAAAGTCCTAAAAAAAATCTCGTGTATTTGGCGGTAGATGGGTCTAGACGAACTGTCTCACGATTTCCTTCCGGTTAGTTAAACCTCTCCTGAGCTTTTCCCGCTTAAAAGTTGGGGTGTTACAGTGACATCCAACCCATGCCCAGCAAACGGTATCCGAAACGACAGGGCATGCTCCGTCAAAGCATCCATGAAAATGAAAACCGATTTCCCATCCCCTACACGCCATCACATCCCACTGACCATTAAATCCCTCCCTTCCATGATGCCACGCGACAAAAAGGAAGGTCGGGCACCCAAGCGGGCCCCTAAGAAAGTGTTGTCTCCATAGTACTTCGCCCGCAAGACCTGTGCAGCAAGGGATACTGAAGTGACCATGAGCCGCCAAGCCTGCTTAGCTAGCAAGGCAAGGTTAAAGCACTCCAAATCCCGGAACCGTAACCCTCCTAGATTCTTGGGGAGGCAGCAGGTTTCCCAACTTTTCCAATGCACCTTTTTTTTATTATCCGTGTCACCCCAATAAAACCCTCTAATCGCATTCTCAATTTCCCGAATAAGCTAACAGGTACCTTAAAGGATTGCATAATGAAAGTAGGAATAGCCTGTAGGACCGATTTGATAAAACCTCTTTCCCCGCCGGAGATAGCAACTTGTCCTTCCATCCTGGATTTTATCCTTAAGATACCCAAAAACGTGACGTTTATTCCGGCCCGTGAGATACGGCATTCCCAAATACTTCCCTGAACCATCTCCAAGGGGAATCTGCAGCCAATCTGAAATCTGCTCTCGCCTCTCCAGCGGAATCACTTCCGCAAAATACAAGCTCGACTTATGGAAATTAATTACCTGATCCGAAAGCGATCCGTACCTGTCAAACAGTTCCAAAAGCGTCTCTACTGCCCTATCCAAAAACCTCGAAAAAGAGCATACAGTCATCCGCAAAAAGTAGGTGTGAGACAGAAATCTCTGACTCTCTCCCAAAAGTGATGCCACGCAGCGCATCCCGACTAACATAATCAATTAATAAAGCTGTAAACCCTTCTGCGCAAATAGAACAGAAAAGGCGACAAGGGGTCCCCTTGCCGAATCGCACGTGTTGGAATAATCCTCCTACTCGGCCGCCCGTTGATAGAACCCTGATAAGAGACAGTGGAGACACACCGACGAACGAGACTCACAAAGGATGGCGAAAACCCCATACTCCATCACTTAGAGCAACCATAATAAAGGGTTTGTAGAGTTGTTCTCTCAGCTTTTTCATCCCAATAGAATAATCAATTGGGCAAATATAAAATAGTGGGAGCATTGTAGATAAATTTTTTTGAAGACTCTCTATCCCATTATCTATTTTGGGAGAGGGAATGAGATCATGTTCTTCTCAAAAGAAGGGCCAACACCTTTTTTTATTAATATTTAATATTGTTTTATCAATAAATTCAAAATATTTACCACAATTACAACATCTAATCAAACACAAATAATCCTTACAATTCTTTTATATTTTTCACCATTACAACATCACATCACATAAAAATTATCCATACAATCCTTCTGTATTTATCATCCACTTATTTTTCGCCACGTCAGCCAAGTATCAACAATCAACAAACTTCTCTTACAAACACCACTAGGGTTGCTCTTTTAAAAAAAAAAAAAAAAATTTTTCATTTTCTTCCATTCTCTGCAAAACAGAAATTAAAAAAAAAAAAACAATTTTTCCCATTTTTTCCCACATTTGCAGCCACCGTTGGCACCGCCAAGCAAATAGGTTGAGGATGAGCCATCAAGAAAGCAGGTTGTCGGAGAAGAGGATGTTCCCACTACGCCACGTGGTACTTCTAATACATCAATGAAACCCCCACGTATACACCCTATAGCGCCCTATA
Organism: Gentiana straminea; assembly: GCA_036785695.1. Classification (NCBI taxonomy): domain Eukaryota; kingdom Viridiplantae; phylum Streptophyta; class Magnoliopsida; order Gentianales; family Gentianaceae; genus Gentiana; species Gentiana straminea. Next base: position 1,572,883 of record JAVUPR010000348.1, read on the forward strand.
TGTTTTGCTGTGATTGTTACCGACATGTGTGAAACCCAACATTTCTTCCACCCTGTAAGTTGCAGTGCTAGATAAGATAATTTTTATTTTACTTCGTTTCGTTGTTAGAATAAGAATTCCTTATGCATTTATAATTTTGAATAATAGTTTAGATTTGCAAAGTCCGACCCAGAACCAATTAATGTGCCTCTTCGTGTTGTTCTTCTCATTGTGATTACCCTCAATTTTGTTTTGGGTACTCCCGTTGTTGTGTTGGCTGTACCAATTTCCATGGTAAGCTAGCTGCTCGAGAAATGATGTTCTATAAACACATGGAAAAAAGGTACTTAATTAAAGAATCATGAGCAACCAGCATACTCAACTTACTAATAGCTAGCCAGCTTAATTAGTGTTTGTGATGAACTCTTGACGTTTTAGCACATTATTAATGAGATTTCCGTTCAGCAACACCCGTTACACGATGAAATTGAAGAGATCTTAGGCAACAAAGAGGTGTATTGCTTCGTGAAGTATTTCGACAGAGAGGTGAAAGGCAATATGGTCTGTCGCTATATATGCGGCTTTGAGGGTATACATAGAGAATGAAATGGCGCAGGATGCAGCACCTATTCAGCCACTCCTTGGCATCAAAGAGACAACTAACGCTCCCACTTCAAGTGGTACAACGACTGAAATACATTCCACGCTATAAATTGCAGTACCACACACTGCATTAGCAATTCCACTCACCACAGAGGTTACAGTTGCCAGCGTCCCTTCTTCAGGTGAACATATATAAGGAATCTACACCCAAATTCCAGCTAGCCAGTCCTACTGCAGAGCTTTCACTTGAAGACATGGCTGCAACAACGGAGAAAGTAAGGGATAGTACCGAGAGCTCTTCCGGAATCAAAAGGGTTCTCCCTTTCCCCACCTTGCAAGTCAACAGAAAGAAAAAGCTGAAGATGATCATGCAGCAAGGGTTTGCCCAATAGCTAGGTCAGCCACACGGCAATCATCCGGGCAATGAGAGCCCCGGAAATAAGTTCGAAAACAAAGTCAATTAAGCTAGCATGAAAACTGGTAATGGCTTTTTAGGGACACAAGTGCTTTTGTATTTTCTCTTTTGGCATATTGTGCAATTTTGAAAAGGAATTCATATTAAAAACCATTGTCCTAGACAACTTGAACAACAATGGTAACTAATATGTGAATCCGTCTTTGGATTGTCTTAGGACAACCCCATGTTCAAGCTTTGGGTGTAACAAATATGTAATTAGTACATGGATGCACTTTATAGCTTGTCATACATGAGAGCACATTTAGCAGACTACATAACTTACTATATGTAATTAAATTACTAATGCAGTTTCAAGTTGTAGGGCTTTATGTATAATATATATCAACCTATATACAAGACTATAACTTGCCATATATAATATCTTGGAAATTCGAAAGTTGAATGTGTCTCGTACTGAATAGATCGAATTTATGACTCCCCAAAAAGCACCAAAAAAGAAATCCCTATACAATATTAGACCTTATTATAGTTGCATAATCATAGCCAAGAATAATGTTACTCATCAAGCATAAATAAATAAAAAAACTATGATTTCTGGAATTTTGTATTGCGGCCTTAAGATTTCCTGCATGTGGGAAAGACTTTCCTAAAGAGGAAAACTACGCTGGAAGACAAATTTTCGCCTCCGAGAGGATTCAAAACGATACGCTCGTAGCCTCGGATCTCACATTTTTAACCAGGTTGATCGAGATCATCGGCAAGTAGATATGAATTTATTTAATAATTTTTTGAGGGTGACGGTCTTAGCGTCTTTTATATATCCCCTTCTGCTCATTTACTGGGCTTACTGGGCTTGGGCCTGGCTATCTCACAAAGCTAGGCTCATATCAAGCTAGGCTCTATTTTCATCGTGTCTTATTAGTATGCGCGTTCTTGGCCTGTTCATAGAGCCCGGGCCCATTTAAGATCTTTTATATTCAGAGCATGTACAATTATAAACCTATTATAAGGTTTATCATCACTCCACATCACCATTTTATAAATCTCTTATCTATAAACTTATTCTACAAAAGGATAAGCCTTTAAAAGGTTTATGGCTTGGCTTATCAAAATACATTTTTCTCCTCGTATTTCTTCTATTAACCGGTTTGTTTTTACAAACCTTTTGGTAATTTCTCTATCCTAGTCACCCTAGCCACAATGGTATAAACCTTTTTCCAAAAGCTTATAAACCTTTTGTTCCATCTCCATTGAAGATGCTCAGTATCACTGGTCCGTAAGCTCAGCCACATATATATATCTTGACCTTATTTCAGGTTGTTATATCGAACCTTGCTCACTCGCAAACTCAGTTAGGGTTTGTTTATAGAGCTCAACCTATAAGCTCAACACTCATATAGCTCGGTAGATTGTGTAGTTCCGCGTGATTCTTACTCAAATAACTGAAATAAGTACTTGACTAGCCGTTTAAACGACCATTGCATAACTCTACCATACAATACGGCACAGTGGTCATTGCCGAAGACTAACGACCTTAAGGTCTTGTGTTCGAACTTCAGTGGAAACAAATTATCATAATATGATAGGAACCCTTAGTTGATTATTTTGAAATTGACAATTGTACTGTGTTGAACCCTTAATTGCACTTGACTAGCCGGCCTTTAAACGACCATTGCATATCTTCTACCATAAAATACGAGGCAATGGTCATTGCTAAGGACTAATGAGTAATGACCTTAATGGCACGTTTGGATTGTGGTAACGGAATGGAGTGAAATGATTTTTTCATTCTATTCATCAATTTGGCGTGTTTGGCAACGGAAAAATGAAATATATTTTCATTCCAAAGGAATGAAAATGAATGATTTTCATTCAATCAAATTTCCAATGGAATGGTCGGAATGGAATGGAATGATAAAATAAATCATGCAATAAGAAACGATTTCATTCAATTGTCTACCAAACACATTAATGGAATGATATCATTTGATTCCATTGCATTCCATTCCAACAGATTCATTTCATTCAATTCCATCAATCCAAACGAACCATAAGGTCTTGTGTTTGAACTTCAGTGAAAACAAAAAGTGTGAATACGTTTTATAATTGTGCTACCGTTTCCGTAAAAAAAAAAAAAATATATAGTTGAAGAACAATTAATAACTCGGCTGTGAAGCTATAGTTCAACGCTTACGTATATCAAATGGAATTTCGATAATATATATTACATGATGTAACTATTCCTAACATAAATTTGATATATAAAAAATGGTACCTATATATGAACATGTCACATGTACAAATTAAACACTAACTAATATCTCATGATCACCTTCGGCCAACCTAAGGTTGTGTGATTAATTGATATATACATATATACATGCAATGCAATGGACAATGTTAATGACATCAGGTTGTGTGATCGTTTTCAATAATTCGAGTCGAATTTTGTACATAAATTCGACAAGGGTTGAAAATAGACGACGCCAATAACGATGCCCATATGCAATCTGGACATTACATTTTCCTTTACATTATGCATACCCATAACTATTTATGGAAAATGAAAATATTACAACACGAGTATATGGAATTTGATATTCATCCCTTGAAAACCATTAAGTTTTTATACATGCATGATTTTAGTTTACCATACACTTCTACTGTATGAAATATATAAAAAATAAAAATAAAAATTATGATACACTCTAATTGATATATATACATTTATACAGCGATTACTAGTACTATATTTAAAAATAAGATAAAAAAATGCTAATGAATCCTCTCATACACCAATGAGTCAATCCATAACAACCTATTGTTGCAGCTATTTAAGAAATTGTTGAAAAATTGGTGTCAAAGCCAAACCCTCTTCAATTCGACATACTATTATAAGGTTGTTTGAAAAATACAACGTTTTAGTACATTTATTTTGCCGGTTTATAAATTAACATCTCCCCAGCAAATCATGTTACTAGTTTTATTTTCTAATCAGTGTAAACACCCTTAGCTAATTAGTGTTAGGCCTTTCGTTCCGAAAAAAAAATTGAGGTTCGATTTAGTAGTTGAGCTGATTCCACTTTTGGTCCTGAATTCGAGTCTAATTCGAGACTCTATATATATAAATAATATGTAATAAAATAAACATGTCACCTCTTTTTAAGTGCTAGTTCAAATCCACAAGATGCGGACATAAGATGCAAATAATTCGAGATTTAGTCAAACATTTAAAATAAAGAAGTTAATAAAACTTTCAAAAATGTCATACTTGACTTCAACTCGAGGTTGCTCGAGCAGAAATTGAAATATTGCTCGAGCTCGTTTCAGGTTTATTTTAACAATGCTTAATTTTAAACCCCTATCAAGCTCAAACTACACATGCTCGATAATGTAATGAGAACATATTTTCACAAACCTTATTAAGAAAATAATAATTATTGCAACCCAAATTTTAGTGAGATGTTGGTATTTTCCAAACCCTATACCCGCCATACACTTCTGTAATGTCTCACATAGTTAATGTAGTAGCATTCTCATTCTTATATAAGTGTAAGATATAAAGATCTTACTATTTCAAATTAGTAATTTTAGACCAAGCGATAACGACGTTTGAAGTGGTTAACCGAATCTTTTATGCCTCAATTAGCGCTACCAAACATAGGTTTGGGGGCGTTACACATAATATCAAAGCCGGCCATCAAACAGAACTAAATGTCACATCGTAAGAGACGATATGGGCCATCTCTATAATCCTCTGGCAGGGACAAGTTTCGGCGAGGACGCTAGTTGCTTACAAGGAATGAATGTCATTTCCCCATAGTTAAATAGTAGATTTTTCACTCTCATATAAGAGTGAGACATATATGTTATTACAACTCATGTTAGCCTTTTTAAACCAAACGAAAACGACGATCCAAGTAATTAACCTAATCTTTTATGGCTCGTTTAACACTACTAGATCCAGGATTAATATCTTCAGTGCATTATATTTGTGCATTTAAAAATTTTAGACTAATATTAAATCGGCAAAATTCAATTCAGTGCATTACATTTGTGCATTTAAAATTTTTAGACTAATATTAAGTCGGCAAAATTCAATTCAAATAAATAATGATTTTACAAGTTGAGCACCCAGCTTGTTATGAGTAGTTCCATTCATTTAGTGTATATCATAGTCAAAAAAATTGTGATTGTTTTAAGTCGGCATCGTCTGAACTAAATATTAATACATGGGATAAATAGTATTATTTTTCAAAATAAATGAGGCAATTGTTAAAAATTTTTGTTTTAAATAACTGAGGTATAACATTTTTCAAAGCAGTATTTATTATTAATTTTCCTACTTTAATTTACCCTTATTTTATACTAGAGTGAAAGTTAAAAAAAAAAGTGCATTAATTCTATCATAGGGTTTTTTAGTCATTGCATCCGAAAAGTCATAACATTAAACCCTTTCATAATAAGCGTGTTTCTGGAAACTCGTTTATTTTCATTTTTCAAAGTGATGAATGTGTACGTGTTTCCCCCACTACCACCACCCCCAAATTCTAAAGCTTTCAAGTGCTGTGTCGAAAATCGTAGTATTATCGTAACGATTTTGACACAACATACTTTTATACTGTTGCGTATGTGTTATAAGTTTACATAATCATTCAGTGGCGGATGCAGAATGAATATCCAGCGGGATCCGTAAATATTTATGTAAATGTCCGAAATATTTTTCTATAGGTAAAATGTAAGTATTTATTTTTAACATAATCATATATAGTAAGGGTAGATCCGCCACTGTAATCATTAGCGAGTCTTACAACATGATCATAAACGTAAAAATATGATATAGTATTAAGTTATTTGATATTATACAACTCTTGTGATAGTAGTATTTTTTTAACTTGAAAATTTTGCATTTTATGCAATGGTTGAATAGGAGTGAAAATATGTTTTATTCCAAATAATATTCAATAAAACTCCGATCAAACCTGTACTAAGAAATACTCTTCGATCCGTCTCGTAATATAAGTTCATTTTAATTTTTTTGTGGTGTCTCAAAATATAAGTCTTTCTCACATTTCAATACAAGATCAAAACATCGTTTTCACTTTCACACTAAACAATACAATATTATAAGTCACTCCTAAAAAACAATATAATATTTTGCCTTGAAATATTAAAAAGTAACACATTTATGATTTTTCTTAATTTATGTGAAAAAATCAAAAAGACTTATAATACGGGACGGACGGAGTATTACATTCGTTTTTTATTGATTGAAAATTTTGCTAAAATCACATTTGATAGTTAATGAATATGAATGGTTGGTAAAATGTTAGCTAGCCCTGCTATTAAAGAAGTCTAATATATAGAAGAAGTACCGTGTAATATCATTTGATTTGTGATGAAGCTAGTATTGTACTACTAGTAAATTTAATTTATTTATTTATTTTACCAAAACAAACACACACACGTATATTTCCCATAACTAAAACACACTTATTCTGAATGAGACTCGATATAAGATTATGTAATTTTTTTACTCAAGCAAATGATATTTCTTTATATATTTCCTTGTTATAATAATTGTACTTTATGTGATAGTAATATTACTTCAATTGCTGATTATTTTTTCTACATTTTTTTTTTTACACATAATCACCTACTATTTGAAATGAAATTTTGACTTTGTGAAATGTCGGTTACTTTGTTAATTAGTAATACCAGCATTAGTCTAAAGTCAAAATTATGAGTAAATGGGTAAATGGACTGTAGTGCAACTTCCACTGATATTCTTACTTGTTTCCCTAACAAATTTCTAGAAATTCTCAAAGCATGCATTTACAGTTGTCTATCACTAAGTAGGACTCGAGTCTCTTCTTCAAAGTGGTTGTTCTTTTCAGTGGTTAGACAGATAGTCGTGTAGAATAGTTAGTGGTTGAGTTGGCATTTATTGCTAAGGTTGTTCGTTTTGACATTTGACGCGCTGGGGAGTTGTATATAAGGCTGTTTAAGGTTTATGTTGGATGCATCAAATTATACTTGTGTGAGTTAGATACATTGTGTTTGTGTGCAGAAATATTGAAAATGATGAGTGGTAGAAAGAGTTTTGGTGTTTTATCGGTTGTATGTTTGAGTTTTCTTGTGGTGAGTGTTGTCATTGCAAGAGAGTTGAAATATGATGATGAGAAAACGTTTTTAGGTGGTGAGTTTGGGAAAGGTGGTTGGGGAATCGGAGGTGGAGGTGGAGGTGGGTGGGGAGGCGGAGTCGGTGGTGGAGGTGGGTGGGGAGGCGGTGCTGGTGGAGATGTAGGAGGTGGTGGTGGTGGTATTGGTGGTGGAGGTGGAGGGGGAGGAGGAGTTGGTGGTGGTGTAGGTGGCGGAGTTGGTGGTGGGGTTGGAGGAGGAGGTGGAGTCGGTGGTGGTAGGAGTGGCGGAGTTGGTGGTGGTGGTGGTGCCGGTGGAGGAGTTGGTGGGGGAGCCGGAGGTGCCGGAAAAGGTGGTGGAAAAGGTGCCGGAAAAGGTGGTGGGGCCGGAGCTGGTGCCGGCGGAAGTGCGGGTCGTGGGGGAGGCTGCTGGAGGAGGTACTGGAAAAGGCGGTGGTGCTGGTGGTGGGGCCGGAGCTGGTGCTGGTGGTGGGGCAAGTGGTGGAGCTGGAGCAGGTGGCGGTGTCGGTGGTGGAGCTGGAGGTGGCGGCATTGGTGGTGGAGCAGGAGGTGGTGTAGGCGGTGGAGTTGGAGCAGGTGGTGGTGTCGGTGGTGGAGCCGGAGCAGGTGGTGGTGTCGGTGGCGGAGTTGGTGGTGGAGTAGGAGGTGGTGTTGGTGCTGGAGGTGCAGCAGGAGGTGGTGTCGGTGGCGGAGCCGGAGCAGGTGGTGGTGTCGGTGGCGGAGCAGGAGGTGATGTAGGTGCTGGAGGTGGTGCAGGTGCTGGCGCTGGAGGTGCAGCAGGTGGTGGTGTCGGTGGCGGAGCGGGGAGGTGATGTGTTGGTGGTGCGAGTGTGCGGCGGCGGAGGTGCGCGGTGGTGGTGTCGGTGGCGGTGTTGGTGGTGGAGCGGTGGTGGCGCTGGAGGTGGTGTAGGTGGTGGAGTTGGAGGTGCAGCCGGTGGTGGAGTTGGAGCAGGAGGTGGTGTAGGTGGTGGAGCTGGAGGTGCAGCCGGTGGTGGTGCTGGAGCAGGTGGTGGCGCTGGAGGTGCAGCCGGTGGTGGAGTTGGAGCAGGTGGTGGTGTCGGTGGCGGTGTTGGTGGTGGTGTAGGAGGTGGTGTTGGTGCTGGAGGTGCAGCAGGAGGTGGTGTCGGTGGCGGAGCAGGAGGTGGTGTAGGTGCTGGAGGTGGTGCAGGTGCTGGCGCTGGAGGTGCAGCAGGTGGTGGTGTCGGTGGCGGTGTTGGTGGTGGTGCAGGAGGTAGTGTAGGTGCTGGAGGTGGAGCAGGTGGTGGCGCTGGAGGTGCAGCTGGTGGTGGAGTTGGAGCAGGAGGTGGTGTAGGTGGTGGAGCTGGAGGTGCAGCCGGTGGTGGAGCTGGAGCAGGTGGTGGTGTCGGTGGCGGTGTTGGTGGTGGAGTAGGAGGTGGTGTTGGTGCTGGAGGTGCAGGAGGAGGTGGTGTCGGTGGCGGAGCAGGAGGTGGTGTAGGTGCTGGCGCTGGAGGTGCAGCAGGTGGTGGTATCGGTGGCGGTGTTGGTGGTGGAGCAGGAGGTAGTGTAGGTGCTGGGGGTGGAGCAGGTGGTGCTGGAGGTGCAGCCGGTGGTGGAGTTGGAGCAGGAGGTGGTGTAGGTGGTGGAGCTGGAGGTGCAACCGGTGGTGGTGCTGGAGCAGGTGGTGGCGCTGGAGGTGCAGCCGGTGGTGGAGTTGGAGCAGGTGGTGGTGTCGGTGGCAGTGTTGGTGGTGGTGTAGGAGGTGGTGTGGGTGGTGGAGTTGGAGGAGGGGGTGGAGCCGGAAAGGGTGGTGGTATTGGAGGTGGTTTTGGAGGTGGAGGTGGAGGCGGTGCCGGCGGTGGCATCGGAAAAGGTGGAAGTGCCGGTGGCGGAGCAGGAGGTGGTGCCGGCGTAGGTGGTGGCATTGGAAAAGGTGGAGCTGGTGGTGGGGCAGGAGGCGGTGCAGGTGGTGGAACCGGAAAAGGTGGAGGTGTCGGTGGTGGAGCAGGAGGTGGTGCGGGTGGCGGGGCTGGAGGCGGTGCCGGCGCTGGTGGTGGCATTGGAAAAGGTGGAGGTGCCGGGGGTGGAGCAGGAGGTGGTGCTGGTGCAGGTGGTGGCATTGGAAAGGGTGTTGGTGGTGGAGCAGGAGGTGGGGCTGGAGGCGGTTCCGGCGCTGGTGGTGGCATTGGTAAAGGTGGAGGTGCCGGTGGTGGAGCAGGAGGTGGTGTTGGTGCAGGTGGTGGCATTGGAAAGGGTGGAGGTGGAGGTGTTGGTGGTGGCGCTGGAGGTGGTGCAGGTGGAGGTATAGGTGGTGGAGTCGGCGGTGGTGTAGGTGGAGGAATTGGAGGCGGTGTAGGTGGTGGTGCAGGTGGAGGAATTGGAGGCGGTGTAGGTGGTGGCGGCGGCATTGGAGGTGGTGGAGGTATCGGAGGTGGTATAGGTGGAGGAGGCGGTCTTGGCGGCGGCATTGGCGGTGGAGGCGGCGGCGGCATTGGCATTGGCCATCTCGGCGAAAGAAAGAGCATTGGCGGAGGTTTTGGCGGAGAAATTGGACATCATTGATTCCTAGACATGCCTACTTTCCAATCTTCATAAAACAAGATATACAATATGTTATCAATGTCAATTAAATTTTCTACCTATTTCCCTTTTATATATAGATGATAAATTGCAATGGGTTATCATTTCTAAGTAATTAAACCCAACGTGATATTATCACGCTGCAGCAATATTCTCCCTTGTATTGTTTCAATTACTTGGCATGTTTTCACTTTTCAGTTATCGTTTCACATATTCTAACTTCATTGTAAAATCAAATTTTAACGTGCAAACGTGAGGAGAGAAATAATTAAATTCATAATACACAACTTATAAATCTCATCAAGAAATTTAATGAATTAATTCTAACACAAATTCAATTTACAAGAAGACTGTGGACACATAGAAGAGTTATGGTACAACAGTTATTGAAGAGTGATACCAAGTGGATGGATGTGATGCATCCAACTCACACCTACACACTCCTACTATGTGAAAGTGGATGAGTTGGATGCATCACATCCATCCACTTGGTATCACTCCCCTAATAACTGATGCACCATAGTTTCTCTCGTGGACACAATGCTCGGAACTCGATCATTTAATGAGTCAATAAATAATACGAGTATGTTATTCATTTCATAATACCAAGGCAATATCTCTATTATTATTATTTTTTTTTTATTTTTTTATACTAAAAATGTGAGTGTTTCCCCCAAAAAGTGTTTCCCCAAAAAGTGTTTCTCCCTAATTTATAAATAATTAGTCAATGAGTTTTTAAATAACAAAAATGTAAAAACGAAAATCATCAAAATCTTTCATTCATTATTGATTAAATAAATATAGAAAAACGAAATTAAAAATATAAAAACTTAAACAATCAAAATCACCAAGATCTTTGATTGATTATTGATTAAAAATTTAAAAATGAACATATAAATAAAATCCTTTGATTTAATTAAAAATATAAAAACGAAATTAAAAATATATAAAAAATCACCAAAGTCTTTGATTGGTTTGATTAAATAATCATTATTAATTAAATAAATATAAAAAAAAGTTTATTGGAATCCGACTAGAACATCTCATAATGCTTAAATAAAGCTATTGTCATTCAAAAGCTTTACACATTAAGAATATTGTTTGCAACTCTATTAGTCTACCGTCAACCAACAATCATTCGACAACTATGAGATACATATTGGAATCCAGTGTCGGAAGATATCATGCAAGATCGTACAAAGTCAGTCAAATCAATTATGGCCAAAACTTTGAAATCCATAAATTACTTTCTGGAAAGCATGAATAAAGACTTGACATATAAGAAGACTGCGGCAAGATTGTAGAAAATATACTAAGAGTGATTCGTGATGAATTGTCTATAAAGATTCCCCAAGAAGATTACATTTTAGAAGAAATGTTTAATCTTAAACAACAAAGTATATTCAAAAAATTTCTCTATTAAGTTTATAATGGCCACAATGGTAATTTTTTTATTAATGGGTCTGGTGGCATACAAAAAACATATTTATATAAGGCTCTACTAGCATATCTAAGAATGAGACAAGTTATATAAGTATAACACCAGCCACATCAGGAGTTGCAGCTGAAATTATGCCCGGAGGCCGAACTGCTCATTCACGTTTTAAAATTCCAATTAGTGCGCATGAAAACAAATATGTTTAATATTCCAATGCAGAGTGGAATAGTGACGTGGCCTTTTCTAGTGCTAATACCAGTCCTTAACCGACAGTGTATCGGGTCAAACTGTAGTGCTAGTATGGTGAGTCAGAGTATCGTATCCTCAGGGAACTTAGTAATTCTTCTAAGTGTGGTTAAACACCAAAGAGTCGTTATTAACTCGATCTAAACCGCAATTTTATAACACAGATCACTACTATTCTATCAACATAAAATAAATACGTAATTTAAAAGTTATTCTAATATAATATATATAGATATATAAATATATATAGATGTGCATAAGTTGCAAAGTATATATATAGATATAAATATATAGATGCCAAATATATTATTAGAGAACTAAAGCCAAAGTTTATATAATTGATTTATACGATCTTTTCGGTGAATGGAATGTGCTCGATCTTTCCTTTTATATTAGGTTCAATTGAGTAAATGAAACGGTGCACTCTCGAGGTTAACAATTCCTCCTTACATAAGCGTACGAAATTGTCATATGTCCATTGTCATCGGTCCAAGATCCACAACTCGTTACGGTTTTTCCGAACAGTCCCGAGTACGATTCTACCTCCGAATAAAAAGGAGTCATTCCGTTCGTCAAACGGTCAATTTTATTTAAAGGCTCCGGTTGTCAAGGCCGGGCGATTCAACTTTCCGGTTTAAGTTTCAATTAAACCGATGATTTAACATTATTACGATCTCGAGTACAAATTTCAATAAGATTCATCTTTTTAGGACAAATCGCCCCCGGGTAGGAAAGCGGGTTCCGTTGTCACGTTATTCACTCGGCCAATTTTTACCCTCCGGTTTTTCTATTAACGAGTTCATAACCTAATCTTTCGAGCGTCAATTCATAATTAGATTATGAATTCTTTCGAATCAAACTTTATCAATAGAAAAAGATTCAATTAACTCAATTTTAGTCAATTTTACTTAGACAACATTCCTCTACCGAAAAGATCGAAATAAAATGATTACATAACTTTGGCTAGTTATTAGATTTAGCCTACTAACATTATACGAAAATAAAAACAAACATAACAAACATAAATACTTTAGAAGTTTTACCCGATTACAACAAGTTGAATCGAAAGTTCGTATTCTTCCGGATGCTACAACGACTTCAACAACATTGATCTTCTGATAATTTCTCGAGCATTATACGATACTACTTTATTTATGGCATAAGGCCTATATACATACCTACTACTAATAAAAAGAGGTAAAGAAAATATATTTGGTACCCCCCTATGTGCCTGCAATGCTTCTATTTATAGGCAGATTTTTCCAAGCCGGATCGATCCGAGAAAGGGCCGGATCGATCCGGGAACAAAAAATCTTATCCCCTGGATTTTTCTCTGCAGGGCCACATGCTGGGTAATCATCATGTCTCTTCGGATCGATCCGAGGTAATTCCGGATCGATCCGGATATATTTTTTCCAAACTTGATCTGAAACTTGATAAAATCATAACTTGAGCTATGGATCTCCAAATGACATAATTCAAGATGCGTTGGAAAGCTCTTGAGAAGATCTACAACTTCCCTGAAGGATTTTTCTTCAGAAAATGCCTTTTTGATGGGACATTTGTTCGTCGAAAATATAACTTGATACGGTGTCACGAACCATTGATCCACTGAACTTTAAAACTCGTGGCACTTCCTTAATTCCTTCAAAAGATATGATTTTACTCCAAAAATCGTCACTCGGGGTCTTGGTTTACCTAAGATCCGTAAATAAAATACCAAAAAATACCCACGTGAATCGACACGACACTCCGGTTATTAACCCGGTACAAAATTTATAACTTTTTATCATTTTTACTTGATTTTTATAGTATTTAGATTTATTCATAACTATTAATATTTTATAAGATTATCGTTATAATTACTTATATTTTATATAAAAAGAGTCGATAATGTATATAAAACATCGTAATTTTTATCATATAAATGTTATACATCAAATAGCAGAATTACTACGAAAAGCAAGTAATATGGGATGAAGCACCAATGGCAAAGATGAGAAATTGAGACGCTTGCCAGAAGCTTAAATGACATCATGAGAAAATCTAACGCATTTGAAAGAAAGATGGTTGTATTTGGAGATGATTTTGGACAAGTGCTTCATGTTCCAAATGAATGATACTATAAATAATAGAGGCAAGCTTGGTGAAGTTATATTTATGTACAATGATGGAAAAATTAAATATTTCCAAAAATATGAAAGCAAGAGGAGATCTACACTTCAGTCAATATTCATCAAGGGTGGGTTGTGGAGAAGAACCAACAAACACTAAATGAGACATAAAGTTACCAAGAAAATAGTAATTGAATATGATGAAAATGATGAGGTATCTTAAAATCATTTAACCAGTTCTATCTTTCCATCTATACATGAGAATGCATTTTCAGTAGAATACATTACAAGAAGAGCAATACTAGCCACGACTAATGAACATGTTGATAAGTTGAATAAAAAATTAATGTCAACCTTTTCAGGGGATGAATATTGCTTCAATAGCTTTGATAAGGCTATTGATGATACTAATGATTATTATGAAGAAAAATTTCTCAACATTTTGACACCAAATGAATTGCCTCCTCACAAATCAGCGTGGAAAAAGTATTCACTGATAATGTTTTTAAGGAACTTAGATCTAGTATTTATTAATACTCCAAGCAAAACCAAATACCCATATTATACAAAAATAAAATATGTGAATATATGTACAGTTTGAGTTTATTTTCTTTTGAAGAAATATTGTCAAATTAAATGTGTTTCTTAGATAAAAAAATGTACTATATATGCTTAATATTATACATGTAGTAGTAATAACGTCACATGAACTTCAGTTACAATGCTTCTATCAAACATGCATGTGCAATTTAACAATTTCTTCTAAATCATGAATATGCCTTTGTATATCTTTTATTTAAAAACCCCGCACCCATGTATCCTTATATCCACGTATCTCATATTTGCATACTCGCACCGCGGCAATTAATGTTGAATTAATGATGATGAATTCATGACGTTAACTCTCATTATCAATGGTGTAAATACAAGTTGCGTCGACTGTCGTCGTGAGTATATCATTACTCTATTCCTAACTTAATTAGTAGACCTAGCAAGTCAAGCACATATGTCATAATCAGTGATATATATATAGCCAGTCTGCAAACGCCATATTATAAAATATCAAGAAATCAAAAGAATTGACCAAAGAAATAGAGAGATAAAAAAAAGTCAATATATATATATATAAAAGGGATGATCTGATCATAAAGTATAGCTATTCTGATAGTTGGCTGCATGCTTTTAAAATGGATGAGAGAGAAGCAGAAACAACAGCAGAAGAAGATGGTGGATATACAAAAGATGGGACAGTTGATCTAAAAGGAAACCCTATTCTTAGATCTAAGAGAGGTGGTTGGACTGCTTGCTCCTTTGTTGTCGGTAACTACCACTCCATATATACCTCCGGAAATTCTTATCCGCACTCTCTTTCATATATTGATTTTTGTTGTATATATATATACACGATGATATAAACACTTTTTAATTTATGTTTTTATATATATATAGACGTCCATGTATAATCGGGAGTTCTTATTTTGTTGCAGGGGCATGCATTTGATTCTACAAAAAAAAGTTTCAGTGTAATAGTAGTTATTTTTAGGCTATGGCTTGATATAAATGATAGCCCCTCTGTCTTAATTTATTTGTGACTTTTTAGAATTCTAAAAATTTACGGGAATATAATTTATTAGTTTGTCTAGCCATAAAAAACATGACTACTTTACAATTATGTCTTTCTTATTTTGTCCTTAAACTTCTTAATAAACGTTCTTACATGGGCATTTTAGGAATTTAAGAAGAACCTTGTAGTCTAAATATTAGTTATGAGACTTATTTTGAAACATCCATAAATAGAATAAGTTCCAAACAATTTGGAACGAAGGGAGTATTACTCTAGATCAAAGTATTGACATGTTCATTGAATTCAGTTGTGTTTAATATGTTGATTATGCATATTTCAAACGACTTAAGTTTTTTTTGAAAGAAATGAGAACTCTAATATGGTTTCAGATCAGTATGTCTTCGGTTCAAACTTCTTTATCAACGTTGCATTAATTCTCATTTATATTGTTGAAGTACCCTTGAACTTTTATTTATTTTTCTCGATCGTGTCGTTTATAAGTCTTTATATTTCTTAGTCTTATGATGATTTAGACTACACTTATTGTTATTGTTATAAGGTCAATCTTTTATTTTATTTTATTTATTTTATGCGTCTTTATCTAAGGCAACCATTAATTATTGGTGTTAGTAGACTTCGAAAAGGATTATGGCTTTGGCTCCATTCAAATGCAAATATTGACCAATTACAAGTTTCAACTACCCAGTCACATCACTTTCATTTGAGATAGTCTGAATCTTAACCTTAACCTTTGACCTTAATAAGAGCGGCCCTAACGATGATTATGAGATAATGCTATTGATTGGTGATGTTTGGATGATGTGGAGAAAGATAAGTGGAGGATAAATGTAGAAGAGTTGTGGGGATAATTTGTGTGTGATGTGATGTTGTAATGGTGATAATAGAGAAGAATTGTAGAGATTGATTGTGTATGATTAGATGTTGTAATGGTGATAAAAAATATTAAAAAATACAGCATACCTACGCCAACCCTACTCAAAATTTCCTTTTAAATCTTTCTATTGGTTGGCTGTTACTTTTTATCAGAGAATGTATTCTCTTGCATTGTCTCAAATAAGATAACATGGTAGAGAATATCCCAATTTTCTTCTGTACTTCATCCCCTCTATTTTAATACTTAATATATTTTCTACTCTATCTCTCTATTTTCAAATAGAAATTGGCTACAATGGCACCACTAGGGCTGCTCTAAGGGTAATTTTTACGTATAGATCGATCAGAACCACACTTACTATTTCTCAACAGTTTCTTAACGGTTAATTCAGGAAATTAACTTCCGATTTCCTTCGAATCAAATCAATTGTTTCATCAAGCAACGCTATCGCTTCACATCCACGCGCAATGTAATGATGCATAGTGTCACAACGATGATCTTCATCGTTGATCCGTACGAGATCTAGATGATCATATAGATCCCGCACGATCAACGGTGAAGATCACCGTCATAGACACCGTCATGCAAGACACTGATGTGCCCGTAGCACCACTCTTGTTTCATTTCTTTTTCTTCATTTTGATCGACTACTTGATTCATACACAGTGTACGAGGTTTTCGAACGCATGGCCTTTTACGGAATAGCAACAAATCTATTCATCTATTTGACAAAAGAACTGCATCAAGGTACTGTAAGTGCTTCAAATTCTGTAACCAATTGGGTTGGTACTATTTGGATGACTCCCGTCTTAGGTGCCTATGTTGCTGATGCTGTTCTTGGTCGCTACTGGACTTTTGTTTGCGGTTCTGCTATTTATCTTTCGGTATTGTCTTGCGTTTATAACTTAAGAGAAAAACGATTCGATTCGGCTCGATTACACTCCGAGTCTTTTCCCTCCAATTTAAATGCTTATGTATTGTATTGTAGCTAAAATCAAATTCTATTTTCAGGGGATGTCACTGCTGACACTATCAGTTTCAATCCATGGACTAAGACCCCCAAAATGTTCAGACCCCAAAGGCATCAACTGCCCAAAAGCCTCCATTTTACAAAGATCAATCTTCTATGGTGCCCTATACATACTAGCACTAGGGACAGGTGGCACAAAACCAAACATTTCAACAATTGGTGCAGACCAATTTGATGAATTTGATCCAAAAGAGAAATCCCACAAGCTGTCTTTCTTCAATTGGTGGCTTTTCAGCATATTCACAGGAACCCTATTTGCTAACTCAGTTCTTGTTTGGATTCAAGACAATGTTGGTTGGAGTCTTGGCTATGGTATACCTACTATTGGGCTTGGTGTATCTATATTGGTTTTCTTGTGTGGGACCCCATTTTATAGGCATAAGGTACCTACAGGGAGTCCTTTCACTAAAATGAGTCAAGTTATTGTGGCTTCTATAAGGAAATGGAAGGTAGTTGTTCCAAGAAACTATGAAGAACTTTATGAGCTTGATGTTGAAAAATATTACAAGAAGAATGTCAAAGTTAGGATTGATTCCACACAAACTCTAAGGTATGCATGAGAAAGATGGAGCCTTTAATCGACTTTAAAACGTTGATCTTTACAATTGACCGTCTGAACTGAAAGTCGATTCTTTGTTCTATGATATGATTTAATTTGCAGGTTTCTAAACAAAGCATGTGTGAAAACAAGCAACACAAGTCCATGGATGCTATGTACTGTTACAGAAACAGAAGAAACTAAACTTATGCTTAAAATGATCCCAGTTTTGATTTCTACATTCATTCCAGGCACAGTCATAGCCCAATTGAACACACTTTTTGTCAAGCAAGGCACAACTCTCGACCGTCGGATCGGAGCCTTCAAAATCCCTCCAGCAAGCTTAACAACATTTGTAACATTATCCATGCTGATCTCTCTTGTATTATACGACCGTATTTTCGTTAAGATAATCCGACGTTGGACGAGAAATCCACGTGGCATTAGCCTTCTTCAGAGGATGGGAATTGGGATGGTTGTATACACACTGTTAATGGTTGTTGCATCAATAGTTGAAAGCCAAAGACTTAAAAATGCTCAGAATAATGGGGTTCCACTTTCTATATTTATACTGCTACCTCAGTTTATACTAATGGGAATAGGTGATGCTTTTTTTATGGTTTCTATAATTGAATTCTTCTATGATCAAGCCCCCGAAAGCATGAAAAGCCTCGGGACATCATGTTCGATGATAACTTTCGGTGCTGGAAACTTCATTAGCAGTTTCTTGCTCTCCACGGTTTCACATATCACGAGGAGACACGGAAGTCAATGGATTCAGAACAACCTCAATGTGTCTCATCTCGACTATTATTACGCGTTTTTCGTGGTTTTGAACTTGGTGAACATTGTGTTTTTCTTGGTTGTGTCCAAGTTTTATGTGTACAAGGCTGAGGTTTCTGACTCCATGGCTGTGCTTAAACAACAACTTGAGGCATCAAAGACTGGTAGCAAATACAATGAAGATGCATAAGGAGAAAAGATCATTGAAGATATATATAGAAACTATAATGATACCGTAACAACCACTTTGACACAAGAAATGTCACATCATATGAGTTCTACTGTCATGTCATATTATGACATTTGTTGTGTCAGGGATTACTTCTGTATGAACTTATAAAATATATTCCTTTTAAAGTCTTTTGGTTTTCTCTCTCTCTTTTTCTTTTCATCCATCTATGCATATACGTATACTACTTTAGAGAATTACAAATTCACCCCGAAGAATGTATCTTTAGTATCTTGTACGTATCCCCGTACCCATTAACAAATACGTATCGGATACTGGATACGCTGCTAGTTATACTGCTTTCAACCCTTTAACCACCATTAGACATTGAAGCTGCCTAATCATCAGAAAAAGTTAACAAATGCTCTCCTAATTCTTCAAGTATTTTCACATTATTACATTAAGAGAAATGTTACATTGAGCTTTATTTTTTTTGTTTTGTTTACAAAAATGTTAATGTACAAACAAGATAACTTCCAAATCACAAATGTCAATCCATCTCACATTTTCTCTGTATAAACTTTGATCATATTTCTCCATTTGTTCATGTACATATTCAATAACATTTTGTCAATTAAAGTTTCAACAAAACTAACCTCTTTTTGCTAATTGAAATGTCCTCTTCAAAAAGTGATTAGCCGCGCGGTCGTTTCGGTAACACAGAACTCTCAAAATGGTGTTAGGATCTGTTCTATTCCATCTTCCAGTTGTAGGAGGCATAGGTACTTTTTGTCCAGGGCCAAGAACTCCAATACCACTAGCTTCACAAGCTGCAACACTGAAATCTTCTACTAATTGTTCAGTTGATTGTCCCATTAGCGCGATTACGCCTTCTACGGTTTCGGCTTCTTTGTCTACTATATCTTCAACCATTAGGCCTTCACCACATGTACAAAAGAGCTTCTTAAGGCTACTGAAATCTTCCTCGATCATCGGATGGTCTAGCCTTGAGAATACTCGTGATCTTCCACCTGCTAGTAAGACCATTAGGTAGGCTTCGAATGACGCCTTCATTACTTCCTTTAAGGCTAATGGTTGGGCTCTCTCTGTCACGATTGCACATAAAAGCGTAAGGTTTTGTTTGAGTATACGTATAGCTGGATTGATCCGCGCATTTGTCACACCTCCAACGTATACACTTCCGAAAAAGAACGAGTTTGAGTCCAAGAAAATCAAACGGTAAGCTGCAACTTCCGACACGTGTTGATTACCAATCTGTATTGCAGAACGTGTATGATCGAAAAGGGATGAACTTGCATTACCGAGTTGTTTGTTGTTTCGGTTGTTAAACCGGCCACGTTGTGAGGGTACAACTCTTTGGGAAACTGAGATTGTTTTCTCTAGTGCATGTAGCTGTTTGTTAATGAAGTGTAAGGTGTTAAGACGGATGTACAAGCGTTGTGTACCGCGGCTCGTGGAAGGGCGTGGTGTGTTGCCATCGTTTATGAACGTTTGGTTCGGATCTTCTACTCCGACACTACACGCAGCTCGTTTCCATAGCTTTGAAAACTTCGAGTTTGGGCTACACCGCGTTAGTGGTGGAAGTGTTGGAATGTAACTCTGTTTTGATCCTACAAAAACAAAATTGAACAAATCAAGTTATGATGAACTTAAAACTTTCATATTTGTATATAAAGTGCCAATCTTTTCAAGTTCATACCACATGATGCAACAAAGGTGATGTAATCGCGGAAAAGATGCTCCAATCCGTCAACAAGATCATGAACAAGATCCTCTGATATGTTCACAGGGATTTCAAGAAACTTTTCCAGAGATTCTCTAGCATGTGTCATTATTTCAACCGAAGAATTCGCGTACGGCTCGTTCTTCGATTTGGGATTCCATGTCTACAACACAAAAAGTTAAAAGTTATTCTACAAACATTGTATAAATCACATAAAGATTCAAACTTTATGTCCAAACAAGAATTAACAATCAAAAACTTACTTCAGTTTCTTTAGCTCTAAGCATCAACTCTTTCCCTTCTTTCAAATTGTCTTGAATCCACTGCTTCATTCGGTTCAAGATGATCGAATCGACTTCATACGGAAGCATTTCTCTGACAATAGCTTTGCCACCATCTTCACAATCAACAGAATCTTCCACCACCATTTGAACAAGAACTTTTCTAGTTTAGCTGCTCTTTGTAGTAAATTAATCGATTCGTCCGTAAGGATCGACGCAGCGCCTAGATATTGCTTTAGTAATGTCCCATAACATGTGTGTAGTGTTAAAGCTGCAACCCCAACTGCCATAGGGTGCCATTTCTTGAGTAGAGGGCTAAAGACTTCTTTTTCCTTTAATGCTAATACTTCAACTTCATTTGCTAAGTTGATTAGTACTTCACTTGCTTCTTCCATTTCAACCACAGTGCCATCTATATTCCTCTCTCTCAACATCTTTTTGGAACATATATATATATAATTACACACACAAGCATTTTGAAAAAAAAAAAAAAAAAACCATCAATTAATCCAAGTATTTCGTTTTATTTGGAGATATAAAACAAAATCATGCAGAATGGTATATACCTGTCCAAATGCAGCCCGTAACGAAGACCGGATGTAGAAATCTACGCGATTACCTTCATGATCATCCACGATTCCGCTTCTCTCTTGCGTTGCAGCTGCAACATAACCAGGAACATCTTCTTCCAATATCTTCATAGTTGAGAACACTAATGACACAATGGTTTCCATTAGTCCGATTGTCCCTTTAGAGAAATTATGATGATAATCATGCAACCGTTTCTCCGCCCATCGCTTCATCGAACTCAAAACCGAGGCCAACATCTTCACATACAACGGCTCTCTATCCGTTTTCTTAGCATCATTCGCCACCTCAGCCAACATCGTAAGCGATGCATTTAGCAGATCACCTTCGACTTGACCCGTCGACACGTATTGTTCGAACAAAACCCATGTAAAACACAAGTTATGAATTGACCTATTGATCCCTAATGTAGACCATGTCTTTTTCATTAGCTCAAGAATCTCATCAACCTCATCCAAGACTAAAGTTTCCTCTTTTATATCGAAAACCGAGTGAAGCAACGCCACGTAGATATGAACATTAAGAGGGTATCCGTCTGCCCAATGACACGTGTCGGTACGTGAGCCGTCGATGCTTCTCCATGCTAATGAAACTACACAGTTACATAATGATCTCATGCTTTCTGAATTCTTTCCTGTGTCTATTGCTTTTAGCTCGGTTGATTGGACGATATCGCGTAAACGCATCGCGAATTCGTTGGATTTGTCAAGAGGGATTGCTGGATGAAGGAGTAAACCTGCTTCAAGGATTCTGATCTGTCTTTTTTGCCATAAATGATATTCATGTGGATCATTGAACTCTGATGGCTTTAAATGCCGTACGAGTTCTAATGGTAGGATAATTGTCTCTGCTCTTCTTCCCATCTGATAAAAAATTATAATTATAATTAGTAATATCAAAACGAAATTAACACAATAAACGATACAATACATTTATACATCCTTGATCGTGATTAATGATTTATTGATTGATATGAATCCTACCACCACCGCCACGTTTGATAATGTAAAAATGTGTTATATAATTAAGCAGAGATTATATACACTTTCGTAAGTAAATCTATCATTTTTCTTTGGGCATTGTTAATCGCACTACACGCGATTTACTCGGACACCACACCTAAACAGATTTCGTAAGTAAATCTATCAATTTTATTTGGGTATTGTTAATGACATTACACGTGATTTACTTGGACACCACACCTAAACAGATTTCGACCCTTGTGAAGTCAAAATTTACACAGGGTGTGGTGCAGATGGACTATGTTGCATGTCATTACCGGTGTCCTTTTTCTTTTGGGTACGCTTAAAAGCATCGACCTTAGGATAAATAGTAAAGTTTCTAACCAGTTAAACTAAATGGATAATTGCATTAGAGATTTTCTGAAATAATATACATACTATTTTAATATTATTAGAGAGGTATATTGATAACTTCGTCCGTAAACGTGAGTGGTCATCCACCCCTCTCGTGTTGGGTCAGCCCATGTTTAAAAGAACATTAAAAATTAATTCTTCAAAAAAACGGTTAAACCCTAATCGTGAGGGCCCCCTCGCCCCCGATCCCACATAATGCGAGGAGAGGTTAATCAGGTAACCTGCAACCTTAGAGTCGAAAGCGCCGTCTTAGACCACTGCACTGAAGTTTTTATCATTGAAAATCAACCATTTTACGGGAATCGAACCTCTGACCTCCAGCTTATGGTCTGGGCGTCACTACAACACCCTAGCTCCTCACTACTAGGCCATATCCAGGGGATAAAAAAAAATTATAAAAAAAATATCTTCAAATTTGGATGCATGCATGTGAATGTGGAGATGAATATGAAAACACGAGAAATTCTATAGATATTCCTAATATTTATCTAATGTTGGCTATGTTTTTATCTATTTTTATTTTTCTGAAAACTCTCTGTATCCGGAATCAACTGACTGACTAATTCGGAGTTCAGCTCGGATAAAATTACAAATTTTGTTATATATATATATATATATATATACATATATTTCAGAAGAAATAACATTACTTGGCCAACAAGGGTCCTCATGAGAGTTTTACGAAGCCTGTTATCACTCTGCTCCGTCACCCTCATCTGTTGCCTCATAATCTCAGCCGAAGTCATCGGCAACCTCGCCCTCGGTACCGGAACCGTCGAGAACGCCATCCGTGGGCTCGACGATCCACCGCTCGAGTTTGGCGACATCGGAGCGGCCCCACACGAATTCGCCCTCCGTGATTGCGACCGTCTCAACATTTTCAATCCCAACGTTCTTTTCACACGGCTATTCGTCGCCATCCCTACCCCAGACGGCTTCGGACTACCCAAACCCGACCCGGACCCGATTCCATCCTTTTCATCTGATGTACTACTGTAATACGAAATGGGTGTCCGGCCACCGAAACCGGGAGACGACCGGCAAGCGGTGAAGAAGATCTCATATGCAGCTTCCCGGAAATCGTCGCGGTCGAGTCCGTCGATTTTTTCGAACGGGCCGGTGAGGTCACCGTTAGAGGAAACGTTGTCTAGGACGGGAGACCCAAGATTAGAACGTGGAGAGCTAAGATTGGAGGGACGGACGATTAATTGGACCATGTTGAAGATATCTATACAAAGGGGTTGCTGCCGGAGGTATTTTTTTTTAAGTTAGATATCCGGCGGAAATGGAGGGGCAGAGAAGGTGACGAACATGATAATAATAAAGATTTTTTTGGGGAGGACAAAGAGAGAAACAAAGGGAAAGGAATGGAAATAAGACAGAAAAGAAAGGAGGGGAGAGACAAGAGGAGAATCAATGGTTTTTGGGATGAAAATGTGCATGGAAATGTGGTAAGGATTTTTACTGTCTAACAAAGCGACACGTCATATTTATATTGTAAGTAAAAACTAAAAACCGAAGAATTTTTTTTTTAATTATTTAGAAAACCAACCACTTATATTATTCAAACTAAATCTATCAAAACTGCGGTAGTAACAATATTCGGAGAATGTGCTCCCCAAGCAGTAACACCCAATAAATCAACACCTATACGCGCTAGAATGTGTGCCGGTTCATTACCGGTACACATAACAAAGGAAAAACAAACTGACGAAAAATGTAATGTCTCTGCAATCCTGCAATAGGCTACCGAATGAGGAGAAGTCATCCCCCGATGTTGCAGACGCTAAACACAGACAAGACAATCACTCTCCAACAACAACTGTGTTAGTCCCAAGTGCCGTCTCTCCACTAGTGCCATAAGAAACGCACTCAACTCCAACACCGCAACCGCTATGCCTGGATCCGATCGAAATGAATAAGCTGTCATAATAGAATCTTGATGATCGCGGAAGATAAGACATATCTCTGATGCGTGCGGAGTGGCTGAGACATCGACATTGCACTTTATCATCCCATTAGGCGGCCGCTCCCAACGATTCTGCAGCTCTTGTTGCTGCACTACCTGAGATACCTGAGTAGCTTGAAAGAACTATCTTGCTGCACTAAGAGCCGAGGAACATACACGAGATACATACACCGTCTGACCGTCATAAACAGCACTATATCGCGCCTTCCAAATATGCTACATCACCCACACAAACTCCGCCACCTCATCCCGCGAAAGCTATTCGTGAAGAAGCGTGAATAGGCCCTTAAAATCCGACACCCTTCCCGGACGTGCCAGAGTCCTTAAAGACGTTTGCTCTCATACTCTAACCGCCATCTCGCACTCAAAAAGAACATGCGCCAAGGTCTCATTTGCACCCCCCGCAAGCCAGACACCTACCATCTCTCATATTGCGCTTAGCCAAATTACGCGATACCGACAAACAATCGTGTAAACACCTCTACAAGAAATGGTGAATACGTGGCTGGACCGCAACGTCCCAGCATTGTCTCCACACCTTGTCCAAGCCACCTGACTCAGACGTCACTCCCCCCACCAACCCTAGCCTATAAAGAGATAATTAATGTCAGCCGATAACCAGAATTAACCGTATAGATTCTCTGACTCTCATAGTGCCAAATACGTCCGTCCACATGACTGCCCTGCGTGATTGGGGTACGGAGAATCCCGTCGCTCTCCCAAGCTCGAAACCCCTCTCGCACTAGTGGAGCATTCCATCGCCGCATCCCAGGAATGAGCAAATCTGCTACCTTACAGTTTGTCGGGAGATCGTGTCCTGCGTGTGGCACTTGAAATGAGCTAGGAATGTCCACCCAGGCATCGTGAAATACAAAAACAGAGGTCCCATCCCCGACTTGCAAACGAAGTCCGCTCATCAATAAGTCCCGCCCCTCTAGCAAACTTTGCCATAGAAAAGAAGGCCTCGACGTGCGGGTGGTTGCTAAGAACGTGCTATTGCGGTAGTACTTGTTGAAATAGTGTCTTAAACCCAATCGGGTTGGACCAGATCCGACCGGGTCGGATCATTTCTACTATTTCTTTATGTTTATACATATATTAAATGACTTTTCTGTTGTCATATATTTGTTCTTTTAAAGAACCAATTATGAATTGTTATATGATAACGTCCTTAGTATTAAACTGTGATAGAGGAACAATGATAGACGATTATGGTTGATGAGATCTCTAATCACTTTAATAAGTTTGGTACTTAAATGTCTCTAGGCTTATATACTATTAAACGGGGCATTAATAGTACAAACATGCTAGCACGTATTAGATGTCTTCTGTCTTTAAGGGCATGGATAGATCTCGTCTATCGAATTGTGGAGACACTTGGGTTGTACGTGGACGTGTATTAGAGAATGCGTACGTTAGACTGACTCACTTATACTGTTAAGTGTCACACTATATGACGGTTGTGTAATTATCCTTAGGACCGGAGTCTTCATGGCATCACGGTGTGGATTGTCATGCTTTGACACTATTGAGGTTTCCCCTAGCCACGGGGCGATCATGTGGTAGTGATTGGGTGTGATACTGAAGCATGCGGAGTATACATGTTTGGTCGTCCGGAAATCGCGTACCCTATTAGTAGGGGTGAATATCCGAAAGGGCCTTCTTATAAAGAATGTCTTACTCTCGTGAATCTTTGCAAAGTTGAAGTAAATGAGTTACTTCAAGAGAGCATGATATCCAGATTATAAGATATGGTCGTTGATGTTTGACATTCGACGACGACCGTATGTATATTATTTGAGCGATATGATTCTATTTACACGGTAACCGTTTCACATGAAAGGTAGTAGTCATTGCATTTGACTCTTCCGATGAATGAGGTTCACTGTGTGTTGCTAGACGCTATCCCGTGATCGTTAGGTATGAAGGCCATTTTCGTAATCTGCACTTTGTGCCTACGGCCAATATATTCGGAAGCCTATCGAGTCACACACATATGAACATCAAGTCGGATTAAAATGTGGTATAGTTGATAACCAAATAAGAAAAGAATTTATCTCATACTATAAAGGTTATAGTGGTAAATTAATATGGTGGTATTTATTTATTATGAATAAATATAATACAAGATATTAATTATGTTGATTAATTAAATATACACATAATGTATGTGTATGTCGAAAATATATATGTATATGATACACATGTATTTTGTAAATTAATTAATCATAGCATTATATTAATTAAAGAATATTCCGGATGTCAATATTAGTCTAAAGTGGCAACAATAATAGTGAAGATACACTTGGATTGTGTAATTTAATTAATAAGATTACCATTTATTAATATTGGATATTGATTGATTTTTTGGAAAAATAGATTCATGGTAATAAGATAAAGATAGTCAATATTAGATATTGACAATATCTTGGAAATATTTAATATATGATATAAAATTAAATGAGATAAATCAATCAAATGTATTTTCCTTATTTTATTGGGAAAATATTTTATTTCTCATCAATCTACCAGGAAGCTAATCACAATCAGATTGGGAATCATAAGTGGCGCCTCAATCCCCTATATAAGCAAGGGATTGGCTAGCTCTTTTGTACATCATAATTCCAAGAGCTAATAGTTCTTGTGAAAAATAGAGAGCTTCTTAGAGAGATTTCAGAGAGAGAAAATGTCGGTTTAGCAACTGAGTTTTTCTGGTAGCAATCCATGATGGGATTCCGGCGGGCTGTTCGTGTGGACTGACGGTAGAGGCCGAACGCTTGGGCTCAACCAAGGTAACCACCGTCTACTACTTATTTGTTTATTGCTTAAACGAAGTCGATCTTGTGTCGATAGGAAATAAATTTTAAATTCCGCTGTGTTCCCGCATAGATTTCCTAATAGTAGTATCGGAGCGAGCTTCGAGCTTAAACAATAAGCATGTTAATTTGCGTAGTAATTAATCGATAGATGCAAGATCTAGATTCGCGATATCGAAAAATAAATAATATTCGGGTAGGGAGCTCGACCGACTGGCGGCGGTTCCCCACTATACGGCGGTCGGCGGCGGCGGCGCCCCTAGGGTGCCGCCATCGGCTGGTTCTCGTGGCGGTCCCGATTTTTTTTTTCGTTTTGCGATATTTATTGTGCATTGATATCTCATTTGTTTAGTTATGTCATTTGTTTAGTTATGATCCAACGAGCTACTATTACCCTTAAGGAAGGACTTGACAGGGAGCGTGTCTTAACCGACCTACCTATCCAATGTAGTTTAACGACATCCACGGGTGCCAACTCCTAATTCTAGTGATTAGACTGAACAACTCGATCTAACCACCCTATGTGAAGCTAACCGACTCTCCCTTTAGAAAACCGATTATCCTAACATGATTAAGTTCTAGAGTTGCTCGAACAACGATGACAAACCTATGTATTGGAAACGGACCTAACAACTAGGCCGAATCTACGCCACGATCCTAAAACCCCTTTTTCCCACATCTCACCGCAAAATGCATCTATAAGTTCGATGTGTGTGACAGTGAACTAGGTGATCAAACTAATTCAAAGATGTTATAATCAGTTTAGGACGTGGATTAATCATTTAAACATTAAATTACGCACTACACAATCCCCAATCTCATTCCCCCTTAGGGTTTTCGCTTGCTTTCATATAATTCGACTACACATGCAATTAGCTACTCATGATTATGCTAATAAACGAGACAATAATTGAAATCATACTAGAAATAATATAAGAGAAAGTATTCATTACCATATAATTGAGGAAAAATCTGATCTGAAAAAGTATGAAGAAATAATCTACCAAAAGTCGAATCTTTGGAACTTGAAACGTAAATCTAAGCTATAAAAAGTGTTTAGAATCAAAGGATGTTAACGATGGAATCAAAGGATCAAAGGTTGATCAACCTACACTAAAACCGCACCAAAAGCGCCCTAAATATGTCTAAAGTCGGCAGAATATTAAAAACCTGCTGAATGAAAGAATATGGCTGCGTATTTATAGTGCTAGGTTAAAATCTGCTGCTGTCGGGGCCGGACGAGCATTTGAGTCATAGCGAACGCTCGTCTGGGCTGGAAATCTTGATGATACTAGGGTTTCGTCTTCAGTGAACCAGCGTTTACTTGCCTTGAACGCTCGGTTGATGGACCATGTCTTGCAGGCAAACGCCCGTATGGGTTGCCTGAACGCCAGTTTGTCTGGTATGAGCTTTCTTGATTCGGGCTGAACCCATCCAAACGTGCGTTTGGGGGTAATTTGAACTCTCGTCTGTCTAAAAATCTAACTTTCAGCATCAGTGCTGATTCTTTGAATGCCCGTTTAAACTCTCCAAACGCCAGTTTGGCATGAGCTTGATTCAAACGCCAGTTTGGGTAGAGCAAACGCCAGTTTGCCTTGATTTTACTCCAAACTTGATTTTTCCTTCACTTTCATGCTACCTTTGTGCGACGACCATGTTTCTGTAAGATATTATTAATTTTCTTGCCTCTTATTATTCAGTAAGGATCCAATATATACCCTGTACATTGCTAGTGTTTAGGCTAGACTAAAGGAAGACTAGAATAAATGCTAACCGTTACAAATGTTACATATTGAATGCGTATATTGCCTAACTAATTACAAATAATTTAGTCAATATACATAATTGCTATTACACCCCCACAGTCGAAACGGGAGGTTCGCGAACGCTGAGACTGTTACGGAAATCCTCAAAAAGTAGAAGTGGCAACCCTTTAGTGAAGATATCCGCAATCTGATACCGTGATGTGTTAAGGGTGATTTTATACGTTTTATATGGATATATTTTGTAACAATTCTCTCCATATTCGTATGTTTCTCATAGAAATCGAGCTTTATATTGAAATAATGAGCAAATGAGTTTTAAAAGTATTAAAGCGCAAAATCGAGCTAATTATGTGATTTTATTGGATAAATATCTTTAGATGTAAGATGTTATATTTTTCATGTTTTTATCGTGATGTAGGTACGCTTGCATGATGTGAAAGGAGTTTAAAAGATGTTCAAGTGATGATTTGCATGGAAGGAAAGAGATAGAGATGAAGTTGGAATGAAGATCAAGATGAATTTGGAAGAAAAAGAGCTGAACGCACGTCCAAGTCCCGTCCAGGTTGGACGGGCGTCTAAAGAAGTGGACTGGCGTCCAGGAGGAAAAAGTTGAACAGAGAGTTTGGACGCTGAAGTGGACGGGCGTCCAACAAGACCAGACTGGCGTCCAGAATCCTTGGACGGGCGTCCAAAACCGACATAGCAGCAGCCGACCTAGTTTTCTATAAATAGCAGCTGCGCCCCAACCCTAATCACATCAGATTTTCACACATTATTGACTCTTATTGATACATATTCATAAGAAGAAAACCCTAGGCGGCCCCAGCCCCCTTAGGGGAGGCTAGGGTTGCGGATTAATTAGGTTTTTATTTTCGTTTTCTTTTCTTGTTCGATCTTGATGATGGCTTGAAGCTGTGAACTTGGAGCAGCCATGGGAGATTTTCCAGCAGCGTTTTTATTCTTTCTTTGGATGATTTTGTGAGTGTTTTAATTAAAGTTTTTATCTTTCCTTTGTTTATTTGTTTATGCAATCAATATCGGAAGATGTATTGCTATTTGATGTTTACCGTATGATGGAAATCGGTGTAAACCTTATATCACCATAGGAAAGATTAGACTTTTAATCTTGACATAACGGAAGTTGATAGGTTAGATTTCTAGGTTGTTAGATCTAATAAATCTTGCACCTTGTTTTGAGAGCGTTAATCTCTATAGATCGGAAGATGATGAGATTGATAGACGGATTACTTACGGAAGTAGGAATTCATACCTTTGATTAGGTGAACCACAACTTTGATTGAATCATCATAAGACGATCTAGGGTAGAAATTGAGAGTTGCGAGATAGGTGGATGATAGCTTGTTCTTCGTTAAAATTAATTGAAATCATCTTTGTGCCTTGTCCTTCGTTGTTATCTTAGAAGTTTATTTTCTTTTTAGTTTATAGATTAGAGTTATTTTTGTTCGCAACGATCTTTCCTGGCTTTGGACTGACAATCCTCTGTCCAGTTTATTTTCCGTTTTAGTTTAGGTTTAGTAATAAATAGTAGTGATAATTTTAGAAGAATTAATAAGAACTAGATTAAACAACCTCGATTCCCTGTGATCGACTCCGGTATTAATCGCTATGCTACGATCCCTACACTTGGGGAATACCGGATTTATAAATATTATTACTTGTTTATTTTCTGTTGATAAAATCCGTGACATGATGGAACATGATGAACACGTACCTCCCCACGGGACACCCTCTCTCGCACAAAATGAATGTCCATCTCAATATGTTTCGTGCGTTGGTGTTGAACCGGGTTGCCAGAAAGGTAGATTGCACTTACATTGTCACAATAGACGATAGCAGCCTTGGCCAACGGACAATGGAGTTCCAAAAGTAAATTACGAAGCCAACATGACTCAGAAACCACATTGGCCACCCCTCGATACTCAGCTTCGGCACTAGACCAGGAAAGGGTTGGTTGGCGCTTAGAAGACCACGAAATCAAGTTATCCCCTAAAAACACACAATAACCCGAGGTAGAACGTCGAGTATCGGGACAGCCACCCCAATCCGCATCCGTATATGCAACTAGATCCGCAATGGAGGAGTAGTAAAGATGAAGCCCGAGATGAAGAGTACCATTGACATAGCGGATGATACGCTTAAGGGCTTGCATATGTTCAACGCGTGGATCATGCATATGTAGACAAATATGCTGAACTGCATAGGAGATATCCGGACGTGTGAAGGTGAGATACTGTAGGGCACCAGCAAGACTACGGTAAAGAGTCGGGTCGTCGAAAGGAGCCCCCGCCGTAGCACTTAATTTGGACTTTGTATCAACCGGTGTAAGAGACGGCTTACACGAAGACATACCTGCGCGCTCGACTATCTCAACTGCATACTTACGTTGAGACAAAAATAAGCCATCAGTATGTCGGGTCACCCGAATACCCAAAAAATAGTTCAACGGTCCCAGATCTTTCATAGCAAATTCGGAGTTGAGACGATCCATAATCATAGTCCGTAGAGCATCCGAAGAAGATGTGAGGATGATATCATCAACATATAATAGAAGATACGCCATGTCTGTCCCGTGGCGGTAGATAAAGAGAGATGTGTCTGACTTACTATTCGTGAAACCAATCTGAGTCATGTAGTCCACAAAACGTTTATACCATGCACGAGGCGCCTGTTTCAGGCCATAGAGCGACTTACGCAAAAGACAGACGTAATCCGGATGTACCAGGTCCCGAAAACCCATAGGTTGATGCATATAAACAACCTCATTAAGATCCCCATGTAGAAACGCATTCTTGACATCGAGTTGATGGATAGACCATTTCCTCGAGACAGAAAGACTGAGAACCGTGCGTATGGTGGCCGGTTTAACGACCGGACTAAATGTTTCTCCGCAATCAATGCCAACCTGTTGAGTCTTACCATCACCTACAAGACGGGCTTTATGCCTCTCAAATGAACCGTCAGACCGTTCTTTATGATTAAAAATCCACATATATCTAATAACATTCACATCAGGGGGGCGGGGCACTAAATCCCACGTCTTATTTTTCATAAGAGCATTAAACTCATCAGTCATAGCCATTTTCCAATTCGGGTCACGGAGGGCAGCCAACGGGGTACGAGGAATCGAAGATTTAGACACAGATAGGACATGGGCCTGGTCAAAATTATATTTTGGGTTGGGCCGAAATATCCCACTTTGGCTCCGGGTGGCTGGCCTTTGTGGAGGAATTGGTGGGGGCTGAATGGGCTGATGTATGTGGGAATTAGGTGATGTAGTGGATTGTGAAGTGGGCGGGGCCTGGACACGGTTGGGAGAGGACTGGTCACGGTTGGGAGAAACAAGGGACTGTTGGGCCGGATCAGTAGGGCTGTTGGACAGGCTGGATGCTTGTGGTTGGGTAGATGGGGAAGGCAATTGGGCAATCTGATGGGCCAAATAAGGAGGCAGATCAGGCTCCAAAAAATCATAAGCATCCGGTGGGGGAGTATGAAGGGTGGTAAACGGAAAAATCGACTCATCAAACCGAACGTGACGACAAATAATTATTTTATGACTGGATAAGTCATAACATTTATAACCACGGTGGTTGAATGGAAATCCCAAAAAAACACACGGAGTGGACCTAGGCTGGAGTTTGTGGATGGTGTTAGACGGAAACAACGGATAACACAGACAACCAAAAACACGTATGTGGTCATAGGAGGGGTTTTTTTGGTACAAGATTTTTAAGGGAGAGTCATTGTTTAACAATGGACTGGGAAGTATATTTAGAAGGTAGGTTGCCATTTGTAACGCGTGAGGCCAAAAAGTTGTGGTAAAGACGCGTGTATTAAGAGAGTGCGTATGATATTATTTATAGACCTTATTTTTCTCTCGGCTTTGCCATTTTGGGATGATGTGTGTGGACACGAAAAGCGGAACGTAATACCCTGGGAAGCACATAAGTCTCGGAAGCGATTATTGTCAAATTCACCCCCATTATCACATTGTAGATTTTTTATATTACGTTCGAACTGAGTACGAATGTGGTTGTGTAGAGTAGTGAAAATGGGTAAAACTTGAGATTTATGAGTAATAGGGAATGTCCACAAATATTTAGAAAAATCATCTAAAAATAGCACATAGTAACGATGTCCCGAGGGACTTAAAATGGGAGAGGTCCATAAATCGCTATGAATAATATCAAACGGAAACAATGTCATAGACTGTGAAGAAACAAAAGGCAACTTAATATGTTTTCCAAAAATACAAGATTGACAAACAGATGATCGAGACGTAGTAGTAGACTCAATCAATTTATTTTGTCTAAGTGAATTTAAAATAGAAGGGCCTGGGTGACCTAGACGGTCATGCCAGAGAGTAGACGCGGTCAATGCAGCCTGAGACAGACACTTATTTTTAGGCATGATTGGATAAAGGGCACCGGTGCTATTACATCTCATGAGACGTGTCCCCGTCTGCAAATCATGCACAGAAAAGCCAAACGGATCAAACCTCACATAAACATTATTATCAGTAGTAAACTTGTGTACCGAGACAAGATTTTTGACAAGGTGGGAGGCATGGAGGACGTTGGTTAGACTCAAGGGGGGGTTCGGGGCTTGTAAGAAAGTATTACCACAACCACGAATCGGAATTGAATGACCACTACCAACAGTTATTCCATTATTTTTGCCCAAATTAAAATAAGACGTAAGATTACCTCGTTCGGGTGTCATATGAGATGTAGCACCGGTGTCCATGTACCAATTGGAGTCCGGTGGGTTCAAGTGCATTGTATGCATCGCGGCTTCTATATCTGTAGGAGTCCATGGTCCACTGGATGCATAAGCCTGCTGGGGAAAAGTTGGCCCATAATGTTGCTGACCAGTTGGCCCATAGGCTTGCTGCTGGTGAGGCCGAGACCCCTGCTGGGCCGGATGATTGGGCCTAGTCCAATGCTGCGGTTGTGTAGGATAAGGACAAGGAGGCACAGCCCAAGGAGGAGGTTGTAGCATCGTCCACCAGGGTGGTTGTCCCCATTGCGGCCGCTGCTGTTGAAGACCGCCGGTGGCCTGAGAGCCACGGCCGCCACCGCCACTGTTATTTCCCTGTCCATTTCCACTTCTGCCATTCGTTCCCTGCCCATTACAACAGCCTCCCCCATTTTTCCCAGTCCGATTGCGATTATTCCGGTTGCGGTTAGAATTGCCATTATTCCGGTTACCTGAATTTTGTGGCGGCGGCATGGCAGTTCCATCATCAGACGCAGAGAGGGCGGAGGAGGCAGCCTCTGTTTTAGCCCGCTCTTGTAACGTAGTTTCCTCCAAGGCAAGCTTGGATCGAGCAGCGGCAAAAGTGGGGAGAGTCTTCTTATTCTGAAGAACTGTGACGAAATTGGGGTAGGGCTCCGTCAGTCCTTGGAGCAGCTTGAGGACGAGTGCCTGATCCCCAACCGGCGCACCTACATTGCGCAATTGATCAGCCAGGCCTTTGAGACGATTGCAATAGGCATTCGTCGTAAAGAAATCCGCAAGCGATGTAGTGGTGAACTCCTTGTTCAGATACAGTGCCCGGGAATTTTTATTGTCGTGAAAAAGTTCAGCGACACGTTGCCACGCCTGTTCCGCTGTATCATCATCAACTAGAATAGAGTTGAGGACGTCAGAGTTAACCGTGGCATATATCCATCGTAACACAGCCGCATCAAGCCGCTTCCAAAGTGGAAGGTTCTCGGCCTTGGCCTTGGTGTACGCCGCCAGCTCTGCTTCATCAGTGGGTGGAATGATGTGGTGGAGAACATCATGGACCCGAGCTTGAACCTTGAAGAGTGCCACCCACGATGAGTACTGGCTACTCTCCAAATCCAACGTGATGGTCCGTAAGGCCTTGACATTGGTGATTGCTAAAGCAGGATGAAATTTGGTGGTATCTGCCATTGAAGGGGATGGAAGATCACCGCTGGTGAAGGAGGAGCTGCGTGAAAATGGAAGAAGAGAAAAGAAATAATAAATTTGCGGAAGCAGTATTTGGAAATTACTGCTCCGATACCACGTAAGATAATATTAATTTTCTTGCCTCTTATTATTCAGTAAGGATCCAATATATACCCTGTACATTGCTAGTGTTTAGGCTAGACTAAAGGAAGACTAGAATAAATGCTAACCGTTACAAATGTTACATAATGAATGCGTATATTGCCTAACTAATTACAAATAATTTAGTCAATATACATAATTGCTATTAGTTTCTCAATCCAAAACATTGCCTTCCGGGTCTCGTGTCACCTAAGTCCAGCAATAATATGTACGAACGAACACCACGCGTAATTCCTCAAGACAAAAGTGCTCGGAAAAGAGCTAAATATCGTTAAAAAGACGGAGTTTACTATCGATGTGACAGTTTAACTCCTCGTACATATAACTCTCGATATTACTCTTAAACAGGTCTAGAACTACCCAAAACATGCCAATAAATTAAAGTAATAAACGGGGGTTAAACTGCACACCAAAGTACAGTAAAAGTTGACTCCCATCATTACATACCTTCATGTTTTGGGGAAGTTCTCATTACATCGTGCCACACATTTCAATTTTCCTTTAAAAATAATGAAATTTTTCCAGCGGGGAGTCCCCATTGTAGAACTTCCCCATGTTTTGTAGCAGCAATCTGTGAATGAATAATAACTACTTTATCTTCTTATCTTTCTGCAACTTTTTTTATTATAGTTAATTAGCTGCATGTGCATGTGTCAGTTCGATTATCAGATCACTGCAGCTAGCATATCTATTATATATTTCAAATTTGAAATTAATGGCTGTCTATTAATATTATATACATTAGTAACATGGTTTCTTTCTATAATATAACATAGTTTTAAGTTTCATTTCAACCAATGCAGATTGATAATATATAAAAGAGAGCAAAAACTTTCTAGTGTTTTAGCAGCAAAGCTCTGAGTTTTCCTACAAATGACTAGGTAAACTTTTGTAGTTAATTTCCTATATATATATATATATAATCTACTGTAACATCAGATTTCAAGCTTAGGTTTGATGTGAAGAATCTTGATCATTTGACTAATTACCAGTTAATGAATTTCACTATCGTTTTGTCAAAGAAATATCCTTTTTTTTTTTTTTTTTTTTTTTTCCTTTTTTGTGCGCAGTTTAGAGGCAGCGATGAAGGTGGCGGTGGTGGGAGGCGGCATTACTGGGTTGGTGGCTGCATATGTTTTGGCAAAGGTGTGGTACGTGCTTTATGAGAATATATATATATATATATATATATATATATATATATATATATATATATATATATATATATATATATATATATATATAAAAGACAAAAGGATAGATTTGTTTTCTTGATTATAGATTCAGTTACAAAATCACTGTACAATCTTACCTTTTGTAGAAATGGCAAGATGTCAACATAAAAGACAGGTTTACCCTAACATACATTACCCTTACAAACATAATCTAAACAACATTATTCTTTGACACCCCCTCTCAAACTATATGTATTGGACAGGACATTTAGTTTGCTTCTATAATGATGCAACTGAGCAACAGGCATGGCCTTTGTGAATGCATCTGCAATATGATCTTGTGATGGAATGTAGCTCACTGTCATTTCCTTGTTCAGAATTTTATCTCTTACAAAATGCACATCTACCTCTATGTGTTTAGGTCTTTCATGGTAGACAGGATTCTGGGCAAGGCTGGCAGCTCCTAGGTTGTCACACCAAACTCTGGGTGTACCATTCAGGTTGACCTTCATTTCTTGCAACAGTTGTTTGATCCAGGACAATTCTGCAACAAGATTAGCTAAGGATCTGTACTTGATCTGGAGACCACACTTTGTTTCTTAGAACACCATGACACCAAGGAATTACCCAGAAAAACACAGTATCCTGTGACAGATTTTCTATCTGATGGAAGGCATGCCCAATCTGCATCACAGAACCCCTGCAGTGACATACAACCTCCAGCAGGTATGAAAAGGCAGTAGTGAAGAGTTCCATTTACATACCTCAAGTCCTTTTTTAGGGCAATCCAATGTTCCACTGTAGGAGCCTGCATGAATTGACTCAAATAATTGACTACATAGGTTAGGTCAGGTCTAGTGGAAGTTAGAAACTGAAGTCCTCCAACAGCACTTCTATAAAGCAGAGGATTCTTCATAAGTTCTCTTTGATTAGGACTCAAATGTTGACCTGCCGTCATAGGTGAAGGACATGGTTTCAAATTCTCCATGTTCAATCTCTTTAACAATTGACTTGCATAATGTTCTTGAGACAGGGTCAGTCCTGTAGAATCCCTTGAGGCCTGCATTCCCAAGAAGTGTGAAATTGCTCCAAGATCTTTCAAGGCAAATCTGGAGTTCAACATTTGAACAAATTTCTGAATTAACCTGTCAGGACTTCCAGTCACCAAGATATCATCAACATAAATTAACACATACAACATTTGGCATTTAGTCTGAAGAACTAACAGAGATGTATCTGCTCGTGACTGTGAGAACCCCCACTCAATCATTTGAGTCCTGAGAGCTTCAAACCAAGCCCTGGGGGCCTGTTTTAGGCCATATAAAGCCTTGTTTAGTTTGCACACATACAGTGGTTTTTGAGGATCCACAAACCCTTCAGGTTGGGGCATGAAGATGTCTTCATGAATAGGACCATTAAGAAAAGCATTATTGATGTCTACTTGCCTTATGGACCATTTTAGAGTGACAGCAATAGCAAGCACAATTCTGATTGTTGATGCTTTAGCTACAGGACTGAAGGTATCAGTGTAGTCAACATCATAGGTCTGCAAGTATCCTTTGGCAACCAACCTAGCCTTGTGTTTCAGAATGCTACCATCTGGTTTGATTTTCAACTTGAATATCCATCTATTCCCAACAAGATTCTGCCCTGGCTGAGGAGGTATAAGGTCCCAAGTGTGGTTTTGCTGCAATGCCTGAAATTCTTCCTTCAAGGCTTGCTTCCACTGTGGACTGTCCAAAGCTTCAGTAACCCTAGTAGGTTCTGAAAGGTGAGCTGGGATATTAGAGTGAGTAATTGAAGAGTGATAGACCTTTGGTTTAAAATTACCACTTTTGGATCGAGTTTGCATAGGATGGCTAACCACTTGAGGGGCAGCAATAGCAATAGGGTCTGAAAGAACATGAGTGTTGTCAAAATTGGACTGAGGTGAGGATGATCTAGAGACATCGGTGGATTGAGTATCAAATAGGGAGTGACTGGAGTTAGGAGTGTACTTGTTGTAAGGTAGGAGTGGAACATGGTGAAGTACTGGGCATAGCCGGAGATTCTGGTAAGGGCACATGACTAAGATTTTCAGAGCTAGGTCCTGGTGACCCTATTCCACACTCATCATATTGTTGATTTTGAGGGGTAGGATTGGTTTCTTGTAATGGTGCTTCAATATTCCCAAAAGGCAAGTGAAAAGTGTGAACTAGATTAGGATCAACTAACACAGATTTATGTGGTCCCTGTAAGAATCCTCCTTTAAAAGGAAATTCTGATTCATTAAAGACAACATCCCTACTGATGTAAATTCTCCCTGTTTGATCAAGACACTTACAGCCTTTGTGATGCTCACTAAGACCTAGATTGACACACTTGGTGGAGTGATAACTGAACTTGTGACTGTTAAAGGGCCTTAAGTTGGGATAGCAAGCACAACCAAACACCCTATATTTAGAATAAGAGGGAACATCTTTTAGCAGAATCTGAGCAGGACACATATCTTCAAGGACAGGTGTTGGAAGGTCATTTATGATCCTAACAGCTTGCTCAAAGCTCTCCCACCAGAACCTAAGAGGCATAGAAGTTTGAGCTAATAAGGTTAATCCCATTTCAACAATCTGTCTATGCTTCCTTTCAGCCCTACCATGCTGACAATGTGAATAAGGACAGGGGTGTCTGAACACTATCCTATGTTCTTTCAGCACAGGCTCAAAGACTCTATATTCACCCCCAATCCGACTGGACACATTTAATAGTTGTGTGGAACTGATTTTCTACAAGTTTTTTGAAAGCAAGAAAGCATGCAAGGCTTCAGACTTGTGCTTTAAGGGATATATCCAGGTGTATCTGGAGTGATCATCAAAGAAGTGAATGTAATATTGAAAACCAGAAGTAGAAGCAATAGGTGAAGGACCCCAAAAATCAGTATACACAACATCTAGGGCAGATTTAGCATGAAAAACAGACTGATTGTAAGGCAGGCTATGCATTTTACCAAATTGACAGGCTTAACAAAAACTGAGTTTATCATTAAAGGAAACATTACGAGATTTCAAAACAGTCTTTAAAACAGAAACAAAGGGATCACCAAGTCTTTTATGCCAAATATCAAGGTTTTTTAAAACTGAAGCAGAACAAACAAAAGCATTACAGACTTTATTATGGGAATCCTGAATTTTCTTGGTTTGAAGGGAGATCAACTGAATGGAATCCTTGACCACAAAAATCTGATACAAGCCATGTCTAAGAACCCCTATTTGCAGAAGTGTCCTTGTGTCTTTGTCCTTAACATAACAACACTCATTGTCAAATTCAACTATAATAGGATAATCATGAGTTAACTGAGAGACACTAACAAGATTTTTTTTCATGGTGGGAACATATAAAGAATTTTTCAAGTGAATCTGTGTGTTATTATGTGTGGGAATGGTGCAGGAACCAGTGTGAGATATAGATAGGAGCTCACCATTTCCAACTGCTAGGTTTTCTGAACCTGTGTAGTCACCAGTCAGATGCAAGTTATTAATGTCATTGCTGATGTGGTTTGTAGCACCACTATCTATGTACCAGGCAGCATCAGCAGCATGTTGAGGTGTGGGAACAAGAGCTGTGGCTTGTTTAGAGTTATTGACTGTTGCAGGTACAAAGTCTTGCTCGAATCTGTGCCAACAATCAGCCACAACATGTCCCGACTTTCCACACAGCTGACAGACAAGTCGGTTTCCTGAGTTTGTATTGGAGGTTCTACCTCCTCTTCCTCTGTTATTCCTACCACCTCTGCCTCTATTGGAGTTGTTTGAGGGTCCACTATTTTTAGAGCCATAATTAGGTCTAGGACCAGTATTGCTAGCAACTGAGCAGTAGGTCCTCCCAGAAAAGCTCCTGTAGTAGTGTTGTGAAACCTGGCCAGAAGTCTTTCATGGGTGAGATGTTGAGACTGAACTTCTTGCCAGGACATAGATCCCACTCTAGCAGTCAGATTAACTATAGCAGCTTTATATTCCTTGTCAAGGCCCCAAAGTGGCCAGTATCAATTCAGCTTTAGTAATGGGATATCCAGCTGCTGCAAGATTGTCGCATAGGATTTCATTTGTACTAGATAGTCAGCCATAGATTTGTTGCCTTTAGTAGCCCTAGTCAAAGCACTCTTATACTCAAGCATTCTTGACTCTGCCTGTCTGTTAAACAGGGTTTCCAATGTCACCCAGACTTCTCTAGCTGTAGTGCACCCAACCACTTCCAATAGAGCTTGTTCAGACATAGAACCAAGAAGCCACCCTACCAGAAGTTGATCTGTAATATTCCATTCATCTGTGGTCTGTGCTCTCTGATATGGTAAATGAGGAACAGCAAAAGGAGAGCCAGACATCCTATTATGCATGTCATTGCCAAGAACATGGCCTTCAAGTCTATGTCCTCTAATTATAGGGAGCACCGTAGATTTCCATAGAAGGTAATTAGACCTATCCAGCTTAACATTACATGTCTGACTTAAATTTCCAGCAAAAGGAAGACTGCTAGACATAGGATTCACAGAACCAAAAACAGGTATGGAGGATATCCTCGGATAAGATTGATTTAAGGTAGGTGTTGGATTTACATGACCAAAGGTAGTACCTGGGATGAAAGAAGTGAACCCAGACGAAAGAAAGCTGCTCTGCAGATGACTCAGATGTGGAATTGTAGCTCCCAGTCCAATGGTCATCGGAGAAGACAAAGGTGGAGGTCCGGTGACGAGGGGTGGTAAAGAAACCAGATTCTTCAGCTCTAGAGTTTGCAGCGGACTGATTTGTGACGGCATCCGTAACTGAATTAGAGACAGCTGTAGCAACAGTGCTGTCTACAGCCGGAGCAGAAGTGTTTACGCCGGCGGTGCTCATCTGAGAAGAGAATCACGCCGACATTAGCCGGTCTCTGATACCAAGACAAAAGGATAGATTTGTTTTCTTGATCATAAACACACCTCGTTTTCCATGTCAGCTTTTCGTTTTTATTTTTTTTTAACGTATATCATTGGGACTGGATTGAAGTTTACATGAAGAAGGAGGTACACTTTTCACATTTGAAGGAACGGAAAAAAGAGTTCTATCAAAGTGACGGTGAGAGTACATAGCCCTCAATTTTACTGGAAGGTAATTAATTAATCATATGATGCACTTTTACGCGCATAGTACTCAATGTTTGTTTCGTTATAATGTAATGTAATGGTTTTTTTATTCCATTATATCGTTCGATATTCTTCGAATTGAATTTCTTGGATAGATAGCAACTCAGGCAGAGATAGGCGTTGCAGATGCATTTATCAATGGGGATATTTCTTTTGAAGAGAAGAATGAAGGTTTGCTTAGCCTTTTCATGGTAAGTAAATCATCCTTTAGAAATCACTTATTACTATCTAGGTCGCACGAATAAGCGGTTTGCACAGACCCGTCCCTTGGGGCAGACGAACAAGGCCATCCATGATCTATGGTCTCCCTAAAAACGTATAATTTTAGGACCCATGTTTTCATGTTATAGTTGTGTATATTAGGTCCATTTTTTTTTTTGACAAACTAAATTATTGGAAAGTCTCGAATACATAACTAAGTTCGGTTAAAAGGTTTAATCAAATTCCGTTACATTTTTTATTCTTTCATCTATGTAATAATAATAATATTGTTACGAAATATTTCTTCACAACGTCTAGGGTCCTAAAAGTATTTTTAGTTTAAGATCCTGATTACACAGGGACGGCCCTGGGTTTGCGTAATTTTTTAAACAATATATGATGTGGGGGTATGGAGGGCATATGTGTAAATATTATATAATAAAATATAACGACCAGGTCCCTTCATTTTTGTAGTGATTCGTCATTTTAATTTGGACGACTTTTCTTTCATTCGTTATGTGGTGGTATATACTTTCAAGTTGGTTATTTATTTCGCGTAGCCGAGTTATGAATATGCATGTAAAAAACCTGTACGTGTACAATTTTTGAAAATTAAAAATTCACCCCCTACGTGTGTATCCCAAATGTTCGGTACGTACCTATGTCGAATTAATACTTATCAGATACGGACACGCTACCCGACA
Organism: Gentiana straminea; assembly: GCA_036785695.1. Classification (NCBI taxonomy): domain Eukaryota; kingdom Viridiplantae; phylum Streptophyta; class Magnoliopsida; order Gentianales; family Gentianaceae; genus Gentiana; species Gentiana straminea. The sequence goes on from JAVUPR010000348.1 coordinate 1,615,233, forward strand.
AAAGTATCCGTGCATTGTAGATTGCCATTGTTTGTTGGGTAGGGATTTATGAATCCTCTTCTGCAGATATTTATTGCCAACAGAGAAGTAAAAGCTTCAACATCAAAGATCAACTCTAAAAGTAAAAGGTAATACAATTTTCAACATCATAAATAAATTTTTTTTAGTAGAGAACTTACTTAAATAAGCGATTTGCGTATCGTTTTGATTGGATGATAGGGGATGGGGACACCTATGCTTCTTACGGCTGGATTATCTTCTGCAAAGTACTTCTTTCAACATGTTTCTAAGCGAAATTCTGTCACACAAGCGCGTCGTAATATCTCCCATCATTATGATTTGGTTAGTTATCATTTGTATTAAGATATAATACAAAGAAATATGTTATAAAATTTAAGCTACAATTAGCCTAAATAGTTATTGAATTCATTATGGATCAAGTAGTATCGCTACACCTAAGTTTTTGTAATGTGTGTACGTGTTTTTTGTGATAAACTATAAGCCAAATTAATTACAGATGCATGGAAACTAAGTGTATGCATGTTGTATAAATTATTGACAGAGCAATGACTTTTTCTCTCTGTTTATGGATGAAACAATGCAATACTCTGCAGCTATTTTTAAGGTAATAATAGATATATATAGCTAAAAAAGAGTGGTGTTTAATTTAAGCACTTTTTTATTTGGCGACAGTTATATATATTGGCACCACCACGATGAATCTTTGCCTCTTTGGGCACCCTACTTAAGGAAAATTTAGACATTCGACCTCTTCATAGTCGAAATCTGACCTCAAATTCGATTCTGAAAAGTTGATTGTTACTGTGGTGCCCTGAAAGTAGATTCGGCGGGATGTCAATATTAATGATGCCCTTTTTATTTACATATGTTTATTGAATTATAGGAAGAAGTTGTACTAGTTCTTTAATTTCATGACAAATTTTTTACATGCTGGATCTACTTTGACAGTATGAAGATGAAGACTTAAAAGTTGCACAACAAAGAAAAATGTCTCTTCTAATTAAAAAGGTAGGGGTGGCTTTTTCTTTGAGGATTCATTTTATATATGGCAAAACATACCGGAAGCCTCTAAACTGATACGATCCTAATATTTTATTGGCCGATCGTTTTGGTATCAAAAACCAAATTTTGATCACACCAATATTATATATTTTACCATGTTCATATAAGGCTAAAATAAGTAAAGGGCACCATGTTCTAGAGATTGGATGTGGTTGGGGCAATTTAGCTATCGAACTCGTAAAACAAACCGGATGTCAATATACCATTACCGGTATTACCCTCTCAGAAGAGCAACTCAAATTTGCAGAAAAGAAAGTAAAAGAAGCTGGCCTACAGGTATATCTATCTGTGCAAGTCTCTGAAACTCAAAAGCACATATAATCTTTATTACATAGTAAATATGATGTATAGTAATCAATCTTAACAAAATCGGCTTAATATATCATTAGGACAACATAAGATTGCTGCTTTGTGATTATCGCCAGTTGCCTGAATCTCAGAAATTCGACAGAATCATAGCCTGGTGAGTAGTAAGTTTATTTGTTTATGTTGCTCATTGTACTCCCTCCGTCCCGTATTATAAGTCCTTTTGGACTTTTCACACAGATTAAGAAAAATAAATACACACACACACACACACACACACACACACACACACACACACACACACATATATATATATATATATATATATATATATATATATATATATATATATATATATATATATATATATATATATATATGTTTGATCTAATAATAATGTATGAAACATTATTACAATTATGCACTGACTGAAGCCACATGGGAAGTGGAAGTGGACATGTTCAACGAATTCCCAGAGTTCCCTCATCTACCAGGTACGATCTAGTTTCGAGGACGAAACTCCTCTTAAGGGGGGAGGAATGTAATATCCCGATTTTTCTAAAAGGGCATCCTTGTCTTTTCACGAAAAATCTGAATATTTAGTTTTGTTTTAAAGGATTAAAAGAAAAAGAGAAAAGAAAAGGAAAAAAGATTAATTAGATTTAATTAATAAGGAATAATTAGGTTTATTTGGGATTATAAAAGGAAAGCTAATCCTAAATTAACCTAGTTGTTGTTTTACGTAAAATTTTCTGAGAAGTGGCGCAAGTTTTGAGAAAAAGGAGAGAAGAGGCTTACGAATCTCGAAGCTAAACCGTTGCTCTTTTCAACAGACATCTCAAGAGAGAAAGGATCACCGCGAGACGAGGATCGTTTCGATATCAACAATCCCTAAATCCGTTAACGTAAGTTTTCCCCCTCGTTCTTGATTCTAGGGTTTGTTTATCATCGTTGCTAGCTGCGTTTTTCTGAGTTTAAACATCGTAGTGATCGTCTTTGGATTGATCGTTTATAGGTTTGGAGTTAAAGGTTAAACTTTTGACGGGTTGAAGCTTTGGATCGTTGTACCACGCAATTTAAGGTAACGTGGTGTTCTTATCGTATGACTAAGGTGTCATAAAGTTATAGAGCAATTTGTATGTTTATTTTCGTGGTTTTGAATCTATTGTGGTTGGAGTTTGGGTTGGATTTGGGTTGGAAATCGCGATTACGCAGTTGCAGATTTTCTGGGTAAATCCCAGGCAAACGAGCGTCTGCACAAGGGCGGACGGGCGTTTGCGATGGCGGCAGCTCAAACGGGCGTTTGGGCGTTTGGACGGGCGTTTGAGGGTCTGATTTTGATACAGGATGTGGCTGAATTTCTCGGACGGGCGTTTAGGGGTCTGTGGACGCTCGTTCAAGGCAGACGGGCGTCTACTGGGGGTCAAACGGGCGTTTGACCTGTTTATTCCGTTTTTCATTGTTTTTCGTGTCAGCTTGGTTTCATGCTTCATAATCATGTTTTTACTGCTTAACCTTATGTGACAAATCCTTGAATTAGCTTTTGATGCGTTTAGTTCCGGCACCATATGGATTCCCTGAAAAGATGAAGTGTGGGACCGTCGAAAGCTTTGGATTTGCCTTGTGCTTCGATAAGCTAGGGTTTATCGATGTCTGTGTATGTGCTAGGTTATGTTAGAGTCTAGTGGTCTTAAGAAGAGGGAGCAGACTGATAGGTGAGCCTTTTATGTGAATCAACATGGGTGGCTAGTTAAACATCTAATCAAACATTTGTGCTAGATTAATAATCTTAAACATCATGCAATGCTTGGTAAGGCATAGTACAATATCGCGATGTGTTCTCTGACCAGACAAAGTAGACTGTACCCACGCCGGTCAATCGATTGGCTAGATAAAGCGTCCGGTACATTCGCCGGTTATCACACTATCGGGACTCGATATTTTCCCGGGGCTACTTAGAGCGTGTCTCTAAGTAGGTTGCACCCGATTGTCCTAGTACATCCTATTACTAGGCGTAGTGCCCTTGTTATTCATGATGTAACAAACTTGAGCTAAGCTAGATAACTTTGGAACCTCATGTTATGCTATGAACATAATGTGATAGTTAGCTAGGGTTAATAACGGAATGAATTAATAAAAGACGGCGCTGCTTTTATTTCTTTATGAGACCGACGTTATGCGATCTTCTACGCGTTACTAAGTACTTATGTACTTACCCCGTTACTTTGTGTTTGTCTTTCTCTTTCCCCTAAGAAGATGAACATGTTGCTAATGTTGATGAGTTCTTTGACGAGGACGTGTGAGACGGAGCTCTTGAAGACTTAGTTCTTTTACTTTTGGTTTCTTTCAATAATGTTGTTGACTTAGTTTCAAACAATGTTGTCTTTCTTTTGGATTAGTTCCATTTAAGTTTCTTTCGGATTTGAATGTTGGTTGGTTTAGTATTCTTTATTGGATCTAGTTTTACAGCATTGAAAACCGTGTGTTCGATCTTTTGTTTTTTTCCCGAGTCGTTTTATCTTCCGCGTCGTTTTAGTTCTGATGTATGACGTAAGGCTTACATATATTATTGAATTTATTTGATAATATTTGTGCCGAGCGCTCTTTCCGGATAAGGACTCGGTGTCCGGGAACGGGGCGTTACAATACATGTTTCCAGGTGGATATCTCCCTTCGTTAAGCCGCGCGCATGACGTCGGCTATGGCCTCTGCATCTAGACTTTGGTAATGTTCGGTTTGTCTTAATTTCCGATTAAAAAGTTTCCGGGTTACTTATTACATGTACTCCCTCCGTCCCATTTTGTTTGGAACATTTCACTATTTCAGCCGCTTACGAAAAGTCTAATTAATCTTTGGAATTTCGTTAATTGATGTAATATTATTAGGGTTATGATAAGATGAAACTTAAAGTACATAAATGTAAAAAGTATTAGATTATTTGATGAAATTCGAAGGATTAATTAGACGTTTCGTAAGCGGTTGAAAAGTCAAATGTCTCAAACAAAATGGGACGGGGGAATATTTTTTTTTGTAATCGTTCACTTAAAAACCCTAACGTGTTTGCGTGTATTTTAATGTCTCCTCGACTGGTGGTGAATTACATGACATATTTGATGTGTGCAGTGTAGAACACGTGGAAAGCATAGGAATTCATTATTACCATACGATCAGATGTTGTTGCAGAAGATATTTTGAGGAGAACAAAAGGTGTATTTTTATGGAAAATTCTATCATAGGGACTCCCTACTTAGAAGCGTTTACGTGACAAAGATCCGGACCACACAATTTTCACACACACGGGAATCGTGTATTCCACCTCGAAAATTGTGTGGTCCAGATCCTGCCACGTAGGCAGTTCCCTACTAGGGAGTCCCTACAATAGAACGACCCTATTTTTATATATATCTCCAAAATCGAGTCATTTTTTCTAAAAGTGCTCAAACCTTAATCATCACAAAATTCAAAAGCATCGCCTCGACGACATCAATTAATAACAGTACGGTTTTTATCTACTATATTTTGGATTATTGAATTGCATTATTTATATGGGAAACTTGACATTCTATGCTTGAAAAGTAAACCCTTTGAGTAGTATGCCCCGTATATAATGTTTGGGGAAAATGTCCTTGCGTCCATTTTCCGTTGCATGTGCGTGGTGGGAGGTCCAATCTATTTTTTTTTTGTTTTCTTTATTGTTTTTTAATATTTTGGTTTGCAAATATATATATATATATATGTGCTACATCCGTCCCAAAAAAAAATATTCATTTTTCTAAAATGAATTATGAGATAAAAAATGTTGCAAAATATATATGCACTACCTCCGTTTCAAAAGAAAGTCCACTTTTTAAAAATGAATTATTTCATAAAAAATGTCAATTTAGAAAATCAATATATAATTATCTTTCCAAACAAATTCTATCATATCATTTAATATTTGTATCATCTTTTCATATTCCTAATAAGCAGTTATTATTAAATAGTGGTATATATATCCATTAGTGTTTAAGATATAATAAATTAATTGTTTTTTTAATTTGTGTACACCACAAAAGGCGAACACTTTTTGTAGGACGGAGATAGTATATATTTAGTGCTGCAGATTTTGCTTTAGGACATTTTTTTAGACGTAAAATAATCTTAATATATTTTTTGGGTTCTCTACCTTGTTTATTTTTTTAATAACGAATATTGACCGATAAACAATGGTTTGTGTTCTGTTCCAATATATATAGAATGATAATTGGAAAATTTCGAAAAATGCCTTTTTTTTCTAAAATTTGTACGAAAAATATAACCGCCAAAATAAAATACGGAGTCTATCCCCCATATATAGGCGTACCCGCCCATAAATCGATCTCATATATGCCCAAGTTTAATAGTTACGCTCTTGAGGATGGACGATATCGCCCATAATATCACATCTTTGAAAAACGCAGATTTTTTCACTTTAAAACGGATTTTCTGGTATTTTCATTAAACTCGTTATTTTGATATTTATACCTTGATATTGGGTTATTAACATTTTTCTTGGAAAATTGGCACAACTTATTTTTACGCTATCGATTATGTTATGATTGCTACCAATCATATGTCATATACAATATCAAAGTCAATGATATAAAAATATATTGCATCATTTATTATATTTGTTTTGTTATGACACTAATTTAAGGGGGAAAAAACTTTTCACTCACTCGTGATTTGTCAATTGAATTATAACTTTATCAATCAAAATCAAAGTACTATTTACGTTTTCGAATTATAACTTTGAGTTTCCACACATGTGTTGGACAAAAAACGCACGACAGATTGTGTATAAATATCAAAATAACGAGTTTAATAGAAAAAAAATACCGGAAAATCCGTTTTAAAGTGAAAAATTTTGTGTTTTTCAAAGATGGGCGATATCACCCATCATCAAGAGCGTAACTACTAATCTTGAGCGTAATGAGAGCGATTTATGGGCGATTTCGCCCATCTTAAGAAGGGGGATGGACTCCGTTTTTTACTTTGGGGTTGTATTTTTTATACTAATTTTAGAAAAAAGATGGTATTTTTCGAATTTTCCCAATTATCATTCTATATATTGGAATAGAACACAAAACATTGTTTATCGGCCAATATTCATTATTAAAAAATAAACAAGGTAGAGAACCCAAAAAATATATTAAAATTATTTTATGTCTAAAAAAGTGTCCTAGAGCAAAATGATCTGCAGCACTAAATATATACTATCTTCGTTCCATAAAAAATGTCCACTTTTTGTGGTGCACACGTATTAGAAAAACAATTAATATGTTGTATTTTAAGTAGTGATTGACAAGTATACCCCTATCAAATATGGGACGGAGGCCGTATATATATTTGCAAACCAAAATATATATATATAAAAAACAATAAAGTTAAAATAAAATTAAAAAAAAAAAGATTGGACCTCCCACCACGCACATGCAACGGAAAATGGACGCAAGGATATTTTCCAAACATTATATACGGGACATACTATTCAAAGGATTTACTTTTCAAGCATAGAATGTCAAGTTTCCCTATTTATATTTACAGTTTATAATCTGATGGTAAATATCTTTCATCATTCCACAGCAAAATCACTGAACTGGGATTTGATGAAAAGTTCATAAGGACATGGGAATACTATTTTGATTATTGTGCTTCTGGATTCATAACTTGCACACTTTAGGAAACTATCAGGTAATTCCATTCAATACAAAGCATTTGTTATTCGCATCACAGTGAATTAATTGATTTACTGTGATACTATACTTTAGGTTATAGATTCGACTTCAGAGAGGTTGAGAATCGACATTCGATCTCTACAAAAGTTGAATGTGAAGTTTAGATTCGATTTTTCAGAGGTTAATATCGATGTAGAACAATTTTTATCTCTGTTAACACACATTGCTCTTAAATTAGACCAAATCGACTTTCGGATAGTTGATTTTTATACTTTCGAAAAGTCGATTTTGCAGATAGTAATTGACTACCCGGAAAAATGAAATAGCAATCTGCATATCATGTATTTGTAACATATTGTTTGAATGATGAATTTTGCAGATAGTATTTACACGACCCGAGAACGTATCAGAGTTTGGAGATATATCCGGTCATTTGCACCCAACTTACTGAATTTTATTTAATATCAAATTATTTGTGTTTATGGCTTTATTGTTTTCCATGTGTGTTATCATTCACATATTGTTGTTTATTAAAATAAATGTATGCTAAATAATGATAATTACTATGAATTAATTGTAAGTTTGGTGAAATACTATTATTTCACTTTTGATACACACTGAATCTCATTTTTACACGGTACATTGATCATTCTTTTACTTGTGAAATAATTCTTAATTAAAGAACCATGTATAAATATAACTTGTATTAAAAACAAGTTTGTCTCTAGTCTAGAGTAAATAATATATCATTAAAATTCAACGGATAAAAAGAGACATGTAGGTGGTTTTAAATAGAGGAGTATCTTTTCATACACAACATATTTTTCTGACCTAAATTTAATCAGAATATGATGATCCAATTTGAATCGGATTATGAATGCTTTTCATACCTAATCCTACGTGTTCACAAATTTTATGTTCTGCACTTTTATTTTCATTTTCTTTTCTTACGGTTTCAATTATATAAATGTCACTTGTCTAACATCTAACAATAAATCAAATGTATGACAGATAACCCGATCAATAAAACTTGATCAGGAATTTTTTTTTTTTGTTAAAAATTTGGGTAAAATTATGAAGATGAAACATACTCGATCCAAAGTGTCATAATCCATTACTTTCACTATTGCTGTCCGTTGGGAAGTGGGAACTAGTTTAAACGTGGGAAGTAATTGGTTTTTTAATTTATTTTGATTAGTACCGTACTTAACTTGTGGGATTATCTATATATACAATGAGACTAATCTTCAAAATGCAATATTTTCCAGTCGGTCTTTCGAGACTAATCTTCATATCATACGTGATTGTTTTTGTAACAAAGAACTGTGGTATCAACTGCTCCTCCGTCGGTGGCATTTTGCTATTTCGGCTTTTCTAGGATTTGCAGTTGGATGTATTTTAATCTTTTGCAGTCCCTGCTTGACGTTAATGAGGTTTTTGATTGGAATATAACGAAGGTATTGCAAATGTGTGGCATTACAGGAACAAGTTCACTATGACTAGTTTAGATTCTCTTCTTTAACATGCATGTTCTTAGGACCAATATATATTACCACTCGTTTGTCGCTTAATATATAGTGTTCTCAGTGCAAGATGGAAATTTTCGCAACAAACGGATAAATTTTGTATGCCGTTGTGGTTGTTTGTATTTTGTACGGTTTTGCTATATCTATGTACAATAATAGAGTTTCCCGTAGAAAAATATATATGCAGTGATAAATGTTATAACATAATATGTAAATAATACACAAGGACAGAGGTGTGTATAAATTGAGGGGGAAATTGCATGCCCCACCCGAAAGAAAAATAAGACACTAAAATTTAAAAAATATGTGTAGAATCTAAGTCGGATTCATAAAATATTCTTAATCCATCACACCCGACGAACTCGATATAGTCCATTAGCCCACCCCGATTTAAAATCCTGACTCCGTCCTTGATAATACATATATCATAGACTATAACGCTCGATTTATAATTTCCAGGAAACTCATGGACGAGCGATCATTGTAGAATTGTTTATGTGGTTACGCATAGGCACGATTATCGCGTAGTACACTGACACACTACCTAAAAATTTCCCCGAGTGAACAACTCCCGTTGCGGTTCAACATTTTCATAATTTTTTTTTTTTTTTTTTTGATAAATCATTTCCTTCAATTCAAAAGTTTGAATAGTACTATAGTGGGTCCCCCAAGATGGCTCACAACATGTGGGCTTATCTATATACTCGTGTCCACTTTCCTTCCGGACGTTTTAACTTTTACACACATTTTAATTAAACACGCACCCCACATTTTTATCATATCTGTTTTAAATTTCTATTTAACGTAAATATTAACTGCATTAAAACATGAAATTTTTTTTAAAGTTTAAAGGTCGTAAAGAACTGTTTTTTATCTAAAATGAGGAAAAAGGACAAGAAAAAAATATAGTGGTCGAGAATAACGACAAAACGCGCGTATTACTACACGTCGCTACAACCAAACGTAGTAAACATGTACGTAGAATGCGCGTTTTATTCTTCTCAACTATTATTTTTTTTCTTGTCCTTCTTTCCTATTTTGTATCTTTTTTTGTCCTTCCGGCCTCTGATCCCATTTTTGTATTATTTTTAAATTGACTCTACAAGGTCACTATCGTGTCTATAAATATACTAACCAAATGCAAATAGATATCCCATTTTCTACTGCAATTTTGGTACACTTTTTTTCTTTTCTTTTTGTAGGAAAAATTTATCTCAATTATCTTTGAAGAGAATTGTAGAGGGATGTCGGAGAAGATGAAAGCGGCGGTGGTGGGTGGCGGCATTAGCGGGTTGGTGGCGGCGCATGTGTTGGGTAAAGAAGGTGTTAAGGTGGTGCTTTATGAGAAAGAAGATAATTTGGGCGGCCATGCTAAGACAACCACCGTCGATGGCGTTGATTTGGACCTTGGTTTCATGGTCTTCAACCGGGTAATTAAGATATTCATCCTTATGTTTTCACACTCTTTTAACCATATACATATGCATACATGGTATATGCATCATGTATGTACTATATACATACAATGTATGTATATATATGTAAGAGGAGTGATAGAGTCACAACGAAAATTGCCACAACAATGATCTACACCATTGATTATTATAGGACCTGGATCAATCGATATAGATCTCAAAATAATCAATGGTGTAGATTATTTTGTGGTACATTATTGTGTATTTTCGTTGTGACTCTAAATGTAATGTACATACATGTTAATATGTAATGTTATGTACACAACGAAAATACACAATAAATCTTGACTATGACGTAAGACTCATGATAGGGATCGATAAATTATAATCAATGATTTAAAATATGTTTGTATCTCTTTTGTTGTGAGCTGAACGTATATATTTTGATGGTTAGTGAGAAAATGTGCAATGATACACATGTTCTAGATTATGACAATATTAATCATAGTGTATTAAACCTGATGTAGATACTTGAAATGAACATATTAATGTTGGAAAAAAATTGAAACTTAAGAATTTGACAGACTAGAAGAAACTCCAAGGCACGTCAAGACGTTGTCTTTTAAAAGATGTTTCGTCTACACGAGTTGTCACTAAGAAATCAAACGAAAATCTCTTTCAGGATACAATGGAGGTGTTTGATTCAAACCCGATGACACTCAAAGTTGTTTTCTAATGATGTTGTGACTCGATGTAAATTTGTTTTCATGCATGTGCCTTTTATAGGCTGAAAGTACCTCTTTCACGAAGTGAGGTACTCCTGCTCGAAAGGGTAAGGCTCATATCCGTTCGGCCAAAAATTGCTACTCGTGGCTTCATGAAATGCATCCTTTTACTGGTTCATGAATCTGAATTCGAACAGATACAATTTCCGAAAATGCATGAATCAATTTATAAACTGATGCGTTTATCCGTTTAGCTTTCGGGGGTGATTCCCCGAACCTCCACGAGTTAATGCTGCCCCATCGACCCCCGTTTCGTCGTGATAACATTAATTCATACGGCAACTCGTACATACAAACGAAGATTAAAATATTTATTTATAAAAAAAATATCTAATACATATCATTACCAAAAATAGGTTTATAACAGTTGGTAGTATTTATTTTTTTAAATTCATTTAAAGCCACGTATGCATGTTTAAATTGGGTGGTGTATGAACTTCTACAGAAGATAATGGACTATATTATGATATAGGAAAATGCCATGCCTAACGGTTCAGGTTGGACCACGTTGTTTCATATTATTATGATACAATTTTATATTATTCATTATGATATATAAATCCATAATAAAAATATGTTGTCACTTATTATGACATATCCGTTACGATAGCAAAATCACCTTATGAGATATCATAGTACAGTTGTTGTATCTAGTGCAATGTGGTGTGAGCACGTAGTTCTAATCTATTTTACTATACACACTCCTGTTGTATGTAGGAGATTACACATAGTGCATTGTGAGCACGTAGTTTCTTTTTTATGGGAAAAAAAAAATATTTATGTGTTTACCTTTTATTTATGGTTTTGAATTCGGAAATTTCTTACATGGTGACTCTATCCGTGTGGCGTTACAGTGTCACTCAATTTGGACTATACAGTTTCAATCCAGAATGAGATTCTATGGTCCAGATTGAACCATACGGTAACTCCACCCGAAACACAATGTAAGAACATCCCTTTGAATTCTACAACTACTATTAGTACTACATTTGCATATTGGTACATAAATGACCATAGTGAACAAGAAAACACAAGGACCATTCAGATTGTCCAGTTCTTTAATGGAAGTTAAACGTGGGCTGTGGACTTGATTGAATAGTCACAAAACAATTAGTATTTTATTAGAGTATTATTTTCAGAAACAACATCTTTTCATACAACACTATTCTGTCTAAATAATGGTTAAATAATAATTATTATTTTGATCTTTTTGAGTGATTTGTAGGATGTTTTCGGGAGATAATATACATTTGTTTTTTATGAATGTTAGGTCAACTGATTTTACAACATTTTGTCTAATTAACATTGGGACAAAATCGATAAGCATGACAAACAAAAGAAATTGAATTGTGAAGTTGGAAATATTTTATTTCTTTAAAAAAAAAATAGAAATTAAAGTACACGTGGTAAGATTTTCGGTTGTATATATGAAAAAAGACATTGACATTTCGTTTGTTTGAGCTATTATTTTTTATTATATGTTTATATTAATTTTATTATTTAATAAAAATCAAGACATTATATTTAGTGCGATTTTTCCACTACTGCTTTTTTTCCTTGGCTCGTTAATTAGTGATTTAATGACTCGAATGGTGATTTGAAAATAAAACAAAACTATTTAAAAATAAATTAAGAACTATTTTTTATTGAATATTTACTGTTTTTTAAGATAAAGAATATTCGAATTGCTTATTTTGTTTCTTATTATAAATATAAAAGTAGCGTACAGATACAAAATATAAATTAAAACAAAGATAGTACATGCATTCAATAACGCCACGTTTGTTTGTTGAGGTCATCGCCGGTCCTACGTTTTTTAAAAAAGGCGGGTTAAAAAAATTTACATGTACACAAAAAAAAAAAAAAAAATCGACCGAAAATACAATTTTTTTTCTAATACATTCATATACAAACATCAAATTCATAATGCAAACACAAAACATACATATATATTAATACTAAATACTAATTCAACAATGCTTTCTTGAAAGACATTTGGAGGCGAAATCACTAATCAATGTATAATCATCAATTTCATCAACCAATTTTCGCTCAATCGATATTATCGCTAACCCATTCAAGCGTTCTTGACTCATCGTGCTTCGAAGATGGTTCTTATTAGCTTCAACTTCGAAAAACTCCGTTCACTGGATGCAACCGTTACCGGAATAGTCAACAATATTCGGTAAACAATCTCCGTGTTTACATAACTTAGATCAAATGTTTTCAAGAATTTCAAAATTTGGAGAGGTTCATCCGCTTCTTCGGGCAAAATTTGGAGAGGTTCATCCGCTTATTTTTTTTTTCCCTTTATGACTAGCCTATTTGTCTTCAATATATAAAGTAGCTCAATTTTTTTTTGAATTCTTTTTATCTCGCTACTTTCTTCACGTAAGTAACATTTAAGTAACATATAAATTGTTTTATTGGGTTGGATATTTTTTTTAAAGAATCGGGCCTATATATAAATTTTTTTATTGGGTTGGGTATTTTTTTTTAAAGAATCGGGCCTATTTGTTATCAAAATCGCTTTTTAATATACGATTTTTTTTATAAATCGATCGGATTAACTCTATAAAAAAAAAATTCGGATAAGCAAAACATGTACCGATTGGGCCTATCGGGATTCATTGGGCCAAGCCGACTGGCTCGCCTGGCTTGTGATAGGGCCGGCCCTGGTTGAGGTTCACATGATCATACCCAACTCCGTTTCAAAATATAATTGATCCTACGTGTTTTCATACAGATTAAGAAAGTTGTTGATAGAGAAAAGAGTAATAAATATTGAATTGATAATGTAGAATAACTTATATTATGAAACAAAACCAAAAATACATGATGACTTATACTTTGGAACGGAGTTATACAATAGTTGATGGAGCCAATAATGTACATGTGTCACTAATTTATATGCATGCACTTTTACGGTTTTACCAATTTATATAAATAGAAATATCAAATTCATATTAGAATATCCTTTTTAATCAAAATAATATACTTGCATGGAATGTGTAGGTTTGCATTTTGAAACGAGCCCTTTTTTTCTTCACTGAAACGAAATTAAATATTAGATAAAATTCAGACTACCACTTGTGTTTACAAAAGAAAAACGCCTAGAACCATGAGCGGACACAGGATCTCGGGTAGGGGGCAATGAAATTTGTAAAGAGACAAATAAAAAATTAAAGGGGGCAAACAAGATACATACTATACATATTAGTAGATTTTTTCGGATTGAGGGGGCAGTTGCCCCCCTTAGCTGTATGTAGGTACGCCACTGCCTGGAACACCGCCAAAGACATTACACGTACTCCCTCCGTCCCAAAATATAAGTCACTCCACTCTCTTTTATTGTTCCAAAATATAAATTATTCTATATTACCAATCTAGAATTTATTACTATTTTCTCTATATTACACTTAATTTATTAACAATTCAACTACTTTTCAATATTTTATAACCATTTTATTAATGATAGTTAAATGATATTTTAGTCATTTCCGCGTAAAATTTATGTCATTCATCAACAACTTTCTTAATCCGTGTGAAACATCCAAAATGACTTATATTTTGGCACGGATGTACTATTATATATTTTTCGAAAATCTCGTATTTAAATATAACATGTAATTTAATTGTATCAGGTAACATATCCAAATATGATGGAATTCTTTGAAAATCTTGGAGTTGATATGGAAGTGTCTGATATGTCCTTCTCAGTGAGCTTAGAGAAAGGAAGTGGTTGTGAATGGGGTAGTAGAAATGGAGTATCTAGTCTTTTTGCTCAAAAGAAAAATATTTTGAATCCATATTTTTGGCAAATGATTAGAGAAATCATCAAGTTCAAGCAAGATGTTTTAAGGTATATATTTTTGCCCATTTCTTAATTTTTCTCTCTGCATTGAGTTTATATATATGGACAATGTTATAAGATAAGACGCGTGTTAAAGGCACCACGGTTGATCTGCAGTGGCAGTTGCGTGTAAACGATTCGATTTGAATCAAGCACTTATTTATCAAGTCGAGCTAGTGTTTGAACTCTGCTCAAGATCGGCTTGATTATGCCCAGCAAAATGTAAGCACTTTCAAGCTTGAACAACTCAAAAAAAAATGTTAAGCTTGAAGGTTTTCGAGTTCGGCTCGTTAAAAAACAAAAATATATATATATATATATATATATATATATTTATTTATTTAGTATTATATAATAATGCTCGATAATGCTAATGAAAATTTCAAGTCAAGCTTTAAAGTTCTCAAGTTCGGCTCGTTAACCTTGATGAACTGCTCAAGTTCAACTTGAGTTCGGTTAAATCTTATATATATGAGTGAGCATTAATTTCACATGCCGAACGTCGACCTGCTTATGAGTGGCTCGGATCGTTTACACCCCAACGTGGCACCACAGTACTTTCGTGCTAGGTTCGACTTTGCAGAGGTCGAAAATGGACATTCGACCTCTGCAAAGTCAAATTTTGAGCCTAGATTAATTCGACTTTCTAGAGTTCAAATATACATCATCGTTGTCATTGCCGCTACAAATCGAGTTTACGAGACGAGTCGAGTACTTAACGAGTCGATTTCGATCTCGCATTTTTAAGGCCCGGTCGAGCTCGAGCCGAGTATCGATCCCGAGTTTTATTAGTCCGGTCGAGCTTGAATCCTAGATAGTATCGACTCGACTTGGCTCTATTAAGTACATTGATTATGTTATATAAAGTTTTCTACTAATTAATTGCAGGTACCTTGAAGAGCTAGATGCAAATCCAGACATTGATAGAAATGAAACATTAGAACATTTTGTTAAATCACATGGTTATTCTGAATTATTTCAAAAGGCTTATCTTGTAAGCATCATTAATTAAAACTTGTATGTATATATATATATATATAATTAACTAATTAATCATTTTTTGATTTTATGATCATAATTTTTTCTGGCTCTGTATGTTTCAACAGGTTCCAATTTGTGCTTCAATCTGGTCATGTTCTTCTGAAGGAGTAATTGGTTTTTCCGCGTATTCTGTTCTTTCGTTTTGTCGTAATCACCATCTTCTTCAGGTACATTATCTTTATCCACACCATTATTCTATTTGTTTCTTAAACACGTTTCTCTCTGTATGATATCACTGTAAATAAATAAACTTTCTCTTTGTATATATATAGCTCTTCGGTCGGCCCGAATGGCTCACTGTAACATCACGATCACATACTTACGTAAAAAAGGTAACTCTTAGAAACTCGGTTTTTCTTTTTGTGTTCGCGTATAAAAATATAATTCTGCTTGCTGCTGATATGATGCGCGTTTTTTTGAAAAGGTTAAAGAAAATTTAGTAAAAAATGGCTGTCAAGTAAGAAGTGGTTGTGAAGTAAGTTCTATTTCAAACAATGAAGAAGGTGTGTATGTACTAATAGTGAAATTAAAAAGCATTACTTTTCAGATTTTGGTTGCTAAATTATTTATTTATTTCTTGTGTATTTAGGTTGCGTTGTGACGAGTAAAAATGGTTCGAGAGATACATACGACGCGTGTATAGTAGCTACACATGCACCAGATGCCCTGAAAATGTTGGGAGATACTGCTACACATGATGAACATTCTATACTTGGAGCTTTTAAATATGCTTACAGGTATAAAAATAAATATATATTGTTTTTGCGGCGTATTTGAGTTTGATCATGTTCATATATATAGTTGTATTATTTGAAATAACCGCGATCCATTAGTTTGAAATGTTCAATCTTTCGTGACAGTGATATTTACCTTCATCGGGACGAAAATTTAATGCCAAAAAACCGTGCAGCATGGAGTGCCTGGAATTTTCTGGGAACAATTGATAATAAAGTTTGTGTCACATATTGGCTCAATATCCTTCAGGTTTGGACATGTTTTATCAGATTCTTATGAAAATGGATCAAAAGATTTATAATGATGATGTTTTTTTTTTATGTTAATAGAACATTACAGAGACTGAGAAAAATTACTTTGTAACGCTTAATCCGCCTTATACACCTGCGTATACGTCACTCAAATGGACAACGGGCCATCCGGTTCCATCGGTTGCTGCATCAATAGCTTCATCACGGCTTGATCATATTCAAGGAAAACGAGGGATATGGTTCTGCGGAGCGTATCAAGGTAAAGTTCTTGAATTTTTATAAGTTTATTTTCTAAATTTCATTAGGGGTATGTCTCGGTTTGTCAAAAAGAATAGTTTAGGGGCCAAAATATGACGATCCTAATAGTTTAGGGGCGTCCATTCCAATGTCAAGTTTTCTTTATTATCAAGAAATGACTATGTTCAATGATTCTACTTTTTTTCCAGGTTATGGTTTTCATGAAGATGGAGTAAAGGTTAATTCTTGGTTGCAATATTTTGATCCAAGAAACTTTTTTATAAATTTTATGTCATGTATCTTGATATATCATACAAAAACCGAAAGCTAAATAGATACTATCTTTTCAATAAGTTCGTTTTTGTTTACTGTATTTCAGGCCGGTATAGTTGCTGCACAGAGTGTTTTAAAGAAGGGTTGCACCCTCCTGGAAAACCCGAAACACATGGTACCTTCATGGACAGAAACAGGAGCACGTGTTCTTGTTACTAGGTTTCTGAGAAATTTCATTACAACGGGTACCTTAATGTAAGTTAAAATCGTAAACACCTCGTTTTCTATGTCTGTTTTTCGTTTCCGCTGCTTAATTTGAAACTTTGTTAACGTATGATATCGGATTGGATTGAAGTTTACTTGAAGAAGGAGGTACACTTTTCACATTTGAAGGAACCGAAAAGAAGAGTTTTTTGAAAGTGACAGTAAGAGTTCATAGCCCTCAATTTTACTGGAAGGTAAATAGGGAAACAATCTTGATGATATAATAATAAAACGAAGTACTCCCTCCGTTTTTTTTTATCTGTCACATTTCAGTTTTAGTCATTTTTTTATTTATCTGTCATTTTACATTTCCAATGCAGCATTTATTATTTTTTCCTTCTTTACCAATAAAATATTTACATCTCCAATAAAAAAACCACAATTCCAATACAAAAAACTCCTTTACCAACAAAACATTTACATCTCCAATAAAAAAATACATTTCCAATAC
Source organism: Gentiana straminea (assembly GCA_036785695.1). NCBI lineage: Eukaryota > Viridiplantae > Streptophyta > Magnoliopsida > Gentianales > Gentianaceae > Gentiana > Gentiana straminea. The sequence continues at coordinate 1,633,149 of JAVUPR010000348.1, forward strand.
ACATATTAATTATTCTCTTAATTTGTGTGATTCTTCTCTCTGCGACATATATATAAAAACGGAGGGAGTATATCATTACGCGTATCATAGTTTTTTGGTCGGTTTTATACAACTTAAATGTTGATATGTATTGAAATATTCTTGGGCAGGTTGCAACTCAAGCAGATTTAGGCCTTGCAGATGCATATATTAATGGGGATATTTCTTTTGTAGATAAAAATGAAGGTTTAATTAACCTTTTCATGGTAAGTAAATAATCCATAAAAATGTCTTTTTACCATTCTAAAATGGGGTGACATTTCAGAATCTGGTTTATGCAGATTTTTATAGCCAACAGAGATCTAAAAGCTTCTGCTTCAAAGCTAAGTTCCAAAAGGTAACACGTTTTTTCAGCTTCCTAACATTTTTTTGGTAAAGAAGTTGCTTAGTTATGTGATTTTGCGTATCGTTTTTGATTGAATGATAGGGGATGGTGGACACCTTTGCTTCTAACTTCTGGATTATCATCGGCAAAGTACTTCTTTCAACATGTTTCTAGGCAAAATACTCTCACACAAGCTCGTCGTAATATCTCCCGTCATTATGACTTGGTTAGTTCGTTATCATTTGAATGAAGTTATAAGATATAAAACTATGCTGTAAAGTTTGAATAGAAACTAAGTATTATTATTGATTGACAGAGCAATGAACTTTTCTCTCTGTTTCTGGATGAAACAATGACATACTCGTGCGCGTTATTTAAGGTAAAAAAAACAACTAAAAAGACTAGTGTTTTCTTAACTACAGTTTATTGAATTTCAATTCAGCCCATTATATCATGTAATTTTAACAGTCTGAAGATGAAGATTTGAAAGTTGCACAACAAAGAAAAATTTCTCTACTGATTGAAAAGGTGAGTCTTTTATTCTTTTATTCTTTTCGGGTTCGTTTTATGCCTTGCATGAGTTGTGGTTTGACAGACACCAGCCTCACGGGAGAAAGTAAAGCTTACATTGTGATGTCATAGGACACATCACAACACCGGCCTAAAAGAAAGCTTACATTGTAATTTCTCTACTAGGGTTCTTTTCATATGATGCTTACCTTCTGAAAAAAATAATCCATTAGGCTAAAATAAGTAAAGGGCAACATGTTCTAGAGATTGGATGTGGTTGGGGCAGTTTAGCTATCGAACTCGTGAAACGAACTGGGTGTCAATATACCGGCATTACCCTCTCAGAAGAGCAACTGAAATTTGCAGAACAGAAAGTGAAAGAAGTTGGCCTGCAGGTATATCTTTGTCATTAAAACTTAAAAGCACAGATCTTTATTGCAGAGTAATCAATCTTAACAAGATCAGCTTAATATATCATCAGGACAACATAAGATTGCTGCTTTGCGATTATCGTCAGTTGTCTGAAACTCAGAAATATGACAGAATCATATCATGGTGAGTTATTCATTTCATTTTTTGTTGCTCATTGTATATATGTATGATAAGTATAATATGTATGACACGATGTTCTTATACAGTGAGATGTTAGAAGCCGTTGGTCATGAGTTTATGGAAAAGTTCTTCAGTTGTTGTGAATCAGTATTAGCAGAAAACGGGATTATTGTGTTACAGGTAACGTTTATTTTACAAACTGCCCCCCTACAATCTACATAGACATGAAGCAAATGAGACGAATTTCGTAAATGAAACTCTCATTACAATATTTGTTATTGATCTCATGCATCAGTTCATATCAATACCTGATGAAAGATATGAAGAATACAGACAAAGTTCAGACTTTATCAAAGAATACATATTTCCCGGTGGATGTCTACCTTCATTAAGCCGAGTGACGTCAGCTATGGCTTCTTCATCCAGACTCTGGTAAACTTGTGCTCTGAAAACCCGGTCCTTCCCTTAAAAGACAAGGTTTTTAGGACTCATCTCAAGTAGATGTTCGTGTCCTGACTGGTATTACGCCTTTGAAATGCAGCGTAGAACACGTGGAAAACATAGGAATTCATTACTATCATACCCTAAGATGTTGGAGAAGAAACTTTCTGGAAAATCAAAGGTACATTATTATTATTTCCAAAAAAAAAAAAAAGAATCGCGCAGAATTCCAACTGCATTGTTGTTTTTAGTGTTTACAAAATATTTAACAAATGAATAATACAAAATATCTTTGATCTTCAGCAAAATCTTGAAACTGGGATTTGATGAAAAGTTCATAAGGACATGGGAATACTATTTTGATTATTGTGGTGCTGGTTTCAAATCTTGCACTTTAGGAAACTATCAGGTAAATATATTCTTACTTTAAACACTAAATTCAAATATCAAGTTCTTGAAAATCATTGAGGTAAAAAAAATACTTGGCAAACTGCATCTATGTTGTGTTTTGCAGGTGGTATTCTCGCGACCCGGAAATGTGACGTCGTTCGGAGATATATCCGATGGTGTACCATCAGCTTACTAAATTTTACGGTTTCCCGTATTTATTAGGAGAAATATTCTTGCAATTCTTTGAGTCAAATTCATATTCTTGTTTGTTATTGCCCGACATTTATACATTTTTTGAAATCCTTAAACTTCATGTACTCTATAGACATTTTGTTCCTTCAAAGCACTTGATATGGCATAAACAGCTTATATAAAAACGAGTCGCTTTGAAAAGTTGATGCTCGACTCAAGAATCGACTTTTTGAAGCTCGATTCGGTCTGGTGTGTCAAGTAATGAGGTGCATCGGTATAAATGTGGTGGTGCAAATAAAGATCACGAAAAATAATATAGTAGAAGACATTCATTTCATAGGCTCAAAGCTTTTGGAGCATCAAACATCACACAGCTAGAAAGTTCAACTTTAATGGACAGAGAGGATCGAATTCTCAAGAATACCCCTGCAAAGTGAAATCCACTAGAAAAGAGAATTTTGACCTCCAAGCCATAGTGAATAGTGATGTCAAATGATTCCATGCCTAATATTCTATATCAAAAAACTCTAGAGCTTTACTTATTCAGCAAGTCATCTACCAAAACAGCCAAAAACACCATGCACAAGATTGATTAAGATGCCTGCAACTACTAGCTTAGCCTTTTGATATCTAATCGACACGCCTTCCCGTTGAAGGATGTCTAACTTTGACATGTTTTGTATAGACAAAAACCAAGGGAAAAAAATGAATTGATATTAGACCTGAGTAAAGACACCTTTCTTTACTACAGTAACCGAAGATGCTCTTTTCTATGCACCAAACATAACCCAAGAGAGCATTCCTATGCAAATAAGTATTCCACTTAAGCAGGGTCCGGGACAAGGGCACAGTAGTCATTTGCCTAATACACGAAATCCCAAAGAAAAACGAGGCCTGCGTATGCTCAATGTTGCATATAAGAAGCCATATTCAAGAACGGACATTTTGGTGTCCATTGGCCATTCTGCTCTTGCAAGCTTTTCAAGAAAACCAGAGTGTCTGTATAAAAGTACAACTACTTCACCAAGAGCATGAAATTAAAATACTGAAGGGGAATGGAAGTATGTGATCATTACTGAAACACCAGAGTTTATGTAAAAATAAGCCTATGGAACCAGTAGGAAGAGTAAACGTAGAAACTGAGACAAAATATATGTAAAAAGATATGTCAAGAGACTATAGTTTTTAGCTATAAAAAAGATATCAAAATGAATCTGTAATGTGCAGCTCAAGTGTTTTATCTAAGATTTCAATATTTCGCAGATTTATTTCTCTCCAATCCAAAACAGCAATCCGTGAACACCAAAGAAAACACTAGTTTTACCTCCAAGAACAAATCACTACTGCTGACATCTAAAGATCCGATTTTTAAACTACCACTATACTAGCAAAAGTTAGCCTAAGGAAGTTACCCAAATGTACCAATATCTCCAGGCAACACTCCAAAAACACTTGGGGCTTGTAGGGTGGGACTTTTTCCATTATCTTCAGACAAATACACCACAGCTTGGCCTGCCTGCTTCTCAACATGATCAATTTCAGGGTTTTCACATACCAATCAATATCGAACACATCCCAGCAGATGCAGACACTCTCAAATCAACCCCACTTCAGACCTTCAGCCTCTCTTCTCCTGTACAAAGACAAGGGCAAAATACACGGTGGGTATTATTAAGCCAGCCTTGAAATCATGCTACATCTACGATTATCGCTACCTATTAGGAACTGATACACCCAAACTGTCTACTGCTCAAGTCTATAAATCCTTAACTATTGCTGCTTCACACCATATAAGCCCACTTCTAACACGATGCCAGTTAGAGCTACACAGTAACCGGGGCAACACTACCATCTGCTAGTGCTATTCATTAAGTTAACTGACTGCCATCAGCAAACATAAACAAGCAAAACAGAAATTAAGTTCAAGCAACTAGTATAAGCACAGCAATAACCAAAAGCTTCAAGTAAGCTAGCAAGCATACTAGTAAATTGTAAGCAAGCACAGTGAAATTTAAACTACACTCCGAAACAAAAACAAGTAGTGAAGTAGACGAAATTCTAATCCGCACAGACAATACTTATAATAAACTAGCAAAATAACAAATCTCAAAACAAAGTCAGACACAAGCGAATCCAACCAGGCCCAGCATATGCATGTGCCATCATCTTGCAAGTGTTGGCCAACAGACATCAGCTGTTATCGGATGGCAGGGTGAGGATGGAAAAGGGACCAATTACTGGTGCTGAGATTGCCGAGTTGGAGCACCGCCATAACCTCCAGCATATCCACCTTGAGGGCCACTTGTTGGGGCTCCATAATTCCCAGACGGCGCTGTAGGATCAGACTTCCATCCTTGATTTCCATAGCCCCAGTTGCCACTTGCATCACCATATCCACCTCCTCCTTGAACATCCCCAGCAGAATTTCCACCACCTGCTGAATTACCGTTCGGGGTACCACCTGCAGCTCCATAACCAGCTGGATTTCCATATGCTCCATCGCTCGTACCATATCCACCATATCCATAGCCTTGGCTTCCATAACCACCGACTCCACTAGGAGATTGACCGGTAGCATTTCCTCCACCGCCAGTACCAGTATTGGCACCCCAGGGAGCATTTCCATAGCCCATGTTTCCATATCCCGAGGCTACTTGAGCATTCCATGAGCCTCTTGGTGCACCTTGTGGACCACTCCCATATCCAGCACTAGCAAGGTTGGGGTTTCCATACCCAGCTCCAGCAGGGCCACCATACCCAGGAATGGCACCGCCATAACCCATGCCATTGTTTGTTGGACCATACCCATATCCAGCTGTGTTATAAGCAGAACCCCCATAAGGTGGATATCCACCTCCGGTATTTTGGGATTGCATGTACCTGTTGGAATCTGTCAGACCATGATAAGAACCAGAATGTCCACCACTAGATGAATTGTAACCCTGGTAGCCACCACCAGAACCGCCGCCGCCTCCACCTGTGGAACGTCCAGACCCTCCTGGATTAGCATCCTTTGGAAGGGCACGCTTTACCTCAACTTGCTTACCACATAAATCATGATATGTCTTGTGCATTACACTATCAACAGCATCCTCCGTGTCAAAGGAAATAAACCCAAATCCTCGAGGACGGTTTGTCTGCTGATCAAACATGATCACCACATCCGTAACAGTTCCATATGTTTCAAAGTACTGACGAAATTCATCTTCTGACAGACTAGGAGGCAGTCCCCCGACAAATATCTTCTTTGTTCTATTATTTCCACCGCCACCTCCAAAGTTTCTACCGCTACTAGGATTTACAGTTTTAGAACCCTGTTGTTCCTCTCTTGATAAGGCCCTCTTCGCCTCAACCTACAAATCAGAAACAAAGATTCCATTTAAAGAGTGGAAAAAGCTATAACAGTATGTCCCAAAAGAGTAAAAACACACACACTCCCAAGAAGTTCGTTTTAAAACAAGTAAAAGGGAAACTATAATTTGTCCCCTCATTTCCGCGCTCTATCTTTAAAAATCTCTGTTGCTCTAAAAATCTACCTTTTCCCTTCTTAAACAAAGAATGGAAACAAGAAAAAAGCAAAACTCAATGACAAAGAATTGCAATATGGGAAAAAGCTCACATTAGCATAAAAACAAGCTTACAAAAGCAAACATATGACAAATAATAGCTAAATAAAATGGAAAATGACCAAAAAGAAACAAAAACCTGCTCAAATTGACAAGTGACCAAAAAATCAGCAGCAGCAGCAAGTAACAATAATTATAACCAACGATATAAACAAGCTAGAAAACAAACAAAAATGAATATTGAAAATTCAAAAACAAGACTAAAAAGAAGCTAAAAAAAAGGGCTCACAGTTCGGCCATCAATGACATGCCTATCTTCCAATACCCTATCGAGCACATCCGGATCTGAAAAAACAACAAAGCCAAAACCTCGAGGCTTCCCAGTAACTTTATCCCTCATCACCACCGTCTGCAAAACATCACCGTACCTACCAAAGTAGTCCTTGAGCTTATCCTCAGATGTCTCCCATGAAATCCCTCCAATAAAAAGCTTACCTTGATCAGAATCCATTACAAAATCGATTAATAAATCGTGATTAATGAAGCTCTGGAATCTAACGGGATTAGAATGTGGAGACTATATCCGTATGTATAGCTGTTGAACGAACTTGGTAGAAGAAGAAGCTGCTGAGCGAAAGAGATGATAATAAGGGCATCGGAATGGACGGTCGAGATTTGATGAGATCAACGCTGCAGATTCGATAAGGTAATGGGAACTTTTTTTTTTTTTTCTTCTTTCTATTCCAACACAGATATTTTGAGGAATTATTAGATACATTCATATAAAGGGAGAAAAAAAAAAAAAAAAAAAAAAAAACCATGTGGACTCGATGAATAAAAAATGGAACAATCATAATCGACCCCGAAGCCCGAAGGTATGGGGTTCGAGTCATATTTAGGGTAAATGTGTGAATTATATTTCGTTTCCGTAAACAAAATGGAACGACCATAATGAATGGTGTTAATGTGTGTGTCAATCGGAGGTTCTTTAAGCCTTCATATGTATCTTTGAGTCTTAAAATCGGATGTGAATTTTCAATCATTGCAAAATCGAACATAACTCGAAATATGGTTGTTATTAAAGTCACCACACCTGGCCTATTTTTGAGACCTTTAAAAAGTCGACTCTAACTTCAAATTTTGACTCTCTAACTTCAAAATTCGACTGTATAAAGGTTGAATGTCTATTTATTAAAAATATGTAAAGTCAAACCTAGCCTGATGAAATATGGTGTCGTGGTTGTTAAAGACAGCACATCTGACCTACTTTCGAGACACCATAGTGTCACTCGACCTCTAGAAAGTCGACCCCAAGCTCAATGTTCGACTTTGTAAAGATCGAATATCCATTTTCAACCTCTGTAAAATCGAACATAAACCCGAAATATATGGTTGTGCAGTAGATCAGTCGTGGTGCCTCTAACAAAGCTTCTTTAAAATATCTTCTGTAAGAATATGAGTTCAAGTTCTGAACTATGAAACCGCAGTATTTATTTGAAGATACATTGGAAATCCATTTCTGAACACAGCCTTATACATTAGACCAAGAAAATGTGCATAATATGTCAATGGCTAACACAATCTCACTGTTGCTAGTACGAATCGAACTCACGACCCCTCCTGAACAAAAGGGATTCAACGATCCACAAATCAAAGTTAAAATTAAAAATTACATATTTTTTCGAAAGAAATATAACAAAATGAGGAATGCTATCATCGTGTTTTTCTTCTTCTTCTTGATAACTGCACAGAGTGTCTGTCCTCCATTGACAATGTTAAGAAGTTTTGAGCATTTTCAAACCAAAGAAAAGTAAACTGTAAATCGACTGTAAGAGAACATATATCACCATGTTTGCCTGCATTTATAACTGCAATAAAAGTGTTTTTTTTTCTGCGTATGGTATGGGCTCCACCGTCTTGTTCCGGAATGTTTAGAAATCTGAATCTGCTACTATGTTTTTTAGTATATCAGTGCACTGCTAAATGAGTTCATTAGCAGTTGTCAGCAATCTATGGAGTTTTGTTTCGTATACGAAACGTGATATGTACGGTCTTTATTGTTTAGCAACGTTGGAGGATGTCTGAACACAATGAGGTCTTCTACATGACTGTACAAAAGCAGGATTCTGAGTCCTCGTCATCGGAGTCACTAGCGTCACTGCCATTAAAAGAAAAGCGAAAAGCTTCCATTAGAGCTATTGTAAGAAGAAATTATTGCAAGAAATCTATAGCCATCCAACTGCATTTTATATAAACGAAAATAGCAAACGAGTTTGCACTATAGTAGCCGAACAATCCCACGGTTATTGCAGAATACAAATCAAGTTCAAACATTTCATGTTCAGTCATGGTGATTAAGCCAAGTTGCTTACTCACATAAATTAACGAATTTTCCTAGCATCTGGGACCAAATAAAGGAGCCACCTTTGGGGAAACAGATATTAAACTTGGTAAAATAAAACAACCTTAAAAAAAACCATCACTTATCTGATTAGACCTTAAACTAGAGAGAAGCTACACTTTTCTGGTGAATCATGAACTCTGCTAAAATTGTTCGATGCTTCTGGCTACTAAATATGTGGTTTACTAATACGGTTCATTATATAACCAAATCCAATTCTCAAGGAGGATATACGCAGAAGATTTTATCATGTGATCGAGATCAGTTCAAACATAGTGATTATGCAAACCAAACCCCTCTACCAAGATTACCATTCTGTCCTCTACCTGCTTTATTCCTAGAAGGTCATCTCTGAGATTAGTTTGCAGTGAGGGCAAACGCTGGGAACCAAATTCATTAGATTTTAGCACAGATATATCAAGTTCATCAGCATTCATTGCAGCCTATAAGCAAGTGCTATTTAGAGCATAGTCAGACAATCGTGATTAATTGATTATCGCCATGTAGAAACTACACAAAGCACAAAACAAATATTTCATACTAGATTGTTCTTTCATTCTCAATTCTTTATCTACATTTCAAAAGTTCTGCAGCTTGACCTTTCTGTTCAACCATCATTTCCTTGTAAACTAACAATCCCACATGCTGCATATCACCGTGTTTTTCTGTGTACTTAACCCGTTAACCGTAAAGAAGCACCATTCAAACATTTTCATATCTACAAGATGGTTCATAAACCACTCAAATCATTACAAATTTACAACAATTCCCAATACTTAGCAAGAAACTTCAAACATTAAGCTCTCAGTGTTGCAAAAACACAGAATTTATAACAAAAAGTAGCACCGTTCAAGCATTCATATCCACATGATGGTTCATAAACACTCAAATCATTACAACAAATCCCAATACATTGCAGGAAACTTCTACAGAAAGCAGCAAGTGTAACAAAACCTAGAATTCATAACAAAAAAAGGAGCAGCTAAAAAAGAAAAAGGGTAATACTAATACCTTGGTTGAAACTCCAAAACCTCAGCAAGCTTTTTCCCATTTTTGTCATTCCACTGAACTTTCCTCTTAGGCTTTCCTACTAATTTCTTTGATAAACAACCTTTCTTATTAGGCAACAATAACTCTGATTCACACTCTTCTTCTTCACTGATCCCATTCAACAATGGAGTATTTGATTCTTCACCGTTTGAACACTCCTTTACATCTCTCTTATCACTCAAATCCATACCCAAATTTCCACTCTAAATCACAATATTTCTGCTCTAATCTAGCTACCCAATAAAAAAGGAGAGGTATATCTCAGTATATAATCAAAGCAGACCTAGCTAGCCCAGATATTAAAATCTATAAATTAGGCATGCCCGGATGATAATAATTGACTCTTCACGAGAAAATATCGACAATCTAACATGCGACGCGTAAAGTAACGTGCTTTTTGTGACCCAAATTGTTCATGAATTTGTGATTCTCAGAAAACCACAAGTCCGTGAACATAAATTCAGGATTGTTTTGAGCTGTAAAATTTGTTTATTTCAATAAACTTGAAGGAAATTATTTCTCAGAAACAGCAGAGATACATTTAGAAGCAAGAAAAAGCTTAAGATCTGAATGGATGATCAAAATTAATAAAGATGAATGTGTAATAATACTAAAATTATTGAGATACATAGAATAGTATATCGGAAGATACAAGGTATATATATATATGGCAAATGGAAATTTTACTATGATTATTGATCACTAAATTCATGGCATTATAGTCGAAACAAGGAAAATCATCATTTCATCAGTAGTATTAACATTGGATTTGATAGTTAATGACTGTTATCAAAATTGACATGGTAATAATTAAGGGAGGCTTAATTTTTTTTATATTAAAATAAGGGAGGCTTAATTTGATTTGACCAATACCACATTAGTTATACACACCAAATTAATATTTAGAATGTCGCTTGTAGAGCCAAGAATCGATTTTTCGAAAATTGATTGTAATATTCCGATTTTCGGGAAAGGGCAGACGTGTCATTTTGCGAAAACGAAATATTGGGTTCGGTTCCTTTTATTCAGAGTTTAAGTATTTGTTAAATTATATATGTATATTTCGAAATATATATATGTATATTATAAAGGAAGATAATAAGATCTTTATCCTTTTTTTGGGATTTATCTTATTATAAAGGGAGATAATAAGATCTTTATCCTTTTTTTGGGATTTATCTTATTATAAAGGAAGATAATAAGACATTTATCTTATTATAAAGGAAGATAATAAGATCTTTATCCTTTTTGGGATTTATCTTATTATAAAGGAAGATAATAAGACGCTTTATCTTTTTTTTTGGGATTTATCTTATTATAAAGGAAGATAATAAGATCTTTATCCTTTTTGGGATTTATCTTATTATAAAGGAAAATAATAAGATCTTTATCTTTTTTGGGATTTATCTTATTATAAAGGAAGATAATAAGATCTTTATCTTTTTTTTGGGATTTTCTATTTAAGGAGAATAAATCCCCACAATTTTTATAACCTACTAGAAATCGATCTTCTCCACCTCCATATACTCTGCGTGTGTGAGCCACAAATTAGGGATGAGAGTTTTTCAATCATTTCGCTAAAGCAATTCTTGACGGTTTTCGGATCGAGTAGATCGCCGGAATCGTTGTGAAGAAGGCAACGTTTTGATTGCGAAAGTTGAAGCTTTGATAAGAGAAAGATCGGTTTTAGCTCTTGTTTCTACGAGTTTTTTGTTGGAATAAGATTGCTAAAGGTAAGAAAGCTTTCTTCCTACAATCTAATTGTGGTTTATAGTAGAATAGATCATGTTTTGGATGCATATTGTATCAAGTTTTAAGCTTAGATGATGTTTAAGGATTAAGTTTTGTTTTGGATCTTAAAAGACATGTTTTCTAATGTTTTTCTTGCTATAATTCATGTGCAAGATGTTTAGATTCGAGTAGAGACCGTTAAGGGTTGGAAAACGAGTTTTAGGGCTTTTTCGCGTAGGATGCGTACGCATTGGCTAGCAATGCGCACGCATTCCCGATGCGGGATTGCTTAGAATAAGTGCGCGGGGATGCGCACGCATTCCGAGTAATGCGCACGCATTGCCCCGATTTCTATGTAATGTTGTTTTAAGCTATGTTTTGAATTTTAAACCTTAATTCATGATTAAATAACATTAATTGAATATGAACAAGCCCCGATTGAGTTTCGATTCGTTCGGTTAAAACACCGAATGTACTCTTAAAGGGAGTTGAAGTTCGGATCCGTCGGAAGGGCATGAAAGGGCTTGTGCTTTGATGAACTAGGGTTCATCAATGTACGTGTAATTGATAGGATGTGATGTCTAGTTGTCTAAGTGAGGGAGTAGAGCCGATAAGGGAGTATTATTCTGAAAACACTTAGGTGACTAGTTAATTCACATTAATAATTACATAAGTGTAGTAAAAGCTAAAACGTCATCTATTCTTGGTTAGGCACTGATTCAAATCGGCGATGTGATACGTTCATAAAAGGTGGACAACACTACCGGCTCAAAGGTGAAGGGTAGTGGAGGAAATCCATCGAACGTATATGCATACCGGGGAGATCCCGGGACTACCGATGCTAATCACCGTAGTTGGCAAGTATATCTCATGGTGGAATTTTCACCATGCATTGTGTCCTTGAGTAATGATGTAACAAAGATAAGCTAAGTTAGAAACGTATAGTCACGACGTGTCGATGGGCATGTAGTGAACCCTAGATCGAGTCGGTCTCAGTAAGGCAAATCTTTTAATAATAAACCTTAATTATATTGTAGCTTCTACTTCTTACTTTGTACATTGTACTTACCTCAAATGCATGTTTATTTATGTGTTTGGGGGAGAGAAGACGAACAGGTAAATGATGAGTTAGAGGAGGACTTTGATGACGACGTTTGAGGACGCCGGAGTTGAAGACTTTGATTAATTATTATTCATTTCTTTATTTATTTCCTAGATTTGGATTATTATTGGATTTTGTAGTTTACTTTTAGTACTTTGGAATTCGTACAATTTTGGATTCGTTGGTTTTGTTTCGGATGTAATAACTTTACATTTCCTTCTCTAGTTCTTGAATTTCTATTCTGAGATGTTTGAAAAAAAATTACCCGAGTCTTTTTAGCTTCCGTTTGCTTTTATTTGATACGACGTAGTAGAGGCTTACGTGTAATATTATTTATTTAATATTATGCGTGCCGAACGTTTCGATTTCCGGATAAGGACTCGGTGTCCGGGAACGGGGCGTTACAGTTGGTATCAGAGAGAAGCGTTCTTTAGGCTTCCTTCCTTAAGATAAGATCTCTTTAGACCACATAGTAACATTCTGATCCTTCCTGATCTTTCAGAATGTTAGGTAACCTCAGATACTCGTGTTGATAAGTTTGGAATCAGAAGTTCTAAGGCCCAGCAAAAAACGGGTGGTTTGATTGAAGATGGGGTCTAGTAGTTGTGGTTCATCTAGAAGATTGGATGTTCGTGTAAGAGTTTACCGATGAAAAAGAAGAAGAAGAAAAGGACCCTATAGTTTTGAATCCTAAGAATCATGGTGTAATTCTTGGTATAGGTCGTCTATCCAATAATTTTGTTTACATGGACTGTAAACATAAAGAAGTACCTTTCGGTGAAGAATGCACCGAGTAGAAGTTGAATAGTGCAGTTTCAGTCATTCAAGAATGGTTTGTCCCGTGAGATCCAAGCGGGAAGGTTGGAAAGTACACCAAGGAACATGGATGAATTTTGAACGAGGCCTTGGAAGCTGAGACCTTCAAGGACAAGCCTTCAATCACTAATGGTGCTAAGAGGAACTCAAAATCAAGAAAGCGGGAAAGGCGGCCCAAGTCGCCCAGTTCGAGTCTTTGCAGTGGATGCTGAGATAGCAGAACCGGACGATAATGTTATTTCAGGTACAATAATATTAGACAACTTAGCAGTTACGGCGTTGTTTGATACGGGAGCGTCTAATACTTTTGTGTCAACTAAGATAGCTAAGAAGCTTAACTTGCCAATGGAACCTTTAAGAAATACTTTGGAGATAACAACACCTTTAGGGAAGGTGACTAAGGTAACCAAGTTGATACCCCTGGTAGAGGTTCGAGTTGGAAAGTATTGTTGCAAGAGTGACTTTACGGTTTTGGACTTTTCGATTTTGATGTGATTCTTGGAATAGATTGGCTATCCGAGAATTTCGTCCACTTAGATTGTAGAGAAAAGAGAGTGACCTTTAAGATACCGGGAAAATCATATAAGACTTATCAAGGTAACATTTACAAGCCTAGTAAGAAGCGTCACCCTATAATTTCAGCGGTTAAGGCTATAAGGGCTTGTCAGAAAGGTTGTGAAGGCTACTTGTTGTACGCAGTTGATGTGGAGCAGGTAAAACCTAAGTTAGAGGAGACCCCTGTAGTCAAGGAATACCCCGAAGTGTTTCCAGAAGAGTTACCGGGAAACATGCCGGATAGAGAGATAGAATTCGAGATCAAGTTGATGCCGGGAGCGGCACCGGTTGCTAAGGCACCCTATAGAATGGCACCGGCTGAATTGAAGGAGTTGAAAGCACGGCTCAAGGATATGCTTGAGAGGAATATAATTCAGCCTAGTACTTCGCCTTGGGGAGCCCCAGTGTTGTTTGTTAAGAAGAAAGATGGTAGCATGAGGATGTGCATAGACTATCGAGCGTTGAATAATCTGACCATCAAGAATAAATACCGTTTGCCGAGGATTGATGATTTGTTTAACCAGTTGCAAGGCAAGAGAGTGTTTTCTAAAATTGATCTTAGATCGGGATACCACCGAGTTGAAGATCAAGGTAGCGAGATATACCAAAGACGACTTTCGGTACGAGGTATGGACATTATGAGTTCTTAGTTATGCCTTTTGGACTCACTAATGCCCCATCCGCATTTATGGATTTAATGCAGCGTGTTTTCATGCCATACTTGGATAAGTTTGTGATAGTGTTCATAGATGACATCCTTGTATACTCTAAGGATGAGAAGGAACATGAAGAACACTTAAGGATAGTCTTGGATACATTAAAGGAGAACCGGTTGTATGCCAAGTTCTCGAAGTGCGACTTTTGGTTGAATCAAGTGAGTTTCTTGGGTCATGTCATTTCGGAGATGGCATTAAGGTTGATCCCGCGAAGATTGAAGCGGTTGAGAAGTGGTCCGGACCGACTACCGTTTCGAGGTTAGAAGTTTTCTCGGTTTGGTGGCTATTATAGGAAGTTTGTACAAGACTTCTCAAAGATAGCTACACCACTTACCCGGCTCACTCAAAAGGATGTGAAGTTCGAGTGGACCGGTGAGTGTGAAGATGCTTTTCGGACGTTGAAAAAGAGGTTGACTACGGCCCCGTTTTGGCGGTTCCGGAGATCTTTGATAATTATGATGTCTACACGGATGCTTCGGGACAAGGTTTAGGTTGTGTGTTGATGCGGGGAGGGAAGGTAATTTCTATTGCATCCCGACGGTTGAAGGTGCATGAGAAGAATTACCCAACACATGACTTAGAGTTGGCGGCAGTAGTGTTTGCCCTAAAGACTTGGAGGCACTACTGTATGGAGTTAAGGCCGGGATCTTCACCGATCACAAGAGTTTGAAGTATTTCTTTACCCGGGAAAATCCGAATATGAGACAAAGGAGATGGCTGGAGTTCGTAAAGGATTATGACTTGGAGATTCGGTATCATCCGGGTAAAGCAAATGTAGTGGGCGATGCCTTGAGCGAGAAAACCGTGTTTGCGGTATCGAGTGTTGAAGACGTTGCGAAAGGTTAGATGGGTTGAGAATCCGAAGCTTTGATCGATTGAAGACCGACGAGTTTATGGCACCATTGTTAGCAAGGTCCGAGTTGATGGATGACATTCGGGAAAAGCAAGATGAAGACCCGGTGTTGGTTGACTTGAAGCGAGTTGCAAGGGAAAAGCCTACGGTTGGATATGTGTTAGATAAGAATGGCAATCTTTGGTACCGGGATCGTTTGTGTGTGCCTAAGGTTGGTGATTTAAGACAGAGAGTCATGGAAGAGGCACATAGGATTGCTTTCGCAGTTCATCGGGAGCTACTAAAATGTACAGAGACTTGAAGGAAAGGTTTTGGTGGCCCTCGATGAAACCGGAGATAGCCAAGTTCGTTGCGAGTGTGATACTTGCCGAAGGTTAAAGCGGAACATAGAAGACCGGGAGGAATGCTTAAGCCATTGGATATCCCGAATGGAAGTGGGATAAGATCACTATGGACTTTATCACCGGTTTACCTAAGACGAGAGGCGGTAATGATGCGATTTGGGTGATTGTGGATAGATTGACCAAATCCGCTCATTTCTTACCATATAAGGTCGATATGCCCTTGAAGAAAATGACGACACTATACTTGGATAATATAGTGAAGTTACACGGAGTACCTATCTCGATAGTTTCGGATCGTGATTCGAGGTTCGTCGATCGGTTTTGGAAAAGTTTACAAGCGGCTTTTGGAACCAAGTTGGATTTGAGTACGGCCTTTCATCCTCGGACGGATGGACAATCCGAGAGAACCATCCAAACACTTGAAGATATGTTGAGAGCTTGTGTGTTGGAAGTAGGTGGATCATGGGATGATTACCTACCGGTAGCGGAGTTTGCTTACAACAACGGTTATCATGCAAGTATTGGCATGCCACCGTTTGAAGCATTATATGGAAGAAGATGTAGAACACCATTTGTTTTGGGATGAAGTCGGGAAAAGACAAATCACCGGGCCGAATTGGTTGAGCAAGCTAAAGAAAGGGTTCGAATTTGGTCAAGAAGAATCGAAGGCGGCTCAAGATAGACGAAGAGTTGGGCGGATGTTAGAAGGAGACCTCTTGAGTTTGAAGTTGGTGAAAGAGTTTACCTACGAGCTTCACCAATGAAGGGAGTGAAACGTTTTGGACAAAAAGGAAAGCTAAGCCCTAGGTACGTTGGACCTTTTGAGATTCTAGAAAGAATTGGACCTTTGGCTTACGGACTCAAGTTACCGAGAATCCATGTCGAGAGTCCACAACGTGTTTCATGTCTCAATGTTAAAGAAGTGTTTGACCAAGACGGATATTGAGACTATGTTGATCCGGAGGGTCTCCGGGATAATCTTTCGTACGATGAGACACCGACCGAATTTTGGACCGGAAGGAAAAGATGATTAAGAGACGGTTGATTCCTTTAGTTCGGTGCAATGGAGCAATCATTCACCGGATGAAGCTACTTGGGAAGTTGAGGACGATATGATCGGCGAGTTCCCGAGATTTTATGGACTTACCGGGTATGTTTTAAGTTTCGAGGACGAAACTCCTTTAAGGGGGAAGAATGTAATATTCCGATTTTCGGGAAAGGGCGGACGTGTCATTTTGCGAAAACGAAATATTGGGTTCGGTTCCTTTTATTCAGAGTTTAAGTATTTGTTAAATTATATATGTATATTTCGAAATATATATATGTATATTATAAAGGAAGATAATAAGATCTTTATCCTTTTTTTGGGATTTATCTTATTATAAAGGGAGATAATAAGATCTTTATCCTTTTTTTGGGATTTATCTTATTATAAAGGAAGATAATAAGACATTTATCTTATTATAAAGGAAGATAATAAGATCTTTATCCTTTTTTGGGATTTATCTTATTATAAAGGAAGATAATAAGACCTTTATCTTTTTTTTTGGGATTTATCTTATTATAAAGGAAGATAATAAGATCTTTATCCTTTTTGGGATTTATCTTATTATAAAGGAAAATAATAAGATCTTTATCTTTTTTTGGGATTTATCTTATTATAAAGGAAGATAATAAGATCTTTATCTTTTTTTTTGGGATTTTCTATTTAAGGAGAATAAATCCCCACAATTTTTATAACCTACTAGAAATCAGATCTTCTCCACCTCCATATACTCTCTGCGTGTGTGAGCCACAAATTAGGGATGAGAGTTTTTCAATCGGCTGCTAAAGCAATTCTTGACGGTTTTCAGATCAGAGTAGATCGCCGGAATCGTTGTGAAGAAGGCAACGTTTTGATTGCAGAAAGTTGAAGCTTTGATAAGAGAAAGATCGGTTTTAGTCTTTGTTTCTACGAGTTTTCTTTGTTGGAATAAGATTGCTAAAGGTAAGAAGCTCTTCCTACAATCTAATTGTGGTTTATAGTAGAATAGATCATGTTTTGGATGCATATTGTATCAAGTTTTAAGCTTAGATGATGTTTAAGGATTAAGTTTTGTTTTGGATCTTAAAAGACATGTTTTCTAACTTGTTTTTCTTTGCTATAATTCATGTGCAAGATGTTTAGATTCGAGTAGAGACCGTTAAGGGTTGGAAAACAGGTTTTAGGGCTTTTTTGCGTAGGATGCGTACGCATTGGCTAGCAATGCGCACGCATTTACGATGGGATTGCTTAGAATAAGTGCGGCGGGGATGCGCACGCATTCCGAGTAATGCGCACGCATTGCCCCGGATTTCTATGTAATGTTGTTTTAAGCTATGTTTTGAATTTTAAACCTTAATTCATGATTAAATAACATTAATTGAATATGAACAAGCCCCGATTGAGTTTCGATTCGTTCGGTTAAAACACCGAATGTACTCTTAAAGGGAGTTGAAGTTCGGATCCGTCGGAAGGGCATGAAAGGGCTTGTGCTTTGATGAACTAGGGTTCATCAATGTCCGTGTAATTGATAGGATGTGATGTCTAGTTGTCTAAGTGAGGGAGTAGAGCGATAAGGGAGTATTATTCGAAAACACTTAGGTGACTAGTTAATTCACATTAATAATTACATAAGTGTAGTAAAAGCTAAAACGTCATCTATTCTTGGTTAGGCACTGATTCAAATCGGCGATGTGATACGTTCATAAAAGGTGGACAACACTACTGGCTCAAAAGGCTGAAGGGTAGTGGAGGAAATCCATCGAACGTATATGCATACCGGGGAGATCCCGGGACTACCGGTGCTAATCACCGTAGTTGGCAAGTATATCTCATGGTGGAATTTTCACCATGCATTGTGTCCTTGAGTAATGATGTAACAAAGATAAGCTAAGTTAGAAACGTATAGTCACGACGTGTCGATGGGCATGTAGTGAACCCTAGATCGAGTCGGTCTCAGTAAGGCAAATCTTTTAATAATAAACCTTAATTATATTGTAGCTTCTACTTCTTACTTTGTACATTGTACTTACCTCAAATGCATGTTTATTTATGTGTTTGGGGAGAGAAGACGAACGGGTAAATGATGAGTTAGAGGAGGACTTTGATGACGACGTTTGAGGACGCCGGAGTTGAAGACTTTGATTAATTATTATTCATTTCTTTATTTATTTCCTAGATTTGGATTATTATTGGATTTTGTAGTTTACTTTTAGTACTTTGGAATTCGTACAATTTTGGATTCGTTGGTTTTGTTTCGGATGTAATAACTTTACATTTCCTTCTCTAGTTCTTGAATTTCTATTCTGAGATGTTTGAAAAAAAATTACCCGAGTCTTTTTAGCTTCCGTTTGCTTTTATTTGATACGACGTAGTAGAGGCTTACGTGTAATATTATTTATTTAATATTATGCGTGCCGAACGTTTCGATTTCCGGATAAGGACTCGGTGTCCGGGAACGGGGCGTTACATTGATCGTGAAGATCGATGTTATTAAAAATGATTTTTTATTAATAATAGATTTTTAGAGAATTATATGGTATACAAGTAATGTAATTTAGTGGTTTTGTAAACAAAGACTTCCAAAATTAAAGGTTTGAATACATTAAAGAATGAAATCTTCCTCTCTTTTTTAGGAAAGAAATCTTCCTTTCAAAAAAGGAATGAAAATCATAATCTATAAACATTAATCATCATCAATAAATAATTTATAATTTACACAAATTTACCTAAACTGTATTCTAGTTTTTTTTTTTAAGTTAGAGCACTAAAAGTAGATACAATTAAACAAGACAAATCTATAAATAGTTATTTAAATTATCAAGATCAGGATTTACAAAATAATTTTTCCCAGTACAGTCTCTGTTAAAATTATTAAAAACAATCTATAAATTATGATGTACGTGAAAATACATATTCCCTATAAAGATTATACCTTATAACTTGCCTCACCTCAGGCAGGAGTCCAGAAACTGATTTGTCATTATGATCGCCGAGATAGATATACAGTGAAGTCCGGATATTTCCTTGTTTTGAGCTTGTATGGTGGATTGCTTGAGTCGGCACATGGATCATTATCTTCTGGACAAGACAGAGTTTGGCGGATGTTTGGAAGTCATTGTGCCGCTGCGTGTTCATCATTTTTTATGGCGGTGCCTGCAGGGCTGTTTGCCGATTAGGGAGCAGCTTGCCAAGCGGAATATGGGCTCGGGTCCTTGTTTGGCATGTGGCAGGGAGATGGAGTCCTTATGCCATGTTCTTTTTTATTCTGATTATGCTAGGGAGATTTGGGTAGCCTCGCCTTTTGGTAGTCAGCGAATGCAGTATGGATCGAATTTTAAGGAGTTTTTTTGGTGCGCTAGAGAACGCTACACCCCGGATGAGGTTTCCACCTTATGTCTGCTTCTCTGGAATTTATGGAAAGCCCGATGCATTGCGGTTTTTGATGATGTGCCTATTTATGCATCCCGTGTGGTTTCTGCAACCTTAGCAGGGGCGATGGAGTATCGTATGGCCGTCTGTACTTCTCACACAGAATCCGAGTAGTCTGCCCACCCGGTCATATGGAGCGCTCCTCCGGTGGGCAACTGGAAATGCAATTCTGATGCTTCTGTCACAGATTCATGTTCTGGCGTAGGTCTAATCTTCATAGATGCGCTCGGTTCAATTATTGCTGCATTTTCGTTCCACCTCGACCTTGGTATATGTCCTGAGACTCTGAAGATGCAGGCGATCATGATGGCAATGGAAGAGGCTATTCGCTTGGGACTTTCTGCAGTTACCTTCGAGACTGACTGTCTGCCATGTGTTCAAGCCTTACTACGACCGTCGGATGATCTGTCTGTCTTCAGCTGTTTAGCGCGTGACTGTCTTGTGCTCCTATCGTCCTTTGTTTCATCATCTTTTACATTTGTCAAGCGCACTGGCAATTTTCCGACGTATTTGTTGGCTAGGAATGGGCTAGGTCTTACTGGTCGTACTGTTGGGGCGCTTTCCTCCCTCATGATGTAATCTCCGCCGCTATTACGGATTGGGCTTAATAAAATTTCTTTTTCCTTCAAAAAAAGATTCTAATGCATTTACTATAAATACAGATTCAGTAAAATAAAGATATTAGACAAATGTTAAAAAGAAAAAATATAGAGATATAAATAAACACATTTGGACAAACAATATTCCACTACATTTCACATTTTCTCATACTCCATTACAGAAGAAAAACGAATTTGATCAAGATCGTAATTCTTTCACCATATTTTTTTTCTTTTCTTCCTTTATATTCTAACATCTTATTTGATATTTTTCCACTGTAAAAGTGTAAAACAATGCTTGGACTTTCTTTTGGGGTAGAAAGCTGTTGTTGATACATCAAGGGCTGTTTTTCTTGGAATGTTGTGATGCTCTGTATCTTGGAATGCCTGTTGTTTTGATGTTTAATTTTTTAGTACTGCTGGTAGAATGCTACTGCTTCTTTTGTGATGCTTTAAGGCTGGGATTGGAGGCTTTTGCTGGAAGGAATGGTTTAAAAGGCAAAATCATGGATGTTTGTCTTTGGCATGGATGTTTGGCTTTTGTTGGAGGCTTTTGCTGGAAGCAGGTGCTTGCACATTATGATCTCTTTTATCTAGCATTCCTAGCATCTGATTTCCTCCACAATGGGTTTTTCCGAACTAGGGTTCTAATGCTACCTCCAATGAGAGGTTTAAAGAAAAAATTCTAAAGCTTTACAAAAGGTTTTTGATCATTGGAGGAAGCTGAGTCAGCAATAGGTTTGTGCAATGGGTTTCTGCAGACAAACCGGTTGGAAGTCTGTCATTATTTTTTAAACTTGGTGTGGTAGAAAAAAAATGTTTTGCAACACTCAGATTCGTCTTTTGCAGGCAAATTGGGCAAAATTCTTGCTAAATCAATATTAAGGATGCAATCAAAAGTGTTAAGTGGATCACTCTTCCTCATAAAGTTAAGAATTTTTGTCATTATAATTTCTGTGTTTTTTGCATTCTTTGCACAGAAGTTATGTTCCTTTGAGCAATAAGTAAAAGCATGCCATATTGTATACTAAAAGGACACCAAGTCCTGGCTTCATTCTGTATTGGGAAGTAAGACTTTGATCTAGATACATTGTACCCACTTTTACACATCCACATCTCATGGTTTGCACAACATATAGATTATATCCATCCAAATTATGCCCTTACAAGATTCAGGTTCATTTCCGCAATTGATAGGGACAATGTGAAACAGAGTAAAATGGTTTTTAAGTCTTAAAAATAGAGAATTCGTTACAAGAATCGAAGCTAGTTATATTTCAGTAAGTTATACCTGAGGAACAATGTTCATTAAATCAAAAGAAATAGGAAACTAAACCAAAAGAGAAGTTCATACTACCAACCTACAAAGTTTAAACAGCTTCTTGGCTACTCATTCTGAAAACAAATCCTCATCAAAATGGAGAAAAAAAAAAACAAAGTATAATTTCAAACTCAAGGAGTGGATTCATCACCAAACTCTCTAATCCAATTCGTGCAAAACGGTTCACTTGCCTCTTCAAATCTCAGTTTCTTGTTTCTATGCAAAATCCCAAACAACACAAAGCTAGCAATCAAAACAACAATGACATGACCAATGAAGATCAAATGCATCAATGCCATGCCCCTTAGTTCGTCTTCATCAAGCTCACATTTCGATTCAGCGTTTCCCTGATTACTTATCACTGCAATCTTACCACATCCTTTTAAACCAAATGTATCTGTATAGAAAGATAAACCAACTTGCAAAACCCACGTTCCTTTCAAAACAAGCCCAGATGACAACAAAAAATCCGCGAAAAATGCCGTTGGACTAATGGATAAATACAAGCAACAAGCAGCACAAACAAGAGCTAATCCACCCAGAATTTCATAACCTACAGAGCCAATGCCAATGATTCCATTCCCATTCATGTAATAATCAATCAAAAAACAAACCCCACCACTTATGAACACAAAATTCTCGGGAACATGACAAAGATCCAAACTTTCCTTCAAAACAATGAGAATTATGAGAGCCCAGAAAAGCAAAATCACAAAAGATTGCTGCAAGAATGAGAATCTATAAGTGGGGTGTCCAGAAACTGCTAGGAAAAGAAAAACATGGGAAAAGGAAGCAATTGGTAAGGCAATAAGAAAGATGTAGATATCCAAGTTTTTCCATTTGGGCTCTGAGAAATGCCATGCTTTTGATCTGTATTGAGATGGGTTGGTGAGGAAAAGAGAAAGAGTACACAAAAGACGGCGAGTTCCTACTGTGAACAGAAAAATGAATGCTGTAAAAAGGGTAGCAAATGATACCATTTCTTGATTTCTGCAGTGATTCGCTATGTGTTTTTTTAGTGAATCAAGAGTGTGTGATTGAATTTGCAGGATGTTAAAGAGAATCTGAATCAATGGAGCGTTGAAAATTAGGAATTGCTAAGCATGTTTTGATCAAGAAACTTGACAAAGAGATGTAGACTTTTCTCAACTGTTTTTTTTTTTTTTTTTTTTGGAGAACTTTTCTCAACTGTTAATACCATTTACATCTCAAAATTACATCAGAAAGTACTAATTGTTTGATGGACCTATAAATGGGTCAATATCAACCCAAACTATTGGTGTGTATATACATATGGTTAATTTTATTGTCTTGTTTTTGTTCGTTTAATAAACGAACATAATAATATGTTTAAGTTTCATTCGTTTAGTTTTATAAACAAACAAATACGAGTTTATACGAGTCGAGTATGAATTTATTAATAGATAGCTCAGAGTATATGGAATCTGACCATGATCATTGTGAAGAAGTTGATAAGATTAAAACTGACAAAGGATGTCTGTCTCATTTCTCAAATCAAGAAGTGCCAAATGTTTAAAAATATCAACTAAAATGAATAGCTTGAAATGAGTTTCCATTGCACTACTGTATCTGGAAGACAACAGAAAAGATGAAACAATAGAGTCACAAACTCATCCTTTTTTGTGTCTTTTATCTGGTATCATGTTACTATTTTGCCACTTTTATTTGAACTCTTCTAACAATGCCATTTGCCAACATTTTAGAAAGCCTTCAGAAGATTCCACTCAAAATATATTATGGTATTCGACCATTTAAAAAATCGATACTAGACCCTAAAATCGACTTTTAAACGGTCAAATGCGGCCACAATCAACCGTTTCAAAGTCTTGTATGTGATGCTAAAGAGTAAAGAAAGTACTGATTTTACAAAATATATGCGATTAACTGGAGCTAATTAAAACCATGTGAAAAGCTCTCTGTTTCATAAAAAACGTGTACACAAAACTACAGGAATGCAGCACCAACTAATGTTGCAAAAAAAGCAGTAAATCTGAAATATATGACCAATACAATTTCATATAAATCTCATTGCATCATGGAAAAAGAAAACAAAGGGCGAATTCATCAACCTTTCAAGGCTAAAAAAACTGCATGGATTTCATAATATAAGATCCAAAAAAAGCAGGACGGTTCAGACACTGTATCGGCTTTTTGTTGATCTTTCCCTTTTGGAATCATCCTGTGCAAAAAGAAAACAGTGAATTGTTGTAGGAGATCTTATCGTTGACGTGAAGATGATATACATGAACTTTTAAGGGAGTTAATACCATTTACTTACATGAAAACTGTAGGAGATCTTATCGTTGACGTCAATGATTTCCTTCCACTTCTTTCCAATGCTCATCTGCATCAAGATTCATGAATTTTCTTTTAATATTCAAGCTTGACAGTAAAACGCAGTTCCTCAGTCAATTAGTTGCAGAATACTGTCCAGTAAGGCGTGTTAGTGCAGTTTTTAGACCGGGGGGGGGGGGGGGGGGGGGGTGTGTGTGGTGGGTGAGTGGGTGTTGTAATGCCAGGTGATTTACACTCATGAAGTGTGTTACATGAAACAAACTGATTATTGGAGTTGATTTCCTTAATATATTGTGTATTTAAAAAAGCCAAAAAGACTGAAATTTTCTGAAATTCCAAGCACATTAATTTTTATTTGACCGGCCTATCTTCTTTCTATAAGCAAGCTCCTGTAGGCCGGTCAGTCCCTTTAGGTTTGAACATTTTTGGGGATCAACCATTTTACCGGCTTTTCACTCCTCTGTTGAGCATTAAGTATCCTCTACATTTAGAGAACGTTTAGTGCATTTGAGGCAGAAAAATGAATATGAAATGAGGAAATACATGTCAATCACAAGCGAGATGAGTAACAAAACAGCAAGATGAAGACAGCCATTGCCTTGCGGCCAAAGAAAAATCAATGTGCCATGCAACAGCAAGAGAGTATATGACTGCATACATTGACCTAAAGACCACTTTAATTAAGCCATAAAGACCACTTCAATAGGCTCAAAACGTTTTCATTTCACTCCGAATGAGGTTATAGTGAAGTCAAGTGCAACTCTATCCAAGTTTCCTTAGCAAACGTTTGTCACATCGTCCCACTACGGGCCACTACGGTACTCATTATCACGAAAAGTAGATCTTAATCGGGTAACTTATGGAATATTATATGTCACGGCAACACCTCAGCCAGGGTATAAGCCCATGACCACCTAAAACTCCATGACTAGCTTTCTGACAATAAGGTTACCAAGGACAAGGATCAAGCGCTTACCGTTGTACTAAAACCAATTGGTGTTAGTAAAGGTGCTACTTTATTTCTTAACACGATACATTTCTCTAGTTTTTCTGCGCCTTAGTCGAATCCTCTTACTCTTGAGGATGCTGGTACACCCCAACAGGGATAGATCATGGCGCATGATAGATGTGCTATAAATAAACGTAATATCAAATACATCTATACACCATAGACACGTACACATAAATAAGCTGAATATTTCCCAGACACAGAAAGGCAGGATATTTATAAGTACAAGTTCATTTTCCCAATTAAGGCAAAACAAAAGGTTGTAGCAAAAAAGCTTTAGCCAAATCCCCCACAATATACAAGTAAATAAAAAGGATAAATTTACAATATAAATCAACTCCCAAGGTAAATTGAATGACAGATAAGAGATATATTGAAATCCTGACATTAGACTGTCACGACAATCAAGGAAGAGGAGAAATACAACTACTATGGAACAAAATAAAGTGGAAAACACTAAAAAGCTAAAGACATCAGTGATTCACAAGAAGACGCAAAGATCGCTTAAATTTTTTTTTTTGGATGTTTATCAGACAATATGAATCAAAGAAACAACAGATAGGTGATAACCTGTTGAGCCTCATTGCTTGCAGTCCTTGTCCAGAGCGAAAGTTTGTCTTGCCTTTGGCGAACACTAGCAACCACTCCACAAATTTCATCAGCCTCGTCAAATTGCTCACCGATCAAAGCCATCAGCTATCATTTAAACAATCATCGATCAAACAAACAAACAAAGAAGCCAACAACAAACATCGCAATCCAAAGCTCAACATTATAGACCTTTACTGAAGAAAGACAAGTTCCTTACAGTTTCTAGCCACATGCTTTCTAGATTAATCTTCCCTTTGCTAGCAACAGTCCACTTTCCACCATTTGCACACTCGGGATCTTCCCATTTAGGCTCCACCCCAGCCTTGAATAGGTGAAATTCTGCATTTATTGCCGGCAACTTACTGGGTTTCAAAATCTGATCATACAAACTGTCACGAAACATATGCGTCAGCAGACACTCGATACAAACACTATCAGTCTTTCAACTAACGCATAGAATGTAACAAAAATTTCATATACTGCTGAAGCTCATGACACACACATAACAGTATGTATACAATCACATTAACCTTTTCACATGTAAACATGTATATACGCATATACATACATGGTAAATATCTCATAGGAGAAGAACAATTCCCATAAAGCACAACAGAGACCCATTGAAGAAAAGGGATCCAGATAGCCAACCCCACCTACGTGGGAGCAAAGCTCGAGCGTTTTTCTTGTTGCTGTAATAAACAGAGCATTATATAGAACCAGAACCGACAAAGCATCCTTAACAACGCTACTTTCTGTTCCATTTTAGCTTATCTTTTAGGCATATGTGCGCATACAAACACATATATACATCGTTTACGTTTTTCCGATCTTCTAAACGTTGATTCAAAACAAAAAAAAAAAAAACAACCTTGCTAAAACATAAAATAGCTCAAAAAAATCGATATATAACTATGAGTTGAATATTAATGGAGATTTGAGATCGGAAATTCACCTCCAAAATTCTTCAACCGTGTCGAACGTATAGAGCTTGCGGAGGGAGCTGCCCCAAGCGGCGCCTGGTTGTTTGGGCTTAGATTGGTTATCAAACCAAAACGACCACTGTTTATCTAGCTTATGTGACTGCTTAGGTACAGTCTCCGCCGGAACGGTAACATCCTCCGCCGGAGCTGCCTCTACCACGGGCGTAGGTTCGGTTGCCATCTGTCTCTCTCTCTCTCTCTGTTTATCTTCCGGCCGGTGTTTTTCTCCGTTTGCAAAAGGTCGAGCTTTGTGTGTAATGGCCGAACGAGTGATTACAGTTTACAGGTTAGTTAGTTATGGTTTTGGGCCTGGTAGATGGGCCGCTTGTGCAATATAGGTGGAGTGATTCGGGCTTATTAGAGCCCAAACAAAATGATACAACTCGAATCTGCATCCAATAAAGCCTCGAGTCCAGAAAAAGAAAAGAAAAAAACGGTTTTATTGGCACATCGAAATTGCTTCCGTGTTTTCTTTTCTTTTTCGTGATTTTATTTTTGTAAGACATCGTAAAATTATTTTTATGTCAGAACGTCAATGTCATTGATGTTAATATAATCATCATCGCTAGTGACGTTCTTTTTACTTCAAAAACGTCATTGCCACTTACTAATTCATTATCGTTCCCGTTATGTATGGAAAACGTTGTTTGCATTGTCGTTACATGTTTAAAGTACTCTCTTCGTCTCAAAATATAAGTTAATGTATTTCTTTGGGTTTGTCCAAATATATAAGTCATTTTATAATACCAATGAAATATTTATTACTATTTTATCTATTTTACCCTTATTTTTTTTTCCAATTCAATCATTTTTCATTACTTTATCGCTAATGTATTAATTATTGTTAAATAGTACTTTAGTCACTTTTGACATTCATAATTTATTAATCTTCGTGATGACTTATATTTTAAGACAAATAACATAGTCTTTTAATGTACTTACTATTCGTGGTGTCCCCAGGACGGATTTAGGAAGCCAAGCCCCTGGTTTCCATTTTCGGTACACAAAAAATGTACATAATTCAATTCAACACAATAGTCGTCTTAATCAGTCCATCCGAGTATACAAATATAGTCCACTATCCACTATCCCACTCAAGGGTGGAGGTATATATATCAACGTGGGTCACGCGATCCTACTGAGATCTGGAAAAAAAATAGTATAAAAAAGATGTAATTTTGTTGTTAAAAATTTAAAAAGTGTCGTCTTGTAAAAGAAATGTAGTTATAGGATTCGGTGAGTCCACCGAAACAAATTTTCGGAACAAAAACCTCCAATGACTCCACTAAAACATATTTCTAGATCCGCCCTGACTCCGCTCAGACATCAAATTATGGATCCGTCAATCAACGTCACAATAAATAATCAAACCTCATACAACTGCTATGCTCGTAGCATATATTTATCACGGTGTGATAAACACGATAGATGTTGTATAAAGATTTATTTTTGTATTTAGAAAAGGGGGTGATGAATCACACCTTTGATAGTATACGTGTCGAGAAAAGGGAAAGATAGAAGTGCGTGAAAGAGATGATCCCCAGACAGAATGGAGGAGACACTTAGCATGTCCGCCACGAGGATTGCATGCCCCGTAACATTCCTTCCATTTATCATGTCACACCGCACCGCACACTTCCTCTCCTTAATTGCAGCAGCTGAGATCGAAAAAATAATTGTGAAATTCAAGTAGCTAGGGAAGAAGAAGTAATTAAGAAGGAGAAATTAATTAGCTATGTCAAGTGATCAGAGTGACAAGACTGTGTCCATGTCGACGGTGGCTCCTCTGGCCCCGATAACGATGGAGCGCCGGGTTCGAACTGATTTGGAGACTTCTATCCCTAAACCTTGTAAGTCTTAATTTTTTTATTTATTTGTACTATGTGAATATTCAATGGTCTAAGAATCACAATTTAGTACAACGGGAAATTGAAAAATCAGGCTTCAACTTGCAAAAGAAAAAGTTTATTTAAAAAAAAAAACTGTTTTTAGGTAATAGGAAATATTGTGTAAAAATAATAGAGTTAAACAGATTTTACGATAATATTATTGTCATTAAAACTCTTTACGACAATATTATTATCGTTAAAAGATTTTTTACCATAATATTATTATCGTTTTACTTGAAAACACATTTTTTTTTACAAGTTGGGTGTCTGACGGAGCCTGATTTTCTAATTTCCCAACTGCATCTGTACCCATGTGAGTCTTCTTTTGCTGTTGGCATCAAGCTCTTGGCTTTGCCATTCACCATTGGAGCATCTTGTGTTTGATGAAATGCATGAACCACCTTCACATGTTTGTGAATTGAAGTTTCTGTAGTATGCTGTAAAGGTCGCTTTTGACCAATCAGTTTTCACAGTTGGCAATCCATAGGCTTGAGTATACCCCCTATAATCTATTGATTCTGCATGCTTGAATACTTTTATTGGTGTGTTATCGATCCACCATGAATATAATGTGTTGGACTTTAAGTAAAACACCTCAACCCTAAAGAACAAGACAGAAACTTTGTAAACATTCTGCGGTTCAGTTTTAATGGATGACTAAATTGTAATAGGTGGTTCCAAGAATTTTGAAAAATATCGGATATGAGTTAGGAGGGTATATGTTTAAAATTTTGAAAATCTAATTAAAGATTGGTGGTATTTACTTACTTTTGTACACGGTTCTTCATTTCACATATCGGAGTTAATTATCTATATATGTGTATATCAACATATACTAATCCCGTATCCAACTTTTGAAAAGCACTAATTCGCCTCTAGGTGTGTATCTCAAGTATCTGGTGCGTATCTGTGTTGGACACAGTACTTTCAGACATAAGACAAAAAGTATACATGTATCATTTTCAAATGAGTATCCGTGTATCATTTTCGAATGAGCATCCTATATTTTTAAAAAATCACGTATCCATCTGTCTTGGTCCTATTTTATAATAAGCTTAGCTTGAGTTGAGGCCAAAGATTGAAGAAAGTGGGATGAGTGGAAAAATAGAAAATAAACAATGAACTGAAATATTGAGTTTATTAACTTTCAATCTCAGATGATATTACAATTGATCAATGATCCTGTATATAAAGCCTAAAGCCATGCGGCTTGATCACAACTTTAAATAAAAGATAAGCTCTACTTCTAGATAATTTATCACTTATTTAAATAATGTCTATCACTTATTTAAATAGTGCTTGATTTAAATAATGTCTTTCACTTATTTAAATAATGCTTGAGATAAATACACCTAACTTAATCACCTTTTTCTCTTTGAACAAATAACCAAAGTGTCATCCTAGTCACCACTCCTTATCACTCCACACCTTATCACTCCAGCACATCATGTTTGTCGGATTTTGTGTGTTTTGTGTTGGTGCCTTGCATTACTTCCTCAAGAGCATTTTGAGCTGCAGCTGAATGTTTAATACCCTCCCTCAAAGTTGGCCGGGGGAGGAGGCCAAGTTTGGGCGAGCAGAAGATGTGGGTGGCTTTCGACATAGGTTTGGTGAAGATGTCGGCAACCTGAGCTGCAGTAGGGATGTGCTTGGTGACAAGTTGACCTCGGGCTACCTGTTCGCGGACAAAATGGTAATCAAGCTCGATGTGTTTACTCCGAGCATGAAAGAAAGGATTGACGGACAAGTAAAGGGCGCTGAGATTATCACAGTAAAGAACCGGCGGATGTTGGACTGGAAGACCTAGGTCGTTCAAGATGAAGGTCAACCAGGTCAATTCAGCAGCGGTGTGAGCCATGGAGCGATATTCCGCTTCTGTGCTTGAGCGGGAGACTGTGTGTTGTTTTTTGGCGCACCAAGAAATCAAATTGGATCCCAGAAATGTGCAATATCCGGTGGTGGAGCGGCGGGTTAACGGGCAGCCGGCCCAGTCTGCATCCGAGTAGGCAGAGAGTTGCAGAGAGCTATTGGAGGCGAGAGAGATGCCTTGGGAAATGGTCCCTTTAACAAAGCGAAGGATGCGGCGAACCCTGTGTGAGATGATGAGTAGCGAGGGCTTGCATGAAGCGAGAGACAAAGTTTACACCGTATGCTAGATCCGGTCGAGTAAGTGTGAGGTATTGTAGAGCTCCAACCAAGCTTCTGTACAGTCTGGGGTCTGCAAGAGGAACTGGTGTGTGTGGATGCTTCAATTTGGAGTCCAATGGGGTGGAAATTGGTTTACAGTCCAGCATCTGAGCTCGTTCAAGTATGGTGTGGGCATAATGAGACTGGGAAAGGTGTAGTCCAATGTTGCTGTGTTGAACCTGTACGCCAAGAAAATGGTGCACAGGGCCTAAGTCCTTCATAGCAAACTCTTTGCTGAGGAGAGAGATGAAGGTGTCCACACATGATGCAGTTGAACCTGTCAAGAGGATATCATCTACATAGAGCAGCAAAACTAGCACTTGGTGGTTAGTTTGACAGATAAATAGAGATGGATCAGACAAGCTACATTTAAAGCCATAGCACAAGAGAAAGGTACTAAATCAATCAAACCAGGCCCTGGGGGCCTGTTTCAACCCATATAAAGCCCTATGTAGTTTGCAGACATGATTAGGGAATTGTGGATCAATCATACCAGGAGGTTGATCCATGTAGATGTCTTCGTTGATATAACCATGTAAGAAAGCATTTTTTTACATCTAATTGCTTGATAGGCCATTTAGAATGTAGGGCAACACAGAGAACCAATCTGATGGTCCCTGGTTTGATTACAGGGGAGAAAGTTTCCAAATAGTCTATACCATCTATTTGATGATACCCTTTGGCCACAAGTCTGGCCTTAAGTCTATCTAGCATACCATCAGCCTTGAGTTTAGTTTTGAAAACCCATTTAGAGCCAATAATGTGCATGTGAGGTGTCTTAGGTACTAAGGTCCAGGCCTTATTGGTAGCTAGAGCAGCTAGTTCTTCCAACATGGCATTTTTCCACCCAGGGTGTTTCAAGGCAGATTTGACTGAAGTAGGTTCTGGTGGAACATGGGTGTAGGACAGCTGGAGGGCATATTTAGGATTGGGTTTGAAGATCCCATGTGTGATCTGGTAGTTATAGTGTTGGTCTCAGGTTCAGGTGAGGATATGGGGGTTTCTGGATGTGGTGAGTGTATCTGAGGACTTGTTGGTGCTGCTGGAGGTGTAGGAGGACTGGTTGGTGATTCAGGGGATGTTATGTGCTCTGAATCCCCTGAGAGTGGTGCAGTCTCATAAGTTGTGTCCTGTGGGGGACTTGTTGGTGATCCAGGATCCGGCATGTGGTATGAGTCCTCTGAGGGTGGTGGACTCTCAGAGGTTGTGGTAGGTTCGGAGTTGATGTGGGGTGTGTGAGGATGAATCAGGTTGGGGTGTGTCTTGTGGTGTGTTTGGTGCTTCAGGTGCAGCTATGATATGTGAGTTTGGTGGGTCTGTGTGATGGTTTTGTTCATATGGCATGGGGGTATTAGTGGTAGGTGGGTCAGATTTGTGAGGGATCTAGGATTTAAACACATCTTCTATATATGAGGGTTTGACAGGGGAGTTTTTGAGGTGGTATTTGTAGGGCAGTGAGGTTTCATCAAAGTTACATGTCTAGAGATGTAGGTTTTTCTGGTTGGAGGATGATAACATTTGTAACCTTTATGTTGGTTACCGTAGCCTATGAAGACACATGGTATGGTTTTAGGGTCAAACTTGTTATTTTTTGTGTCCCAAGTGTAGGGGTAACATTTGGATCCAAACACCCTTAGAGAGGCATAGTCAGGTGGAGTCTGGTGCAAAATCTGATAGGGAGTTTCAAAGTTTAAAGCTGAGGTAGGTAACCTGTTCATTATATAGACTGCAGTTGCAAAGGCTTCTGGCCATAGATAAAGAGGGGTCCTGCTGTGGAAGAGCATGGTTAATCCTAACTCCCTTATTGTCCTATGCCTCCTTTCTACAGACCCTGTTTGTTCTGGTGTGTGTGGGCAGGAAATGTAGTGCAACATCCCTTTGTTTAAGAAGTGCTCTTTTAAGGGATTGTTTATGAATTCTACTCCTCCATCTGAATGAAAGATCTTTATCTGTTTGTTAAACTGGCACTGAACATATTTTTCAAAAGCAAGATAAGTATTGAAAAAATCTGACTTGTGTTTTAGTGGAACTAACCATGTATATTTGGAAAAATCATCAACAAAACATGCATAATAATAGAATTTTCCTAAGGAAACAACTGGGGCTGGCCCCCAAAGTCACAGTGTATCAAATCAAATATGTCCTTGCTTTTTATGTTTAGAATCATAAAAAGGGCAGCTTATTTAAATTCCCTATCTGACAACTTTCACAGATCTGATCTGTGTTTATTTTTCCTAACACTTGAATGAGTCCTTTATTTTTTAACCGTTGAACTGCTGCTAATTGAGAGTGTCCTAGTCTTTGGTGCCATGTCTCTACTGTTCCAGCTTTGAATGCATTGTTAGAGTAGAGGCGTAGGTGTCTTGGACCAAGTGTATAGATCACCTGTCCTTCTCCCTGTCATCAGTGTAGTTCCTGTTTCCTTTTCCTTCACATTAAAACCATGATTAGTGAATTCACAGCTTACAGGAAGCTGATCTGTGAGTTGTCCCACTGAAAGGAGATTTTTCTTTAAATCTGGAACTAACAATACATCATGAAGTGGAGCTGTTTTGTTGGTTTTTGTGAGACACACCTTCCCAATTCCATGTATGGGAAGGTGTGTTCCATTTCCAATAATAACGAATCACTTCACTTTGTAGGGTTTAATGTTTGAGAGCATACCGAGTTATGAGCCATGTGATTTGAGGCTCCGTGTCCATGGTCCATTCAGTGTCTGCTACTGAGTTGTCTAGTGTCAGGGCTGCAAGTGCTTGTGGAAGAGTGTTTGCCTCTTGATCAGTCTTCTTTGGCACCCACCAGCAGACTTTGGCAATGTGTCCTGGGACTCCACAGTATTGGCAGGTCTCATTTTTGTACATCTCTCTTTCTGCATTTGTCATCTTCCTTTGTCCTTTAGGTGGTCCTCTCCTATTTTGATTTCTGGAATCAGGCTTGTTTTTCTGGGCTTGAAACCCTCTTCCATATGAATCAAACTTGGAGTTGTTATCTGTGTTCCTTCTGTTTCCTTGGTTTTGTTGTGTTTGTCCATAAAAGGCCATCTGTGGGGTGGTTGTCAGATTTTCTGGATCACTGTGTGCATTGAGCCAGGTCCTTCTTTGATCGAAATTCTGGACTTGTGATACTAGTTCTTGATAAGTAGGTCTGGGGGGTTTCAACATAGTTGTTGTGAAGGTCTCATATTTGGGACCAAGGCTGGTGAGAAGGTAATATACCTTATCTGAATCTGGAACTGACTTACCTATGGCAGCCAGATTATCACATAAACCTTTGAAAGTTCTGATGTGTTCGTTTATTGACACACCATCTTGTTTTCTTAGATAGGTAATCTGCTGTTTTAGATTAAACCCCCTTTCCTGGGAATCTTGAGCATAAGCATCTTTTAGGGCATTCCAAACTGCCTTTGCTGTGTCCAGGCCAATTACTATACTGAGGGATTCCTCAGATAGTGACCCAATGATCCAACCACGCAGCAATCTATCTGCTTTCCTCCATTTGAGATAGTCCTCTGTGAGAGTTTACTCTCCTGTTGTTGTTGTTGATGCATCTGTAGCACCTGTTGTGGCACTCTGTGTTCAATGTGGCAGCATATTTGGCAGGTGCTGGTGTTTCATCAGTTAGGTGTCCCACTAGATCCTGACTTTCTGCCATGAAAAGAGCTTGCTCACGTCATAAGGGGTAATTCTGAGAGGTAAGCTTCAGGGAGATGAAGCTACCTACGTTCAATGAAAGTGTTGACATGGCGTTTGCAGCGTTCTTCTCTGATACCAAGTTGAAAAATAGAAAATAAACAATGAACTGAAATATTGAGTTTATTAACTTTCAATCTCAGATGATATATAAAGCCTAAAGCCATGCGGCTTGATCACAACTTTAAATAAAAGATAAGCTCTACTTTAAATAATGTCTATCACTTATTTAAATAGTGCTTGATTTAAATAATGTCTATCACTTATTTAAATAATGCTTGAGATAAATACACCTAACTTAATCACCTTTTTCTCTTTGAACAAATAACCAAAGTGTCATCCTAGTCACCACTCCTTATCACTCCACACCTTATCACTCCAGCACATCATGTTTGTCGGATTTTGTGTGTTTTGTGTTGGTGCCTTGCATTACTCCCTCAAGAGCATTTTGAGCTGCAGCTGAATGTTTAATAGGATGTACTAAATAGAAATTGATGATTAATAAATTGAAATTTGTATATCTGAACATAAATGTTTAATCTGTCTGGATTCAGATATGGCAAGAGGGGTGTCTACCCCTGATATGGAGCATCCTTATGGGACACCAGGGCATAAGCATGAGAACTTGAGTGTCCTTCAGCAGCATTGTGCTTTCTTTGACCAAGATGACAACGGGATCATTTACCCTTGGGAAACTTATGCAGGTACTAAATCTCTTATCAATGAGGATCGATTGTCTTCTTTAATTTTAACATTTTAGTGCTATGTTTTATCATTCGAGAAGGAGGAGGATCGTGCGTGTTTTAGTTCGACATTTCCCCTTAATTGTGTTTTTATATATAGTTGGTTAACATATGCCCGCAAGTTTATAGGATTCAGACAGATTGGCTTCAATATGATTGCATCCCTTGTTTTTGCACTTTTCATCAATGTGGGCCTCAGCTATCCCACGCTTCCCGTAAGTTCGTTCTGCCTTTTTGTTTAGAAACAATTAATACTTAATGATACCGTCACAACAATACTGACACTACAAATATCATACCATCATAATGTGCATATGATATATGGATAGGGGTGGATACCTTCTCCTTTTTTCCCAATATACTTGTCCAACATCCACAAGTGCAAGTATGGAAGTGATTCTGGAACATACGACACCGAAGGCAGGTTAGTGAATATCAGTATGTATACCGTCACATTAGAATATATATGGTTCGGTTATAACACGGTTATCAGTCATATATATATACACATTTATGTCCTACGATTTCAGGTACATGCCAGTGCATTTCGAGAACATCTTTAGCAAGTATGGTACTACGATGCCTGATAAGCTTTCTCTACGAGAAATTTGGGCATTGACTGAAGGCAATCGATTGGCATTCGATCCATTCGGGTGGTACGTATGTCATATATAATTAGGAGCTTGTTTGTACGTACATGTGTCGTGTTACTGTTACTAGCTAATATTGTATTCAATTGACACGTGCGGTTTTTTCCTGAACTTTTCTCAGGATTGCAGCAAAGGGAGAATGGCTGATACTTTATGTTCTTGCAAGGGACGAGGATGGTTATCTGTCGAAAGAGGCGATTAGACGTTGTTATGATGGTAGCTTGTTTGAATACTGTGCTAAACTGAATATGGGAGCAGGAGCTCAAGGCAAGATGGAGTGAATTGAAGCAACCTTACTTGTTCGTAGTGCGTGATTCGGCTCACGCCCAGCCCCTTAATCGTCTTAGATTGTGTAGCTTTGTTGGGTCTTACTATCTATATATATATATATATATATATATGTGGACTAGTAGTGTTGTCGTGGCCTTGTATTAGTGTAGATGAATTTGGGTTGTCACCTCATTTAGAATTTGATGTATTCCATAACGTACCATATATATGTGAACTTGTTTCCTAGCTAGATGATGATCCTATAATATAAGTGATTTCCTAGATGCATATATAAACATGTTGAGAGGCGCCATCACAACATGGGTTGTGGTCGTAGCATTTCTCAACGTCTAATGCATTATTCATGTTCTTTTTTATTAATGAGCGATCTACATGCACAATGCACAACGGTTGTATGCGGCACAATGAGTCACACACATTTGATTATAATGT
Organism: Gentiana straminea; assembly: GCA_036785695.1. Classification (NCBI taxonomy): domain Eukaryota; kingdom Viridiplantae; phylum Streptophyta; class Magnoliopsida; order Gentianales; family Gentianaceae; genus Gentiana; species Gentiana straminea. The sequence goes on from JAVUPR010000348.1 coordinate 1,669,885, forward strand.
GTCAAATCACCATCAATAGATACTAAATTTATGTGTATTTAGTTTTGCATATCATTACATGTTTGTGACACCTTGAAAAATTTCTTGAAAATTTCCTCTATTTATCGATGGGGTACCTGAGTAAATTTCAAAGATCGAATGAGGATATAACTAATGTTCGAAGATCGAGTGATGATACCAATAATGTTCATACATATTTTACCAAACGTCTCTTAGTGTTTGACACACCCTACTCGATCGGGTCATGGTCCAACCCTGGTACATGTACGTATAGCCGTACTTACATACGTAAGCTTTGTAATTAACTCATGAATCACAATATCTGTCATAACTTACTTTTTACATTAATAATCATGTTATGAAATATGTTAAAATATGTTTTATTTTTTTTTATCAAACTGATGATGTAAAAGTTAATGTGCTGTGACGTCAGTTATTATAGCCCTAAATTTTTTGTTTTTTTTATACAACATATATATACATTCCACCTAACATTCCACCTGATATTTCATGCCGTTTGTTTACTCATTGAACTATTCACTTGTTAATAAAGTTAGATTTATGGGATGATTTATCACGCCTCGTTAGTATGTACGTACCTGTCGTGAAGTGCATCCAAAAGATGATGTATAAGTTAAATTTTGCCACAACACATTTTTTTCATCCTCGATAATGTCACAATAAAATGGACACAACATTGTACACAACACACTTTGGGGCCATTGATTAGTATGTGGGGCCTATTGAATCATATGAGTCTCAAATAAATCAATGGTTTAAAAAATTTGTTGTGGCACAATCATTTTTCACCATCGGTATATCATTGCGTGTGGCCGGTTGGTTTTTATGGGTCCCACAAAGATAAATAGTGTAAAAATGTATTGTGTCATTTTGTTGTGAACAAACATTTCATGCCATCGTAATCAATGTTGTATCGCGAGTACTGATACGTGCATAACGGAAAACACAACCAAATCTACTATCATTGATCATGATGAAAGTACATCATAAGGAATTAATGGGGCATATATCAAAGGTAGGGATTTTGTTGTATCGCTAGTTGTGACACAATTATTGTGTCTCTATCATTACTAGATCTCGTATAATAAGTGTGTTATGTATTTCGTTGTGATGGTACTTTATGAGAAACGTAAAAATGTTGTTATCACAATGCTTATGTCACAAGAGGTGAACCACACAATTTAATTTTACATCATTCATCATTACTTATGATTCATCGATCACGATGTACTCGTTAATCATAATCAATGATTCAAAAGTGTATCGTACCTCTTGTTGTGACACAACCTTTATCATAAGTGTATCATTTTGTTATTGTTGTAATGATGATGTTACTATCATAACAGCTGTGACACAATATATTTTTACAGATATGATATTGTCACAATGGGTATGGAGGATAGACAATGCATGCACGCAGTAAATTTCTATAACCATATCCCATTTCTCTCTACGTAATTTCCAAGAGGTGTCCTCCTGTTTTAATCTTTTTATCAAATCACTACCAATTTTCTAATATAAATTCATTTGAAATTAAACTAGGGAATGAAGAAGTAGAAGAAGACGAAGAAAGCAGAGTTCTTTCAGTTAATTCAGCCATGGCCCCCCCAACTCCAAGCGATGATCAGATTGAAGAGATTGTACCTTTGTCCACGTTGGCAGCCGATGAGATCACTGATGATGACAAGACTGTGTCCATGTCCACGGTGGCACCTCTAGCTCCGGTGACTACAGAACGCCCCGTTCGAACCGATTTAGAGACTTGTATCCCTAAACCCTGTATGTTTTTATTTACATTTTGATGTTTCTGATCGAGTTTGAAGTTTCACTACACCGAAACCCAAAAGAAAGCCGTACCGTATTTTGAAGTTTAATTTGTCTGAATTAATTCAGATATGGCAAGAGGAATGACTCCTATTGATATGGAGCATCCCTATGGAACTGAAACAGCAGCAGGGAAAAAGCATGAGAATTTGAGTGTACTTCAACAGCATTGTGCATTCTTTGATCAAGATGATAATGGCATCATTTACCCTTGGGAGACTTATGCAGGTATATATTTAATTATTCTTTTATCAATAACGATATATAGTTTTTTTTTCTTTTTTTTTTTTTCCCTTCAACATTTTCATTTGTAGTGCTATGTTTTGTCATTAGTGAATGAGCATTAATTAATTGTGGTTACATTCAACATTTGCCCTGTGTTTTTATAGTTAATATTAGTCTTTTGCTATTTAATTATAACTAACATATGAAAGTCTATAGGATTGAGACAGATTGGATTCAATAAGATTGTATCCTTTGGTATTGCACTTTTCATCAATGTGCCCTTCAGCTATCGCACGCTTCCCGTAAGTTCGTTTCACCTTTTTAGGTACAATATTATCGACACTACAAATGTCACGTCGTCGTGTTGTGATATTCGTAATGTGTGACTTATTTAGAAATGATTATATATGAGACGTTCAGATATGTACGGCCTAGTTCGTTTTAACAAGATATTCCTTTTGTTCGGTATATGGTCTAGGGGTGGATACCTTCTCCGCTCTTCCCAATATACTTGCAAAACATCCACAAGAACAAACATGGAAGTGATACCGGAACATACGACACCGAAGGCAGGTTAGTGACATCAATATATATGTTGTCACATTAATAATATGGTCCGGTTATAACACCCGCGCTAAGCAGTCATGTATGTATACATTATATGTACTACGATTTCAGGTACATGCCTGTGCATTTCGAGAACATCTTTAGCAAGTATGGTAAAACGATGCCTGATAAGCTTTCGCTGAAAGAAATCTGGGCAATGACTGAAGCCAATCGAGACATACTCGATTTATTTGGATGGTACGTATGTATTATATATAGCCTTATTGGGAGTAGTAACACGTACAATATCGATCTATATATGTATACATACAACGAGTAACATAACGCATTCAAATGTACGGTTCTTCCATCTTTCAGGATCGCAGCCAAGGGTGAGTGGTTGCTTCTGTATAGTCTTGCAAAGGACGAAAAAGGTTATCTGTCAAAAGAGGCGATAAGGCGTGTTTATGATGGTAGCGTATTTGAATACTATGCTAAATTGAATAAGGAAGTAAAAGCTCAAGACAAGACGGAGTGAACTGAAATAACAATGCCTAAGGCTATACTTGATGAATATGGCTCGTGCCACATTCGTCTTGGATTGTATAGATAAACCTATAAAAGGCTACGAGGAGCCTTTGATTCCAGAAATATATTCGTGTGTATGTAATAAATATAAATATAAACGTTATGTATTTTGTCTATACCTTCAAATTGTATATTTGCTTTCACACCTAAACCTATCCACCTCGTCAAAATCACATGTTTTTATTTTCATGTGTTAATAAGATGGATAGTGAAATAATAAAGACATATAAGTATTTGAATGTCCATAATTATTGTTGGTTTGAAAAATAAGGTTGAAATTTATTTTGCCCTCCTCATTAGAAAATTTTAAACTATGAGATAAATCCATTAAAGCCACTCAGCGCCTAAACTCAATTAAAAGAAAAGAATACGATAATTCACTACTGAGTCAATAATAAAAACATATTAAAAAAAAATCCCCGTTCAATCACTTGATCAATGTCCAAGATCAATTATATTAGAAGAATTTTTTATGGAAAATTAGGGATAATGACACAATCTGAAATATTTTTAAGTAACAGGACAACTATATTTTTTATAGGGAGAAGGACAACTGCATAATTTTTATAGCGAGAAGGACAAACAGTGAATCCCGAAAATCAGTGAATCTCCCTAGTGAATCCTGAAATCAGTGAATTTCGATAGTGAATTTCGACAGTGAATCCCGAAAATTAGTGAATTTCGATGATGAATTTTGAAAAATAGTGAATTTCGAGAGTGAATTTCGTCAGTGAATTTAAACAGTGAATTTCGAACACAAGTGAATTTCGACAGTGAATAAATAGTTTTGTCCTTTATGCAAAAGTTTCAAAAAACTGTCCTTCTACTCAATTGATGAAATATTTATGTCCTTCTCCCTCATTCCCCCAATTTTTTATGTGGAGGGTATGCATGCATTAATCGTAAAAGATATGCGTAAATTTACCCATACATGTATGTGTATTTAGGTTTGCATATCTTTATATTTGTCGCAGTACAGACGCATCATATTAATCAAGTTACCACACCACACCGGTCCACACGTATACATATATATTATAACACAATTTTATATTATTGATCATAATATAAATAAATTCATTATAGTTCTACCATTACCTTTTAAATATACTTTATGCAACATACACATCCCACCATATCTTCTTCCATTTAGTATACGTCTCGAGAAACCAACCACAGAGAAACTGCGTGCAAAAGATGATATATATACACGCAACGCAATATTCTATTGCATAAAAACAGAGTTTATGTGTATTTACACAAAACGCGATAAATTTATTTTGGTTTATCAATTAGTGTATAGTGTTTTTAATTCACATGTGTGTCATATTTTGATCGGTTACACAATATGATTTTACATCATTAATTATGACGTATGACTCATTAATCATTACATAGGCCCATCATAAGAATATAAAAACATGTTATGTTACTCAGCTCATTTTATATGAATTGTTGTGGATATAAAATTACCTATACAAAATAAATACAGAAATGCTTGTCCCACGAACAAAATATATACAACAAGTGTTACAACATACTTTTACACCATTGATTTTTTAGGATCCAAATGAAATCAATAGATCCCACATCAAGATTAATGGTCCAAAAATGTGTTGTGCATCTTATTGTACACATTTTGTTGTGGCACTATCACTACTCAAATAAATAGGCCACGATAAACACAATGAAGTACTGATATGGACACGACCGTTGTTCCACGGCGAGTATTTACATCCTTAATTGATCAAATCAACGATGTAAATACCGGTCGTACGTGCCCGAATCATTACTAACACACTAATGTGTTGTTTTGATTTAATTTATTGCAAATGAAAGTCTATATATCCGTAACAGAATTCCTCAAACACAAAATCATCCCGTTTGCATGCATGCCAATCCTCCCTTTTCTCTATACGTTTACTTCCAAAACGGTGTGCGTACGTACGTGTTTATCTTCATCAATCACAGCAATCCATTTTCCTTTTATAAATTCTTTTGAATATTAATTGATATGGAAAAAGAAGAAGAATAATAATTCTTTCAGCCATGGCAATCGAGCTGCAGAGCGAAGATAAGGTTGCATCCATGTCCACGGTGGCTCCTCTAGCTCCGGTGACTATGGTGCGCCGTGTTCGAACCGATTTGGAGTCTTCTATCCCTAAACCCTGTATGTTTTTTTTTCCTTTCTTTAATCCATTTACATTTCAATACTAGTTCCACGGCGATTATATATATACACACGTACGTACGTGTTGTCATGCACACACTCGATCACATCATTGATTATGATATGACACTCATCTATCAGAGAATCTTATATTCCAATCAGTGCAGTCAGGGGCGGACGCATGATCTCGGGTAAGGGGGGTAATAAAATTTTTAAAGGCAAAAAAAAAATTTAAGGAGAGGCAAACTATATGAAACGTACAAATTTTAATGTATTTCTTCCGGATTAAGGGGGGCAGTTGACCCCCTTGACTGTATGTAGGTCGAGTGCAGTGAAAAAAGGACAGTACAGTGAAAGCATATGTAACAAATGTTCAATTTGTCTGAATTCAGATATGGCAAGAGGTTTGTCTGCTCCAGATATGGAGCATCCATATGGGACACCAGGTCATAATAAGCATGAGAACTTAAGTGTACTTCAACAGCACTGTGCATTCTTTGATCAAGATGATAATGGCATCATTTACCCTTGGGAAACTTATGCAGGTGGTATTTAATTCATCTTTTATCTTTTGATAATGAATGAAAGACTGGTCCAAAATTAATAATGAAAAACTACCCCCAAAAAGAAAAAAGATCCATTAAAATTTACAGTTTTATTATATACAATTTGATCCTTACGTTTTTAATAACTAACATATGAAAGTCTACAGGAATGAGACAAATTGGCTTTAATGTGATTGCATCCATCGTTCTTGCATTTGTCTTCAATGCAGCCTTCAGCTATATCACACTTCCTGTAAGTTCGTTTCTCCTTTTTAAAAAAAGTACTTGATACTGTACCAACGATATTGACACGACAAATGTCGTATCATAAGATGACAACCGTCAGATACTATAAGTGTTGTATCATAACGTGGTAGTGTTATGGACCGTATTAGAAAATTGACACACGTCATTTAATAACAAGATGCAGTTACACTATCAAATCAGTCATCGTATCATGTTACGTTATGTTATTTATAGTGTTAGTCTTGTTGTGACAGTAACATTAGTTAGAAATGAGTACGAGACGTTACGTATGGCCTTGTTCACTTTAACAAGATATTTATTTTTGCTCAATATATTTAATTTATAGGGGTGGATACCGTCTCCTTTTTTGCCAATATACTTGTATAACATCCACAAGGGCAAGCATGGAAGTGATTCTGGAACATACGACACCGAAGGCAGGTTAGTCACATCAATACTGGTTATGACACACGTTTACGTTATATATATACATTATGCCCTATGGTTTCAGGTACATGCCTGTGTATTTCGAGAACATATTTAGCAAGTATGGTAATACGATGCCTGATAAGCTTTCCCTGCGAGAAGTCTGGGCAATGACGGAAGGCAATCGATTGTCATTCGATTTTATTGGTTGGTATGTATCTGTTTTGGACATAGTTATTATGATACTACTGTGGTTGCCTAGCTACATATCGGTTCCAATTGACACGTACGGTTATTCCTGAACTTTTTTCAGGGTTGCAGCCAAGGGTGAGTGGTTGGTTCTGTATGTTCTAGCAAAAGACGAGGAAGGTTACCTGTCGAAAGAGGCGATTAGAAGTGTTTTTGATGGTTCCTTGTTTGAATATTGTGCTAAATTGAATATGGGTGCTAAAGAAGTTCAACACAAGATGGAGTGAAGTAACAACTAATTAATGCTTAAGACTACTTGGTAATGTGGCTCCAGCCAGCCGCATTCATCTTGGATTGTATTCAAACACGAACCAATGTAGGGCCAATTAAGAAGTGCCTTTAATTTGGTTCTACAAAAAATATATATATATATATATATATATATATATATATATATATATATATATACATGCACACATATTATAAGTATTTTGTCTATGCTCAAATAGTATGTTTGCTTTTCCTCATCTATCGCAACTGAATCAATGAAAAACATATTTTATTAGTATTACATCATTTTCAAGTGGAGTTGTTGTACAATGTCATAGACAATAAACTTTAATAATTAAATTAAATCATAGATATTTAAATAAAAAAAAGGTAATGAGTCTTTAATCTTCCATTTTAGTTTAAAAACAATCCTCCACGACTTTTAACTTGTAAAAAAATAGAAAATCACTGTGAACAGAAGGAATTTACGTAAATATTACAAATATAACTACCGGTTTCCTTTATTTTTGGTAGTATTACTTCGTTTTAATTGGACAGTTTTCCCTTCATTGTCAGAAGGTATTTAATCAATTTTTTACATGCCCTCATGTTATGCATATGCATATACGAATCCCGTATTCAACTTTTAAAAATTACAAATTTGTGCCTAGGTGTGTATATATCCTAAATATCCGGTGTCGAATGCTTATGCATACAGAAGTATTTGTGCATCACAGCCAGGGACGGACCCAATGTACACTACAAAAAAAAGATTATTTTGTGACAAATCTTTGGTGACAAAGAGGAGTTTTGTCACAAGAGGGATGCTTCTAGTAACAATATTTTATTTTGTCACAAAAATGTGTACTATTTAGTGAGGAAAAAAGGATGTTGTTGCGAAAAACTTGATTAATTGTCACGTAAGATAGGGTTTCACTTGTGTGATATCCGACAAACTTTGTTATAGGGCTTTAGTGACAAAGTAATTTATTTTATGAAATCCATAATGATTTACCTAACAAGTATTTTTGTCACGATTAGGGGTACAAATGAACAAAATGGGTTCGCGATCGGTTTGAGTTCGGTTCGATGAGGTTCGAGATCAAATAGACTCGATGGCTATTTTAAGTTAATGCGCTAATTCTTATTTGTAAAATTTAAATATTGTTCGATTTGATAATCTTAATATTCGACTCGATATCTTAATATTCGACTCGATTTGAATTTCTTAATGAATTTGCACTAGTACTGAAGGCTAATGGGGGCAGAAAAAAAAATACACAGTACGTTTTCAGACAAATCCATCGACAAACCTAGTCCCTCTCCCTGAGAACACAAATCCATTTCATCGAACTCCAGATTTCAGCCCCTAATCTCGCGTACCAGGAATGAATCAATATCGGCGGTGTTTGTGAACGCGTATTTCCCCAGATTCCAAGTTGGCGGAAGAGTTTTGTTTGTGATTCGATTGCTGAAGCAGAAGGTCAGTTTTTTTTTTTAATTCGATTTCTGTTGCATTTTCTTCATCATGCCCGGTGCTTAATTATGTAGAATCCCTGGTGCCTAATTATGTTAATTATGTAGAATCATGACGGTTTAAATGTGCGGTTTCAACTAAAGTGAAGTGAACGGACTGACGTTTTAGATGTTCTATTCGACTAAAGATGCATTAGAATTTGTGAGTATTGATCCTGCTTTTACATAGACTGATTAATAACACCGAATGGACTTGATACGAGCACAAAGGAAAAACTGAAAGTAAATGGAAACCTATGTAGAGCGGACAGATATCTGTTCGTAAGACGGAGGATTTTCTAGGATTTTTCTTGTTATTGTTTGGTTACATGCTCCTGGTTTATTGAGCAGCATGTTTACTCATCTATTTTGATTCGTACGGGTATAGGTTCATACTGTTTCTGTCAAGAAAAGAAAAGAAAAAAGTTCCTTTGAAGTTTATCACAGTGATATGGTCCACATGTTTACTACCTTAACCTCAACAAAACTGAGACTAGAGTATGAGTGTCAAGCTTGTCTATTAATTAACTATAATCTACTAACAAGTTATAGCAAAACAAGATGTAAAAGTGCAATTCGTGCCATGTTTTTCTTCTGCTTTGCTAAGTTAGTAATCTAACAAATGTTAAGAATACTAAGACAAAACCGTGTATTAGTTCCAATTCTTATTATTATTTCTTTTTTATGTATCATACTAATGATGTTTCTTAGTTTTCATGTTCCCTGTTTGTATACTTTTTTCCAACGTGTCATTTCAGGTATACAATGGACAAAACTTGGATACTTGAAAAAGATACATTTTCTGAGAGCTATCAAAAAGGTGTTGAAGCATTTCTAGAATTTTCGAAGGCTAATGCTTTGGGAAATGATCGTAAACTTTTTTGTCCTTGTCGGCAATGCAAAAACATGACTAGGAAAACTGTTGGTGATGTCAAACGAGATTTACATTTAAATGGATTCTCAAGTTACTATACGAATTGGGTTTTCCATGGGGAAATGGTCCAACCACCTAGGGAATCTACCAATCCTTATGAAACGGGGTATAATGATGCACATAACGAGTATGATGACAATAGTCCTATTGATGAGTTGCCTGAGTTGCTTGAAGAAGTCCAGGAGGCAAGAAACTCAAGATCTTCTATTGATCATGATTCAGATGACTTTGAAAGATTAATGAACAATGCCAAAAAAGAAGCATATCCTGGTTGTCAGAAGTCAGTGCTTCTTTATGTTGTTACTTTGCTTCATATCAAAGTGATGTTCCATTGGAGCAACAAATCATTTAATATGTTACTTGAGTTCTTGAAGGATTTACTTCCTGAGGGAAATAATGTTCCTTCAACTTTGTATGGGGCAAAGAGTATGCTTTCAGGGATAGGTATGAAATATGAAAAGATTGACGCTTGTAAGCATGATTGTGCACTTTTTTGGAAAGAAAATCAAGATAAGGATGACTGTCCTGTGTGTGGAGAATCACGATGGAAATCTACTGATAAGAAAGGAAAGAAAGTACCTCAAAAAGTTCTTTGGTACTTTCCTTTGCAGCCTCGACTGCAACGACTATTTATGTCCTCAAAAAGTGCTTCAAACATGAGGTGGCATGCGGAAAAACGCATCAATGAAGATGGAGTTATGAGGCATCCTGCTGATTCCCCTGCTTGGAAGGACTTTGATGCTAGATATCCCGATTTTGCTCAAGATCCACGTAATGTCAGGCTTGGCTTGGCAACTGATGGTTTTAATCCATTTGGGGACATGAGCAAAGCTTATAGCATATGGCCTGTCATTCTTGTAGCTTACAATATGTCTGCATTTGAGTTTATGAAACAGGAGTATTTCATGTTGACATTACTTATTTCAGGACCGGGCTCCCCGGGTAAGGATATAGATGTATATTTAAGGCCATTGATAGATGAGTTGAAAGAATTATGGGTCAATGGTATATGCAAGATGATGGTAGAAAGCCTAAGGCTTGTTACACTTTGTCCCCTGCAAATAGAAAATCCTTTTGTGATTTTTTGAGAAGTGTGAAATTTCCAGATGGGTATGCTTCTAATATCTCACGATGTGTCAAAGATGGTAAGATCCATGGATTAAAGTCTCATGACTACCATGTGTTTCTGCAACGACTTGTAGGAATAGGTGTTCGGGGTTTCTTGTCTAAGGAGGTGAATGAAGCTTTGGTAGAATTGAGTCATTTTTTTAGGGACTTATGCTCCAAGACCCTTAAGATCACTGATATAGATAGGTTGGAGGAGAATATACCACTCATCTTGTGTAAGTTGGAAAAGATATTTTCTCCGGCTTTCTTTGATATAATGATTCATTTAGCCATTCATTTACCTCATGAAGCAAGATTGGGTGGCCCGGTTCATTCAAGATGGATGTATCCATTTGAGAGGTAAATTTAAATAAATTTCATTTCAATGTTTTTTGCTTTATTATTAAGTTTTGCTTTTAAAATGAACAGGTATATTGGATCTTTAAAACGGTACGTGCGCAATAAGGCTCGCCCTGAAGGTTCTATTGCAGAAGGCTACATTGCCAGTGAAAGTTTAACATTTATATCAAAGTACTTACATGGTGTGGAAACAAAGTTCAATAGGCGAGTGCGGAATGAGGATAATGTTGAAAATGAATGTGCAGAGTTATTAGTGTTCTCTTTACGTGTCCGCCCATTCGGGATCACATCCCAACAGAAGCTGTCACAAAAAGAGTTGGATGCAGCACATACATTCATCCTGAATAATGTTGCTGAGATAGATCGTTATAAAAGGTAACATTCAAAATTCAGTGTCTAAGTTGAGACGTTCATGAAATGTTCTTATTGTATTGAATGTTTACGGTTAATTGTGTTGTAGAATGTATGTGGATGAGCTGAAGCAAACTGATGTCCAAAACATGACTAATTTGCATGAAGATCGGTTCCGCTTTTGGTTGAAATCTCATGTATGTTGTCATTGTCTTCCTTGTTTTAGGAAAACATAAAAAAAAAGATAATTTTGGTGATATTACTGATTTTGGTTGTATTTTATAGATTAATCGTTTGCATGATAATCAATCCCAAGAGGCCACGAGAGAATTATGGGCATTAGCAAATGGACCGATTCCAATAATGACAAGGTGTTACACTGGTTGCATTGTAAATCAAGTGCGTTTTCATACAAAGGATTGGGATAAGCTTCATACCACACAGAATAGTGGATTGGTTGTTGAAGGTGACCATCGGGGTGAACTGATTGATTTTTATGGGTTCTTCCAGAAAAACCTCTCATCTCTCCTTCACCTCGTCTATCACCTAGTAAAATCTCAACAAATTTTCTGAGAAAGCATTTGTGCGTTCGTGATTTGTTGCTGTTTGATTGTTCGCACATCTGATTTACTTAGGTAAGTTATTAATTCCATCTGATTCTGGTTTCTGATCGTGAAACGAGAATGCTTCGTGGTTTTCTGTATTCTCATAGTAATTCTCAACAAATTTTCTGAGAAAGCATTTGTGCGTTCCTGATTTGTTGCTGTTTGATTGTTCGCACATCTGATTTACTTAGGTAAGTTCTTAATTCCATCTGATTCTGGTTTCTGATCGTGAAACGAGAATGCTTAGTGGTTTTCTGTATTCTCATAGTAACTCTCAACAAATTTTCTGAGAAAGCATTTGTGCGTTCCTGATTTGTTGCTGTTTGATTGTTTGCACGTCTGATTTAGTTAGGTAAAATCTTAATCCCATCTGATTCTAGTTTCTGATCGCGAAACGAGAATGCTTCGTGGTTTTTTGTATTCTCATATTAATTAGGTTTCTTATCACCTGTTTTGGTTTGCTCTTAGTATAAACTGGTAGAAATTTAGCTTCCTACATGAATTTGCTCTAGTTTTCACTTTGTAAAGCTGGTATTTACTTAACTTTTTGTATAATTTGGCAGTAAAACCCAGGACCATTGTTGGAGCTATATTATTGAAGTTTCTTGCTGGTAACGTCTGGGAATTGTTCTATTAATGAATCTAGATTTACATTAGACAGTCATTAACCTTTAGGCATTGAATTAACCCGAAGTTGTGATTACTGGTCAGTTGCTTATTGCAGATGGCACGTATCGGAATGAGATTAACTCGCGGAGGAGTTCAGCGTACAAATGCATCTTCTTCCACGAGTACTGGTGATGTGCAACCTCCACCTTCCCAACTTGCGTCGATGCCTTCCTCGTTGGGAGATGCTGAAGGAGATGATGTCAATACCAATTCTCAAGCAGGTACAAACAAAAACTTAACCTGACAAGAAAAAGGTGTACATGTAACATGTTTGAACTAACACACCACACATGTACAGAGCAAACTTGATTATAAGACTCTAGATACTGTGTTACCACTTTGAATTGAAGACATTAAAGATGAATATATGGTCTTTCTTTCTATTCTTTGCTGAATGCAAGGAAAAAGGAAAAAGGAAAAAGTTTTTGTATGTATGCTGAAGGAGATGATGTCAATACCAACACATAAGGTACTTTTTATTTCCTAAGATGATATTTGATCCTTCATTTATGAATAGAAGGCTCAAATATGCCGAAAAAAGTACGAGGCAAGAGTTGTGGAGAAAATATACACAAAGCAATTGCTAAAAATGTGAGTTTTAATTATGCAATCTTATGTACTTTAATTAATTCTACATTTGTATATTCTAACATTCCGTTTTGATTTTAGGGTGGAAGGAAATTACAGATTTTGATTCCTGAACACTTGGCTCGACCGGTGGAAAATGCATCTTTGCTTGCGACTGGTATAGGGATAATAATTAGGCATCATGCTCCTCTGATTAACATTAAGAGTTATGATGATATACTTTCCCAAGATAAAGAGAAGCTTTATGGAGGCTTGAAGGTCATGAAATATTCTACCTCTCTTTCCTATTACTAAAATTTATAACTTAATGTCTTCATTTTTCTACTCACTTCTTGGACACCTTTCTTGCAGGCATGGTTTGAATTCGTTGATATCGAAACTGATCCATTAGTTCAGGACAAGCTTGATGACATGCTCAGAACTGCATTTATTCGTTGGAAAAATAGAATGCATGTGGCTTACAACGAATCGAAAGATGCTGGTCATAATCCTATTGAAGACTGTCCTTTTGAATGGTTTGAGGAAGGAGTCTGGGAAGCAGTGTGTGGTTCGTTTGAGGAACCAAAATATAAGGTAATGTCTCCGGGACTTGCAGTTTTGATTTTTGAGGATTTATCAATCTTTTTCCCCTATCAGATCTTGTTATGAGGTTTGAACCATATTATTTGTTGGTTGTTTGTTTATCAAGTGCAACCTCAATGCCTTCAAGAGAACCCTCCAATATTTGCAGTCTGTTTTGCATAATGTGTACTTGTTCTGTTTCAAGTGATCATTTTCGTATAGACATCGTAATGCTGCATCCTCATTTTAGATTTCACTTGATCTTTTGCACAATAGCCACTGTTTTTATATGCAAACGATTGGTTAAACTATATGTGCTGTCCTTTGACACTTCACCAAGTGGCCAACAAGGCTGTAATAAGTTGTCATTTTCTTTAATCCCCAAAGTGATTTACATGTGTACAATGAGGTTATGATAGTAGAACATATAGCATATAATCAAGAATAGTAATCAGAATGGTGAGCATTTCAAGCTTTTGATATTTTATTCTCCCAATGTTTTTTATTGCAGAGACGTTCCGATACAAACAAGGATAATCGGAGTAAACTATTGTACCCTCATGCCTCAGGGTCACATCCATTCCATGTGCGTTATTATAGAATGGTAAGTGGTTTTTTGACATATTTTTGTTATTTTAAAATAATAATATGATTAAAATTTTCCTTCTTACAAACAAAACAGTGAAGGGTAATGTTATAATGCAGGCGGAAGCAGAACGTAGTCATGTGAAAAATTGGCGAGACTGCCATACTAAGAAAAATGGATGCATGGTGAATGATAAAGCTGAATTACTTGCTGTAAGTCACCTATCACATATGCTTTGTCAATCTATCATGCTTATTTTGCAAGTTATGTTGGACTCTGATCTTTGTCATCCATAAATGCCATTGTCCAACTGCAGGAGGAGATGGATACCAAAAAAAGGCAACTGTATGAAGCTGGAGAACCTGTCGTAGAGGAGGATATCTTGGCTGAAACATTGGGAAGTAAAACTGGCTATAGAAAAGGAATGGGTTATGGTTTCATGCCTTTACAACCAACAAAACGCGTCCATATGCATAATTCAGAAGCTATGAATAATGCACGTGAACAACTTCAGGAACAAAAATCCCAGATTGAAAATCAGCAAATCACAATTGAACAACAAAATGCTAAGATTGAAGAGCAAATTGTCATGATTGATACCCTGCATTCTGAGTTGGGAACCTTGAAACAGAAGCAGATGAAGTTAGAGGCGAACATGGAAAAGATGTTAGCTATATTTGAACATATGTAAGGTATGTTTCTCCCACCATTACAAATTGTTTGTTTTATAATGTCAGCCCGCTTTTTTGCAATGTCTCGGTTGCCCCTAGCCAATTTCTAGATGATTAGTTATAACATGTGAGCCCTTGGCCAATCATTGTCATGCTCGGTAGATTTAGTGAAACACTAAAATGCTTACTTTTTATGTTCGAAATTTTCCTTTTAGTTGCATAATAAACTTGGGTTCTCTTTGTATTTCCCTTTGTTTTATTGAGTTTTGGTAACAATTGACTCAAGTATTTAAGTGAGACATGCAGCATTTTGGAACTATCATGAATGCAATGTTTTGTTTTATTGAGTTTTGCTATTTTTGTTATGGACAAGTAGTTGTCGTTGACATGTGCATAAAAGTATAACAGAGGGGAGATGGCAATATATGTGCACTAATCTATTGCAGGTTTTACACTGATTCTCATAATCATTACTACATTGCTTGTGGGGAACAATTTCTAATCATCCTTATTCTCCTAGAACTTATACAGCACATGTGGCCTGATTTTGATTTTCAGTTCCATATCCATGTTTAATTCTGCCTTCAGTTATTTATCTGTGGTGTCAATACCTCTGGAATTGTGCATATTATAATCACTAATTTCTATTATGTGACAGTTTCATGACCCCTTTGGCTTACTCAAAACATACAAAACAAAGTATGATACGAGGCGAACATAGGATGTCGAAGAAGCACCATCGAGGAACGTCTCAAGATAATATAAGAGGCTTCTAATGAATATTATGGTTAGTTTATCTGTATTCGGATAATGAAAAGATGAATGTTTTGATGATGCAATGGGTTATTTGTACCTGTATGTTGAATAATGTATGTAACAGGATATTATTATTGATTATGAATTCTAATGTATCTGTTTATTATTATTATTATTATTTTCTATTTTTCTATTATTATATTTCGAATATTTATTATTATTATTTTCTATTTTTCTATTATTATATTTCGAATATTTATTATTATTATTTTCTATTTTTCTATTTTGAATATTGATTATTATTATTATTATTTTCTTTTTTTCTATTATTATTTTCTTTTTTTCTATTATTATATTTTGAATATTTATTATTATTATTATTTGAATATGACTTCTAGTGACAAAGCCTTTGTCATTATTAACCGTTGATGTAAAAATGTGTTTATACCTTTTGGTGACAATGCTTAATTAGTGATAAATTGTTCATTATTTTGTGACAAAAATTTTGTCACATTAAAAACCTTCTGGTGAGAAATTTAGCGTTTTGTCATGAAAAGCATTGGTGACAAAAGTACGAGATTCGTCGCAACTGAACTTCTTTAGTGACTAATACCCTGATTGTCACAATAGACGCCTTTAGCGTCGGAGCTTACACAACAAACGCCGCGACAAAAAACTTTTGTCACGAAAACTTTTACTGAGGAAAATCAGCACTTTGCGCGACGAATTTTTTTGTCACGAAAAGATCTTTTTTTTGTAGTGGTAGAAAGGGGGGTGCATAGCCCCACTTAACTTTTCGTGCGAAGTTATTAAAATACCCCTTTAATAATATTAAAAATCGTGTATGTATATTAATTCAGACAAAATCTAGTGTAATTGTTTATTTAGTTTAACTGGTTAGAAGTATTACAAGCTATGCTTGTGGTCGCTGATTCAAAACCTGACTGTTGCAATTTTATTTTATTTTTGTTGTGGCACGAGCATTGTGGTAATGGCATCACCCTTTCCTAAATGTTTTGGTAGTTGCATGATAAAGTTTGTATCAGAAATGCCTAGTTCTCCAACAAATATAAACGTGTTGTGTTCATTCATTTTGAGTGTGACCATTTGTTGTGAAACTAATGCATGTTTTTTGTACCGTATGATCTAATTGTCCAAGAATCATATTGAAAACCGGTATTGATATAAAGTTGATATAATACACGTTTACACAATTGATAATGGATACAAACCCACAAAATTGATGAGGGTAAAAGTGTGTGGGGCAGCTTGTAGCAACACCCAATCATATTTAAGTGCAACATGTTAGGACTTTTAATTAAGTAAAAACCAGCTCAATCCTAAAGAACTAAGACAAACACTTTTTAATCTTTTTTCCTGTGTCTAGTCCTATTTTAGGAAGGTTAGCTTTGAGTTCGGATCCTCTCTGGTGAACATCGTTTGATTCCTACATTGCTGTGAAAAAACGAAGGTACCGTAACTAGGGCTATGCATCGATAATGTAATTGGTTTTGAGGAGGCCAGGCTATGGTGGCAAAAACCTTATAACTTTTGTTTTGATTAATAAAATTACAAGGTGAAAAAAGAAAGAAAAGAAAACACGACGGTACCGTCATAATTTGAGATCTCTTTCTGAGAGCATAATAAATGTTTAATTTGTGTGGAACTATGGATTCAGATATGGCAAGAGGTTATATATATATATATATATATATATATATATATATATATATATATATATATATATATATATATATATATATATATATATATATATAAATTTTGATTATTGATGTTAGGTGTAGTGCCCGAAAGACAATTTCTGTAATTGTTTTTGACAGGATTTATGATTCATCTTCGTATTTGCATTTATGCTTATATTATACACTGCTGAAAACCCTAAGTATATCGGTATGTAATCACATAACTGAGTGTATGGCATACACACGAGGATTGAGTTAGTGATGATATGCTTAAAACTAGTTAGTCCGTGGTGAATTTAATCAGAGTATGGGTCTCATGATTAATATACCAATAATGCGCCCAGAACACTTAACGGTGTGACCGTCTTATCCGGACCGTCGGTATAGGGTACCTAGTGGGGCATTTACATATGATGTCTATCATATAGGACTGGACCGATTTGATTTGAGTTCTCGATATAATTCCGTGATCGAGAAATCTTATCGAATCACAAGATGATCATATATGGATTAATCTCAATCCTGATGTGATTACAGTTTACTGCTTGGTTCAAAGTAGGGTTTGATGTGTTAGTTAAGGATCACTTGGATACATGTGATCTGAACACTTCTCATTGGCTATATTTTGTAATGAGTGAGTAGTCTGTGACTTCACAGATATGGAATCCATTCCTTCCTGCGGGAAGTAGAAAGACAGTTCCCTTATTTGTTAATCCTAGAAACTGATCGATGGGCCCAGTTCATATTATATTAGTTATGAACTAATTGATCACTAGGGGGTTAATGGTAAATAAGGATAAAATGTTTTGAGAAGGGTTTACGGAAATATCCCGAATCAAAACGAACAGTCTATGGAAGATTTATCCGTATGTAATGATTATATCAATGGACGCTTATCGACTCAGTGATTAGAGTGTAAGTATATATCTATAATCGATAGAGTTCAGTTTCGGGTTTATGGTGGCGTAATCCCGGAATTAATAGATTGAATAAGAATTGTTCTGTTCGATGAATAATTTTATTTAATTTATTGTAGCTACTGGTTATAGGTCCATGGTCCCCGATGTGGCTCCTACCATGCATATGTTTCTTGACGTTGGGTCTCAATAATAATTAAGTAGTTGGACTGTTTAAATTGATGTGCGATTTATTATTTATTGGACTAAATAATAAAATACATGGAAAAGATATTTTTCGTGGACTCGGCCAATAGTGTAAAAGGCGTGTGCTAGCCTTATTTGGACTAGGGTTGGCGTGTTTTTGTCTAGTAATTATCAAGAAATTAGTTTTCTTGGATAATTATATGACATGTGATTAATTGTTTATTTGTTAAATAATTAACTGGAAAAATATTAGATTGATCCTTAAATATTCTAGATTTGTTCTAGATTATTCTAAGAGTATCTTTTATTTAATAAGGATTATTATAATTGATTTTGTATTAATTATTAAATCTTTGGAGGACAATGATTTCTCTCATATATAAAGAGAGCTCTCCTAAATCCTACACATACATATAACACACGCACAGGGGCGGATCCAGCCTACCCAGGGGGGGTCACGTGACCCCACTCAATTTCTAAAAAAAAAGAAATATTTTTTTTAGTATTAAAACTATGTAGTTTTGTTGTTAAAAAGTGTCATTTTATCGATAAAAATTGATGTTTTAGACTTCGGTGACCCCACTGGAATTTTTTTTGGATAAAAGATGTAGTTTTAGACTTCGGTGACACCACTGAAATATATTCCTGGATCCGCCACTGCACACGCATATACACACAAAATAAGCTTGGAATTTTCGGCCAAGCTTAGGGTTTAGAGTTGGGAAAATAGTCGGGATTTTCCGGGTAGCATATCAAGGAGGTCAAGCATCAAAGATCAACATCCACCGGTTGTTGCTTGGAGATACACATCGGAAGACTGTGGCATCTCAACTATTTGGATCTCGATTGGTAAGTAGATCCAACCTTCTTGTAGTTTAGATCTATTTATTTATATGTTTAATTTATATTGATCGTGATCTTTGTTATTCCGCTGCGTAATCGGGCGGATCTAGATCCGTCCGGAAATATTACATCCAACAATTGACAAATACATCTCGTATCCGTATCCTATATCTTCGTGAAATCTCGTATCCACGTATCCGTAGCCGTGCATCCTAGGCGTCATCTCTCCAAGAAACCACCTTATCTCTCCATAATGCTTGATCAGGGGCGGACACAGGATCCCGGGTAAGGGGGGACGATACTATGGGCGAGTGTAAATTTTTAAGGGGGGGCAAAAAAAATACACAACATACATAATAGTGTGTTTTCCGGATCTAAGGAGGGCGCTTGACCCCCACCCCTCCTCTTAAATCCGCCCATGTGCTTGATCGATGCTTGGCATGCGCGCGTCATGGCCATTTTCTTCACTTTTCTTCATTTCGATCTTCTCTTCTATATACACCCCCCCAACTTATTCTTGCTTCGTTCCCGATCTTTTTCATCGCTTTCGGGGCTCCAATTAATTAGAACACCTATGTGATGCGTCCAAAAAGAGAATCAATCTCACTGATATTTTAATTACTTCCCCCGTTTTTCTTCCCAATATTGCTTTATTAACTTGTTAAAGTTAGATAGAGATTTATGGGACGTTGTATATCACACTTCTTTAGTATACGTGTAGACAAAACAAGCAGAGAGCGTCCAGAAGGTGGATATTTATAGTCTGGAATTTCATTTATTTAGTTACGTGTTTTTATGGTAACTTATTTACGGAGAATTAGGTACAAGGACATCATCTGGAATACTCTTTTTTTTTTTAAGTAACAAGAGAGTAAAATATCTTTTTATACGAAAAATAACAACTTCTTCAATTTTTATAGCCTAAAGGAAAACCCAAAAAAAAAAGGAAAAAAAAAAGGGGTGGTGGGCCTAAAGGACAATATAAGATGCTAAATGATGAAATAGGACAAAAAATAAAAACAGTGGTTGAGAAGGACAAAAAAAGAAGAGATGTGCTAAAATACCCTTAATGATAATGTAATTAATATTTTTTATTTCTTCACCTCAATTTCGGCTAAATAAATGCACAGACTTTCATTCATATTTCTCTTAGAAAGAAGGGGAGTTTTGAATCAGGAATTGAATGGAGACTTAACTACCACCGGAAATAGCGGCCAATAACTCCACCATCAGTTACTGCGTTTGATCTAGAGGGATTGGTACCGAAAGTAAAGAGACCGTAAACTGAGGGATCCTCTGGCTTTGATTTAGTTGCGGTTCTAAACAAAACACCATTTTTTCCGGCGAGCAAGATACCCATTGACGGGAAGAGATGGCGAAAGGCTAACGGAAAAAAATCACAGCCGAGTAAGTATAAATTCTATTCTCATACCACCATTGATGGAGCAATGTTTGATTTTCATAATTTCTTACATTATTTATTTTGTGATGCCATCTGAGAAAAGCAGATTTTGGGGATCGATTTCTAAGAAGTGAAATTTGGGTGTTAATTTGAATGGAAAACTGAAAATTCTTAATTTAGTTCCCAAAAAATTCTGAGTAATTCGAATAGATTGTGGAGTTGCCAGTTTCATTCATATGAATCATTTGGTAAACATAATGGATACTTCGATGAAAATTATGAACAGTGTTACTACGTCCATCATTGAGTTACCGCATTTGACCGTAAATATACCGTGTGTTTCTACATATAAGTGTTTTCGGTGTGTGAATTTACAACCCGTTATCTCGGCTTACCTAATGGAAAGTTCCTCATGTACTTGATGAAAATCGCGTGTTAATACACAAATGGAATGGTTTTAGGAAAGAATAGTTACAACAATTTTTATCACATGTTACACCTTTCATATGAATTGTTACTACTTTTGGATGGATTGTGAGTACAATTTTGGGATCGCTACTACAATGTTTTGCATTGTAACTACATTTTTGTGACTTGTTACGACATTAGTTTGGACTAGTGCTATTGTTTTTTGTACGGTTACAACATTTATTTGAATTGTAACTACATTATTTTTTGCACATGTTACACCTTTTTTGTCAATTGTGTCTACATTTTTTTGGATTGTCACTACAATTTTTGGACTGCCACTACAATTTGTTGCATTGTTACTACATTTTTTGGGAGCTTTGTCAATATACCACTATTGACAAGCCCAATTTCAAATCATACCACTCCATTGTCGATATGCCACTCCCATTTTCGCGTTTTAGGTGTTTTTGGAACCAAACTAAACCCTAATTGGGAAGGGGAACCCAATAGGGGAAGGGTGTACCTTAAGATCGTGCACATTTGTGAAAAAAATGGAAGAAAATCGCGTTCCAAAATTGTTATTTTTTGCCTTGGGTGGTATATCCACAAATTCACCCAAAAAGTGGTGGTAGTCCAGAAAAAATCCCTCATTTTTTTTGCCTTGTTACTACATTATTTTGAACTAGTGCTCCATTGCCTTGACCATTTACTTCTTACAGAGTTGCCCAAAAGCTGTTCACCAATTAAGGGTGTGTGTTAGCAATCTAATATTTGTTTCTCTATTCCATTATGTATATATATATATATATATTAAAGATGGTTTTTAATTTCCAATTTTTAATGCGGGATGAACATATGAAGATATTGAGAGCCAAGAAAAGAGAGGATGATCAAGAAATGGGGATGACGTGGGATGAGTACGGACGGATGGAATTTACCCAATGTGTAGGCACCACCCGTTTTACTACGTTTGGTGAAAATCCGAACGCATAACTGAGATTGCTTATGTGATGTTACTCAAAGTACTTCATATGTAGTAACTCATGCACAAACACAAATGTATATCAATTTACCGCTTATTAATATAACAATTTTTTTCGAGTGTAACTACGTGTATTATACAATGTCTAATACTAATCTAATCTAATGTTTGTTACTCCATGTTTTTTTGTTATGACTACATTCTTTGTACGTGTTT
Organism: Gentiana straminea; assembly: GCA_036785695.1. Lineage (NCBI taxonomy): Eukaryota > Viridiplantae > Streptophyta > Magnoliopsida > Gentianales > Gentianaceae > Gentiana > Gentiana straminea. The sequence goes on from JAVUPR010000348.1 coordinate 1,692,298, forward strand.
CTACATTATCTTGTATGTTGCTGCATGTTGTTGCGGTGTTACTATTTCGTAGGATTGTGAGTACTATTTTGGGACTGCAACTACAATGTTTTGCATTGTAACTACATTTTTTTGAATTGCTACGACATTAATTTGAACAAGTGATATTGTCTGTTGTACGATTACTACATTTTCTTGGATTGTAACTACATCATTTTGAACTGTTATGTTAGTGTTGTCGTTGTCGATGAGAATAACATGTTAGTACACAAATGGGATCGTGTTAGGGAAAAATGGTTACTACAATTTTTTGCTCATATTACACATTTTTTGTCAATTGTGGCTACATTTTTGTGGATTGTCACTACAATTTTTGTACTGCAACTTAAGTATGTTGAATTGTTACTACATGTTCATGAAAATGTTACTTCATTTTTTTGCGTTGTTACTACATTACCTTCAACTAGTGCTACAGGTTTTATTATTGTTACTACATCGTTATCAAGAGTAACCGCATTATGTTGCACTGTTACTACATTTTTGGGATGTGACTAATTTGATTTCGTTGAGAAAGTAGAGTTGGATCTCCTATGTGACTGAATCGATGTAGACACATTGTGGATTGTAGTACAATATTTTTACATTGCATTTGTGTGTACGTGTGTTTACGTTCTATTGAATGTTACTACATATCATGACTTGATAACAATTTTTATCACATGTTAAACCTTAAACCTGAACCCTAAACCTGAACCCTGAACCCTGAACCCTGAACCCTGAACCCTAAACATGAACCCTAAACCTAAACCCTAAACCTTAAACCCTAAACCCTAAACCCTAAACCCTAAACCCTAAACCCTAAACCCTGAATCCTAAACCCTGAACCCGAAACCCTTAAACCCTAAACCTTTAACCTGAACCCTAAACTTGAACCATAAACCTTAAACCTGAACCCTAAACCCTAAATCTAAACCCTAAACATATACCCTAAAACCTAAACATGAACCCTAAACCTGAATCCTAAACCCTGAACCTTAAATCCTACGTTAGGGTTCAAGTTTATGGTTTAGGGTTTAGGGTTAAGGGTTTAAGGTTTAGGGACCAGGTTTAGGTTTTAAGGTTAAGGGTTAAGGTTTAGGGTTTAGGGTTCAGGCGTAGGGTTTTCTGATTAAGGTTTATTGTTCATGGTTTAGGGTGTACATTATGTGTTACTATGTTTGAGGGTGTTTGCATAAAGGTGTTACTACGTCGTATGTTGTTCACGGAACGAACGTATTGGATGCATATAATGTTGATTAATCGTATTGTTACTATGTTATTTTCGTCGACGGTGTAACTTTATTTCACGATTGTGTAACTGCATTCAGCATTTTTCTTGTGCCAATGTGTTACTACGTGTTAACGTAAAGACGTAACGTCGTACTTGTATTTTGAATCGAATTTGGTGTATGCCTATAGTTTTTTTCGTGAGTGTCTGAAACTTGTAGAATAGATAAAAAGACGTAATTAGGAATTTTCTCCTTTTTTTTTCCTTTTCTTTTTTAAATTCGCAGCATGGGCAAAAATAAAAAGAGTGGGCAAAAATAAAAAGAGTGGTATTGAAGGAGGTGATTGTGTGCAATTCTTTGGGAATAAAAGAGACGTAACCCATTAGGAATTTGCTCCTTTTTTTCTTTTTCTTTTTTAAATTCGCATAAATGGACTGAAAATGGGGCATGAAAATCGGAAGCAGTATCTAATGTGCAGTTACTCAACCGCATTAATTAAATTGGAAAAAAACAGCATTTATAATTAGAAAAATAAATATTAAGGGTAATATTGGAATGACATTACTTTTTGTCCTTTACAACCAGTGTATGTCTTTCTTGTCCTTTTTCCACAAATAAGATGTAAACTCGTCCTTTACAACCTTTTCCTAAAAAAAAAATAAATCAACGCCTTCGCTGTTGATCCGTTGCTTCAACTTTTTTTTTTTCTCTTTCTTCCTCCGTTTTCAAACAATCATATTTTTTAATCTAAATCTCTAAACGCGATGAAAATATCACTGAATTTTTTATTTTTTCATACTCTTCGTTTTGAGACTTGGTTCGATATCATTACATTGTTTTCGTGAGATTCATTGTCGAAATTCACTTAGTGAATCCCGAAAATCAATGAATTTCGAACAATAGTGTATTTTGACAGCGGACATTCGGAAATCATGTCTGAATATGATGGATGTGGTCTCAAAATAAAGAGCATGAAAAAATAAATAAAAAATAGTTTAGTCATTTATGCAAAAGTTTCAAAAAACTGTCATTTCTTAATTGATGAAATATCTTTGTGTTTCTCCCCAAATCCCTCATTTATTTAATGAGAATTGCTAATGATTGTATTAAATTAATAACAATATACATTTTTTGCTTCATTAAGTCCACTAAAAAGAATAATGATATAGCATTTTTTTCTCAAAATAAAAACAATGATATAGGATAAATTCATTATGATGTAATCAAGCCATCATAAATTTATTTTATTTTTGATAATAAAGTCATTGTAATACAACCGTTGTAATAATATTATTAAGAAATCTGGGGTTGTGTCACAACAAGTACTTTCACGCTAAGGACAGAGGTAAATATATACATATTATTGCCGAGGGGGGGCTAATATAAGGTCACCCGGAACATTTTTATGTTTAATATATAAAAATCTATAAAATTCGGTTCAATTTATCAAGTCATCTTACTTAATTCAACATGTTCAATCACTTTAATAGAGTCCACGAGCCTCCTCATGAACTTATAATATTCATGGCTCCGACCTTGTTTTACGCCCTTCATTATAATGAGATTTCATGATCATGATACAATCTTTTCATCAACACTGGTGCAATAATGTATCGTATTACACGTATATATATATATATATATATATATATATATATATGAAATGAAAACTCTTATAATAGTTCCATTATAATAGTCGGTAATTTTGCAGTCATAACCACTCATACATAACGAGTATAACACAATATTGTAAAGACACTACTAATCATGATATGTATGATTTATTTATTTTATGTCACTCGTTGTATCTGATTAATTGCTGATGAGCCGTGTAGAATTCCCATCGGATGCACTATAGTAGCGAGCAAGGTCGTATCCCACGAGGAATTTATCGAATACCAAAGTCGTTCTCGGATTTAGTCTAAGTCAATCACGATGTTTCTAGTTCAATTACACTAAAACGAAATATAAACTAAAGATACTAAAGTGATAAAGAGACATAGTCAAACCATGATCCAATTGATTACTTTCGCCCCTCTAATCGATTAACCAATCTACCAACCTATACTTATATCGACTCATTCATATGGGTGCCAACTCCTAAGCTAGTGTAAGACGCCATGCAACAATCAAACACCCTTTGCCCGGTTCAACAGTCCGCCTTTAAGGATTTAACTGACCGAAACAAGATTAACGCACTAGAGTTGCTCGATTTCACAACCGATTGAATTTCACTCCCTAATCAATCTAAACAACTCAGTTGAATATAAGGAATGATCTTAAAACCCATTTTCTCACACCCCTTCGCAACATACATTTATAAAAGTGATGTGTTTGGTCATGAACTAGGTGTACAGTCTAATTCAAGCATTGATAATAAGTTTTAAGACATGAATTCGTCAATATAACAACAATTAAGCACTACCCATTCCCAATTTCATCAATAAGAGAGTAATTTCATCAATCTTCACATGATTTGACTATGAGATGTTTAGCTACTCATAATAAAACTAAAAACAACAATCAAAGATAAAATTAGAGCCATAAATGAAATAGAAACTGAAATTGATTACCAAAATCGTAGCAAAATTTGGGTTACATCAACCTCCAACATCACTTAATGTCAATTGATGATGAAGAAGAACCAAAATGTCAAAATTCCAAGAATAGAGAAGAAGTTTGAGCTAGATTATGCTAATTCTAAGTAATTACTAGTGTAGAAATGAATCTAAGGATGAAAAAAGGGAATTTCGACCTAAGAGGGTGAAAGGATATGAGGAAGAGGATTCTAGGTAAAGTGTGGTATCAAAAGTCTATCCAAATCTGTGCAAAACCTCTATTTATATGTGCCTCCAAAATTGCTCTTTACACTGTCCAATGCGTACACATTCATGTCTGAATGCGCACGCATTGCCCTGTGGCTGTCTGGAAAACTTGATTCTGCTGAGATGGATGCGTACACATTGCCCTGCATGCGTACGCATCGAATGTTTTGCCCCCAAATCCTTGACTTGCTGCTGCTTCTGGAATGCATACGCGTTACACGCAATGCGCACGCATTGTTCCTGATTCTCCAAGCTTGAGCATCCTGTATCAAGGATGCGTAAGCATCACATGGAATGCGTACGCATTGGCTGCATTTCTCCAAACCTTTGCATCCTGTAACAAGGATGCGTTCGCATAGCTTAGAATGCGTATGCATTGACTACATTCCTTCAGCTTCTGCACTTTTCTTCAGATTTTCTCATCCCCGTACCTCGGTCTTGCCTTTATGAGCTCAATATCTTATCTTCCAGGCTTACGAGCACCTATATCCTGCGTCATGACATCTAAACAGATACCGAGCATAATCTCGCAAGATAAATAGGACTCGAAAAGACTAAAAATATCGTCAAATATCAAGGTTTGTCATCTATACGATGGTGACGTGATCCGTTTCCGTCAGGTAGTTTGAAAGGAAGACTTGGACGTGGGATATCTGGCCTCTTCGTGGTGCTCCGGTCAGTGAGGTTGTCGCCGTCGGACGGTGGCGTTTATCGACGTCGGTGATGACCCCGCGGTGGTAATATGAAATAAATATGAGAGAGAGAACAGTGCTGATAGAAATAAATGTGCAAAAGTTGTTCTATATTTCTCTCTCTTCATTGATGTCACAGTGGGGGTATTTATAGGGAAAGGATAAAGCTGTAAAAGACTACTCGTGCTAGCGGCGCCGATGCCCGACAGATGGCAGTTGGCCTCGCATTCTATCTAAGCTTATGAACTTTCCATTAACTGATATTCTCATAGGAATGGGCCCGCAGTGCTGCGGGGCGGCCCCCTTATGCTTATGAGGATGGCGGGATGGCCATCAAGTTGGCGACGTCGCGCGCTTATGCTCAGGGAAAGAGTTTGACTTATGTCCTCATACGAGTTGACCGGGGATAATGGGACCGTGTCAGGTTCCGTATCATCAATGGCCCCCTACTCGCGGCGGAAATTTGTTGCGGCGTAGAGTAGTATATCGGTCGAGGAGTCTCCGTTGTCGAACACTCTTGGAAGACAAAAGTTGAGCGGACCCAGATTGGGATACAAACTCGTAGAGCCTCATCAAAACCTTTCTTAAGAAAAACCCAAAGTGGGAAAAAATCTTAAGCAAGGGAAAAGAGTACTCTCTCGTTTGTATCGAAATCTCAAGACCGCTCCTTCGAGGCGAGGCGGGGTTGCGACATGAAGTTGATGCAACATATCCCGCGAGCGCTTCGTGAAGTTGAAGCTATACGAAGGCTTGCCAATCACTACAAGCGGGTTTCCTCAAAGTTATCTCCCCACAGAAAAAACCTAGTACACGTTAGTGGTGATCCGTTGAATAATCTACAACTTTCATGAAGGAGTCGTCACTAACTCAATCAAAGGCTTGCCAATCACTACAAGCGGGTTTCCTCCTCCTAGTACACGTTAGTGGTGATCCGGTATGGAGTCGTCGTCGCGCTCGGTAGTTCGCGCCCTAATCGGCCGCAAGCAACAAGGGATCCGACCTACCAGGCCGCCCTTTTCGATATAGGAAGCTATCTTCTCTCATCCGGCGGCCTACCAGGTCGTCTTCCCCTCATATAGGAAGCGATCCTCTCTCATCTTGGATCTCGGCTTGCGGACTCGGTGATTGTAAGGGGCCCAATTCGGTGAAAGACGCTTTGCCATTCTTCCCCGGATTCAAAATTAAGCTCTCGGAAAATTCTTCAACTTTCATGAAGGACACTTCTTCAGAAAACGTCGTTTTGCGTCAACCATGGCCCCCCGGCGGTTTCCATTCCGGACTAGACGCACAAACTTTTTGAACAAACCTTGCTTTGTGCGGTCTCGTGGATCCGATCGCCGATGAATACCTCTCGATCCTCCCGTGAGCCCGCAGACTCGGATTCACTTATCTCGCCTTCCTCCTCACGCTCTAACTCCGCAATCTCGGGCGGCAAGAAGGCGGCGGCGGTATCAAGATTCTCGTTCCATTTCCACTCGTGGTATTGAAATTGGGGGTTGTCCTTCCCCCGAAGGGTTATGGAGGAAGTGCAAGCCGGATTCCGATGCTCGTTGTCTTTGTAATCCTCCATAAATTCGTATTCAACATTATCCGACCGAGACATTCTTGTTTTTCCGGGATTTTGTAAGAAAAAAAAACGAGTGATTCGAATGGGAGAAGAAGCATCCGTGGAAGAGGCAAAGTGAAATGGCGGCTTTTATAGAGGGAGGTGGCGTGTTTGGCATGGACTACCATAATGGTGGACGTACGTAACGACGGCTATCTCGAAGAGACAGTCATAATGACCGGCGTAATGATGGTTATCCGAGAGGTTTACCGTCATTATGAGCATTCGAAGGGACGGTTATTTATGGTGGGTAATCATGGGCTATTTTTCGTCCAAAGATAGTCCCTAGTCAAAGTAGCCCTATTAAACACGGCTAAAACTCGGGAAGACCACCAATGATGGCTTTTGAACCGTTCCATCCGTCGTTGGGATACCCGACGCTTGTGGACGCAAGCGGGGAGATGCGACGACACCCGCGGACCGCGATTTGAGGTGCACAAGATAGAGCGATCCAGATATGCCGCGAGGAGTCGTTCGGTCGCCGCGACCGCGGCTTGAAAGCTTGCGATGGAAATCGTCCGTGCTCGTTGGTCCGACCGAGGTCGACATGTTGAGGTGCACAAAGCATGAGCGATCCAGATATGCCGCGAGGACTCGTTTCGGTCGCCGCGATCGCGGCTTGAGAGCTTGCGATGGAAATCGTCCGTGCTCTTTGGTCCGACCGAGGTCGACATGTTGAGGTGCACAACGCATGTAGAGCGATCCGGATATGCCGCGAGTGAGTCGTTCGGTCGCGCGATCGCGGCTTGAGAGCTTGCGATGGAAATCGTCCGTGCTCTTTGGTCCGACCGAGGTCGACATGTTGAGGTGCACGCATGAGCGATCCGGATATGCCGCGAGGAGTCGTTCGGTCGCCGCGATCGCGGCTTGAGAGCTTGCGATGGAAATCGTCCGTGCTCTTTGGTCCGACCGAGGTCGACATGTTGAGGTGCACGCATAGAGCGATCCGATATGCCGCGAGGAGTCGTTTCGGTCGCCGCGATCGCGGCTTGAGAGCTTGCGATGGAAATCGTCCGTGCTCTTTGGTCTGACCGAGGTCGACATGTTGAGTTTCTGGGAGTTATCATTTTCTCGCGATCCCGGCGAGATGGCGAAGTCGTTTGTGTTGGCGAGAGCGAAAACCGTACAAGGGAGCTATTACGGGTGGCGTGCCACGTGGAGCAATATAAATGGGCCGCGAACGCCGCGTATCATTAAATGTGGCGTCCTTTCGCCCGACAAGGTGACGTTTCGCCGCAGACGTGACGGCCGGTGATGATGGCTTTTCGTTTTTTACGCAAACTTCAAATTTCAAAGCGTCGTGTCGGATTTCGAAACTTTTCGCTTTCCCGCGTAAACCCGAACCGTTGGATGTAGATAATCACGCCCGCCGGTTGGTTGAATGCATGTCTATTTAAGGGGGTGTTGCCCCTCTTTTTGCCACTTTTTCGAAAACCTCCTCCAAAATTCCCAGCCGATCAAGCCGTAAATCAAGAGCATCCCGTGGTGATTCGAACCAAGTTTCCGTAATTCGAGGCCGAGGTTGTGTTTGAACTTCATCGGAGTGAGCCTTTTTCAGCCGATCGGAGCGATCATCCTTGTCTTCCCAATTTTCTCGCCATCCGATCATAAAGGTACCATCTTTATCCGATCTAACACCGGGTTTTTCTTTGTTGATCGTCTTTTTGTGGTTGATTCTTGGCCTGTATAGATCATAAGTATGCTTTTTGTCCCGTAGATATTCGGATTTTTGAGGTTTTCTAACCGGTGATAGAATCCGTATGTCTAAACCCTTCTTTTGTGAATTTGAAGCCCTCGTGATTAGGGTGCAATTTTCAATTTTTCCGTGTAGTATTTCTTTATGACCCCGTTGCCCCCCGTGCCGTTTGGCTTGCGCGGAAAATGGGGGGGGGGGGGGGGGGCGGTGTCGACCCGAACGAAGCGTTGATCCACCTCTCTTCATTTTGCGCATGTCGCACGCCGGGGACGACGATAAGCCGATAAAGAGGAATTTAGTTATGGGGACGGCGGGGCCGAGGAAATGGCGGCGGCGAGGTTTCATCTTCCCATTTCGACGAAGAGGACTCGCGTCCCGCGACCGGCGAGGCCCAAAGGCTACTTATAGCGAGGGGCACTCACCGTTTTCTCGAATCCTTGCGCACTTAGCTCCCGCAGAGCGAATTCCTAAGACCGCCGGTGAAAGGATTCGACGGCGTCCGCCCCAAAGCCGCAAAGGCGAAGGGGGACAGCCGTGGGGGCACCCAAACCTCGCTAGCTCCGCCCCGCAGAGGGGAAAATCCGGATCGCCTTGGAGATCGCGGAGTCTTTTGGAAGAGGGTGGCAAGCTGAAGGCCATGCATCGCGCCGTCGATGTAGAATGGAAATCTTTGTTGACCGCGGCGCCTGATTTTAACACCGCTATCCGCGCCCGATACCGGCTTTCCGACAACTATCATTTTTGTCCGTGCATGGACAGCCGACAGTATGATTATACTTGTGGACGCTCTACCAGGGACCAGTTGTATGTTCCTTTCGACAATTTTCTGGCGGGGTTCAGGCCCCCTTTCGATCCTTTTTTGGTGGAGGTGATGTATTTGCTGGAAGCCTTGCCGGCGGACTTTCACCCTAATGTCGTTGTAGGGCCCCGGCGGCGTTTATTGCGACGTGCCGCCTTAATGGAATTGAGCCCTCCTTGGGCCTCGTTTAGGGAGTTCCATGATTTCGTCGGCACCCAAACTCCGGGTCAGGTGAGCGTGAGGGCGCGTGAGGGGAGGCCTCGCCCTTTTTACCCCGCCGACAACAAAATCTACAACTGGAGCCAAAGAGTGATGCGCGTGCAATCCAGGGTCGGATGGCCGTTCCCGCATTTTGGGAGTCGGGCGGCACGGGGACTGGACTCCAAGTGGCTCAAAGGCAGAGTGGTTCCTCTCGCAAGTCCTGAAGAAGTAGAGGCGATTGTGGCCTTGATAAGCTCGCGGACGATCCGCACAGTCCGCATGATCGCCGTTCGGATGTTGACGAACGTAAAGCTTGGTAGCGCGAGGATGGCGGGGATCCCGGGCTGTTTGGAGTCGGGGATTTTGCTCGTCGTGAACATTCCCCCGCCATCCGTGGAGTTTAGTGATCCCGACCGGGTCGGCGAGTGCCACTTGGGTAGGAACTTTCCGACGCAATGCGAAGAGTGTGGCGGCGATTGGTCGAGCCGTCAGGGTAAAACCATTTCTTCTCTATTTTTGTTTTTGCTAACCCAAAAATACGCGGCTCCTGTGCGCGGGGTCGGGGCGGCGCTGGGCTATTTTTTTTTTTTTTTTTTTTTTTTTTTGACTTGTACATTTCTGATTGCTTCCTCTCTTTTTCTTTTTTCAGAGATGCCGGCATCCGGTCTTCGCAGGAGCGCTAATGCTGCCGCTGCTAATGCCGCGAGGAAGACGCGGGAGGAAGCGTTGGCGAGGGTAGATCCCGTGATCATACCGACTGTTCATGTGGGGATCAATCAGGGAGTGACCGTTGCCGCGGCGGGTACGCGCGTCCGAGGCGGGGACTTCCTCTCGGTATTGCGATCGCCGGAGCGATTACGAAAATGTCCGCCCCCGCCACCGAAGGCTCTGAGCGCCGCCCTGGTAAGCAGCCAGTAGAGTTTGAAGATGTTCTTGAAGACGTCCCCCTTTCCCGGAAAAGACCAAGAGTGGATGCGCCATCTGAGGTTGTCGACCTAGAGGGTCTTGACTCTTCCCCTCTCAACCTTGCACCTCTTTATGAATTCGTGCCGCAGGAACGCGCATGGCAAGAAGCTTCGGCGAGCGCTGACATTCCTTTATATTTTGACGAGGCTTTCTGCGCCGATCAATCATCGCCTGACTGGGGTGTGATGATGGAGTCGCCCGTCGCCGGTTCCCCCTCTTCCCCGTACTTACCGTAAAATGGAGCGCCGAGGCTCGCCTATCCGTGGGGACCGGACCGATAAAGAGGATTGCTCCCGCCAACATCGGCAACAGCTCTATTGATCCCCGCGAGGCTACGAGGGCCGCCGTCGCCGAGTACGGGATGTCGGCGCATAAGGTAAATATGTTTCCTCGCACGAATTTCCTTTTATTTTCCAAGTGCTTACCGTGTCTTTTTTAGGTCTCGCGTTGCATGCTTGCCGCTTTAGATATCGTTGAGAAGTTGGTGGAGAGCGAACGCCGAACGAGCGACGAGCTGGCGAAGAAGGCGCAGGAGAACCAGGAGTTGGTGCAGACGATGAAGGACCTGGAGGCCAAAGTTGGCGACGCCAAGGCTCTATATACCGCTAAAGAAAAGACCTGGGCGGACAAGATAGCGGAGTTGGAGCGCCAGGTTACTCATGAGAAGAATCATCGCAAGAAGGTCGAAGCCGCCCTGGGTGCCTGTGAGCAAAAGTTGAAAACTGCTGAGGATGCTATCGCTGGTGCTGCTAAGGAAACTGAGGATGCCCGTCGGAAAGCTGAGGAAGCTATCAAAAGGGCCGAGGACCTTGCCTCGGATGTCCAGGCCAAAATCGAGGCCGCCCTTGCTGAATATAAGGACAGCGCCGAATATTGGAAGGATCTGGGTGACAATTATGACCAAGGTCGCTATCATATGGCGAGGTGTGTCCGTAGGTCGATGCACCGCAGAGAGGGTCCCCGCCTTACATGATATGGCGGCGTGGACTCGGGAGAATTCCTTCGCGTCGAGCTCATTCAATATCATCCCGTGGTTCCATATTCCGAGGAGGAGATCGGAATACCGCGAGCGATGTAGGGTTGATGGTTTACTGTGCGGCGGTATTTCCGGCGGCAAAGAAAAGAGAACATGCGATCACTCGTGTGCGATCTTGGATGGGGCCCATACAGAGGGAGATCGGGCGGCTCCTGTGTGGTGAGTGAGGGGGTGCGGCCGGGAGATTCGCAAGCCGGCCTTGATTCCGGAAGCGTTTGATTCTCCTTTTGTTATTGACAGTAAACTTTGTTATTGGTTTGTAATATTAACTTTTGTTTCCGGGCCGATGTGGGGCTCGCCACCCTGTTAACTTTGATCCTTTTCCTTCTGTGCACATTGGGGCCGCTGCATGGCCATTTGGTTTATGCCTTTGCTCTCTTGCTTTGGTATTTTGAGTTGTTTTTGTTTTTGCTAACCCAAAAATACACAAGCCTGTGCGCGGGGTCGGGGCGGCGCTGGGCACAGTCCCCCTACTCCCTTTTTTTTTTTTTTTTTTTTTTTTTTTTTTTGCGCAAAAAGGAAGAAAAATATATACACAAGGAACAAAAACTTCCAAAAAACGAGAGGACTACATGTAATATCTCTTGAGGTTGTCGGCGTGCCAAGTATTCTCATATTCACGGCCATTCCCGTCTTTGAGATAATATGTCCCCTTCTTTAGCTCGCGAGAGATCCGAAGGGGTCCCTCCCAATTGTCGTCTAACTTTTTGGGTTTGCGGCCGGCGGCTTCACATTTAATTAATACGAAATCTCCCGCCTTGAAAAAATGGTGGCGTACCTTCTTATCGTGGTGTCGCTTAGCGGCCATCTTGAAGTTAGCCAAACGGGTCGCCGCTTGCGCCTTTTTTCTTCGAGCATGTCGAGCTCAAACTCACGCGATCGTTCGTTGGTGTCCTCGTTGAAATGCGACACTCGATGCTAGGTAGAGACATCTCCACCGGTGTCATCGCCTCCGAACCATAAGTCGGGAGAATGGGGTTTCTCCCGTGGTGGACTTTTTGGCGGTCCGGAGCGACCATAAGATCGCGGGCGCCTCATCTACCCACCTCGCCTTTCTTTCCCGCATGAGTGCGTTTCGTGCCCTCGAGCACTTGTTTGTTTGCGTTCTCTCGCCCGACCATTACTTTGAGGATAGCCGACCGAAGACGTCGCATGAATGACGCCATGCTCTTTACAAAACTCGTCGAATTCCGTTCGAACTCGTGGTCCATGGTCGATATGATGATGCGAGGTACCCCGAAACGAGTCCACACTTGATCCATTAAAAAATAGATGACCCGGGTGGTGGCAATCTCTCCGAGGGCTTCGCCCGTCCATTTGGTGTAATAATCGCCGCTACTACTATGTATTCACATCCTCCGCGCCCTTTTGGCATTGGACCGACGAGGTCGATGCCCCACATTTCGAAAGGCCATGAAGCGGTGACGATGCTCTGCTCTACGGAGGGTAACCTGGGTATATCTGCGTACCTTTGACAGGGGTCGCATTCCCTAACGAATATATCCGCATCCCTCAACAAGGTAGGCCAGTAGTATCCTGCGGTGATCGCCCTTTGTGCGAGGGTTCGACAGGCTGGATGCCCGCCGCACACTCCTTGATGAAGCTCATGGAGGATACCCTCTACTTGCTCCGGCCTGACGCAGCGGAGCAGAGGTTTGGAGAAAGAGCGCCTGTAAAGTATCCCATTTTGTACGACATATCTTGCTGCTCGGCGAGCCAAGGTTCTCGCCTCTATCTTGTCTGAAGGCAAAACTCCATGCTCAATATAATCTTTGACCTCATCGATCCCAGCAGCGCGAGGAGGGTTGAATATCCATGACCTCGCATCTGTTGATAGAAGGTTCCCCGAGGTATTCCAAAGGGATGTCGGGGAGCGAGCGCCGCGTCGCCGTCGGATAACTTGGATAAATAGTCCGCCCTCAAATTCGAGTGCGTGGTATATAAGAGAGCTCGCAATATCCGAACCGACGACGTAACTTCCGGACCAGGTCGATGTACCGCGCAGCTTCGAACAATAAATCTTATAACCTCCATTCACTTGATTGACAACCGTTGTGAGTCGCAAAAGACGTGTATGTTCTCAACTCTCATTGCGAGGGCGAGCTCAAGGCCGCGATGACCGCCTCATATTCGCCTTGGTTGTTTGACGCCGTGAAATCGAAGCGAAGCGCTTTCTCAATTTCTTCGGACGTTCCCGGCTCGAGCAAGACGATGCCGACCCCGCAAGCTCCAATTCCACTAGCGCCGTCAACGAACAACCGCCAACCGTGGCCGGGCCTCGCGGGGCCGCCGGGAGCCGGTTTGTCGGGCGAGTTGGTCGAAGGGGAAGTGGGTTGTGTTGTCGAGGGATCTCGGAAGCTTGCTTCAAGAATGAACTCGGCCGGGGCCCGTGCCTTGATTGCCCTTCGAGGCTCGTACTTGATGTCGAATTCAAGTGAGCTCAATTGCCCATTTCCGGAGACGACCGGCGAGGTCCGGCTTATGTAAAACCCGACGCAGCCGGACTATCCGATAGTACAATGATCGTATGTGATGAAAAATATGCACGGAGCTTTCTAGCCGCTATAACAAGAGAGTAAGCCAATTTCTCTCGTATTAAAATATCGACCTTCCACAGATCGAGAGCCTTCGAAACATAGTAAATGGGCTTTTGAACGGGCTTCTCGAGTCCCCTCTTCCTTTACAAGAATCGCGGCGACAGCCCCTATCCGAGGCCGCCAAATATAAATAAAGCCGGTCGCCTATGATAGGACTTACTAAAAGAGGCGGGCCGACCGGTATTGCTTGAGCTCTTCAAAGGCTTCAAGTGCATTCTTCGGTCCATTCAAACCCCTTGCCGCCACCTTTCAAAATTTTATAAAAAGGAAGGCACCCGTCCGCCGATTTCGAAATGAAACGCCCCGTAGCGGTTATCCTTCCATTCAACCTCTCGAACCTCTTTCACGGTCGTGGGAGGTGCCATGTCCGTAATGGCTCGATTTTCTCAGATTTGCTTCGATGCCGCGCCGTGTGACCATGAAGCCTAAGAATTTTCCAGCCTTTAACCCCAAACGTGCATTTGACTCGGGTTTAGCTTCATGTTGTTTTTTCGTACGTTCGCGAAAGTTTCCCTCAAATCGCTATGAAGTCGCATCCGCCGGATTTGATGACCATGTCATCTATGTAAGCTTCCATGTTGCGGCCGATTTGAGTGTGGAAGACCCGGTTGATCATCCTCTCGGAATGTTGAACCCGCATTCTTCGTGCCGAAGGGCATCATTTTGTAATAATACATGCCGCCTCCGGCTCCGAAAGCAAGTAAGTTGTCCTTCGTCCCCGGCCATACGGACCGATGGTATCCGAATAGGCGTCGACGAAACTGAGGATTTCAAAACCCGCTATCCGATCTACCATTCTGTCTATGCGGGGTAGCTCATAGGGATCCTTGGGGCAGGCTTTGTTCAAGTCGGTGAAATCTACGCACATTCGCCACTTGCCGTTGTGCTTCAAAACCATAACGACGTTGGCTAGCCAAGTAGGATACCGTAGTTCTTCAATGATATCCGCCGCAAGTAGTTTGGCGATCTCAATTTTTACAAACCTCTTCCTTTGCGGTTGAAAATTGACGAGCCCGCCGCCGAATTGGCTTGAAGTGGGGATTCACGTTGAGACGGTGGAGTGCGACCTCGTGGTCGACGCCTCGCATGTCGCTGACCTCCCAAGCAAAGGCCTCCGTGTTCTCTTTCGTACGTTGATCGCCGCGGACATATCGGCCTTGCCGAGGTGCGCCCCGACTTTGATCTTTTGGTCGGGGTATCTCTCATTGATGATTACCTCGACGAGCTCCCCTCTCGCTTCAATGCTTGGATCATCTCGTATCCGCAATGTGTCGCATACAATTTCCTTTTGTTGTTTCTTAAGCGGCGGAGGGTCGTTCGTGTCTTGTCCCCGCTCGATATGGGCTTCCGCCGCTCTTTTCTTAGCGCTCGCCTCTAACTCGGCCATGGACTCACCTATCCGGGGGTTGAGTCGTCCGGCCGTACTTGGGATCTCACCGTATCGATTATCACTAGAGCTTCTCCCAACGATTTATTGAATTAGTGATGGGGTTAGTCCCCGCCGGTGCGACGGGAGGTGTAGCACGAGCTTGTCCTAGCACACCTTGGACTTCGGGCTCCCGTGCCCTTTTCAACCCTGCCTTTGATTTTGCCAAGTGGTCAAGATAAGTCTGTGGTCGGCTAATCGCCTGGCCTATCCTGCCATTTTCTGTATAAAATTTGACCCTCTGATGCGGAATGGAAGACACCATCTGAAATTTGCGCATCGCAGGTATGCCCAGGATCATATGGTAGCGAGCTGGCAGATCGACCACCAGAAATTCTATTTTTTCGATCCGGAAGGGCTCGAAGTCTCCGATGCGGACCTCCAGGTCAATCATTCCTTTAACTTTTACCTCATGGTTGGTAAAACCCTCTAGCGAGCCCAGGTACGGTTTCAGATTGGCCTCGGTGAAATTCAAACCTTTGAGGCAGTCAAGATAGATGATGTCTCTGGCGGCACCTGTATCCACCAGGACTCTGTTAACCCCGCACTTGCCGATCCCGATTTTGATTATGAGGGGCATCTCCATTGCTCCCGTAACAAAGCTAAGCTCGCTCTTTGTGAAAGTCAAGGCCTCTTCATCCGGCCGCGAGTTCTAGGCCGCTCTCGTCCAAATTCTTTGATCGAGTTGATCTCGTTCTTTTATCCGCCCGTTGCTAGGCGGGCTTTCGTGGATGACATTAAGCTCGCGCTCATACCGGGCCGCGACGAGTCTCTCGGTTGGCACCGCCCGCCAATTTGAATCGATCTAACTTTCCCTCCCGGGCCATTTTGTCTAGATCCTTATCGGGGAAAACAATCATCCGTGTTATGGCCGTGATAATTATGAAACTCACGAGAATTTGCTTGTGTCCGCTTTACGAACGGTGTCTTCGCTACGATTGTCGCGGGGCTTCCGGATGTGTTCCGAAATTTCGTTCAGATCGCCGACGGTCGGGCATTCGGCGGAATGTAATCTTTTACGTCGAACTTTTGCGGCCTTTTGAAATCACGGTCGTCCGTTCTTTCGCCGGATTGACGGCCTCCTCCTTTCTTTGGGGATCGGCCTCGAGTACTATTGGACGGGGCCGTGGGATCGATTGAAGGCCCCGGTTTCGGCGGGGATGACCTCGACGGTAGTAAACTTCCGGGCCTCGCTCCAACATGTCCCTCAAGTTGGTCGGAGCGTGCATCGTTAAGTGTGTCTTAAGTTCGCCGCCCACCGGTCCGAGTTAAGAATGCCATCATGACCGTGGGTTCGGGCTCGTCCCGTGTTTGATCGTAAACTTGGACGAATTTCTCGTAATACGACCGGGCGGACTCCCCGTGTCCTCGCTTTATCAAAAACAGATCGGTTGTGGTCTTGCGAGGTCTATGCGCGTCTTGAATTTCGTTAGGAACTTTGTCCGCATATCCTCCCAAACCGTTAACCGATCCGGTCGGCAATTTGCGAAGCCATGTAGAGGCTCTATCTTTCATGCAACCCACCATAGCCACGCACCGGGGCCGCGCTATGGCGCGTAGCGAGCATCATTTTTCTCTCGAACGAGGCTATCCATTCGTATGGGTCTGACTTACCCTGATAATCTGTTATGTTGATGTTGGAGACTCGGCGTCGAGGGAGGCTCGCTATGAGCGAGTCTGAAAGTGCGTCCATAGCAGCGCTAGGTTCCTTATCCTCTTCTCGTTTGTTCTTTTTCATTTCCAGAACCATCAGCCTCAGATCTTCAAATCGCTGGTTGGTCTGGGCTCGAGGTGCGCCCTGAGAGTGGGCGTCGTCCTCGTCACTGCTGTGCCTTTCTGTTTCGGCCCGTGCTCTTCTTCTCAGGATAATGTTCCGGGGATTTTCACTGAGGGGACCCAGTCTCCGTCTGACGTTGCCTCGCGTTCCTTTATCTTCATCCCTCGGTGGTGATGGTAAAGCTCTACGTTTTCCCAGGCGGTCGTGCGCCGATATTCTAGTTTGGCTTTCACCGTGCCGAGAGGAGGATACGCTTTCCCCTCGATGCTCGTGACGCTGAGCTCGCGTTGTTTCCCCCATGTTTGGCCCTTTCCACGGAGGGGCGATGACGTTAGGTCCGGCGTTCATGCCCTCTACGGTTGGGGGAGGATCAATTGCTAGCGCGGGCGGCCGGCGGAGATTAAGATCTCGTTGGTCGCCTTCATTTTCGCCGCGTATTCACCATAACTCTTCATTCTTGCCGATCGGCCTCGCTAGGAACCGGCGGGGCGGGGGCCTCTTTGTCCGGACCTCGGTGTTAATCTGTCTTCGGGCGAGCTCGCCTCTAACCGAGTGTTTTTCTTTCTTAACTCCAAGAACTCGCGGTAATCGACGGTTGTACGGGCGGGGTCACTCTCGTGAGACCTCGTTGGGGCGATCTCGCTTTTCTCGCCGGGTTGGGTGTGACGGGGTTAGGCGAAGGGTTAGCCATGATGGGAGGTCCGATGCCGTCCGACAACAAGCTTTCCAAGGTAGCAAGTGGGATTATTGCCCTCGACACAAGCCGACTCTAGTATCCTTTTCAAAAGGTAGTTGATGTGATGTGATGTGATGTGATCCGTCGTCGATTTTATGTACGCAACATCCGATGAACCTTTTACCCTCCTACAAGCAATCGATCCCAACACGAGAGATGCTACAAGTCGAATTTTATGGCGTTCACACCGTCCCGATCAACATACAAATCGGAAAAACGCTAACCACGCCGTTTCTTAGCGGTTCATATAAGATTATCCCAATAGTGGTGAATCTTCAAACGCAAGATTGGGATAGTCTACATAAACACATGAGCTATCTTTCAACGGATCGTGAAGACAAAGATAACCGATTTGATGATGATAAACTGGAATAACAAACCTTTTATACAAGGGAGACGGAGATCGGTACAAACTGAGCAACTATGGAGTCCACGAAGGTGTTGAATCCTTTGAAGAAAACTTTCCCGGTAACGGAGCCAATTGACGTGATCCGTTTCCGTCAGGTAGTTTGAAAGGAAGACTTGGACGTGGGATATCTGGCCTCTTCGTGGTGCTCCGGTCAGTGAGGTTGTCGCCGTCGGACGGTGGCGTTTATCGACGTCGGTGATGAGCCCGCGGTGGTAATATGAAATAAATATGAGAGAGAGAAGAAAGATCTTCGATAGAAATAAATGTGCAAAAGTTGTTCTATATTTCTCTCTCTTCATTGATGTCACAGTGGGGGTATTTATAGGGAAAGGATAAAGCTGTAAAAGACTACTCGTGCTAGCGGCGCCGATGCCCGACAGATGGCAGTTGGCCTCGCATTCTATCTAAGCTTATGAACTTTCCATTAACCGATATTCTCATAGAATGGGCCCGCAGTGCTGCGGGGCGGCCCCCTTATGCTTATGAGGATGGCGGGATGGCCATCAAGTTGGCGACGTCGCGCGCTTATGCTCAGGGAAAGAGTTTGACTTATGTCCTCAGACGAGTTGACCGGGGATAATGGGACCGTGTCAGGTTCCGTATCATCAGATGGTTTACCTCAAAGTGAATGCATTGTGTGTTTTCTCCCTTAACAAGGCCTAGAATTTCCCGGAATGAGCCAAAAGTGCCGTAAACGGGGGTTGAAATATGCACCGGAGCAAAGTAAAGTTGACTCTCATCACAAGTCGGCCACGAGGATTTTGCATGCCGTGATTTTGTATCCACCTCTTTTTTTTTCTTTTTTTTTTCCCTTCTCTATTATGGTTATTTTCAAGCGCAGTGTCCGCTGGCTTCAATCTGAATCAATCATTTGAAACTATGGGAAGAATGAATTGAATAAGAAAGCAAAAGGTAATTCTTTCAGCCATGGCAAACGATCAGCAGACCGATGATGAGACCGTGTCTTTGTCGACGCATGTGGCACCTCTAGCTCCGGACTCCGGTGACTACGGAGCGCCCGGTTAGATCCGATTTGGAGACTTCAATTCCAAAACCTTGTAAGTTTTATTTTTTTTTCTTAATTTACTTTTGGTCTGAATATTAATTTTTGATGTTTCGTGAAATGACTTTTGTTAAATGCACCAAAAACGAGTCTAATTAACGTGGGTGGTACTATCATACTTTGGAGTAAGTTCGATTTTGCAGAGGTTGAAATGGACACTCAACCTCTTTGTAAAAGTCGAATATTTAATTTGAATTAATATGATATTTTAAAAGCAAAAATGTTTAATTTTGTGTGGATTAATCAGATATTGGCAGGAGGGGTGTCTATTCCAGATATGGAGCATCCATATGGAACAGTACCAGGGAATAAGAATGAGAAGTTTAGTGTGCACTGTACTTCAGCAGCACTGTACTTTCTTTGACCTAGATGACAATGGCATCATTTACCCTTGGGAATCTTATGCAGGTATTATATCTTTTAGGGGAAATCGATTTATACCCTTTTATTGTTGGCTTTCATTGTTCATTGTTTGATCAATGTTACTTATTTTTATTTTTTTTTTTTGAGATTTTTAGAGTTGATGTTAAGTATTTTATCCTTATAAATGATTTTTTAATAATTATTTAATTTTTTATCGTGTGGTATATTAATTTTTTTTCTTTGTAGGGTATGTGTGTATTTTTTATAGGCGGTAGATTATTAATATTATTATTATTATTTATTTATTTGTTTATTGTGTGGTATGTTAATGCGTATTTTTTTTCTAGGGTATCAATAGGTTATATATATATTATTATTCTCATTATTATTAATATTTTTATTATTTAAATAAAATATTCAATTAAAATAATAATAATTATTATTATATTACTATTATTATTTAATTTTTTTTTTTCTAGAAAATAACACTTCTAGTGACAACTGTTGCTAAAAATTTGGAAAGTTTTAGTGACAACAGTCACTAAAGATAACTTCTAGTGACAAAGTGTTTGTCATTGAAGAAAACATGTGTTTCTACTCTTCGGTAAGAGAAACTATTCAGTGATGAATTCGGGAGTCTTTTGAGACAAAAGCATTGTCACATTTAGTGATTTATTGTGACAACAATCACTAAAGATCTGGAAAGCTTTAGTGACAACAATCACTAAAGATCTGGAAAGCTTAAATGACAAATATTAGGTTTTGTCACAGTAGAAATCTTTTTTGCGACAAATAATACACTTGTCTGTACAGAACCCTTTAGCGTCGGCACATATGCAACAATCGTCGCAATAAAATATTTCGTCGCAAAAGGTCTTTAGTGACAAAAATCAGCATTTTTACTGACGATTTTTTTGGTCACGAAAAGATCTTTTTTTTGTAGTGTGAAAATTTATCCGAAATATACACCCCTTGAAATTCAAAATCTCTCCCTATCCCCCGCCTTAAAGTGAACGAGTTTGCCCATTTTTAGGCGAATTCGCCCATTTTTCGCCTTTGCCCCCGCCCAATCGCTGTCCATCCCGCCCACTTACCCGCCCCCCGCCGTCGGGCTCGCCCACTTCTCGCCCAGTTTTTGAAAGCTCGCCCATTTTCTGAAAATAACTATTAAGTGTCGGGTTTTGCCCCAACTTTTCAGATTTCTACCCTCATAAGAAAAAGAAACAAAATTTCGCCTTTCTCCATCCATTTTCCATCGATCCATTGTAGGTGTGGAGAACAATTCGAAGGTTCATAGAGATTGGAAGCATACTTTCAGTTTTTCCAAACGATTTGAAGGTAATTTCGTGTTTTTTTTGGGTGAAATTTCTTGTTAATTCTTCTTCAAATTTCGTTCAGATTTCTTTTTAAATCTCCATTGTAGGTTCGAGGAACGATTCGAAGGTTCATGAAGATTTGAAGCTTCAAATTCGAAGCATAATTTCAGTTTTTTGAAGGTTCAAATTCCAGTTTTCTCCACTGTTTTGGTAAATTTCGTGTTTTTCTTTTTGATGTTTTTGCTAATTGTACTCCTATCCTAAGTCTTGCTGCTGTGTATTTACCTGAATTGGATGTCAGCAATCTTGTGTTGTCTTGCTGCGAGTCCTCAATGTTATGCTGTCTTGCTGCGAGTTTGTTCGATTTGTTTCTCTGTTAGAATCAATTGTTGGGTGTAATGTTAAAGAGGTGCTCGGTTGTAATGTTGAAAGGCATGAGGATATGATCTAACTTCCTCCTCCCTATCTTCTTCTTCCCTTTCCTTTCTCCTATCTTCTTCTCTGCGAATTTCTCTGTTTTCTTTCTGCATTTTCTTGTGTGTGGGGACAATCCACTGGCCAGAGTTAACCTCCATCTATACAAATAATACCAGTTACACGTATATTGCTAAAGCATCCTAAAAGAGCTAGCAGGCACAAAAAGAAGGGTCGTTATTGTTAGCTTGCCAATCTTCAAAATTTGGCCACCAGAAATTATTATCTCAGGCACGTTTCATTCAACAGAGAAATTTTATGGAAAAACATGAAGAAAAAAAAAGATGGAATTTTTTGTTGAAAAGATGATTTATATATCATAGTTTTTGCAGAATTGTGTTTGTGTTTTTCTTTTAAAAACAGAAAATAAAGGAAAGGTCAAAAGGGAGGATTAAAGAAATTATGTTTCACAAGGTCTGTGTCACAATTCAACAAATAACTTATAGAAATTTGCAGAAAAGAAAAAACAGGAAGGGAAAAAGGGATATAGAGGAATAGAGGGGAGGGAGAAATGCAGAGAAAAATTTGGGGATAAAGATGAGTGTACTTTTCATTTCATAAAAGAATCTCGTCTGTTACAATTTTCCATCCTTATACCCGCATTCACCACCTCCCTTAGCTACTAACAGACATGAAAGAGAGACAAACAGAATCTAATAGCTCTATGACGTCAGCCAACGACCCAAACGACCTCATTTCTACCAAATACAGACTTATTCGATAACAAAGGAAACTCAGCACAAAATAAATACAACTCTACTCATGACAGTCTGACATCCAATTAGGTAAATACACAGCAGCAAGACTTAGGATAGGAGTACAATTAGCAAAAACATCAAAAAGAAAAACACGAAATTTACCAAAACAGTGGAGAAATTCGAACCTTCGGAAAACTGGAATTTGAACCTTCAAAAAACTGAAATTATGCTTCGAATTTGAAGCTTCAAATCTTCATGAACCTTCGAATCGTTCCTCGAACCTACAATGGAGATTTAAAAAGAAATCTGAACGAAATTTGAAGAAGAATTAACAAGAAATTTCACCCAAAAAAAACACGAAATTTACCTTCAAATCGTTTGGAAAAACTGAAAGTATGCTTCCAATCTCTATGAACCTTCGAATTGTTCTCCACACCTACAATGGATCGATGGAAAATGGATGGAGAAAGGCGAAATTTTGTTTCTTTTTCTTATGAGGGTAGAAATCGAAAAGTTGGGGCAAAACCCGACACTTAATAGTTATTTTCAGAAAATGGGCGAGCTTTCAAAAACTGGGCGAGAAGTGGGCGAGCCCGACGGCGGGGGGCGGGTAAGTGGGCGGGATGGACAGCGATTGGGCGGGGAAAACGGCGAAAAGTGGGCGATTTCGCCTAAAAATGGGCGAGCTCGTTCACTTTAAGGCGGGGGATAGAGAGAGATTTTAAATTTCAAGAGGCACTAGCTAGCAGTGTTCCTCTCACCCCCAAAGGCTATGGTTCCGCCCCTAATTGCGTTGTATGATTCACGTATACTTTTGTTTCTCAACGAGTGTATGCATGCATCTGTCAGGACAGCGACATGTAGCGGATACTTTAGATGCACATAGGGCGTATATGCAATTTTTTTAAATTAGATATGGTATGCGGATATTCAATTGATAATGAACGAAAAATTGTCCAAAATGATGAAAATTTAGCAGAATGAAAAAAATAAAATAACTACACAATTAATTGGGTGAAGGATGGAGGCACAACATGATACTAGGGGGCTAAGTCCACCCAAGAGTAAACGATATATTATAAGGAAATTATATATAATTCAGTTTAATTCATTATGTCATTCTTATATATATATATATATATATATATATATATATATATATATATATATATATATATATATATATATATATATATATATATATAACTCAACCGATTATCTTAAGAGAGTTCACTGGCCCGGCAACTGATCAATATAGTACAATCTTGACCCGTACTTGCTTTGGGTCCTGTATATTTCTTCGTTTTCTTAAAAGTAATCTCTATCTTTCATATTGGTCTCCTAACTATATATTTATATTTTTTTGTTACATTTTTAGAATATATATTTAACAGAAGCATAACTTCTAACATTTAATCATACTGCATGTGTCACATGTCACATTTCTGGTAGTTGAAAAACAATTAAAATACGACGTTTTTGCTCTCTTGTATTCTTATTATTGTCTCAGACATGCTCCTTGATGAGGGTCGAAGTAAGCCTCGTCACGTGTCATCTTTATATTGGATAACAATTAATTAATTAAAGACAGAGAATTAATAAGTAGGAAAGGCCAGGAGCCTCAAGTTCAACTGAAGAAGCAAACATGAACCCCAGGTGGGAGGTCAGCTCGGCCCTTCTTAACTTACCACTGCAGGTCGGCTCGGTAAGAGTGAAGGTCGGTTAGCGCAGTGCAGGTCGAGATGGCCTAGAGGGTTCGACGCAGGTCGGCCAGAACCTTCTTTATCGTATTGGGCACACATGCCTAATAAAATCGGATAGACATGGAAAGAATCGTATGACATAATGACATTGATCTTGTCATTTAAATATGTCCATAATTATCCCTAAATTATAGGGATATGCGTGTGTTTATCCTTAGGGAAAAATAATACAAATTCCTTGTAGAACAAGGAAATGGATAAATCGTCCCTTATATAAACAACCCTAAGTAACTACGAAAGACTTGATTCATGAACAATTACAGGATACGTAGGCAACTCGAGAGAGGAACTCTCAGGCTCAGTCTAAACCCCCCCAAAAAAACCATCCCTCGTTCATATTCTTATTGATTTATGCCCTTGATTCAATTACCTCTAGATTAAACTGCCCCGGATTATTGATAGACGAGAACCAGAATCGTCACTCCTTGTCTTCTCATAATAACATTTTCTATCGCCTAACTATATATTATTGTTTCAAATTTTAGACATTAAACGAATTTAGCTTTGAGTCAAATGTTGTCTTTAAAGTATAAGAAAAAAAAAAATTATAGTTAGTTGACAAAAAATATCAGTATAAAATAAACAAGTTTTGATGAAATAAAGGAAAATGGAGACGAGAAGTATAATTTTCCCTTTATATTTCGTATTAGACTAATAGTTTCCGCTTAAGGCACAAGAAAGGTTTTGATAACTGACATATGAAAGTCTATACAGGATTTAAACAGCTTGGCTTCAATACGATTGTATCTCTAGTTCTTACAATTCTCATCAATGGGCTCTTCAGCTATCGCACACTTCCTGTAAGTTTGTTTCGCTTTTTACGAACGATTGATGTTACTGTTACGACAATATTAACGCTACAAATGTTTTATCATTATATGACATCTGATTGCATGTCACTGCAAATGCCACATCATGATGTAAACAGATGATGTGGTAGTAGGTTTGGATTGGATCAAAATATTGACATCTCATTCAATTATAAGACGCATTCGATCAACTAGCCCTCAGGGCATAACTCAAAGGTGAAAAAAAAGAGTAGGAGTGTCATGTCTCTTTGAACTGTTGTATGAGTTTTCGATATCCTATAGGCAGCATTTGTAAACTGAACCACTGAGGTATATCTCTCGGTTTACATTTTTTTCACAAAACTCTAGGGGTGGGGCATGCAATAGGGGCCCAACCTTTATAAGATGCATTCAAGTGTACAGTGACATTATGTTACGGCATTTGTAGCGTCGTGTCAGTGTAGTTGTGGTGGTAGCATTACTTAGAAAAAGACTGATTATCAGACGTAATTCATATCGTATTATTTTCGCTCGACATATGGATAGGGGTGGATACCTTCTCCATTTTTTCCACTATCCTTGAATAACATCCACTAGGGCAAGCATGGAAGTGATACCGGAATGTATGACACCGAAGGCAGGTTAGTGACCATGAATATGTTGTTACATTAGTAATAAGTTACGATTATGTTATAACACGCTAAGCAGTGATGTATACAATTACAGGTATGTGCCTGGGCATTTCGAGAACATCTTTAGCAAGTATGGTAAATCGAAGCCTGATAAGCTTTCGTTGAAAGAAATCTGGGCAATGACTGAAGCCAATCGATTGGCATATGATTTTCTTGGTTGGTATGTGTTTGTCACTACTATGGTTGCCTGGCTATTGGCTCCAATTAAATGACACGTATGGTTCGGTCCTTTCTTTTTCAGGATTGTAAGCAAGCTTGAGTGGCTTCTTCTGTATTATCTTGCAAAAGACGAGGAAGGTTACCTGTCGAAAGAGACGATTAGGCGTGTTTATGATGGCAGCTTGTTTTACTACTATGCTAAACTGAACAAGGGAGCAAAAACTCAAGGCAAGACAAAGACGAAGTGAAGTAACAACGTCAACGCCTAAAGCTACTTGTTAATTGATGTTGCTCGCACGTGCCACATTCATCTATGGAGTGAAGTATGAGTGTCTATAATGCTACTTATATACTAATTAATGTGGCTCGCGTCACATTCATCTTGGATATGTTGTATGGCTTGTTTGTTTTCTTTTCGATATGAAAATTTATATGTAAAAGTTAGATATGGTATTGTCATGACCTTGTATCTGTGCAGGTGAATTTGGTTCACACAACGTTTGTATACGTGTCCAAAATAAAGGGGATTTTAACTCTTTTAGTCCCTCATGTTTTAGCTTTGTTTCAAAAATAACCCTTATGTTTTTAGGGGGAATGAGGGAGAAGGACAGAAATATTTCATCAATTGAGTAGAAGGACGAGTTTTTGAAACTTTTGCATAAAGACAAAACTATTTATTCACTGTCGAAATTCACTTGTGTTCGAAATTCACTGTTTAAATTCACTGCCGAAATTCACTGTCGAAATTCACTAATTTTCAAAATTCATTGTCGAGATTCACTGATTTTCGGGATTCACTGTCAAAATTCACTGTCGAAATTCACTGATTTTGGGATTCACTAGGAAGATTCACTGATTTTCGGGATTCACTGTTTGTCCTTCTCGCTATAAAAATTATGCAGTTGTCCTTCTCCCTATAAAAAATATGTAGTTGTCCTGTTACTTAAAAATATTCCAGATTGTGTCCTTATCCCTAATTTTCCAATGTTTTTAAATGGCATTTTTAGTCCTCTAAGTTTGTATTTTGTTTCAATTTTAGGACAATTACCTAATTAGCCGCCAACGTCGACCAAACGTTTGATCCAACCACACAGCCACGTATGCTTTCATATCTCATCTAAACCATTAAACGTGGACATTCCCCTCATTCCTCTTTCAAATTCTTTTCCTCAAATTGACACCAGCTGCACAATAAATAAAAATATCTATAAGGTATTCAATTTTTCTTAATGTCGATGTTTAATCGTTTAGATGAGATATGAAAGTATACGTGGCTGTCAGGTTGGATCAAACGTTTAGTCGACATTAACTTAAACGGTTAATTATGTAATTGTCCTAAAATTGAAACAAAATACAAACTTAGAGGACCAAAAGTGTCAGGGCACACTTAGTTCGTTTTCATCACTTAGTTTAAGTTGCATTCGTAGTTAATTAAAAATCACTTCTCGAGTAATGGATATGCCTAGACTAAATGTTTGGACCGCTTTGGTACTCGACTAGATTTCTCCCTATGGATACGACATTGCTCATCTATCTAGATTACAATTGACCCGGTACTCTGCCGGTTGGATTGGAAGCCTAGTGAGGCCGATCAAGCTTCTTTTAGATTAACTACTGATGATGATCGGCTTAGGCCAAAGCCACGCATCATACAAATATTGGCTAATCACAAGAAGAGTGGGGAAAGTTTCCCGACCAGAGAGAGGAAGCCCGACCATATAATCCGAGGGCGAGCAACCCCCCTAATCCTGACCACCGCAGGACGGCCGGTCTATAAGGAATGCGCAGAGCGCGACCATACTAATCCGGCCAACAGGCCCGAGCGGTCACACATTTATACGCACATGTCCATTTAGCGGGAATAAACGTGAGAAATGAACCTAGCCTTATTAAGGCTCTGATTCATTACTCGATATGAAAGAATCATTATCTCCTAATAATTAGGGGGTCAAAGCAAATCTAATCTTAACCGAATTCTTGGAGGATACGGCAAAATTAGGGTTTAAAGACTCTATTTAAACCGCTACAAGAACTACGGCCGACTTGATTCCAGTTAAGCAATTGGATACGTAGGCAGCTCAAGAATAACTTGAGTTCAGTCAAAACACCATATAATAAACTATCCCTCTTTTGGTATCGGCCGGTGACCGGAGAACTACCACTAGAGCAATCTCACCCGTAACTGATATTTGGTGAAAAACGACTTCATCATTGGAGCTAGAAGGAGGGCCTTCTATTGGTAGTTCTAGAAGTAACGTGCAATCACTATGCCGCCGAAACAGATAGGGAAGAAAACGCAGGAAACAGCCGCACAAGGCGGCGGATCAACTGTGGCCGGAAAAGAGGCTGGAGGCCCTCTAGTCGAAAAGGAAGGAGAAACTACAGCACAACCCACCCAGGTGGAGCCCCTACCAGATCCCGCACAACAAGCTTTAGTAGAGGCATTGACAAACCTTAATCCGGCTACTTTTAGGACAATTCTGACAAACGCTTTTAAAGTCAGGGGGGAAGAAGTCACAGGGGAAACGCATACCAAAGAGAACCCACTTATGGATGAAAGAGAAAAAGCCCTCAATTCTGCACGAGAAGAGCATGCAGAGGCTCTATCCACCAGTTCCAACCCAGTCCGGAAAGAAATTAAAGAACAAGCTAGAGACGCAGCCCGTATGGAACTGGACGCTATTCTGGGTAAAACTCATTTTTCTTTTGAATCTCCTTTTACCGAGCAGGTAGAAAGTTATCCCAGACCCCCATGATTTAAGATGCCAAAGATGGATCCCTATGATGGGACAAAAGACCCCAACGATCATATGCACCGATACCTGACGCATATGACCTTATACAACGCGGCCGACCAGATGAAGTGCAAAGCGTTTCCTGCGTTATTGACCGGTCGGGCTCGGGAGTGGTTCAGGAAACTACCTCCCAAATCCATTAATGACTTCGCTACTTTATCCAGAAAGTTTATGCATGCCTTCATCACGGCACGTCCGTTCCAGAGGAACGCCACTCACTTGCTGACGTTGAAGCAGAAGCACGACGAAAGTGTGCTACAATTCCTAAAAAGGTTCAATGAGGAATCAAGGCAAGTACAAGGGGCTGATGAACATCTGATAGTTACATCATTTATAGCAGGGCTACGTGAGGGTCGACTATACGCCAAGCTCAACTGTAAACCCCCACTATCTTTGGAAGATTGTGTAGAAACGGTCTTCAAACATTGTCAAGGGGAAGAGGCCAACCGACTCAAAAGAGAGCAAGAAAAAGCAGACCCTAGAAAGGGAAAGACGGCACGGCAACCCGAGAAAGAGCGAAAGCAAGTATGGGATAGGATGACCTCTCCCATTACCGACAGGCTCGGGAAAAAGGGAGCTCTCCAAGACAGGGACTTGGTGCCTTTAAATCGGTCACGCGAGCAGGTTCTTGCCTTAATGGAACGAAAAGGAATAGCACGAACACCACCACCTCTAAGAGGGCCGGTGGAAAAAAGGGACCAGACAAAGTTTTGCAAATATCATAAGGATGTGGGTCATGATTCAGTGAACTGTAGAGACTTGATCAGAGACATCGATGCTGCGGCCCTGGAAGGAAAAATTGACGAGGCAATTGATCGAACGTGGAATCCTAACCCAAGAGGTAAGAGAGAGTACAAAAGGGGAAATTACTATCAAGGAAATGATGGCAGAGTAGACCCAAAACGAAGAAGAGATCCTTCTCCTGGCCCCGAGGGGCATATTGATAATAAACCCATCAATACCATTAACACCATTGCAGGTGGTCCGGCAGGATCCAGACCACTTGGGGAAAGCAGTAACGCCAAGGGCCCACAATCCGAAACTGGTAAAAATAAGAGATTATCAGGGGAGGTAGTTTACGGACCAGAGGATCCTCTCCCTCTGATTCACAACAATGAAGGACTGGTGATTGAGTTGGTAGTTAATAAGCACACAGTGAAACGAGTGTGTGTAGACACAGGGAGCGCAGTAAACGTTCTATACTTATCGGTATGCCAGGCCATAAAGATACGGGACACCGAGTTAACTCCAGTCTCAGCCCCGTTGTTTGGATTCGCCGGACCACCCATACACCATGTTGGTATGATTAAGCTGCCGACAACTTTCGGACGAGGAAGAAAGAGCAGGACTCTTATGGTCGATTACGTGGTGGTACGATCGGCCTCGGCATATAACGTCAAATTGGGAAGACCCGCTCTGATAGATCTTCGAGCGGTAATCTCCCCTGCTCATATCAACATGAAATTCCCTACCGTAGAAGAGGGACTGCGGAAATAAAGGGAGATGTGGAAACAACAAGGAGCTGCTATACCGCCACCATAAATCAAAAAATAATGGTACAATAGGTCCTTATTGACGAACTCGTCCCAGAAGAAGAGGAAAGATGGATAACAAATGATGAGGTAACACAAGAGGCCCTATGGGAAGACCAGGAAGACAGGGTCGGCGTCGGAGCATGGATTCCAGAACCACACAGACAGAGTCTGGTTGATTTGTTGAAAGAATATAGGGATGACTTCGCTCTGACCGCAGCTGATATGCCCGGTCTGTCACCCAGCCTGGCATTGCATCGTCTAAACGTAGACCCAAGCAGAAAACCCATCCGGCAGAAGAGGCGATGTTTCGCTCAGGAAAGAGTAGAGGCAGTTCAGAAAGATGTAACAAAGTTGTTGCACGCAGGTATAATTAAAGAGGTGGTATATCCTGAATGGTTGGCCAATCCTGTTCTAGTCAAGAAACAGATGGATCTTGGCGCATGTGTGTGGACTTTACAGATTTAAACAAAGCTTGCCCAAAGGATTGTTACCCGCTTCCGAAGATCGATAGCTTGGTAGATTCCACGGTCGGATATGAAGTCTGCTCGTTCTTAGACGCATACAAGGGGTATCATCAGATAGCCATGGCTCCAAAGGACATGGAGAAGACGTCTTTCATCACAGAAAGAGGAACATTCTGGTATCTTACTATGCCATTCGGCCTCAAGAACGCTGGAGCCACGTATCAGAGAGCCGTCAATAAGATATTTGAGAAGAAAATAGGGAAGAGCATAGAGGTTTACGTAGATGACTTATTGATCAAGAGCAGATCTCTCGAGCAGTATGTGGCTGATGTCAGAGAAATTTTTGGAGTATTAAGACAAACGCAAATGCGTCTTAATCCAAAAAAGTGTACGTTTGGGGTACGGTCAGGAAAATTCCTTGGGTATATGATATCCAAGGAAGGTATCAGAGCAAATCTAGACAAGGTAGAGGCCATACAGAGTATGGCTCCACCAAAGAACATTAAAGAGGTACAAAGATTGACAGGGCGTATTGCCGCTCTAAATAGATTCCTCTCGCGGTCGGCGCAAAGGGCTCTCCCTTTTTTCAAAATCTTAAGGCAAGCAAACCCCTTTGACTGGAATGAAGAATGCCAGAAGGCATTTGAGGAATGGAAAAAATACCTCACAAACCTGCCCGTCCTTACCGCACCACAGGAGGGAGAAACTCTATACCTATACTTGTCAGCGTGCCAAGAAGCATTGAGTGCAGTCCTGGTGAGTGATCAGGATAACACTCAAAAACCAATTTTTTATGTTAGTAAGGCACTCTGAGGGCCAGAGGTGAGGTATACCAGTGCAGAAAAGTTGTCACTGATTTTAGTCCAAGCGTCAAGAAAACTGAAACCATACTTTCAGGCTCATCCTATAGTGGTCATGACAGACCAACCGCTTCGGCAGATTCTAAATAAACCGGAGACGTCCTGAAGATTGACAAAATGGGTGGTCGAGCTGGCTGCCTAAGATCTGGAATTCAGACCAAGAGTGTCCATCAAGGCTCAGGCCTTGGCTGATTTCATAGCCGAAGGAGTAGCCATAACCCTCGAGCAGGAACAAGCTGACAAGCCAGTAGACCAGTGGACATTGTATGTGGATGGAGCGTCCAATAAGGAGGGAGCAGGAGCAGGTCTTCTGCTCTGTAGTCCGAAAGGAGAAGAATTTCCTTATGCATTGCGTTTCAACTTTAAGGCAACCAATAATGAGGCCGAGTATGAAGCGCTCATTACAGGACTCAAACTTGCCGCAAAGTTGGGGGTTAAAAGGTTGCACGTATTTAGCGATTCCCAGCTAGTGGTAAACCATGTTAAGAGGGAATACGAAGCAAAGGAAGACGCTATGAGGAGATATCTTTTCATGGCCCAAGCACTGATTTCGCAATTTGAAGATGTCAAACTAGGTCAAATTCCTAGATCTAAGAACGCTCGTGCGGATGCATTATCTAAATTGGCATCAAATTTTTTCTCAGATAAAAAGGTTCTAATCGAGCAAGTGACAGAGTGAAGCTACGAGCAAAAAGAGGCCCACCAGATCAACCAGAGAGCTACCTGGATGGATTCCATAGTAGCCTTCCTAAAAAACAACGTGGTTCCAGAAGACAAAGTCTCGGCCCGGAAAATAAGGCTTCAAGCGAGCAAGTATTCGTTGTTTAATGATATCTTATACCGCAGATCTTTTATATCACCGTGGTTACGTTGTGCCATAGAGGAAGAGGGGAACTATCTACTTCGAGAAATCCACTTGGGAATCTGTGGAAGTCATATGAGAGCTAGAGCTTTAGCTCGTAAATGCAGGCTCTTCGGATATTACTGGCCGACCATGGGTGCAGATGCTCGCAAATTGGTAATGGCCTGTAGAACATGCCAGGTGCATGATAATCTTAAACACCAACCGTCACAACAAATGGTTCCCTTGGTATCCCCATGGCCTTTTGACCAATGGGGAGTGGATTTGGTCGGCCCCTTGCCCAGAGCGCCAGGTAACCTAAAATTTCTGATAGTAGCTATTGATTACTTCACAAGATGGGTAGAGGCAGAGCCTTTGGCAGCAATAACAGGTAGGGCGATTCAAAATTTCTTATGGAAGAACGTGATTTGTCGATATGGAATCCCTAAGCATTTGATATCAGACAATGGTACTCAGTTTGAGGATAGAGCTGTCCGAGAATGGTGCTCAGAACTTGGAATAACTCAGCACTTCACGTCTGTAGGTTACCCGCAAGCAAACGGGCTGGTTGAGTAGGCCAACAGACAAATCAAAACAGGTCTGAAAAAGAGGTTGGAGGAAGAGGGAGAGCACTGGGTCGAGCAATTTCCCAATGTCTACTGGGCATACAGGACGACACCTAACTCGGCCACGGGCGAAACCCCGTTCCTGCTATCATATGGATGTGAGGCAGTTATCCCGGTAGAGATTGGATTACCTTCGCCCAGAACAGAGCTGTATAGCCAGATCGATCAAGAGACCGAGCTCAGACACCTGAAAGATGAATTGGAAGAAACTCGTGTGATATAGCTTTAATAAGAATGGCCAAGTACAAACGACAGATCGCACAATATTACAACGCTAGAGTGAAAGATTTGTACTTTAAAGTAGGGGATTTGGTCCTTCGAAAGAATGAAATTAGCATACAAGACCCTCAGGGAAAGATAAAGCCAAATTGGGAAAGGCCATACAAGGTAATCAAGGTGCACGGAAAAGGCGCCTATCAGTTAGCAAACTCTCAAGGGAAGACCATTCCACGAAGCTGGAACTCAGCCAACTTAAGACGATTCTACACCTGAGACAGGTTCAAGGCTGTTTACTCTTTTTCTTTAATTATTATCCGAGACTGTGTAATAAGTTGCCTTGGCAATCAGTTATTTTCTCAATAAAATTTGCATTTATTCTATAGCATTTATATGCATAGCTTTATAAATAAATTACACTGCTCAAAGCAGATACAGCTCAGAGACTGAGCGCAACATACTAACTGCCAAAGAGCAGATCGAGCTCAGATGCTGAGCGCACTAATACGAACTGCTCAAAGCAGATACAGCTCAGAGACGAGCGCAATATACTAACTGCCAAAGAGCAGATTATGCTCAGATGCTGAGCGCACTAATACAAATGGCTCAAAGCAGTTACAGCTCAGTGACTGAGCGCAATATACTAACTGCCAAAGAGCAGATCATGCTCAGATGCTGAGCGCACTAATACAAACGGCTCAAAACAGATACAGCTCAGAGACTGAGCGTAATATATACTAACTGCGAAAGATAATAAACTACGAAAAGCGGATTAAGCTCAGAATGCTAGACGTTAAGCGGACCAAGTTCATATACTTAGCACAAAGGGAATCTAAGCAAAGGGCACGCTATGCTCGGAAATGAGATAAAGCTGCAAAGCCATCTTAAAACAAAACAAGCAAAAAATAACTCAAGCATGCTATGTCAGAAATAAACATACCATGCTTGAGGGGGCCCACACCAGGGCAACAATTCAAGACAGAGAAAAATAATAAAGATGTCAAGTCATTACAAATTTCAAAATAACAAACTGCAGAGCAGGCTAAACAGGGTTAGGCTGAGAGCCATCACCGGAGGCATCTTGTTCTGGAGACGCAGAAGTTGCTTGACCAGTAGGCTTAGGAGGGGGAGGGGCAGAATATTTTTGAACAATATCGACCCCCGATTTGAGCTCTTGAAGACGCTCGTTGTACATCCGCCCCATGCCCGGCTTATACAGACCTGCATTCTTCAACTTAGAAAGGTCAAGGCCTGCAAACTGCGCTCGAGCATCGTCAACTCCCATCGAGTACCCATGATTGACTATAGTGACGAGGAGAGCAGAGAGGACCCCATCAAAATGGGCAGTGATGTAATAGTCCCGGATGCCCTTGGCTACAAGCGCAGGGATGGAACTCTCCAGAGTGCTACTAGCCGACTGTGCATTCTTTAAACTCTCTTCCACCCTTGCTCTCTCCTCTGCCTCCGTGGTCAGCTGTGCCTCCAAGTTCTGCACTTCTGTAGCATGTGCCGCACGTAGAGTCTGCATCTCCAGCTCATGTTTGGCCTTGAGATCGACCAGACCCTTTTTCTTGGACTCGTATAGGTCTTTGTACTTCTTCTTGGAAGCTTTGAGCTCAGACACCGTCCTTTCGTGCTCATCAGCTACAGCTTTAGACTTGGCCAAACGGTCAAATACCTCCTGGCCGATACGAGCACCCTGGCCAAATACAACCATAAGGTGAGAAAGGGCATACAGGCAAATATGCATATAAGATACATGTGAAAAGGTATCAACAAAGAAATGTAATAAACATACCATCTCGGCTAAGTCTACAGTAGACATAGCGTGAAGAGCGGCTTGAATTGTGGAAGCTTCACCCTGCTCTCCCCTGGCAGGTCCAGCCGTAAGTAAACCAGAACGTCCTCTCTTACGAGACGGCTCTCTGACAGTTGACTGATCGATCGGCGCAGGGGGACAAGATCAGAAACCTCATCTTCATCGGAGGGAAGATCGGTAACAATCACATCTTCCCCCCAGACCGCGGTGGGTTGCGCATAGCGTCATCTGATTGCTCAGCAAGGGATTGGACAGTGGCAGAGCCGAGCACCGCACCGGATGATCTGACAGGCGAAGGTTCAGGATTAATCTGGGTCGAACGATCGACCAAGGCTTCCTCAGGCTGAACATCATCAGCTCTAGCTCCTGCTCCGGATAGTAAATGCACCAAGTCGGCCACTGTACAAAGAAAACAAAAGTAAGATACGTGAAATACAATTGTACAAGAAAAGAAATCAACTTTTACAGCAAGATCCTACAATATTTCTCTTCATCCTCAGTAAGAGGTGCGTATGGCTCGGGCCCGGCCTCATGTAACCGAGCGCGATCGATGAGCTCAGAAGGATAGTTTTGGCAATTCATGGAGATATCCAACTGCCTGATAACTTGGATCCAGTCCTTCAAATCGGCCATATCAGGGTTCTCATCCTTGTCGAGCGTGGCAGTGTTCCACCTACCCATTCGGGCATTCCCCTCGTGACGAACAAAAAAGAATCTCTCTTTCCATCGCTTAAAGGACGTTTTCCCGGCATGTTGGAGGGGAATATCTAGCAGAGGACCCGGTCGGCGAAGAAAATAGTACCATCCCGGAGAGTTGGGAACCTTGCAGCGCCGGTAAAACGTCCGAAATAGCCCAACTGAGAATCTAGTCCGTATCAAACGGCACCAGATAGCAAAACCTATGATACATCGAACCCCATTTGGGGCAAGTTGGGCAATTCCCAATTCATAATGGCGGAGAGTGGTCACAATAGCAGGACATAAGGGCAACCTCAGACCGCATTCAAATTGCTCCTTGTAGACCGCACAATAGTCGGGAGGAGGCTCAGACGCATAACGGCCGACGACCCGAGCGTCAGTTCTCGATGGTGGGCTGATAGGAATGCGAGGAGCAAATCTAGTAGCATTATATGGTATTGGTTGCAGAGATAATCGATAGTGTGTTGGGAGATGATTGATTCAATTCCAAAACTACCCATGATAGATTTGGTGGCAGAAACGGCCTTTAGATGTCGTACGAATGCAGAATCCCTAGGGGTGGGGGACACAGTGTGCCTAGGAACAAGCCCAGATAATAGGTTATATTGGTAAGTGATGGCCGGAGAAGTGGCCGGAAAAGATGAAGTAAAAAGGGGTGGGGAGGCGGAAACACCTTCAGGCTCAAAATCAAAGGATTTAGGGCTCAATTCTCTATCAACTGACTCGTCGGAAGGAGTGGAGGATCTCACCCTCATAAATCGCAAAATTAAAGAACAATCAGAAATGCAAAAAGAGAGTACTTACTTGCAGAAATGAAGAGAGGAGAAACTTCAGTTTTACACCCGGCTGGAGATTAATAACGACAGTAATAATGGAGAACGGACGTTTGTGGAGACATGTTATAACCCCAAGCGACGCCTTGGTTAACGGCCCATCTGACGTCAGCAGGCACTGACGCCTCGTTCCTTGTGCTAATAATGACAATCGCAATAATGTATGACGCGTCATAAAGTCTCGAACGGCTCCAACGAGTAGAGCCGCCCAGTCACGACCAAGTCTGGTCAGAAGCAGATCGCCCCAGGCTAAAGATCCAGGTCGACCTGGGGGGCTTATGATGATGATCGGCTCAGGCCAAAGCCACGCGTCATACAACTATTGGCTAATCACAGGAAGAGTAGGGAAAGTTTCCCGACCAGAGAGAGGAAGCCCGACCATATAATCCGAGGGCGAGCAACCCCCATAATCCTGACCACCGCAGGACGGTCGGTCTATAAGGAATGCGAAGAGCGCGACCATACTAATCCGGACAACAGGCCCGAGCGGTCACACATTTATACGCACATGTCCATTTAGCGGGGATAAACGTGAGAAATGAACTGTCTCGGATTTTATCTAATGAAAAACAAACAAGTAATAAAATAATCCGGTTCACCCAAAGTGCAGGGATCGTAGTATAGTAGTTACAACCGGAGTCGAATCACAGGGAATCGAGGTTGGTCTAGTTCTTAATTTCTCTAAAGTTGTCACGAAAAATAAAACAAAACGAGAACTAAAAAAACGAAAACAATAAAGCGGACAGAGGATCTAGAATCCAAAGCCAGGGGAAAGATAGTTACGAGCCAAACTAATGAAAATAATTCTATTCTAAAAAGATAATAAAATTACTAAGATGATAACAAATAAATTGAAAACGAACAAGCAATGATCCACCGATCTCACAACCCTCAACTTGCTCTCTAGATTGTTTAGTGAAGATTTAATGAAGATTGTGGTTCACCTATCAAAAGTATGAATTTCTAATCTCTTAGATAATTCGCCTATTAATCTCTCATCTCTCGATCTTAAAGATTAACGCTTTCATAACAAAGGTGTAAGATTTCTCAATCTAGCAACCTAGAAATTAACCTAACAACTCTCGTTATTTTTAGGTTAAAAATCTAATCTTTACTACGGTGATCTAAGTCTAACAACGATTCTCATCAAACGTTAAACATCAAACATGCAACAATCCATCGATATAATTGCATAAAAACAAATTGAACATAATAAAGATACAAACTTTGAATTAAAACTCACAAACAATCCCAAAGAAGAAATCAAGATCGCAGAGATGGCTTCACAAAGCTCGTTCAAATCGCCTAGCCTCTATTCATCGTTGGTATATAAGTAAAAAGTAGATGAAAAGATGTTTATGGGGACAGAAAAACGCAGCAAAGGCACCCCCAAAGGGGGCTGGGGCGGCCAGGGATCCAATTCTCTCTTTTTGGGTTCAGAAAATGCGTCTATAAATAGGTTTTTAAGTCGGTCCTTGCTATGTCGGCGGCTGGACGCCCGTTCAAGGGGTTGAACGCCCGTCCATCTTGCTTGAAATCTTCGAGTCGGGCCGAGCTTGATCAGACGCCCGTCCTATGCATTTTCGAACGCTCGTCCACTGAATTACATCGATACCCTGAATTGAATTACTCCTCTGGACGCCCGTCCATTCCCTCAGACGCCCGTCCAGATTGGACGGGGACAAACGCTCGTTCACTTTGCATAAATCTCTTCATTCCATCTTCAACTCGCATCTTTCCCTTTCCATTTAATCTTCAGTTGGAAATCTTTTTAGCTTCCTCCATAACATGCAAGCGTACCTACAAGATGATAGAAATGTGCAAAATGTAATACCGTATAGATAACTAGAAAATCACTAATAAAACCACGTAATAAGCTCGAGTTTGCACTTAAATCATTTCTATACGCATTCTTCCAATATTTCACTTAAACACTTACTTTTCTATAAAAAGTAATAAAACACAAAGGAAATTGCTACGGAATAAAGTCATATAAATCGTAAAAATCACCGTTAACAACTCCCCCACACTTATCTCTTGCTCGTCCCGAGCAAGACAAAACAAGAAAACATAGGCTTACTCATGCAATGAACCACATAAAGTCCCATATATCAAATCACAACCGGTCGACTAGCATCAAAAACATACATCCCATGTAATAAACGATTACTCGAATGTGTAGTGTGTGCAAAGCCTTCTTCAATTCCACCGATTCCACACTTGACAATTAAATTCAAGCTAACCAACAAATACCCATTTAAGACAGATAATGAATTACCCTGACTATACATACGCCTACAAAACTACTCACGTCATGACTAGAGTAATACATGTGTTTTCGAAATCTTTTCAGTTGTACCCAGAGGATATTCCCTACAACATATACCTTGGCCTATACTTGGGATAAGGTAGGCGATAACTAAGTCTTTCACTTATTCATACCAAATTCCTTATGTAAGTTGATTTAATTATCCTTCACATATAAACGCACATCAGAATGAGCTCTTGCCCGTCATAGCAGAATAGGACATTCGAGATATGACCTACCTTACTCAAATCATAAGGCATCTTCTTCTGACTGTCGTGAGCTTTTGGTCATCATAGTGGTATAGGACATTCGAGATACGCCCTACCTCACTCCAATCATCGACCAGCTTCCAACACACCCAATTTCAATTTTTAAAACAACTTTTCCAAAGCACAGTAGTTACGTTTCACTTATCATATTCAGGCTTCGGTATATTCACGATACTTCCTACTTCAATTCCAACTACGCACATATTACAATTTCCATGACATTAGCACTACGCGAACGGTCTGATAACCAGAATCAAACATCATCGGTTTAAATGGGTACAGTTTCCTATGTTCAGCTCGTCATCGAAGAGGCTTACGTGAAAAGAATTCGAGTAAAGGCTTATTTATCAAAGGTCTATGCTAAAATACTAGTCAACTGAGCACAAGTATGGGAATATAACAAGTAAGTAAGCCAAAATAAACTCATGCTCGGGACGGATGTTTTTTTTTTTAAATTTGAATTTTTTTTGAATTTTTGAAGAATGGTGGTAAGCATAATAAGCATAATAAATTAAGCACATTTTGTAGGTACAAACAACCAATCCCTTACTCCCCCACACTTAAATAACAACATGTCCTCATGTTGTGCAGAATAAGAAAAACTTAGCTGATTGTAGTTCGAATTTGGCAATTCTGGAAGTGGTCGCGAGTCAGATCCAGAAACGCTTGAAGAAATCGGTAGACTGTGGACCATCCACCGGAAAACTGACATCGTTTAAAAGCTCATAATTGCTATCGAAAATATCCTGCACACTTGAAAAACAAAACAAAACGTACCTCGGGGATAGGGGCACAAAAGATGATAGACAAGGCAATATCATGGAACAAAGCATAAGCAATGCAAAAAAAATTGATAATAACCGAATCTATGTGAAAAGTAGTGCACAAATGTAACATCGGCAGGAGGAAGGAAACACAATGATTTTTCAAATTACGAAAATGCAAGTTACCTAACCACAGAAACCGACACCAAAACCCAAGACAAAACAAAACAAAACAAAACAAAACTAATACAACG
Organism: Gentiana straminea; assembly: GCA_036785695.1. Taxonomy (NCBI): domain Eukaryota; kingdom Viridiplantae; phylum Streptophyta; class Magnoliopsida; order Gentianales; family Gentianaceae; genus Gentiana; species Gentiana straminea. The sequence goes on from JAVUPR010000348.1 coordinate 1,731,910, forward strand.
AGAAGAAAACTATCTTTCGTTATTTATTCAACACAAACAAAACTATAATAAAATAATAATAGCAAAAACTTTTCTTAATATTGGGTTGCCTCCCAACAAGCGCCTCTCTTTAGTGTCTTTGGCTAGACACACTTAGCTCACTATCCATTATCAAACGGATACGTCCTTCTCGCATGGTTCTTCAACGAATATTCAGCATACGAGCCATCCAACTCACCTTCATAGGAAATTAATGGAACCATGGCACGAAGGACCTTTAGGAAGTATCTTCCCAATAAAAGAAGAACGGGATTAGGGGGTTCCACCTCCCAGTTCATGACATAGTGATCAGGTGGGAAGATCACTTCCTTTACGCTCACTCGCTCATCCACAATCACCTCAACACTTATTGGCCTCAACGGCTCCTCAAATGCGACTTCCTCGGGGTGACTTATCTCTAATTTAGGCACATCATCCTCTATGTTCTCCAACACCGGGTGTATTTCATCACCTTCTTGGTGATTAACATCTTCAACCATCTCTGATGTCGGATCCATCATAGGAAAACCGTCTTCATCATCACACCATGCAGGAGGGAAGGAAGTTTCTAACCTCTGTAACTTAAGCCGATCCATATCAGGCTCCAGCTCATCAATCGTCCCTTGTTCCCAATTGCCATGCTCTTGACCCAACGGAGAACAAGGATAGTTACTACTCCCACCATTGTATGCTGGTGCATAGTTGGGGCTATACTGGACTTGATTCTCATAATTTGCACCATAACTGTAAGTATCTTCTCCATCATAGGGGAGTGCGGGAGTTAGGTCAATGCCTTGGTCTTGAGCCATTTGCCCGATCCGTCTCCCAATATCCGCAAGCCTACCAAAAAGGAGTTGGATAGTAATGTTCTGCTCCTCCAATTTAGCTTCAAGATTACTATAATGAGAGGGGTCTTGAGAGTTATGAAAGTGGTGTGGAAAAGTTTGGCCAGACCAACTTTCATTTTGATTAGAAAAATTGATATCTTGGTCCTGACTGAAGTTCGGGTTTTGATAGAAATTCCAAGTCTGATTGAAACCCTGATTCTGAAAATTGCTGTGGCCAGAAGGCGATTGTTAAACCTCGATATTGCGGCCACCGAAAACGCTCGCCCACCCATAGGACGAAACGAGAAGTATGTCCCACATTATCACATAGCCGGCATATGATCGGACCATACCGTCCCCGATTACGGGACGCATTAACTTGATATGCAGGAGTGGGAAGAAGATGACACTGGCCAATCATATGGCCAGGTTGACGACAACTTCCACAGAACATAACTTGAGAGTTCTGAGGAAACGACGGGGTCTGATTCATAGGATTTCGCGACATTTGAAGGGCGACCACCTGCTGTTGCAGCATGGCGATTTGATCTTGCACACTCCTAGTTGATGACATTTTTTTTTTTTTGAAAAGATAAAGAAACAGAAAAAGCTACGGAAACAAAAAAAGAAAACTACCTACGAAAAGTTAGTAACAGAAAAACAGAAAATTTAATAAAACTAGACAACCGTACCGATTCCCCGGCAACGGCGCCAAAAACTTGTCTCGGATTTTATCTAATGAAAAACAAACAAGTAATAAAATAATCCGGTTCACCCCAAGTGCAGGGATCGTAGTATAGTAGTTACAACCGGAGTCGAATCACAGGGAATCGAGGTTGGTCTAGTTCTTAATTTCTCTAAAGTTGTCACGAAAAATAAAACAAAACAGGACTAAAAAAAACGAAAACAATAAACTGGACAGAGGATCTAGAATCCAAAGCCAGGAAAGATAGTTACGAGCCAAACTAATGAAAATAATTCTATTCTAAAAAGATAATAAAATTACTAAGATGATAACAAATAAATTGAAAACGAACAAGCAATGATCCACCGATCTCACAACCCTCAACTTGCTCTCTAGATTGTTTAGTGAAGATTTAATGAAGATTGTGGTTCACCTATCAAAAGTATGAATTTCTAATCTCTTAGATAATTCGCCTATTAATCTCTCATCTCTCGATCTTAAAGATTAACGCTTTCATAACAAAGGTGTAAGATTTCTCAATCTAGCAACCTAGAAATTAACCTAACAACTCTCGTTATTTTTAGGTTAAAAATCTAATCTTTACTACGGTGATCTAAGTCTAACAACGATTCTCATCAAACGTTAAACATCAAACATGCAACAATCCATCGATATAATTGCATAAAAACAAATTGAACATAATAAAGATACAAACTTTGAATTAAAACTCACAAACAATCCCAAAGAAGAAATCAAGATGTTGCATAGATGGCTTCACAAAGCTCGTTCAAATCGCCTAGCCTCTATTCATCGTTGGTATATAAATAAAAAGTAGATGAAAAGATGTTTATGGGGACAGAAAAACGCAGCAAAGGCACCCCCAAAAGGGGCTGGGGCGGCCAGGGATCCAATTCTCTCTTTTTGGGTTCAGAAAACGCGTCTATAAATAGGTTTTTAAGTCGGTCCTTGCTATGTCGGCGGCTGGACGCCCGTTCAAGGGGTTGAACGCCCGTCCATCTTGCTTGAAATCTTCGAGTCGGGCCGAGCTTGATCAGACGCCCGTCCTATGCATTTTCGAACGCTCGTCCACTGAATTACATCGATACCCTGAATTGAATTACTCCTCTGGACGCCCGTCCATTCCCTCAGACGTCCGTCCAGATTGGACGGGGACAAACGCTCGTTCAGTTTGCATAAATCTCTTCATTCCATCTTCAACTCGCATCTTTCCCTTTCCATTTAATCTTCAGTTGGAAATCTTTTTAGCTTCCTCCATAACATGCAAGCGTACCTACAAGATGATAGAAATGTGCAAAATGTAATACCGTATAGATAACTAGAAAATCACTAATAAAACCACGTAATAAGCTCGAGTTTACACTTAAATCATTTCTATACGCATTCTTCCAATATTTCACTTAAACACTTACTTTTCTATAAAAAGTAATAAAACACAAAGAAAATTGCTACGGAATAAAGTCATATAAATCGTAAAAATCGCCGTTAACATGAACCTAGCCTTATTAAGGCTCTGATTCATTACTCGATATGAAAGAATCATTATCTCCTAATAATTAGGGGGTCAAAGCAAATCTAATCTTAACCGAACTCTTGGAGGATACGGCAAAATTAGGGTTTAGAGACTCTATTTAAAACCGCTACAAGAACTACGGCCGACTTGATTTCAGTTAAGCAATTGGATACGTAGGCAGCTCAAGAATAACTTGAGTTCAGTCAAAACACTATATAATAAACTATCCCCTCTTTTGGTATCGGCCGGTGACCGGAGAACTACCACTAGAGCAATCTCACCCGTAACTGATATTTGGTGAAAAACGACTTCATCAACTACTAAATTTGAAACAGAATACAAACTTATAGGACCAAAAATATCATTTAAAACATAAAGATTGTTTTTAAAACAAATCTAAAACATAAATAACCAAAAGTGTCAAAAACTCAAAATAAAATATGCACCTAACTTTTACCTACCTTGAATTTGTACTACATTCCCATAGTTGCTTTATTAACTTGTTAAAGTTGAAAGTGATTAATGGGATGATGCATACCACTAGGGGTGAACAAAAAAACCAGAAACCAAACCAACCGGCCGAACCAAATCGAACCAAACCGGAAAGGTATAAACCGTGGTTTTTTGGTCGGTTTTTGTATTGTAAAAAACCAAACCGTAAAAAACAATTTGGTTCCAATTTAAAAAAATGAAAACCGTTTAAAACCGGACCAAACCGGATTTTATATGTATACACACATGACACATACATGTATATATATATATATATATACACACACACACACACATACCTATTAATACTTTAAAACATCAATATGATTTTTTCGGTCCAAATCAACTTGTTTAAACTTTGTAATTGTAATGCATTAATGATCAATTACTAATCTCATATCCTAAAGATTCATATTTTGTTGATCATTTCACGAGACTTGTCTTTAATTTCCAATCATTTAAGAGATTCTCGAGTACGTATGTCGGTTCACAACTCACCACCGCTAACTCTTTCTTCTCTTTCTACTTCCTCGGCATCAATATTTGAATTATGTGAATGCTTATTTGTATGACTTACTTCTTCTAATGATGTTGATGAACTTAATCATGGACATTTTCCGATTTGTTCATTTGTTAGGTTTGACATCTTATATAAATAAATGCATTTATATACATTAGTTTTATATAATTTTGTCTTTTATTTGCTTATAATTAGATTATGTAGGACAATAACATTGTTGAGATAATCAAAATACGAGTTGGTGTTTTGGAGAAAATAAAATGACGAATATGTTCTAACTAAATAAAGTCAAAACTATATCACATGTTTTTTTTCGTTTGAAATGTGTGAAAGTTAGCTATCTTTAATTATCTCTCGCTTACTTATAGAACAAATGCATTCCTCTTTCTTCCTTGACCATACTCAAAATATTACTTTGTCAAATGGATTTTGAGATTTATAAATGATATTCAATAATGTAACGATTAGTTCATTATGAGTATTTTTTGAAATCGATGATTCATTGATGAATTGAAATGAGTAAGAGATGACTCTTTCATTATCTTGTTCGTCCCAAACTTTGGAATTCAATTGTAGGTGTCGATTTCGTTGTGTTGGATGGTGTTGAAATATAATTGGTTTTGGATCTTTAAGATTCGCATGGTAGATGTTAGTTAAATATAAAACATTTGTTAAATCATCTCATTGGATTTACTAGCATAATAGTACTAATGTATTACATATATTATCATTTGTTGTTACGAGGCAATTGTGATTTCCTATCAATAATTTTAATTGTTAAAGAAAAACCGTAAAAAACCGGAACCAAGCTGAACCAAACCGGACCGATCAAATGGTTTATATCTGAAAACCGTTCTAGTTTGGTTTCGAAAATTGAAAACCGTATAAAATGGTTTGGTTTTAAAAAACGGAAAAAACCGGCCGAACCGGACCATGTTCACCCCTACATACCACACCTCGTCTGACAAACGTGTCAAATAAACAAACAAAGAGTACCCATTGAAATCGGAAAATAAAATTTAATAAAAATAGTGTATTTAGAGGATCTCTGTTTGGATTGAATGATTTTTAGACGAAAAAGATATGATTTGAACGGATTTGAATTTTTGTGTTTGGATTGTTTTAGTTTGAAAGAAAGGAAATGAGAGTAAGGAAAACGGAGAGAGAAAATTCTTTGCAAATTGAGTGGTCTAGTTTATTTTCAAAACAGATGAGAAACGAAAGGACGAAATTCATCTTTGTATAAATGAATTGACAATCTATGTATCTCTTTCTTTTGTGTCTAGTTATATCCAAACACTCAAAATAGACTTCACAATCTCCCATTCCCCTCCTTTCTTTTCTGCTACTATCTTTCTTTTTTCTTTCTGTATAATTCATTCGATCCAAACGGGACTTAATTATTATTAGACAATATAAATACACCTTTAATTTCTTCGGTATAAATATTTGAATTTGTTTTTCACTTTCTTTGTAATCCGGATCCTCTATTTTTGGAAGCCCAACTTTCTCAGCTTTTGACGACGTAGAAGTAGCTGCACCTCGTCTCTCAGTTTTTGTAATATGGATCCTCTGCTTTTGGAACCCCATTTTCGGGAATTTTTAGCGACGTGGAGGCAGCTGCACCTTGCCTCTCAGTTTTTGTGTGGTGCAGTTGACTTCACGTCGCCAAAAGCTGGAAAAACTGGGGTCCCAAAAGCAGAGGATCCGGATTGACTATGATTCGCACACTATAAATTCCTACCCTCCCCTCTTCTCGTAACTTCCAGACAGTGCCCACTTTTTAATCTTTATCAATAAACAATCTATTTAAATTCATCTGAAACTATACATCGAAAGAAGAAGAAATTATTAAGCAGCAGGGTTCTTTCTTTCAGACATGGCAAACGATCAGACAGTGTCCATGTCGACGGTGGCACCACGAGCTCCGGTGACGACGGAGCGCAAAGTTGGAACCGATTTGGAGACTTCTATCCCTAAACCCTGTGTGTTTCTTTTCCAACAAAATTGTCAACAAATTTAATTAATTTCTTTCTCTGAGAGCGTGCATAATAAATGTTTAATTTGTGTGGATTCAGATATGGCACGAGGGTTGTCTAATCCAGATATGGAGCATCCATATGGAACACCAGGGCATAAGCATGAAAACTTAAGTGTTCTTCAACAACATTGTGCATTCTTTGATCAAGATGACAATGGGATCATTTACCCTTGGGAAACTTATGCAGGTATTTTCAATTCAATAGAAATTTGTCCTGTTAATGCACATACAAGTATTCATGTATGTATTTGTGACTAACACATGGAAGTATATATATATATTATAGGAATGAGACAGATTGGGTTCAATATCATAGCATCGTTTGTTTTTGCACTTCTCGTCAATGTGTCCCTCAGCTATCCCTCACTTCCTGTAAGTTCGTTTCGCCTTTTTAGAACCTGTAATGTAATGATACCGCTAATCTACCACAATATTGACACTACGAATGTCACATCATGATCTAAATAGCATTATACTCGGAAACGAATGTCTTTATAAATTTAAAACCATTTTCTAACTGCTGCATTTATCGATAGGGGTGGATACCTTCTCCGTTTTTTCCAATATACTTGTCTAACATCCACAAGTGCAAGCATGGAAGTGATTCTGGAACATACGACACCGAAGGCAGGTTAGTCACATCAATACATATGTTGTCACATTAGTAGTAGTATATAACTTACGATTATGTTATGACATGTACGTACGTAGCTAAGCAGTGATATATACGAAATACGATTACAGGTACATGCCTGTGCATTTCGAGAACATGTTTAGCAAGTATGGTAAAACGAAGCCTGATAAGCTTTCGTTGAAAGAAATCTTGGCAATGACTGAAGGCAACCGAGTGACGTATGATTTCTTTGGTTGGTATGTGTATTTGTCCATATATGCAAAGCTATTGTGTTACAAATGTGGTTGCCTAGCTATTGTGTCCAATTGACATGCATGTACGGTTTTCCCCTTTTTTCAGGATTGCAAGCAAGCTTGAGTGGCTGATACTTTATGTTCTTGCAAAGGATGAAGAAGGGTACCTATCGAAAGAGGCGATTAGGCGTGTTTACGATGGCAGCTTGTTTTACTACTATGCTAAATTGAATAAGGGAGCAAAAGCTCAAGACAAGACAGAGTGAAGTAACAATACATAAAGCTACTTGCTGATGTGGCTCGTGCCGTGTTCATCTTGGACCTTGAAAAATGTCTTTAAATTTATATGTTAAGCCTGGACTGGTGTTGATAGGCAAGGGTGCGTTAAAACACCTTTTTCCTTCTTTTTTTTTTTTTTTAACCTTTGAGTTATGCCTTTGAATGTATGAATAGTTGTCTACTACAATAAGAATCCGTCAACCATATCATATAGCCGTTTATATGAACTATAATCGATTTTAAAAATGTTGATTGTGTCATAGTAGTACGGTATCATGAGAAGTTTAGTGTAGTTTCACTAATAATTCCCAAATGTAGCCAAGCCAAGTTGTATGGTACACGTGGCGTACAGTTTTTGATAATATATATCCAAGGAGAGCCGCTACAGTCCAGTTGGACAATTTAACGGGATGATCCAGTTTATAATCTTTACCGTTGAAAACTAATATGAATAATTATATTCGTTAGATCATTTTTTAGTACACCATAAGCAATGTGTACTTTGACACACACAATCTATTCTTTCAACTTGCTAAACCTGTAAAATAAAAATCGAAACAGGTCACTCTGAATCTGGGGTTCTGCTATGTAATTGGCCGGGTTGCTGCATACTAGATACATTACTCAATTCATTGTCAAGATGGTGAATGCATTAATTTTTCTTACGGTACAGTATCAAAACGGAAAGAAAAAAAAAATAAACCAAAGCATCCTACATTTTTCCTTTCTAGTTCATTATATAACAGCACAGCAAATAATGGTCTGTTAAGACATTCAATTTCAATCAATAGTTTTGCACAGATGAAATCGCTTTTCGTAAGCATCGGTAGATTGATAGAGTGGATTTCACCATCGATCCTAATTTTTATAATTATTGTTGGGATGCTTCTTGTTTTTAGAAGGCTGATGAGGATGCTTTTAAATTGCAGAGATGAAATTTAGACTTTGTCGGGGAGAAGATGAATTTTTTATTTGGCTTCACGAAGAAGATGACTAGCGAAAATCAAATATTCGATAAGCGTGATAGAAAGGGGTTTTGGGTAACCTGATTAACGGGTAAAAACAATTTTAATGATACACGATATGTTATGGTGTATTAAGTACATCAAACGGTTACAATTATTTTAATGATGATCCAACGGTAAACTGGACGATCCAGTTTTTTTATACTAAGGGGACCGTAGTATTTCCTATATCCAAGATCATTTTCTCCAGAAAAAAGAATGGAATTTTGTTAGGTTGAGTGTGCAAAAGCCCAACTTATTAACTTATAGATCATTAAATCATAGTACAAAAGTATGGTCATCCATGTTAGTTTTGTTTTGGAGATCCAATAATCATTTGCTTCAAAAAGAAAAACACTTTATAATATAACTTCTACCTTTCTTTGAGACACCACACAAAAACCATCCTTCTTTAAAATATGAAAAGGGCAGTAAATTTTAGTGCTATTCATACTCATTGAGGTAAAGACATTTTTGGTAAATTTTGCTTTGGGATTTTGCATTTCTATCTTTTATTTTTATTATTGTTGTATAAAAATGGTACCTAATTTATTACAACATTTCATTTTTAATCTCTTTTGTCTAACACACCTTACGACATACATACATACAATATATAATCTAATTTTTTTTTTTTTTCAACCATGTGAATTTTCATCCTCGTATCTGGGGAAATACTTGTGTGATGTCTCTACAATTGTAGAGATACCGTGTGATTTAATATGAATCACACAATTTCAGTCTGTATTTAAATTATATGATTCTGATCGTTTCACCCGTCACTTAATCTTAAAATTCTCTCTCCACACAAGTATAACTGTACATTCAAAAATAGGCAAACAAATGGACCAACTAAAAAGTAACACAAACACCGCACAAAACATAGTACACACCAAAACCAAAAAACCTCTTGAACTCTTTAGCTCAAAAACACTAGCACACTATTAATCTATTCTTTCAACAGAAGCTTTTTTCAGTCCCTTTAACAAAGCTTTTTCTATTCTCAAAACCCTCAACATCATTCATCCCCTGAATCATTACCTTCACCAAACCATGATTTAATCTATCAAGAATCCACAAATGGGGTTACCCTTTAGACCCTTTTGCTTTATCTACTCATTTCTTGCAATTTTGCTCATTCCACTACCTAATTCTGCACTTGACTACACCGCCTTGGTGTACAAGGGCTGTGCACAACAATCTTTAACAGATCCAAATGGGATTTACTCTCAAGCACTTTCAGCTCTTTTTGGGTCTCTAATTTCTCAATCCACAAAGGCCAGGTTTTTCAAGACTTCTACAGGTAGTGGGCAAACCACCATTGATGGTCTTTTTCAATGTAGAGGTGACCTTTCAAATGTTGACTGTTATAAATGTGTGAATCAGCTTCCTATACTTATAAACAAGCTTTGTGGTAGGCCAGTAGCTGCAAGAATCCAGCTTTTTGGTTGTTACATGCTCTATGAGGTTTCAGGATTCCCTCAAATTTCTGGGATGGAATTGTTGTACAAGACTTGTAATGGGAATAATGTTGGTGGGGCAGGTTTTGAGGAGAGAAGAGACACTGCTTTGAATGCTTTGGAAAATGGTATGGGGAATGGTAATGGCTTTTACGCTACTGATTATCAATCTATGTATGTGTTGGGACAGTGTGAGGGTGATGTGGGCACTTCTGATTGTGTTGAGTGTGTTAAAAATGCTGTTCAGAGAGCTCAGGTTGAATGTGGAAGCTCAATTTCAGGCCAAATTTATCTTCATAGGTGCTTTATTGGGTATAGTTATTATCCAAATGGGGTGCCAAAATCATCTTCCTCCTCTTCATTCTCATCTCCTGATACTTCAAAAGGTAATTTTACCCTTTTTCTTATTCAATTTCAAAGTATTTGTCCTTGTCTGATAAGGTTCTCTGTTAAAGTTACAATCTTTTGAGGAACTCCCTTCAAGGCAAATTCATACCCCAAAACCTTTATTTCAACCCACCAATAATGTTATCTTATGGGATGTATGATGTTCTAATTATGTTCTAATTAATTACATACAATTCTAAACAAGTTTTTGGCCTAACATTACATAGCTGTGTGTAGGTAAGCCTCTAGATTTGGATTATTAAATTGTTGAATAAGTGTTTAAAATGCTTTTTGTTTATAGGATAATTAGTTTAGTTATGCTCAAGAAAAGGGAATATTAGTGATTTCATTTGGTCAATGTAGGGTCAGGACAAAACACAGGGAAAACAGTGGCCATTATTTTAGGAGGGGCAGCTGGAGTGGGGCTTTTAGTCATTTGTATGCTGTTTGCTAGAGGTTTATTCAAGAAACATGATGGTAAGTTTTTATTCCCTTTTTCACTGTTAGCTTTTTAACACCACATCCCCTAAGCCGAGCCCTTAACCGAAAACGAACAGGACATGCTTGCACTTGTTTCTTAAACTTAATTTCTGGACGGTTTGCATCTGCACGGACCTTAAAATTATGTTTAAGGAACGTTTCCGGTAAAACACTCGGGTTCCGAGACATATCATTACTCTAAAAGAAAGCTCTCTCATTTTGGCTGTTATATTTATCAAGATCTTGCTTTTCTTTTCCTTTTTTTTGCAGATTATTGAAGAAAGCACATGTGCTTGCTTAACATATCATAGTTTTTTGGACTTACATTCTTGCCAATATTATTTTAGTGTTTTGTAAGGGTGTATGACAGTAGAAGTTAATTAGTACAGGTGAAATTCTTTTAGGTCCTACTGTTGTAATTGATCTCAACCGTTGGATCAAGTGAATAACAATATAATCTAACTGATCAGATGGTTGGGACTTTGGGACTTAAGAAAATGCACAGTACAAAGACTTCTTGTTATAATTTAGGGAGAAAGGAAATGTTAAATATTTTGTATGAGGATGAATAATTTGGTGCATTAGAAAAATGAATGGAGGATGTAGCAAATGACTTGTTATGTCAATTTGTGAATGATGGGTATTTTTGTACTTATATATATTGTATTGCTAATATGCCATGTGCATATTTGTCCGTTTACTTGTCTTTCAATAATGGTACTACACTTATTCCAAAACTTTTACAGTTTCAAGAAATTCTCTGATCTCTATGATTAGTTCTTAATGTGTCATACGTGTATTCTCTCCTTCATCTCAACTTTCAAGGAACGACTTTTGAAAGGTCGATTCTAGAGACCTTTTCAAAGTCGATTTTCACCGTTGAGAATAAACTTTCGACAAGTCAATTCCAGAATCGAGTTTTGAAAAGTCAATGTTTGAGGCGTGGTGTCATAAGTAGATGATGATGAGACCGGTATAACAAGTGAAAGGTCATGTTAGGTGTGCATTTTTGTGTGGTGCCTTTGAAAAGCACACCCCTTTCTTGAAGTATCATGCATATAGTGTTCATTAGATAATGAGTTGTCTAGATGAGTCCTAGATAGAGCAAAATGATGGGATAGGGAATCTTTGAGTCACACTTTTAATGTGCCAAATAGTAGTAAGCTGATAAAAGAGTTCAACTTTTTTGTTGCCCTATTACAGCTCTTTGAAAGAAGAGGATCCAAAGTGACAACACACCTTCTACTATCTAGTAAATATTAGCATCACAAACAACTTTGTTTTTCAACCAAGGACAAGATCTAAAGGGCCCTCACTGTCACGTCCCTAAAGTTTCGTGAATGATGTAAATCGAGGATTATGTTTTAGTATTCCGGTTTGCAAAAGCTGTGCATCCATGTTTTTTTACCATTGAGTTACGCTTGGATGCAAAAACTGGACTTTTATTATCCTTTATGCAAAAGTTTCAAAAAAAAAATTGATTTGGACATTTTATTTTATATCTAAAGTATGGTTTCACTGGATTGTGGGTCTATAAATTGCTTCTCTTTATTAATCCTACTAGGAAATTCTTGTGTTAGCACTATATAAAAAACTCCTCCCCTGTTTGTCTTCTTCAATTTTGTTTTGCGTGTTGATTTGATTTGAAACGTGAACCAAGCAACACCGGTATGTCTTGCAACCTCCTCTCGTGCTTCTAGAACCTACAGTAACAACAACAAATGTGCTGAAGTAGTAGCATATTAGAAAAACGAGTGGTATTTTTAAGAATTAACTGGTGTATAAGCAACTAAAACATCGTCAAAGAGGTCAAAAAACCCAAATAAACTCCTAGGGATGAAAATAAACATGCAAAAAAAAAAAAGAAGAAAACTCTTAGCAATCAAATGTTAAACAACCGCAACAACAGAGAAATAATCAATGGAAGTGTTGATTGCATGAGGAAGTGCTCTGCAGGACAACTGAAAAGTGAAAAGTAACTTGATTTAACGGTTTCAATCGAACCACGATATATATATGGTTTGGAGCTCGACAAGCTCAATATCCTTCGTATCCGTCAAGTGGAGAGAAAATATATGCAAGAGAATGGTACGTATAGTACGAATAAACACTATCCATGTATCACAACATGATATATATATATATATATTGAATCACAACAAGACATAGAAATGCATGGTAATGTTGTGCTATGTCTTGAAACAAGGTTTCGTGGTGTAGTTGGTTATTACGTTAGTCTAGGTTCGAGTTGGGGCGGAAGAATTTTCACAATCGATTTGTTTGTATTTTGTTACACAGACAATCATCAGTTTAACACACAAGTCAGGGCGAAGCCAAATCTTTTGTTGAACAAACCTCAGCACCGTAAGAAATAAAATAAAATAACGGGAGTGATATATGCACCACATCAATGTGCACGTCCCACGATTTATTGACGGTGAGATCATGTGTGGTGACTATGTTGTATCATTTTTCATAAAATAAAATAAATATAAAAAAAAGTTAAAAGATCTAAGTTCAATTATTTCCTTAAAAGGAAAAAAATGGTTTAACACGTGTACTATTAAAGAGTTGACTCAGTTCCACAGCCGGCCATGACAAATGTAACAGTAAAGCAGTCGAATTCAATAGATTTTGCAGGAAAGTGATATTCTTTCAGCGTCCCACCACTTCAACTAATTGACAAAGAAAGGTTACCTTTGAATCCACGGCTCTACGCTGAGAATGTTCTTGCTCTTATTTGACGCTTTCAGACCCATGTTTTTTGCTTCTTCTTAATATTTCCTTTTTTTTTTTTTTTTTTGGCCTAAATAATCGTTCTTTTCAGATTTTCCCACTATATGCTTTCGTCTTCATCCGCATGGTGTTTGTTCTGAGGCCTAAAAGAATATAACTTCAGAAGAGTCTTTCGAAGAGAAAAAAAGGGAAAAAAAAAGTGAGTTTTGGAGCTGGATTTATGACACTGTTTTATGATTGTTGACATGCGACTTTGTATTTTTCTTAAAAAAAAGTTGATTTTTTTTTTTGGCAGTGTATCCAAGAGTTAAGGTGAGGGGGGAAGAAAAAGACCAGGATCAATATGAATTTGAAATGAGGTCTTTGCAATATAAAAAGGGCTTCAAGTTCATCTCCTTGGATGACCTGTCTTTCCCAGGTTAACCTTTTTTTTTCTCTCTTTGTTTTCACAATTTATGCTTACTTGTATATTGTTGCAGGTAATCTATCATATATTTTGTCTCGTTTGTGATTTGTCCACTTGAGTGAACAATTATGGCTTTGTTGCCGCAAGGGTATAGCTAGGTGGTTAAAGAGCTTTGGTTTGTAACGACTAGCTTGACCTTGAGTTGGGCTTGAATGAGTGAGTTCGATTCCGTAAAGGGACGACCCTTGTAACAGAAAAATATGCACAGACAATGTATATACAATGAGCCACTGATGCATATTTCTTGATTTACATCTTCGACACAGTCCTATAGGCGGGCAGTGGGGCCCCTTTGTGTTGGGACCAACCTTTTGCAATGTATGGCCTTGTTTTTTAGATGGGACCTGTCCCCCCTCTCCTCCTCTCCTCACATTATGCTTAAGTGGAAGAGTTTACTTTGTAGTGTTTTGATTTACTTCTGATTTATTTGTCCATTGTGAAGATAATTCCCCAACATGTGTTGTGAGAGTACCCAAGTTGTGTAGCTCAAATTCAGCTACACCATTAGTTTCTGCCCTTAAAGGTTAGTTCTTTACTGTCAAATGGCTTTTGCAGTGTACATTTTGCATGGTTTCTTAACATTTTGAGTAAATGGACATTTTCTTGATTCTTAGGTGAATCTAGAGATAAGAAGCACAATGACTCAGAGAATAACAAATCAAATATCAGAGCAAGTCCTGTTCCTAGACCGCGTGCTGTCCTGTCTAGCCCAGGTATGTTCTTATGGAACTCTATGTAAATTGTAAAGTAAACAACATTTTGATTTGAATCTGTGGTTTAGAATCAACTTGTCTAAGTGTTTACAATAATTACTTTGTTACTGGATTATTACAAACACTAAACATGCTTTATTATCGTGACAAACTTCAAGATAGCTTCTGTGGTCAATCAAATCTCTGTGTTCTGAGTTGTGATTTAAGTTTTTGTTTGTCATTTTGCTCTATTTATATTGTTTCATTATTGGATACTTTCATATATATAAGACCATTACTATATATGTCATTATGGATTGTGGCTGACAACTTTGTTACTTGTTCAGATAATGATGAAATAATCAAACATAAGACCAAGCAGGGTGAAGAGTTACTACTGTCTGGTTCAAAGAAGCAAAATTTAAGTCAAAATAGACATTCACATTGTAAGAAACCAGTTCCAGTTCATGTTTCTGCGAAAGTAAGAAGAGATAGCGTACTTGATGACACGCGTTCAAAGCCGAGAAGGGTTGTTATTCCTGATCCAAATAAAAGAGCTGACAAATCGAAATCAGATAAAAGAAAAGAATAGAACCTGGTAAGCCAGCAATAACTAACTAAAACATCAACCTATTTGAACAAGTTACCACACCAAGATTTTGCTCTTTTGTACATCAGATTTTTCAGAGAATGCTTGGATTGAATTTTGTAGTCCTTGTAACAAACAAACACCTTTGACTGTTGTTCCTGTATCTGATGATTATATCCATGATTGGTGCTGTTTTTTCTCAAACGCATCGTGTTTTAACATTGAAATATAGCTACTGAACCCTCATCAAAAGGGCATGTACCGCATAATTTGGTACACTCCCGGTCACAATGACATAGCTGAATCTGTGAAAATTTCCCTCTCTGTTTCAATGTAAATCAAGTCTAAAATAACTGAAGCTTCATTAAAATGTGGATGCATTCTGTCTCCTGCTAGAAAAACGTAACTGCTGTTGTTCAACTCTATCCAACTACATCCAGGTTGCTTCTTCACTCCTTTCTCTTTCATCCTCACCAACATTTTTTCAGCTGATTCTCTTCTCCCACTAGCAAGAAACATTTCTGCAAGAATTATATAAACACCGGAATTCGAAGGCTCTAACTCCAAAACCTTTTCCCCTGAAATCTCACCTACCCTAAAGTTCTTATGTATTCTACAAGCTCCCAACAGTGCCCCCCAAACACTTGCTGGAACTACTAGTCCACCCTCTCTCATTCGATCCAAAATTCTTAATGCCTCGTCTATCTGTCCACGTCTTCCAAGAAGATCTACAATGCAAGTATAATGCTCAGTCGTGGCTGTTAAAGAATACCTGTTTTTCATTTCATCAAAATAGCATTTGCCTTCTTCGACTAGATCAGCATGGCTACAGGCTGATAAAACACCGACAAAAGTTATTTCATTTGGATGCACATCAGTTAATCTCATGTCCTCAAACATCTCAATAGCTTTTGCTCCGTGTCCATGGTAAGCTAATCCACAGATGATAGAATTCCATGAGATTATATCATGGTTCAACATAAATGTGAATTCTTGGAGTGCAAAATCCATATTTCCACATCGAAAATACATGTTAATTATAGCATTAGAGATTGAGGTAAAGACTTGCATTCCTTCTTTAACAACTAGTGCATGAACTTGCTTACCTAAACTTAAAGAAGGCATGGTCCAGCATAGTACAAGAATACTAGTGAATGTAGCTTCTTCCAGGGTTAGGTTTTCCGCTTTCATTCGAATAATTAGTTTTATTCCTTCCTCTGCGTGATCATTCTCTCCTAGTCCGAATATAGTAGCATTCCACGTGGGTGTATCCCGTTCAGGCATCAGATGAAAAACTTTAAGCGCGTAGTCTACTTCACCTATCTCCATATATCCCACAATCAGCTTTGTCAATACAACAGTATTACTATATCTGTATTTTTCTACGAATGCATGAGCCTCTCTCACTAATCCCCGCATTATTAAACCTGACAAGATCAATTTCAATGTTTGGTTATTCTTCTGGGGCATCTCACTGAAGACACGCATAGCATCGTGCATCTGTTTATTACTGACTAATCCATTTATGATTATGTTCCATGAATTGCAGTCCTTGTTGGGCATCTTATGAAATAAAGCTTCAGCAATTTCAGGATACCCTTGCTCTGTATATCCAAGCATCATAGTATTCCAAGCTTGAACATCTTTAATTGGCATACAATCGAAAAATTCCCTTGCTTCTGTAATCCTTCCATCATTTGAGAACCCCTTTATCATTATTGTCCAAGACGCAACATCGCGAAGAGGCATTTGCTTAAACAAATCGAGAGCGAATTGCAACTTTTTTACCTTCATAAGACCAGAAATCACCAAGTTCCCTGATACCACATCTTTCTTAGGCATTTTGTTGAAAAGAGAAACGGCTTCATCTACCATGTCGTTATTAACATAACCCGAAATCATGGAATTCCACGTTACAACGTCTCTAATTTCCATAAGTTCAAAAACCTCCTCAGCCCCTTTCACATCCCCACAAAGCATCAACCCGGATATCATGGCATTATAAGAGAACGTGTCACGAACTCTCATTTGGTCATACATTAATACAGCTTTTTGAGGTAGCCCATTTTGAAAATAGCCTCGAACCATAGTGTTCCATGATACTGTGGTTCTTTGAGGCATTTTGCTGAACAGGTGTTCTGCTTCTTGGAGAAGGCCACTTTTCATGTAATTTGATAGCTTTGAATTGATGCATCTTATCGTTAACTCTGGCTGAGTCGCTAACAACTGGTACTTTAATATGCTAGTTTGAATGAATTTGAGAGGTTGAATGGGACGACAAGTGGGAAGCATTACCAGGACCTTGCTAATGAATCAAGAGAAAAATAACAAAACAGATAGAAGAAATCGACTTCTGCCAAACATTTTCAACTCAAAAAGAAAATTCAAAAAATGGATGGGCATGAGTTTTTTAGAATAAGGAAGCTGTAAGAATTAGGAACCTTCTGTCGATTGCTGCTAAAAGATTCAAAAATCAGTTGACTAACCTCTGTACTTCATTCATGAAAGCAAAAGCGTTGAGAACCCATCACCTATCTTTCCTAAAGTTCAAAACTTGGACCTAACGATTCTCATAAATGGTCTAAAATGGTTGAACCAATTTATCATTCTTGTTTGGCCTTAAATGGTTAAATCAACTTATCGTTTTTGTGTAATTAAATATCACACGTAACATCTTAGAATTCAGACCTAAGGACGCTACTTAAATTAAAAAAAAATTATCTAATAACTATTTAGTTTCATCGTTTTTTCTGCCAAGTTACCAAATTAATTATCTTTATAGCGTGACGATGTTTCTCCCACATATTACAATGCCCCAAATCCATTTCAACCTTTTCTTCTCCCTACTCCCAAATCAGAAGATGCCTGGAATGGAAGGAGCTGGACTAAAACAATGATTCATCAATGTCTAGAATCATAATCATGAAAATTAGTGGGTGGAATTAGCTTCCTGCCCATTGTTAGACACAGTTTCATTCAAGCTATGTATTTTGGTTGTGTATGTACTTTTGTGGAGCATTTGTGCTCATTACATATTTTAATAATTGATCCATCAACAAACTCAATCAAAAACAATTCTTTTCTTGATATATATATATATATATATATATATATATATATATATATATATATATATATATATCCTCTAGTTTACAATTTTCAATTATTGCTGGCCTTAGATGAGACCACTTATTTTCAGACAATATGATGACTTAAACAGACATATGCATTCCTTGGGTGACTTCTGGATCACTATTTCTATCTTTTGAAACATTATTTTCTTCTTCTTTTTCTTCATCTTCCTCGTCGTTAGCTTCCCATAGAAACCGCGCATATGCTGCAAGAACATTGCTGAAAACAAAAGACACCCTATTAGTATATAGATAGAGTTCCCAAAAACAGATAAGTACGATACTGTGACTGTCTCAAGAGGAGAATTGCTCTGACCTGTCATTTGGTGCAGCTTGAACAGATTGATCAAAGTAAGACGAGGCTTTTTGGGTATCGCCGTGAAGGTCTAATATTAACTGGGCATATTGAGAAAGGACTTCTCCATTACTAGGATCTGCAACTATAGCGCGTGAGTAGTATTCTTCAGCTGTTATGAGATCTCCCTTTACCTGACATTCGCGTAATAAGTTAATTTTACATCCCTTAAATGCAAGAAATATATGAAAACATTTAGCAGATCTTACCTGACGTAGGAACTGTGCGTAACGGCTTAGATACAACGGATTAGGTGGATTACCCTCAGCCATCACCTTGTAATACTCTTCCATTATTGCATCATCATCGATGTTTGGTGTAATGTCGATTCCAAGACCAGTAGCAAGATGTAATGGTGGGCTTGGTGGCCTAAGTTCTTCAGAAAAAGCTGCTTTATGGACATCCATTTGATCGTCATTGTCTTCAACCTGAATACATTAGTATAGGCTGTAAATTTGTAATAGCTAGCATGCAGATACAAAATTCTAAATCAAAACAATTGTGAAAAGTCGAAACCTTTATATACTCATCCTCTTCGCTGCTTTCTTCATCATCTTCATCGATTGTCCACAGGAATTCAGCATATGCAGCAAGAACTTCACTGCAAGATAACCACATGAACATTAAGCCAAAAAATTAAGGACTTAAACTTGATTACCTATGAGCACGGTGAAAGGGTGCAAAGAATGATAAGCTACCGTTAGTGCTATGTCTACTTTCTGAAGTTCGTAAAGGGCATGGTTAGGGTATATGAAATTTTGGGACATGCATATTGGATCGTATTTTCAGTACCTGTTGTCAGGAGCAGCATTAGAAGCCTTTTTGAAATAACTAGAGGCTTTAGCTTTGTCTTGATGACAGCCCCACATTAAGTTAGCATACAGGAGTAAGGCCTGATAATCTTTCGGATCTGCACGTGTGGCACGATAGTAGTATTCCTCTGCCCCGTTAAAATCTCCCTTAGACTGTCCACGAATATAAGAACACACGAGTCACTTAGAACAACTATATGCCTCATGTGATACATGATGTGATAAAGTACTAGCCAGATAACATGAGCACGTTATGGTATCAACCGTTCACTGTCCGGTGTGGTATTTACAGCTACCAAACTATCACATTTTTTAGCGAATTGACGAGCATCATCATCATAAACCGTGTGTTCGACAGCTGCTTTGAAACATACCACTTGAAAAATCCATGTGCTTCAAGAACACAAGGAATCCTCCACCTATGCACATTAAGTACAGTTCGACTAGAGGATGCCCATTCCAGTCAAGTGATATAAGAGATTGATCACAACACACGGGTAAAGTAGCAGAAAGGGAGGGATTGATTTACTTAAAAAAACTGATGAATTCTCAACTTCATTATATCCCCAGGAGTTTTAGTAACAGAATTGCCCATGACGACTAATATTTTGCCTCTTATTGTTTTTGGCCTAGAATTGTTGATGCAAGTCCAGCCTTTCAAACCATTATGAACTATATTTCACTGAAACTGAAGGTTAATTTCATGTATAATCCAAATATTAGCATTTATACACGACTATCGCGACAATCGTTACCCAACGGATCACAAGATCATTTTTACTAAGGCGTTCTTAGTGACACCACACCAAAACTACCCATGTGACAACCATTATGACAATCTACTTTTCAAAAGTCGATTGTTTTCAGTGTGGTGTCACGGTAAAAACTCAATCATGTCACTAGAGGCGCCGTTTTACAAATTGTCAAACAGGATTGATATGATATGATATGACATGACCCTATCCGAGCTGAATAAAGATGGACGTCTTTAGTGACATCATAGTGTTCATAGCATAGCATCACACCGAAAACAATTGACCACTGGAAAGTCGTTTCGCACCCGGTCGATTGCCGGAAAGACGATTCTAAAGCTGATAATAGACCTTTAAAAAGTCAATTAACAGAAGTGTCCAACTAGACCAATTATGCATTAAACTTCTAAATTCAACTAGCATGCTAAGTAGTGATTAACCAAAGACAGTCCTTAATGATTAGACATGCATAATTAAGCTCCTAAAAACAAAGATGAACACATTTCACATTAGCTAAATCCCACAAAATAAGTAGGTAAATACATAAACAAACATAGAACCATAAAAATATATAGCTGAACTTTATGCAAAAGAAATAATAACACACCTCCAGAATTCTACCAAAGTTTCTTAAAAACAGAGGATTGGATGGATCTTCTTTTACCATCTGTGCGAAAAATTCCTCAACGTCATCACCATCACCATCAATCCTAAAGTCTATAGCAAAAGGGTTCCTAGAAATTGCTCCATTTCCAATTCCTAAACCTTTTAATTCACTCAAAATCTCCTCTTTATCATCATTTTCATCGTCTTCCTGAATCTGGGACATCGAAGAATTCCTACCAAAGCTGAAATGAGGACTACCGAGCCCTGCAATTATCTCTTCTTCGTTATTAATAGCTCCATCCTCTGAATTATAAATTGAAAAAGATGCTTCTGTGCGCAGCATTTATCCGAAAATATCTCTGCTGCTCTGCAACTGGTAGAAGTTCAAGACTTTATGGACTGATTGGTTGTTTTCAAAGAACGTGAAATGGAGAAGGGTACTTTTCAAAGTTCACAAATTTTATCAAGGTGATGTAAAACGGAGTTTTGGGGACCAAAGATGATGACTTTTTGAAGATTTAGATTGCGACAGTTGGGAGAGTCGAGTGATGCCAAGCAGCATTTCTTGAGATTGCGAATGTAGATATCATTGAATAACACAACATGGAGGTTCAGTACACGTGGATTTCTTTAAATACCGCCATTACGACTCACTCTCCATGAGAGTGTCTCTATGGTAGAACTTCCCTTTAAATACCAGCATTCAGGTCCACATGTAAATGTGTAATCGTGTATTATCCGGGAATAATGGAGCTAGTTCTTGTGAAACTAAGCAAAGTATACACCACACTAGAAAATAGAAATACACTTCATAAGGGAAATTCTTTTTTTTAGGTGTCATATCGAAGTGACCATATCACACATTTGTGTGATATGTGTGGTTCATATCATTTAGATCATCACTTCACTCCAGTAGAGATACCATCTAAAAATCTCCTACTTTATAAAGATAATAAGTCATTGATCATTGATTGAATCACTGATTAATATGATCTTGTCAATTAATCCACCATTTAAAATCTTTTATTGTGCATTGACATTGGTCAAAATCATGTGTGACCGAAAACAGCTATATACGGACTCGAGATCAACATGATCCATCAACTATAGGAGGGCTCAGTTTTGAATAGAAGGTTGTAGCGGACTTTTTGTATAAGACTCTATAACCCCTTAATTAGTGATATGTGGCCTCGAACCAGGTTCAGGCGAAGGGTGGACTTAGTTAGAGGGTAGGGGGCGCCTTCGAAGTCACTTGTTCAGTTTTCAACCTTCCGTTAAACTGATACAAAATGATCAAATTCGAGGCGTCACTAGAGGGTTTAAGTGCAATAGCCTTAAGGTCTCAAGTTTTTTCTACTACGGGATGATTCACTCACATATTTGTTGGGATATTCATCGTAACAAACAACTATGATAGGATAGTTCAACTACAATATTGCTCTCTCCACATAAATACAAGTATACAACCGATGTATCCATTATAATCTTTTATAAGGCACTCACACTGTAACTGTAAACTAGAGTATATTGTTACTTCCAACGGTTACATACACAACAGATATCAAAGGTTCGAGTTTAATTATCTTCAACCTGTGAACTTAGCCAATATAAAAATGGGTGGTGCAACTATTCCATTCACGTCATTGTTCTTATTGCTAGCAACTCGATGGCTCATAAGCACCGCAAAGGCCTCATGAAATTCACTCAATGTCATCTCACCACACTCATACCTACTTGTACAACTACCTCACCCTACCCTTACCCTAAGTCACCATATCCTAGCCTACCTCAAGTGCTACCCACCCCACCCTCACCCCTGCCATACATTCACCTCACCTCATTTATAGTAAGGGTGGAGTTAGGATGAGGTAAGAATAAGTAGGGTATACCGGTAATATAGGTAGGCGGGGTCGGGTTGCTGTAGGTTAGTGGTTATATTTTTAATCCATCCATTTCAACAGTTTTCATATGCAATTGATATGCATTTTAAACGATATTCATTATCATTGCCACAAACCAAATTGACAGACATGACAATTGATGTGCAGTTGGATCGCGTAAGATGCGATCTCGTTGCCACATTAGCTGGTATATATATTGTCGGTATAATCATGTCATTATCATTATATAATCTAACTTAAAGGAGTATCAAGATTGGATTGAAAATCTTTATGAAATGGATAAATGACGGATGAAAGTGTGAAACTAGAACATTTTTATTTACGAAAACAAAATTCTCACATAAAGATAAACATATATAATCCATATATGCCCTGAAGCATCTGCTTAATTAATATTGATATAGGTCTCATGGACCGAAAGTAAAACATCCAAATGAATGAAATAAAATTGATCAACAATGTAGTTTTCATTCTTTTATACAATTTCAATAAAACAAGGTTTGCTATGAAAATAATATTATCTTTCATAAGGCCACATAGAATTAGGATTTTTTTTTTTTTTTTTTTCAATAAAATAAGGTTTGCCATGAAAATAATATTATCTTTCATAAGGCCACATAGAATTAGGATGGTGGGACATTTACATGTATCAAAAATAGAAATGTTTCTCCACTTTAGAACATTTGGTCAAAAGAGAGGACATATTTTGAGATAGATAATCTCCTCCTATGTATACGCTTTGGTGTTTTAATGTTGTATGGAGGAGGGATATCCTCTCTTTCCCACCCACCTCGTTACCCCTTTGGCATTCATGCAACTCTCTCCCTCGTCGTCCTATGATCGGACGGCGAGCGGCGGAATATTCTTCCTCCTCTTATCTTCACAATATTATACACTAAAGAATTCAACAACCCACAAATTTACCAGCCAAAAGCTTACATCTTTGATAGAAATTTCAACAACCCATTAATTTTGCGTACGAAAAGTTTGCATCTTTGATCATAAAGAAAGATGGCAACTTCAGTCTTGAAACCATTCCAGCTATTGGAGATCAATATAATTTCAGCTCAAGATTTGGAACCAGTTTCAAGGAAAATGAATACGTATGCCACAGCGTGGGTGAATCCAAAGAGGAAATTAACAAGCCGTGTGGATAAAGAAGGGCATGTGAATCCTACGTGGAATGATAAATTTGTGTTTAGGGTTGATGATGAATTCCTTCGTGAAGATACATCTGCTGTCCAGATTGAGATTCATTGTGTACATTGGTTTCGTGATACCCTTGTTGGTACTGTTCGTGTTCTTGTTGGAAATCTTATTCCACCTATTATCAATGGAAGGCCTCATCAATATAACTTTGGCATGCGATTTGTTGCTCTTCAGGTATATATGTCTACCTTTGCATTGAGCCACAATACATATTGTAACGTACTTTTACATCATTAATCATATCGATCCATTCGTGTTGCATAGATCCTCATTTGCATGCAAAGGTTGACTAAAAAGGTAAAAGTGATAGAAATGCAAAAATTGTGAATCTTTTCTCTCTTATATATATATACATCATCTGCAAATTGTGACTACATATACAAATATATTTGTGCAAAATTTGCTTGCAAATATTGCAGGTACGTCGTCCATCAGGGCGTCCACAGGGCATACTAAACATTGGGGTGGCATTACTAGATAGCTCAATGAGAAGCATGCCATTATACACACATTCAGCCGTTGGATATCTTGATTTAATGGCAGATAATGATCCTAATCACAATAATCATCGTACTGACAATCAAGATACAAAGGCTAATAATGACAACAAGAATAATCTACCATTAAAGCCAATCTTACGTCGTACCTTGAGTGAACGTAGCGTGGCGGTTGATAAAGTCTCTGTTATCAGCAGTTCGATTGTTGGAATCCCATTGAAAATTAATTACAAAGCTGTTGAAAAAGATGGTTCGATTTTGAGCATCTCGAACGAGCCGCCTCCGCCCGTGCCTAAGGTTGATGGAAATTACAAGAAGAGAGGAAAGGCAAGTTCAGTGATCAATGGAGCAGAGTTGTTAAAGAAGCCTAAAAAGGGTAAAAGTGGGAAGTCAAGTTCAGTTGTTAGTGATTCAATTGTTAGTAAAGATTCATCAATGTTTAAGGCATTAAATGAAAAAGCTAAGGCTCAAGAGAAAAAAGATGTTGCCATTGAAAAACAAGTGTCTGAAATTGTGAATGAAAAGCCTCTTAATAATACTAAGCCTTCACCTAAAGACAAAACAAAAGTGGCAATAGGAAAGCCTATACCTAAGTACAATTACTTTGATTATGGAAATGGGAAAAATGTATATGGTGGTGCACCATACAAAGGGAGTTCTATTTGGTCAGATTCTGAAGTGGGGCCCTCGCCGTCTGAGGTGGCAGCAGCCTTAGCTGAAAGGAGGTACCCATTGGATGAGGAAAGGAGCTCTGTTTTGGATGGTTGGAGCTTAAATGAGAGTGTGGAAGGACTTAAGTCAAAACTCGAGAGGTGGCGTACGGAGCTTCCACCGATTTATGATACCGGCTATGGCTCGAGTAGCTTCCCTTCCACGAGCCACCATACGCGGAGGAGAACCGACGGTGGTTCGAGTGGCATGTTCACTTGCTTTGGTAACATTTATGGTTATGAATGTCAATGTGTTTGTGGTAAGCCTCCAAGCAAGAAAAAGCAAAAGGCAAGATATCAGAGCTCATCAATTGGCAGTAGATCACTCTTCTAAAAAGATACTCAAAAGTTTGAATTTTTGAGGGTTTAATGTCATGGGATTTTAGGTGGCAGAATGTTATGTAAATTGGCCACTTATTTTGCTGGATTTCTTGGAAGATATTGTTCTTGTTTTTGGAAGAAGAAATTTGCAGATAATTGGCTCATGGCAGCTTTGTTATGTTGTTGACTTGTTATTACTTCAAAAAAGAATTCCTTGTATTGTTATCTTCTCAACTTTCTTCCCATTTTTCTCCATATCTTATTGAACCATATGTATGAATAAGATCAAACATTAGCATTTTCTTCTACAGAGTTTATGGATTACTACAATACTAAATGATTTTTTTAAAGTGTTTGTCTTTTTCTTGGAAAGGAATGCTGGCACCAAACCTACTGATGGGCACTGAGAAGTAATAAACTTTTCCAGAGGTTTGAATGTGCACGTTCAACCTCTAGAAAGTCGAGCCAAAGGTCCCGGTATGGTGCCTTTTAACAAGTCCAATGTTAATCTGTTGTTAATGTGCTCTAACACATTTTATATATATGATTGCAGCAAAGTACAGAATGAAGTGGTGTGGTGTTGCTAATATTGTATGCAGATGTGAATGTGTTTGCATTTCGCAAAGCAAGAATCTGAAAATACATTGATTTCTTTGTGTTAAACTTCATCAGATGTTCTGTTTTATTATGCAAAAGTGAAAGAAAACAGAAACAATGGGAATAAGTTGCATGGTTAACCATTTTTGAGTCAAAATCTGAGGTGTTTCATGTTTTTGTTTTTTTGTTTTTTTTTTAAAAATTATGATTACTATACAGAATTAAGTGTCATACTTAAGAGATATGACTAAGTGTCATGACGTAAAATACGGTAAAAGTCACAACTTGCGAGACAATATAGAATGCCGCGATGTGAGAGACAATGAAATCATCTCTAAAGTCTTCTGATTAGAAGACTCCTTATTAAAGAGCTTCATTTGCATCTAATTAAAAGAGAGCATGTGTTATCAAAAACATTATAAAGCTCAAAGCCACCCCTAATGTACTAAAAACATGTTAAATGTTCTGTTCTGATTCAAGTGGAACTTTTTGTTCTGTTCTGATTTCTTTGGATGAAAGTTAAAGTTTTTATTAATAAGAATTTCAGGGTTGTAATAGATTTTTTTTATTTAAAATTTATTTAAAAGATACACGGTTAACAAGAGGGCCTTCGTTTTCCTTTAGCGGGAAGAACAAACAGCCCACATGTGTACCGCCATTTTCATTTGCAGTGACAGCAGCAAGCAATAAACATACTACATTTTTGTTTCACGAATGAACCATTTTCTTTTGAGTTACTATTACTTATTACAGTACTATCAATTTATGAATTATTAAAGAAGAAAAGAAAAAGGCCCAATTGAAAATTTGCTCAAAAGATGTACTGCCGGATGGTGGTCAGAGGCGTCAGCGTTTCGCTTCCTGTGTGGCGCTCTCTCTCCCTCTTTCATGCTCGTCCTCCTCACCGCCTCCAACGACGACGGCGCTTTTTCACTTGTCCTCCCTACCCACTGTAAGCAAATGTTCTTTCCATTTTTTTCTCTTTTTGAGTGTTTTTTAATCTCTGTATATACTTTGTTTTTACACACCATGCTTACCTTAGAATTTATCTGGACTTTTCCGCATGATTTATAAGGCTGTAGTGTGTAAAGATTCGATATTTATTATTATGGATTATACTTTGTATCAACAGGGTCTGTCAATAATGTACTTTCTATTTGAGTGCTTAAACTGTTATGTTTTTTTAGCAAACAATGCATGGGATTTTGTAAGGTTGTTAAGTTGCAAAGATTAATCTTTATCATGAATTATACTTATTTCAGCTGGGATATGCAGCTTACCTAAGTTGCTGAAGTTGAATCCCATGACCTTCAAATTTGGTCGGAAACCAACAATGTATTTGTAAAAACTACTTCTAGTTGCTCCGGTGAGGTTTTGTGCAGTGCTTCGTGTGAGACTTGATTGTGCATTTCAGGCCTCTTGAATTTGGCTTTCTGCTCACTGACTTAATCTGTTAGGTAAACAAGCTAAACTTTCAAACAAGGTGAAAGTACAATGGTTCATGAATAGGTACTGAAATTTGTTGCGTGTAAGGAATCTTATATGGTGGAAACTGCACTGGTTGGTCTCCTCAAAAGCTTAAGTTGGGGAGTGAGTAATCTAGAAATTTATTGACTTCAACATGCTCACTCATGTGAGCCTAATATGAAGAGTCTAGTCAACAAATGTATACGAAGATGTATGAAAGGTTGGGCCAATTATGGACACAACCAAATAATGAAGGCCAACATGTCGAAACCACAAATTGGGAGGCAATGTTGGCAGAGAGGTTTGAACTCATGACCTCAACAGGGATTGCCAAAAAAAATCAGATAATTAATCACCCAATCAAATCAGAATATTGTAGTTTTATTCAATGCCCACCCTTTAATTTGAGGGAACAATCGTGTTCGATCTAAATGAAAGGTAATCACCTTTAATAATCAGTCTAGCCATGATATACTGAGTATCAAGCAATGTTCTAAAAAAGGCGCTCGCCTAGGCCCTAGGCGCACCCGGGCGTCTCGCCTTGGCAGGCCCTTCAGGCGCTCTAGCTAGGCCCAGGCGCTCTTAGGTCCTTCTAGGCAATTAGGGTTTCATGACTTTCATCTGGGCGAACATCTAAGTTTTCCCAAGTGTTAGACAAGAAAGAGGCATAAAACCCTAAAACCCCCCCTAAAAACCCTAAAACCCCCCGTAAAACCCTAAAACCCCCCGTAAAAACCCTAAAACCCCCTTAAAACCCCTAAAAACCCTAAAAGCGCCTGGGCGCCGCCTAGGCGCCCTGGGCCCTAGGCGCCCCTATAGCGCGTCGTCTTCGCCTAGCGATTTTTAGAACATTGGTATCAAGTGATACATGATTTGCTGTCTAGTCTAGTGCTTTGAAACTGCCTTAGCAGTCTGAAATGGCTTATTGGTAGATCAATTTCCATGCTTTTGTGGTGTTTAAAATCACATAATTCTATATTATCCATCCATTCTCATGTTTAAGAATTTATAATGGATAAAATTTGCAATCATATATTTTCCAATGTTAGTGATGGCCGGTTTGTGCGAATTCAAACGATTAAAGAAGCAAGTTCATGACACAAGCCGCAAAAAGAATCAAGCAGCCTAATAAAAATCTTGGTGAAAAAGAGTCGACACACATTTTGTGGTGGAAAGAGGTAAGCTAGAGGAAGCGGTTTCTACTGATTCATCAGACATATGGCTTCATGAAAGTTGCTTCTTTTCATATTGGCGGAGAAAGTTGTTTCTTCCTGTGATAACGTAATAAGTTGCTGCCATGGTTTTGTATTTCAGAAATTGCAGGATTGTAGGAAACCTTCCTCTGCATTGCTTTCCCAGAGACTTGCATTTACTAACTTGCTTGGGATCGATTCCAACTTGAAAAACGGGAGGTGAGTTGTTTGGTCTCCTGTGATTTGCTGTTTGCGTTATTCTGGTTGATACTGACGACCTTTCCATTTTAATCAATAGAGACGTTTTATCCTGTGTTTGTTTTCCTGGACTCTGGTTGTTGTTGATTGATTCATGATAAAATGATCAATTTGAGTTAATTGCAACTTAGATGTATATTGGATAATGCATATCTTCTTGTTGCGTAATGTAGTTTGAAAGAAGGTAACCTGAACTGGGAAATGTTGCAATTCAAGTCACGGTTCCCGCGGGAGGTTTTGCTCTGTAGGGTATGTTATTATGATTTTTGAAATTTACTCCTTCCTTGCACAGTGCAATACGTAATCGGTGTCACCCTTGTTGAATATGCCATGCATTCATAAGTTCTTAAAATATCATGGATCCTTTACAGGTAGGAGAATTTTATGAGGCCGTTGGATTTGATGCTTGTATTCTTGTAGAATATGCTGGTTTGAATCCTTTCGGGGGTATGCGTTCAGAAAGTATTCCAAGAGCTGGCTGTCCTGTTGTGGTAGGGACTGTACTTCTTAGTCAAATCTTAAAAGCTTATGCTTGTGGTAATTTAACCAAGGTTGTTTTGGATGAAAACATTGTGTAACAGACTGAAATCACAAATCCTTTTCAAAGGTTTAATTATGTCGGCTCTGACAAAGTTCTCTAAAATAATAGCAATGGTGATTTTGTGTATGCTACGTTTAAGTTTTCTTTTTCTTTTTCTGCAGAACTTAAGACAGACGTTGGATGACCTGACACGCCATGGCTTTTCAGTTGTGAGTATTCTGACTGCGGATATATAGCTTTTGTGCCTCACGAAATTCATATTCATATCTAAGTGCTTCTTTTGTTGTATATTTTTACTTCAACAACAGTGTTATCACATTTCACCACAGTTCACTTAAATGTAATATTGCAGCAGGATATCTTATGCATATGATATTTTTTTTAGTGTTAAGTGCATATGATACTTATGGAGATGTCTACTTTCGGATAAGATACTATCGGTGTATTTGGACTTTTGTGATTGCTAGTGCATTGTGGAGGAAGTCCAGGGTCCAGCTCAAGCTCGTGCACGTAAAACTCGTTTCATATCAGGGTAAATATTCTCTTATTTGGTCTAAGTTCCTCTTGCTGCATGGTTATTTTCCACTCCTTGGTTATCCTTTTACAATCTTTGAATGAGTATTAGGATTCTTTTCTGAACTATATCTTTCTATAGACCGCACCTGCTCCTAATTTTGTTATCTGAACAATTAGAAATATGATTCTGGTCGTTTGTTATGCTTAGAGAAGATTGTGAAAATAGAGAATGAGATAAAGACATTACGGATATTATTCTTCCGCTCTGTTGATTCGTGAATCTTTAGCATAAACTTCTGTTCGCATTTCTTTCAAATAAAGCCTTTCTTCATTTAGGCATGCTCATCCAGGCAGTCCATATGTTTTTGGACTTGTTGAAGATGATCGTGATCTTGATTTCCCTGAGCCAATGCCTGTACTAGGTACAAAATAGATTTACTCATTCTTTACGTAAAATTTGCCTTTTTATTGATCGTTTCTTCTCAACTGTTTGGATGTTGTTTCCATTGGTTTCTTTATGTTACAGGAATCTCTCGATCAGCGAAGGGCTATTGTATGATTTCTGTGCTGGAAACCATGAAAACCTTTTCTGCACAGGATGGTCTAACTGAAGAAGCCCTGGTTACAAAACTTCGCACGTGTCAATGTCATCATCTTTTGCTGCACCCTTCTTTGAGATGCGATGCATCAGGTCTGTAATTCCATTCCAGGGTAATTTATTTTAACTCTCACGTAATATAATTAGCCAGGTGGGTGGTAGGCTGAATTTTCATCCAAATGTAATTTATTTTTACCGTAAGTTTTCATCTTTGCTTGATATCCTGGTCCAAGCTTATACTTGGGAATTTGCCCTTAATGAACCGTCATGAAATATTATCCGTGAATCTTCTTTTAGCCTGAACTTCTCTGCAGAAACTTGTCGGTGGGGAGAGTTTGGTGAAGGTGGCCTTCTATGGGGAGAATGCTATTCTAGGCACTATGAATGGTATGATGGCAATCCCGTTGATGCTCTCTTACTGAAGGTATGCAGTTGAAAAGATTCGTTCGATAATTTGCTTTCTGATTTTATATCAACAAAAGTTTTGCATGTAGGTGAAGGAACTTTACGGTCTTGATCATGATGTCACATTTAGAAATGTGTCTGTTGCTTCAGAACATAGGCCACGACCGCTTTATCTTGGAACAGCAATGCAGATTGGTTAGTGGGAAATGGGAATCATGGGCAATTATATTTATGTCGTGGATGAAATATGTTAGTTTAAGTAATTATTTTCTTCTTTGTGTATATGCTTTTAGGAGCCATACCGACTGAGGGAATACCTAGTCTACTGAAGGTGTTGCTTCCACCAACTTGTGCGGGCCTTCCTGTAACGTAAGTAGTTTTAACCATGCAATATTAGCAGAAAGAAACATAATCTCTCGCTTATGTTTCACCCAAGCTGCTCTCATTTTGATTCCAACTTTGCAACAGAATAGTTGATGTTTTGCTGAACCCATCAAGATGCGTTTTTGAACTGGAATACACCCTATTAAGATGTATACCTATATTATATTTTGTCGGTTCTTTGTTGAAAGTAACTTTCGTTGTCATGAAACTCACTTCATTTGCTTCTTATATAGAACACTTGTATCTTTTATGACAGAAAATCCTGCATCTTCATTTGATGTTGTTGCTTGTTACTTTCATAGGTATGTCAGAGACCTCCTTTTAAATCCTCCTGACCCTGAGATTGCATTACGAATTCAAGGTGAGATTTCACTTTGATGATTCCTTTTTTCTTCCATTGTTGCAGAATTTGGTAGGGAATCTTGTGATTGGCTCTAGCTTTATTATTTATGTAGACCAGAAATACATTGAAGTAATCGTAGCTATGTGTTGAATTTCTAGTCTCTTGTAGTTTCTAGGGTTTGCAACACTAACTTTATCAATTACAGTGTTTCATGAGAATTATTTGAAAACGAACTTTTTGTGATCTGTTTTTGTAGTTTCTTGATCCCTAAATGTTTTTTGTTTTTATTTTAATTCTGGTCTTGCTTAAAAAAATGTGTACACAAAGTTTTTTAGTGCAATTTTCTAATGTTATTTGGTTGCGTATATTTGTTGGTCTATGTTTTCCTGTCTCTGCTAATTCATATATACTTTTTTTCCCAGAAATATGCAAGCTTATGAGCAACATAACATGCTCAATTCCAGTCTTCACATGTGTTCCCTCTGCTAAGGTAACCTTTGGTCCAAGTTTTTGCTGTTTAAAGTTAACGTTTTCTCGAGTAATATGAGTATACATTCGGATATTTTTCTTGGGAAGGTCTTCCTTGTTAGCCATACTCATGAGTGTTCAAAAACTGGATTACAGCTCGTCAAGTTGCTCGAGTTAAGGGAAGCTAATCATGTTGAATTTTGCAAAATCAAGAGCATCCTTGATGAAATACTACAAATGCACAGAAGCTCCGAGCTGAGCGAAATATTGAAATTACTAATGGATCCTACTTGGTTTTCAATCGGATTGAACATTGAGCTCGCAACCTTGGTATGTCTTACGTAGTTATTACTTTTTTTACCATGTTAGTAACTATCATCAGTGAGCTTACTAATACTATTTATATTAAAATGATTCTTTACAGTTTAGTTGCTTGATTTATCATCATATTTGTGTTGCTTTCTTGTTTTTGGTAGGTTAGTGAATGCGAAGTGGCTTCTTGTAGAATCAGTGAAATTATCTCTTTAGATGGCGAAACTGATCAAAAGATCAGTTCATATTCAAATGTTCCGAATGATTTTTTTGAAGATATGGAATCTCCATGGAAAGGTCGTGTCAAGCGGGTCCATTTGGAAGAAGTTTTTGCAGAAGTCGAGTCTGCTGCCGAAGCCCTAGCATCAGCTGTAAGTTTAAAGAACCTTTTTTTTTTTCACTTTGCGATTCTGAAAGTATCAGGACTGAAATTACTGTTTTACCCTTAATAGATTCAAGAAGATTTCCAACCTATTATTTCTAGAGTAAAAGCTACAGCATCTCCACTTGGAGGACCAAAGGGAGAGATATTATATGCTCGAGAGCATGAATCAGTATGGTTTAAGGGAAGGCGTTTTGCACCATCTGTCTGGGCCGATACACCTGGAGAAGAACAGATTAAACAGCTCAAACCTGCTCTTGATTCAAAGGGTAAAAAGGTCGGAGAAGAATGGTTCACGACTAGTAAGGTGGAGCTAGCACTGATCAGGTGATTTCATCGTATACTTGGCTTTGAGCAAGATATTGTGGCCTTCGTGTGCTTTCTGTTGTGTATTGTATTGAGAAGTTCATTGCTTTTGGTTTCAGGTATCATGATGCTAATGCAAAGGCGAAAGCAAAAGTCTTGAATCTATTAAGGGCACTTTCCGCTGAGCTACAATCTAAGATCAATATCCTTGTCTTTGCTTCGACGTTACTTGTCATTGCAAAGGCTCTATTTTCTCATGTAAGGTAAGTTTTACGACCATAGATCTTCAGTGCAGAATGTTCCAATATCATACGGATTTGGAATCAGCATGGCAAACCCTCCTTTTATGTTCCTAAATGTTGGAAATCAAATGTGTCACCGTGTTTGTATCGTGTCGTATCTTGTGCTTCCTTTCTCTTGCACTAATTAATTCGTTATTATGCAATATTTGCTATAAATTGTTTGTTTTGTTCTCATTCTGAGATGCTTGTATCAATTATTCACTATTTCTTGTTCTCTCACAGTGAAGGGCGACGAAGGAAATGGGTTTTCCCATCCCTCACAAAATTTTCAGGACAAGAGGTAAATTTTCCATCACATTTTGTTTGCATTTAACAGTGAAAAATGGTTAATCTTTATCTAAAATCACCTTTAATGCATGCTCAATGTAGGGTTCAGAACGATTAAGCAGTGTCCATGGAATGAAGATAACCGGTCTATTCCCGTATTGGTTTGACATAGCACAAGGAAGTGCAGTGCATAATACAGTTGATATGCAGTCAATGTTCTTGTTAACCGGACCAAATGGAGGTGGAAAATCAAGTTTGCTCCGATCATTATGTGCAGCAGCACTGTTAGGAATATGCGGTTTCATGGTACCTGCAGAGTCAGCTACCATCCCTCAGTTTGATTCCATTACTTTGCACATGAAATCATATGATAGCCCTGTTGATGGAAAGAGTTCATTCCAGGTGCTTATAGTTTTCTGTCTTCTCAATCATATCGCGTTTTTTCTTCTTGGTCATGCTTGTATTTGTTGTTTTTTTATTATTTTTTTTCCGCTCAAGTACCAAATTAGGGATTCGCATTAGATACTGTAAAACAAGGAACATAATATTATAGCGATCCAAATCATTCAGATCCATAAGGAACCGATTTAATCTCTACTTAGATCTTTAAAATACAGAATCGCTATTCAAATTATATGTTGTGGAGATTCTGATGCATTTCACTGTGAATAGAGATTCTGTAAGATAGAGAGAAATTGTTGCGGTTTCTGTCCCTCTTACATTTTGTATTATTGAATGAGTCTAAGTTTTGTGCTTTTATTGATATCCTAGATTGAAATGTCAGAGATTCGCTCTATCATTACCGGAACCACTTCAAAAAGTCTAGTACTTATAGATGAAATATGCCGAGGGACAGAAACAGCAAAAGGAACATGTATAGCTGGTAGTGTTGTGGAAGCTCTTGATGCAACTGGTTGTCTTGGGATTATATCCACTCATTTGCATGGGATTTTCGACTTGCCATTAAAGACGAAGAACGTTGTGTATAAAGCAATGGGAAGTGAACGTGTAGACGGTCAAACCATACCAACATGGAAACTTATTGATGGTGTTTGTAAAGAGAGCCTGGCATTTGAAACCGCTCAAAGAGAAGGTGTTCCTGAATCTATAATTCAACGAGCAGAAGAGCTATACGCTTCAGTTTATGCCGAAGACTCGAGCTCAAATTCAGACCGGACAACCTATGAGACAGATGCTTCTGTAGATGATACTGTGGACAGAGAAATTGTGGGTGAAAAGGTGTCGGTTCTTTCTAAAGATCGGTCATTGAGTTACATGGAGAATTTACAGAAAGAAGTAGAACTTTGTGTTAGAGTGGTTTATAAGAAGAGGTTAACTGAGCTGTACAAGAAGGAAAACACTGGGGAGCTTTCTTTTGTGAACTGTGTTCTGATTCGTGCTCGGGAGCAGCCACCACCTTCAACCATCGGTGCTTCTAGCGTCTACGTGATGTTTAGACCAGACAGAAAGCTATATATTGGAGAGGTACTCGTCTATCTTTTTCGCTATGGACTTTTTTCTTCTTCTGCAGAAATATTCATGTTTTCACAGTCTAAAAGTGATCTACTTTGCTACTTAGTAAACGTGACGGTATTGGCGTAGTAACAAAACAGTATAAAAACGCCTCATGGACAAAAGATTCTTGATTCTTGATTCTTGATACTATTTTGTTTGTCTTAGGATATTTCCATCTTCATGTAACATGTTATATCGTATGGTTTACGTGTCCTGACTACTTTTTACGACATAATCTGCAAGCAGACCGATGATCTCGAGGGACGAGTGCGTGCACATCGCTTAAAGGAAGGAATGCAGAATGCATCATTCCTTTACTTTTTAGTACCAGGAAAGAGTATAGCTTGCCAGTTGGAGACTCTTCTGATCAATCAGCTTTCTAGCAGAGGTTTCCATCTTGTTAATATTGCTGATGGGAATCATCGGAATTTCGGGACGTCTAATCTCTCATTGGAAAGCATGACAATGGCCAAATAAAAAAGGGAAAATGGTGTTACTGTTAGTTCTTGATTTTGTAATGGAAATGTAGATAAAGATGTGCACTTTAGTAGTTGGTGAACATGTAGGCTAACTTGATTGCTGCAGCAATTTTGGGGTTAATTGTAGCTGCAAACTAAGCCTATAGTTAAAAGGCTAATTTTGTGCTGTTTTTTTTGATTGAAATGGAGGCTGCAATGTATCCGCAAAATCCAAAGAATGCATCCTTTTTCATCCTTATTATGAAAATTGACAAAATTGTAAACCTTTCTTCTCTAAATGAGAATGTTGACTGCTGATTTTTTTCTATTAAATCACGTGTTATCAGAACATCAAATATCACAACAGTGATTCTGTGATGTTTACATTTTTGAACTAATGCACTTTTTGTTACCTTGAGGGCAAAAGGGTCATTTTCCTCAACTTACAACTTACCTTTGAACAATATTTTGCCAACCAACCAAGGCACTTTTTGTTAGCTTGGGGGCAAAAAGGTCATTTTTCTCAACCTGCAACTTACCCCTGAACATTATTTTGCCAACCAAGGCATTTTATCAAAAGGTAATATTACTGTCACAACTACTAAGACACGAGTGACGCAACCTCATGATCAATTAGTCCTACATAATGACCAATAGTGTAAAAGCATCGGGTGTCACTTGTGATCAATGGTGTAAAAGCATGTTGTGTATCGCAATAGGATTACCCTTTATCAAAACACTTCTCTTAACAAAAGCTTTTTCTTTGGGGGATTGGGGGAGGAATCATGATTTGAAGTGCATTTCATTGAAGTAATCAACAAAAGGTAACTTATAATATACAGAGATTTAGCATTACAACAACACCCCTAAATTCCTCTGTATTCCCTTATTCCTATCCTCCATTGTGTAATCTTAACAAACAACATAAATTAAATTACATGAAATACCCATACAAACAAAACATGGTACAATTTATCTACTTTTACCTCTACCACAAAGTTACATCATTACACACACACATTGGTATATAAAATCTTGATCATCATCATCAGTGCATTAAAGCAACTGCAGCTTCTTGCACTAAAGGTTGAGTTACTCGAACAAAATGTTCAGCTTCTCTCTCAACCTGTTCTTGACATAAATCGCCATGTTTTCCTTCTTTCATTTTCTTCACAAATGCTACAAATCTTCTCCAATTATCTGCTTGGAATAAGTCAGGTGTCATTCTCAAATATGTGAATGCACACATCTCTCTGTCACCGGAGTTATCGTCTACGTTCAATGACGATGCACGTAGTATCTGCTCGTGTGCGTAATCATCGTACCTTTGTAGTGCGTTTTCTCCTGCTAGTGGAACTTGAGCTTCTTGTGTGGCTAAAGCTACTTGTCTTACAAGTTTCTCAGGTGCACAGAGGGCGTCTTGAGGTTGTTCGTGGTCTCGCATTTCGATACAAGTGAAATTGAAGATGGCGCCGTGTCTAGCTAGCATTTGAGCTATAGGAAGGTAACCGTCGTGGAAACGTGTGTTGTAGTAACCGGCTGTGAGCTCAGGGGCATGAGACCTTGAACCATAGTGCCAATGGATGCCAGCAATTTTTACAGAGATTTTGACACCGGTGTTCTTGAAAACCGCGTTTGCTGATTGAAGTATCCTGTCTCCATGGTCTAGAAGCATTTGAGAATACCAAGAGAGGAAAAACTCTCCATACACACTGTTCCAACCGCCGCCTTCCTTTTTGAAGAAGTTTGTGTCTTCAGGCCAATTGTTATACTCACCTGCGTCTGTGGGCCCCGTGTATCCCCATTCGGGCTTGCCAAATGTTTCTGCTGCAGCTTTCAAGCTACTGAGCATATACTGGATGAAAAAAAACAAGAATCAAGTATGAATTATGATAACAAAACGCTCGAAAGTGTCTTGAATCTTGAATCTACAAACGCGATTCAAGTATATTTGAAAAGCAAAGCTACCTTGTCATAACACTGAAATGCACCGATTCCAGGAAACTTCCAGATTCCATCCTTCTCTGGATAAGACGGATACCGGAGCTCACCAGCAGGACCCATCCCAACTTGAATTTCCTTAAAAATAAGATCATTATGAGAAGTCAAATACCAATTTTTCTTCAAGAAATGCTCAATTCTTGATTGGAAAACACTAGAATATGAACATACCACAATTGTATCGCCCAGCAGGTGCTGAAATTGGTCCTTGAAAGCCCGCATAAAGTCAGCATAACACTGGACTGGGGTTCTTCCTTTTAGTGCAGGAAGGGTATCAGCACCAAGGGATACATATTCATAATTTCTCCTTCCCCATTGATCCGTATACGCAAGGTCAGGATCCTTCTCTATCTCTTCTATTACCCACTTTGGCAGTGGGATTCTGAATTAAAAGAAACATAGTGCAACTATTAATCCCACAGACATTTATGTTTTTAGTTATACTCATTGATCATACACATCATGTAACCTCATCAAAACTACGTTAACAGTATATTACCATTTTACCGCTCTCAGTAAAAGAAAGTGTTAACCAAGACTATTACCTAGCAATCAACAGCTTATCAGATTTCAACTCCTTACAGACCAATTACCAAACCTAGATTTTTCATGTATCAGCAGGGGAGATTAAAAGGACAACTTTAATGCCTCAGATTACTTTGAAAAGAGCAAATAAGCTTATATTAAGGTTAAATGTAATCCATAAAGATAGCCCTGCTACTTTGGTAATCTTAGGATCTTACAAATATGGTAATGTACATCTATTACCAAAAACAAGACAAGTTATGGACATTATTAGATGGTCCTGGTGCATCTGTTTTCCTATTTGATCCCTTTAAAATACATGTTCCAAGCTGCAAATGGATCAATTCACACAAAAAACCTCATGTAAAAAAGGGAAGATAGTGCATGTATATTCTCAAACCAAAAGCATGTTATCATAATGGCATATACAAAGATTGCCTATCAAACTATATGCAGAACCCCACATAATAAATTTATCTCCCACAGTAATCAAGTCAGTAAAACCTATTCTAAAAAGGATTAAAAACAATAAAGCAAGATCTTTTAGAGCCCAACTGCAGCCAATAGTAGAAATTAGAATACCCTTTTAGTCCTTTTCAGCTTATCCAAGCTACCTATGGTGACCTCATGAATATTCACAAAGTTTCTTCCTTTTGACTTTTGTTATTACTACTAGTACTTTTAGATCCATGATTTCACGTGAACACAATCAATAAAAGGTTGAATAATTCGATCCCAACTAAAAAAGGAGAAGATATTCTTTTTATAAATAAAAAAAAAAGTGAAGGAGCTAAAGTATAGAGAAAACTCACGTGACGTTATCACCGACATTTCCACCGCACTGGTGAAAAGACATGACCGCCTGAACTTTGAGCCCATGTTTCTTCGCCATTTCCATAAGCTCAATATACCCACCCCAATTATACTCACCAGGTGCCTCTCTTTCAACCAATCCCCACCATACATCCATCATTATACCTTCAACACCCGCACTCTTCAACGCCTGCAAACTCGCATTCATGGCCTTCCTTCTATTTACCG
This sequence comes from Gentiana straminea, assembly GCA_036785695.1. Classification (NCBI taxonomy): domain Eukaryota; kingdom Viridiplantae; phylum Streptophyta; class Magnoliopsida; order Gentianales; family Gentianaceae; genus Gentiana; species Gentiana straminea. The sequence continues at coordinate 1,771,157 of JAVUPR010000348.1, forward strand.
TATTATCCAATTTCACGCTATCCAATGGCATCATAACAAACACCGGCACCCCATCTTTCCCCTTTTTCTCCATTTTTGGTATCTCAAAATCCACCATCGGTGAATCAATTTCACTTGCAAATGCTTGACAGGCGACGGAGAGATCTGGCCTTAATCCACTACCTTTAATTGGACTCACAGGCGGTGATGGAAATGGAGATACTCTCTCCAAATCACCTGGTTTCTGAACGGAAACGAATAGATTTGTGGCTTGTGTCCTCCACACCGACGACGTCGGAGATGTAGCTCCGGTTAATCCTACGGTTTCAGATGAAATGGGAGTTCCTGATATTGCTCCAAATTGATGAGGCAAACTTGTTGCCATAATACTTATACACACAAAATCAAAGCTTTTGAAAAAAATGAGATTTGGATTGGTTTTTCTCTTTATCAATTCCTTTCTGAATTTGATTTCTTGCTTCAAGTGATGAAAATGGCGAAGTTGATGGGAGTATGTATAGGCTCTTAAATTTAGGAGGGAGAAGATAAGAAATGTTGAAGATAATATTTCTAATTTTATCAGAAAATGCACCGTCACTTTAAAGACACGTTGATAGGTACACGTGTTGCAAACTAAGTGGGGGTACGGATTCTACGGCTGAGATTGCTGTTACTCACGTGAAACGACGGTGAGATTATGTAAAAAGAAAATGATATTATAGCCCCACACATTTTTATACCATTAATCTTAATATTTTTTTACTATTTATTAATCATATTGTAAGTTTATCACTGATTTTAAACTATGTTGTATCACTCGTAAAGTATATTGTATTTATTAATCATATTGTGGTTGTACTTTTTGCAAAATAGAAAATAAGTAAATAACATATCACTCACACATAATGAGTAACATAATTATAGGACATTTGATTAGATCAATGTTGTAAAAATATATCGTGTTGCTCGTTATATCTGAGTGGTTGTGACAGTAGTATTACCTATAACAATATTGTTACTGTTACGACTATTTTGACTCAATGAACAATTCAATATCACAACATGACGTGATGACTTTGATATATAATAATTTAACATCTATGTAAACAGGGGTTATATCGCTACCTAGTAAGTGTTCCAATTGATATATCAAATCGTATCATTCATTGAGCTACGGTATAATGGCTCATGAGCACCCACGTGAATATAGGGGGTCGGTGCTCTCGATAAGATCTAAAAAACGATGTAATTATATGAGAAATAAAAAACATAAAAACACTAGTAATGTTTACACTCGATTTTTTATTATTATTATTATTATTTATGATTAGTTGTTTTGGGGTATTTCTCAAAGAAAAATTTGTTTTGGGGTATGATATTGTATACGGCTTCATTGAAGTCCACAAAAATAAATGGAGAAAGAAATGGGGTTGAGAAAAATGAGGTGGTCATTGGTCAAGTGGGAGTTCACACGTGGAAGGTCGGTTTATGGAAATGGTTGAAGATTTGGGTTTTTTTTTAGGTATGTCTTGGTCTATTTTGTGGTTTTGTGGAGAGAGAGATATGTGTCTAAGTCATGATTGGACTAATTCATAAATTTGCTTTCTCTTAGCTATATGAACTTCCTCTAGTGTTAGGTAAAAGTTTCATACATTGGAAGGAGGACAAAAGTTCGATTAATGTATTGATAACGTTAGAGCATGACACAAATTCGATTCTGTTATAAAACATACTTTTAAAAAGTTCTATACGGTTAGTGCATTGATTCTGACTAGATAAGTGATTAGTATGATCCTTTTATAATGTCTTTATACGCTGAATTATGAATTAATCGGATCAATCATACTGAATAAGAATTATGTCATGTAAGCATAATCTAGGTTGGATTCTAGATTAAATGAATCAGATAATCTCAAATATAGGAATTTTTTGTTTTTTTGTTTGAGAAACGAATAGGAAGCTTTAAGCGTTAAAGAAATATTAAGCATTGAGAAATGATATATGATTTCTATGTACTTTAGAAATTTTGTAAATATACTATTTTAGGTGTTGGTACAAGATCCAACTTGGATGTTCCAAACAACAATGATACCATTATGTTGTAAAACATACGTGGTCAACATTTCATAACTAAAATGATAAAAGGGCAAGTATCAATAAGTCTTATCAAATAAATTTGATTAGACTAAAACAAAAATTTCAAGCTTAGAGCGCTTGCAGCTGAATCTGTAAGATATGGTAAATCTGTATTTACAGATTCTAACTTTTCAGATCCATTTAAAATGCAGGTGCATCAGAATCTGTTAACAGGATCTGTATTCAACAGATTATGGACATCATACAATGGAGATTCTAATACATTCACCATGTGTAAAGATTCTGTAAAACAGATAAAAATGATGTTGTAGTCTGTAAATTAGAGAATCTGTTAAGAGACACTGATGCGAGTGCTTTAAATAGCCTCGAACATGCTAATGTTTGAGACGGTCGACTAATCCGAACTTCGACATGTGAAGTATTACTCTTACGGTTTTATTAAAGAGTATAAAGACCTAATTTAAAGTTCTTTAACGTAACCAAGGACGGAGCCAGGATTTCAACTTGAGGTGGGCTAATGGACAATATCGAGTTCGTCGGATGGACTGGATTAATAATATTTTATGGATAAACTGAACTACATAGACATTTTAATTAGTGTAAACTTTTTTTTGTCCGGATGAGTTTAGCCCCCCTAGAATTATACATTGCCTCCGTCGTTGAACGTAACGATTTACATAAACACATATTTTTTTTAGATTTTCTCAAACTATTAACTACTAACATATTGCCCATTATATATACACTACTATATTGTTTTTGAAAAAAAAAAAAAAAAAAAAAAAAAAAAAAGACGGTTAAACCCTAACCATAAGCGCCCTCTCGCCCCTGATCAAGGACGGAGCTAGTATAGAAATTTAGGGGGCTAAGCCCATCCGGACAAAAAAATATTATATTATAAAATATGTGTAGTACTAGTCGGGTCCATAAAATATCTTAATCGAAGACGAAGTTAAAACCCGCCGAACTCGATATAATTATTTAGCCCTCGGGAATGACCCGTTAGAAATTAAAATAAAGATGAATGGCTAGGACGTAAAGGCTAATGCATGACCACGATAAACTTATTATTATGATTTTTTCCACCACATGAACGCGAAAAAGATGTTAATTATGGACAAATTTTTATCTTATCCATAATTTTTTTTTCTAATTTCGCCCTTATTTTTTTTATTTTACGCGCGTTTATTCGAATGAGGCTTATGCATTAGAATATGGTCGGAATATATGACAATATGTTAGTAGTAGGACAAAGAGGTAAAGGCTAATGCATGACCACAAGATTTGTTTTGATTTTTGTAAACTTATTATTATGATTTTTTCCACCACATGCAATTATGCAAATGGACCTTCCATTAGTATAAATTAAATCAAACAAAAATTATACAACCCGCAACTAAGGCGTGGACTATACTAAAAGGGTCATATTTGGACAATAAGTTACTATCCCCCCCCCCCCCCCAATAAGCATCCTATTCAAAAAGATATGTCCTCTTCGTATTCTGGAGCATTGCTTTACAATAGTTCTTAAGTTTATTAAAAAGAATCCCTTTTCCATTTTTGGCAAGGTTTATGGTTTATTATTATGGGAAGGCTTTTTTGTTTTTTTTATTTTAATATATTCATTTGCACCGAATCGAAAGGTAAATAAATCTGGATCATACAATTTAAATTCAGTTTAAAAATAAATAATGTACATCTTGCCATATGGATGCACCCGCCATATAAGAATTGTACATTTGTACCACTGACTAATCTACCTTATACAGGGTGGGGTCACGTGACCCCACTGATATTTGAGAACCTTTTTTTAGTATTAAAACGATGTAGTTTTTTTTTGTTAAAAAAATATCGTTTTGTGGTTAAAAAATGTAGTTTAGGCTTTGATGACCAACTAAAACAAATTTTTAAATAAAAAACATACTTTTAGACTCGGTGACCTTACTAAAACAAATTCCTGAATCCGTCTCTGATTTGTACCAAGAACTTCCCATTATTTGTCTAAGAGATTGAATATCTTTTATTTGCAAGAGGGTGATTGTATTATTATTAAATTTTTTAAGGGAGAGGGTGATTTTTGAAACACACGAGTCTGATCTATATTGTACTTTCAAACAAATTTTTTTATTTTTTTATGAAAAGTACATTCAAACATAATTTAAATAATAAATTTTACAATACAACGGTTTGTAATATACTATATCTGTCTCATAAAAAGTGCACTTTTAGTGGTGCACACTGATTAAAAAAATAATTAACGTGTTGTATTAAACACTAATGGACATGTATACTCCTATTTCTTAATAAATACTTGTTTTGAAATATGAAAATAGTATATAAATTTAAATGTGTGATAGGGGTATATTTGGAAAAGATGTATTAAATGATATATTGATTTTCTAAATGGACATTTTTATAGGACAATTCATTTTTAAAAAATAGACACTTTTTATGAGACGGAAGTAGTACGTTATAGCAAATGAAATGTTTTATAACAGAACATTTATATTTTCTTTCATATAGTAAATGTGTTTGTGGTGAAAGTGTAGCGTTCCGGTTCTAGATAGCGAGTCATTATCTGAAAACGAAACGCTTGATACGTGAATTTTAGAGAAAACCTTAAAATCCACAAATAATATCATAATATTAAAAGCGGCCCGGAAGAACACGTATGTTTGCGGTATAATAAGTAACACATAATTCAAAGATCGTCTATTTAGGTTTTCTTTTTTTGTGAATGATTTGAGTCCCTATTATTATTTATAGGAAAAATTAGTTTATAATCCACTTTTTCTCCTTTAATTAAGCGTTAATCCAGCTTTAAATTTTTAGTTGCATTAAGGACAAATAAATTCCACCAGACGAATATACCCCTATTTACTTAGAAAACAAATCCGACAACGTACGCAGAAAGTGAATTGATCAACGTATTCATTCGTCATCGTCTTACGTTCTTCCATTTTATCCCATGCGATTCCAGATCTTGAAAAATGGTATAATTTTATATCAATTCATGTTCGCAAATCTGCTGTAAATCACAAAACTACGCATATTAGTCTCTGATGGTGGTTTTTTCATATGGGTTTAATCATTACTCCATTCAATCGATTTGCGGAGCGATGGGTTTAATACTATGTTGTTCTATTTATGAAACAATAATTGTTCTTACGTGCTTTGGTTTTTTTATTGGGTGATTGTTTTTATTTTATTTTATATAGGGGATGTATAGTTGCTTACGAAATATTATTTTGCAGGTGTTGGGCGAGCTATTGTAACACCGAATGTTTATTGAATCTTCTCGTATATGCAATTCCTTGTTGCCTATTAAGAAGCCTTCTTGTTGGGTAGAAAGACGTCTTGTACCATTTGCTCTGTCTTCGCCAAACATTGTGGCTATCTTTAAAGTCTTGGCGACCAACTAGTTACAACCACTTGTGGGGTGAGTACTTATTATAAATTGGGGTATTTGATGATGTTATCTGAGGATTCTAGTAACTGGGGTGGGGTGAATTCAGTTGTAGAATCTTCTGACAATCATTCTGATGTTTTAGAGAGTAAATCATCTTCTATTGAGACGAAAATCGCTCGAAATCCCGTCTTTGTTCAAGTTGTTACTCCAGAAGCTAATAAAATGGATAGTAAAGCAAAGGTTAATAAGCAAGAAAGCTCTGATTCGGGTTACTATTTGGATGAATGTGTTGAAAAAGGCGAATCGGATACGTCTTTTGAAGGATTTTTCAAGAATACAGTTGTTTATGAAGCCAAGAACAAGTGGCCTAATGTGATTGAACCCAAGAACAAGAAGAGGCCTAAAAGAAATGATCCTAAAGAAAAAGTAGTATCGAAACATGCTCCGAAAAGAAGTAAATATGAGTGCTTGAATTGTAAGAAGACATTCAGTTCATATCAAGGACTTGGGGACATAGACCTTGCAACAAAAAACCGAAAGGAGAGTCCTTTTGAGCTCGATGCGATGCGATACTCGTTATTCTTATTCAGTTATCTTATTATTCGTATCGATACCGATGCGATACTGATATATAGGTAAAAAGGTTGTTACAGTATGTACAAAGTTTGGGGTATTACTTTTCAGCTATTTTTCCTGTTGTTGTTGGTGTTAATTTGAGTGGAATATGTAAAGATTGGAGCTTTATTCTTCTGCCATTGTTGCTGTTTTTTTGGACTGTTCTTTCTTCCATTATGGGTTGCCATTTTTTATGTTATTTGGGCCTTAATTTCTGCCAATTACTGCTGGTAATTTAAGAGAGATATGCAAAGATTAGTGCTTTACTTCACTGTAAATTTGAGGAAAATATGCAAGAAGCATTTTGTTGAAGGTTTTTTTTTGCATTATATGAGCCTTATATGAGCCAGATATGATATTGTGTCCATTGAATTAAACATTAAATGAGTCTTATATGAGCCAAGTATGTCGCCTTGAAGTAGTCACTTGAATTAAGCCTTAAATGATACCGATTACCTCGTATGCAATTGCATCGACATCGTTGCGATACGATCTTTGTGTTAGTGTAAATACTGCGATTGAATTCGGCTTTCAAATACTACGTCGAAATGGTATCAAACGCGGTCTCAAAATGAAGATAAAAAAAATATGAACTTTGGTGAAACAATTTTGATGATCGGTGTTTTAAATCAAAAGTTACGGTCGTTTATAAAAAAAACGCTCCGGTTAATACAAATATTTTTTCATATTTCAAAATATACGTCGGAAGGGTATCGTATTTGGGCTCTAATTGAAGAGCAAAAAAAAACATGAATTTTGGTGAAAAAATTTCGATGATCGGAGTTGTAAATCAAAAGTTACGGTTGTTTGAAAAAACAAAAAAAAACATATAAACAGCTACATTAAATATATCATATATACGCAAACAATACACCGAAGCTACGCGCGTGTCTCCTAAAGGATATTTTTGTCCGTCCGAAAATTGTTTTTCTTTTCGCAACTAAAAAAATATATGTGTCTATTTATTTATTTTGTGCGCAAAAAAGAGGCTTTGACTTTTCTTTATCTCATATTTATATCCTTTTTATATAGAATCATATTTTATGTTCTAACAGGAGCCCTGTGGGGGTAAGCGATTTGAATCGAACCAAAATTTTTATTTACCGAGTCGATCAATTCTTTAAATCGATGATACTTGAACTCGATTTGAGTTCGTTCGATCAGAGAAAAAAAATACTCAAAATTGACTCGATTATGCTTTAATTATACTCGAATTCGACTAGGTTATGCTTAACAAAATTTTGACTACTTTTAAATTCAAACTCTAGTTCGAGAAGCTCAAAAAAATCGTTGACGTTGTAAGTGCTCGAATTCGGCTCTGTAATACAAAAGAATAAAACTTGTCAAGATTTCGAGTCAAGCTTGTAAGTATTCTAGTTCGTTCGCTAAGCTGCTCAAGATTGAAAATGAGAATTTTACGAACTGATTGTCGAGCAACTCATGAGAAGCTCGGCTCATTTTACACCCTAGCCAACATGTGTGACAATTATAGAAAATTTAAAACTAATCTTTGTATATTTTGTTTAGTTTTATTATTATATGCATCGTCGTCATCTTCCTCGTATGTGTATCATCTGTCATAACATTTTCCTTCCAATTTTGCCCTTCCTCCATATTTCCGCCCTGATTTTTTTCTCCATTAAAACAAAACAATCAAATCAAAAATTCAAGCGCACTTTTCAAGGGGGAAAAAGAATCAAGTGCATTTGGATGATGTATTCTACCCTTGAAAAATCCTTGAGCATGCAAACATTTCTCTGAAGGTATTTGAATATGGCGTCGTCGTCGTCGTCGTTCTGGCCGGAAAATTTGAGTCAATTCCAGTCCACAGCTCCATCATCATCGGCGATGAATTTGCAGCCTCCAGCTCCGGCGAAACCATCGCACAATTCGAAATCAAAAGACCGGTTAATGATCTTATTCTGATTTCATTTCAAATTTGCTTTTATGTGTTGTTTTACGCCTTGTAGATCTGAAATTTTGAATCTTTTCTGTCGTTATGATAAATTTTAGCTGATTTTTGAGCTTTTGATGCGTAATTCAGATTGAAATTTGATTGCGTATCCTTACTATTGCATCGAATACATAGTTTTATGAGCAAAATTATGCATTCCGCTTGGGATAACTCTGATTGTTGCTTGTTTATATCTACCTTTTTTTTTTGGGTTGAAATTGATGTAAACAAGGTGGTGCTGAACGTGGTTAGTTCGTGAGCTATTTTGGTATTATTTGTCTAACGCAAGGTGTGTTTTTGTGCCTAGCTCATTTTATAGATTTCCAACAATCTTGAGAAAGATTAAGATAGAAATATCACATTGCTTTGAGATGCCTTTTTCTGTCATGTTGGAAATCTACAAAATGTTGTGTTTATCCAATCTTCATAGAGTAGTTCTAGCAGCACGTGGCATAACTGGATGCTAATGACTCCGACATTATTGTCGAATGTTTTGGTACAATTGTTCTCCTGCATGTAAAGAATTGAGGTGATAGGATTTTTTAGGGTACATGACAGAGCATTATAGGGGCCTGTAGAAGGAAGGTAGTGAGAATTTTTGTAGTGTTCTGTATTAACTGTTGTGCTGAACTTCAATATTCTGACGTGGCAGTTACTATAACCTTTTTCAATTGCTTGTGCGGAGGGAAGTGTCTCCTAGAAGTAAATATTGTCCGAGAAAAAGGTTTTGGCGGGATACTGCAAAAGGTTACCTGGATTCGCGTGGCTTGAAACGTGATGCAGAAATTCTGGATTCGCGTGGCTTGAAAAGTGATGCAGAAATTGATCCCAGACGAGGTCTTGTATCATGGTACATATCTCATTTTCCTCATCCTGCTTAGTTTCTTCTCTTTCTTGTTGTAGTTTGAGTGACGTGGCGATTCTTTTTGTCCTGTGTTCGTCTCCATTGATGCAATCGCGACACAGCCTTGTGTAGCTTTTCAAAATGATTATTTGCTTCCATTATTTCAGGGTGGAGGCTGAATCATTGCTACATTTATCAGCTAGATATTGTCCACTTTTCCCTCCTCCTAGGTCAACAATTGCTGCAGCCTTCAGTTCTGACGGGAAAATGCTTGCTTCTACCCAGTAAAGTTTCCCTTAACACTCTCACTTCATTCTTTTATTCAATAGGTTGGTCTCATGGATTTTGTATTGTGTTTCATGTATTTAGTGGTGACCATACTGTAAAGATCATTGATAGCCAGACCAGCAATTGCTTGAAGGTTTTAAGTGGACATCGGAGGACACCATGGGTGGTTAGGCTTCTTTTGACAGTTCTGCAATCTGTTTCTACAGTGAGAACACAATGTCCTTAGCAAAATGTGCTAAGGACATTCTGTTCCTACTGCCATTCCTTGGGTCGGTTATTGGAATATCTATCGTTTTGCTACTCTTACCTGGCTGACTTTTTTTTTTCTGTGGAATCTTTGCAGGTTAGATTCCATCCTCTGTATCCTGAACTTCTTGCCAGTGGAAGTTTGGACCATGAAGTACGTTTGTGGAATGTCACAAGTGCCGAATGCATTGCGTCACGCGACTTCTGTAATCACTTTCATGTATTTATAATTCTTGTTTACTTTGTCAATATTCTTGTCTCATTACTTAACTGCCAAGATTTGTTGCCTGCAGACCGACCTATCGCTTCTATTGCGTTTCATGCTGAAGGGGAATTTTTGGCTGTAGCTTCAGGCCATAAGGTAAGGGTTCCATCTAACATTGCTCAAGTTCTTACCCATTTCTTGCATTGACTGATTGACGTTGAATTTGTGGCAGCTCTACATATGGCACTACAATAAAACGGATGAAGCATCTTCCCCAACAATTATACTTAAGACACGTCGTTCTCTCCGGGCTGTACATTTTCATCCTTATGCTGCTCCTTTACTTCTAACCGCTGAGGTATCACTTTAGCTGTTTCCATGTTTGTTGATTATAGGCACGGCCGATTTTGATGTTCAGATGATTGCAGGTAAATGAACTAGATTCATCAGATTCTTCAATGACGGTTGCTACCTCTGCTGGTTATTTGCACTACCCTCCTCCGACCATGTTCTTGGCAGATGGTCGTTCGACTTCACGATTCAGCCAGCCAAACGAATTGCCATTCCTTTCTTCGCCATTTTTAGTATGGTCTTTGATTAGTCGTGGTGATGGGAGAATGCCGTCTCAGCAGAGTGATTTGGTTGGATCAGGACAAATGGATTTGTCTACGTCTCTACGATTTCTTACACATTCAAATCCTTCAGGACAGTATGAACTTGTTCTGTCTCCAATGGAGTCTGATGGTTCACGTATTCAAGAAGAACAACAAACTAATTCCATAGGTAGGGAAACAGAAGGTAACGTGTCACAGCCTCTGGTAGATGCAATGGATACTGATGACAGGAGGAATCATTCTCTTCCTCCTAATGACCCTGCATACTGGGAGCTTCCATTTTTACAGGGTTGGCTGATTGGCCAAAGCCAAGCTAGTCTTCGTGCATTGCATCCACAAATTAATGGTGCTACTGGAAGTATTCCGCCTGGTTATATGGAGAACCCCTCGTTAATCAGCTCCTCAGTGTCTCAGAGTGCTACCACTAATACTAGAATCGCTGGCAGAAATGGCTCACGGACGCAGTTCTCACATGCGCGCATGAGATCATTTGGACCTGGTATCGGTAATGGGGCTGCTATCAGCGGTATTTTACATAATCACAATAATCCTCAAGCTGTTATGAGTCTGGTCCAACCCGAGGTATCCACTTCGTTGGCAGGAGTAGCAGCAGCAGCTGAGTTACCGTGCACAGTGAAACTTAGACTATGGTCTCATGATCTTAAAGATCCTTGTTCACCTCTTGATGCAGAAAGATGCCGGTTAACCATTCCGCATGCAGTTCTTTGCAGGTATTGACCATACTACGATGCTCGACTTTTGTGAAGCACTGGTTGCTTCAAATCCTTTTAGACAACTTATTTAGTTAGCACTCCACAGGTCTAAATCCCATGAATGACTGGTTTCTTGGCTTTTTTTGTTCGTGAGATGTCTTTCTTTTTTGGTCATATTTAGAATCGTAAATTTCCCTCATTTCCCATCTGAACTCCTACATGAACTGTTCTCTTTGTTACCAGTGAAATGGGTACCCACTTTTCACCATGTGGAAGATTTCTAGCAGCCTGTGTCGCATGTGTTCTGCCAACCTCAGAAGCTGATCCAGGTTTTAGTGGGCAGGTTCATCATGGTGCTGCAGAGGCTGGCACATCCCCAACTAGACATCCTATATCAGCTCATAAAGTCATTTATGAGTTGCGAGTATATTCTCTTGAAGAATCATCGTATGTACTTACATTTAGGCCATAAGAAATCCTTTTTCCCCTTCCATGTCTTTTTTTCCTTATTTTTGGGTTATGAGATTTTATGTCTTTGTAGATTTGGATTAGTACTTGCTTCTCGAGCTATCAGAGCTGCTCACTGTTTAACCTCAATTCAGGTTAGTGATACTCTTGAGGGTGGGAATGATTTCTCCTCTACTCTATGATGCCTGGGGTCTATGTTATGTAAAATGCAGCAAAAAAAATAAAAAAAATATCACAGATTTAAGGATGGGAAAAAGGAAAAGAAGATCATATGTTTTGTTCTCTGAGTCTGGTGCCTTTCATATATTTGCAGTTTTCCCCTACATCCGAGCATCTGTTACTTGCTTACGGTCGTCGCCACAATTCGCTTCTTAAAAGTGTTGTGATCGATGGAGAGATGACAGTACCAATATATACCATTATAGAGGTATATATATATATATATATATTTTTTTTATAGTATTGTTTACTGGTTTCTAATTTCTATCCATGTTGTGATTATATTTAGTTTTCATTTTTTAAGAAGTTAATGGAAATGTATGTGAACATATAGTATCATAAAATGCTTATACATAGTTTGAATATGTTGTATTGTCAAAAAAACAGGTATACAGGGTATCTGATATGGAACTTGTAAGAGTTCTTCCAAGTGCTGAAGATGAGGTCAATGTTGCTTGTTTCCATCCAGAAGCTGGCTGTGGTCTTGTCTACGGAACAAAGGTAACTTTACTCGAAATCTATGCGATGATTTTACTTTCTTAACTAACACTTGTTCTTGTAAATTTGCAGGAAGGCAAGCTAAGGGTTCTACAACACGTTTCCCGTGGCTCAAGTCATGGCGCATCGTCTTTTTCTCATGAGAACATGATAGAGGTGTGTGGAAGTAGGATTATAGATTTCACATGATATGCTTTCTACTTGAATATGCGGCGTTTAATAACTTGGTGTTAATCTTTTGTTATATTCATTCAATTACAGGAAATCAGGAGAAACTTATCTTCTTCCAGTTGAATCCTTCATAACTGGTCCTTTTGTTTGATAGTTTTTGAATTGCTGCTTTTATCTGTATATTATTAATACTCCATTCTCTGTTGTATGCGGCGTTTTCATCTTTTATCAAGACGAAGATTCTGCTCTTCATTTGGGATTCAAGACATCATAAAGAAGAGGAGTGTTCCCTTCTCTCTGTTCCCGATTCATAAAGTGCATAAAGTGAAAGAGGGTCGGATTTCGTGATGGATCTGAGTGTTCCACACTTTTGTTTTTTTTGTTTTTCTTCTTCTTCTTCTTCTTCTTGTGTAATACATGTTTCTTTTGTACACTATAAACATTGGATTTGTATAATCACTCAAATTTTCCTGAGAATAACATCTTCTCATATATACATATGTTACATTGTATGGTTTGGGTTGTTCTATCATTGAATGAATTTGCACTTTGAGTTTGCAAAAACTCTGACATGAGTATTAAGCAGTCAAAAGTTTCATCACGTAATTGTCAAGGCAACCCTCGCCTCGATGCCTAGGCACGCCTAGACAACTATGATCTCCAGCTTGTCTATCAGCAGAGACTATGTATGCAATTAGCCAGCTAGTATTTCAGTGAAACACCATAGGGGTATTATTCACAACACAACTGATCTGATCGACTCATTGTCCTCACACCTACTGATGCACCAAAACATTTTCATAGAATCAACCTGTGAAAGTCGAATGTATAGCAGCAATCCGACTTCCTGCCTGCAGTTGAACATGCAACTCGAATGTATAGCCACCATCCGACTTCCTGCACTGTCGAACCAGGATCGATAATAGAAAGGTCCACAGGGCTTCCTTGTCGAAAGGATCAACACTAGACATGATCGACACTTGAAAGGTCGAATGTTGCCTATGCATAAGGTCGATACCACTATTGTGCACCGTTAGACTTTGTTGTGGGGCAAATAAAACCATAAGAGAACAGATTTACACTACATATAACATTCAATAAGCTCAAAAATACATGGTGCAGAATTCATCATGCATAGCACAATTCATAACATAAACCCAGACAATTATCCTTAAAAATCCAAATTGAACATTTATTTTTTCCAGCTCAATCGGTTAAGAAGACCACAAACCGAGACCAGAGAAGAAGAACAAAAGAAAAGGCACATCACCTAAGGGAGAGAGCATGGGGAAAGGGGATAGAAACAGCAAAATTACTTAAATGTCGGAATCATCGAAGTCATCCTGGAAAGAGTTGAAGAAATCGGCGTCGGCTACACGAGGGTAGTCCGGAGCGGAGAGAGGAGTGTCGGGGCCACCGAAAAAGTCAAGAGCGTCGGAATCGTCGACTTCCATAGCTGCAGCTACACCGTGATCCTCCAGATCTGCGGCGAACATGTCCATCGGGGATTGCTTCATCTTCTTCTGAGTAGTCTCTATTTTTTCCCTTTTCTTTTTCTTATGTCCCCGCCCTTTCTTTTCTTCGCTGTTTATATTATCCGTCTTTTTAGCAAGTTCTGGAAGTCGCTCGACGTTTATTAACCGCGATAATTAGAAGTATAACAATGGAGGATTAAACCAAATTAGGGTTTTTTCTGATTAGAAAAACTTGGATTCGAAAATCGTCTCGAGCTTAATTGAATCATAAATAGTCAAGATGAAATTTGACGGTCCAGTGTTCCAACTCTGCTAGGGATAAATAAATAAAAAAAATCTTATCTTTTATAAAATATGACAAGTGTGACCTCGTCTCGTCTCGTTCAATTCGATATAATACACGTCGTTTGTTATAACTTACATCGTGTAGGGTAAAACTTTTCAAAACAAAAAGTATATCTACATCGAGAAAGTGCAAAAGAAGGTGCACCGAATAAACACAAATTAAATTTATTTTGTGAAATATTAATTGTCGATGAATGATGAAAATACATGTATCGAAAAAAATGCACAAAACGTGATATACATAAGTTAAGTTTATTTTGCACAAATAAATTTAAATTTTTGTATATCGCATTTTGTACGCTTTTTCGATGCATTACTAGTCCCTACATTGATAATCAATATTTTCATAATTGATTCTTTAGATTGAGAATCGATTTTATATCAATATAGTTGATATTACTAGTCCCTACATTGATAATCAATATTTTCATAATTGATTCTTTAGATTGAGAATCGATTTTATATCAATATAGTTGATAGTCGATTCTAAAACTAATAATCGACTCTTTATTATTGATTGATTGCTTTTCTCTTTTTTTTTTTTTTTTTCCCTTTTATTTATGGCAGAAGGGGTTGGTATAATCTTGAAACATAAGTAGGTAACGTGGCAAATGGAGTGAAAAGAGCTAAAACCAAATCTTCAATGAAGACCACTCACTTCTCTAGTACTAGTAATGGTGACCTCCTTTTCTTCTTGCACCACCACCACCACCACCACCACCACCACTACCAAAAAGCTCACTTTCCTTATCATCATCTCCACCAATATGTTGGCAGAGGAAAATTCCCTCCACCATCAGCAGCAGCAGCAGCAGCAGAGTACACTAGTCATCATAATGTTCTCTACATTTGTAGGTCCAGCAGGTGGGATTCAAATGCAGAGTCTTACAGGACCAACAACAAGTCAGATGTTGTTGTTAATATTGACGAGGAAGAAAGTGAGGATAGCTTGGATGACAATCTTCAAGAATTCATTGACAGTTTGTGGATCTTTAAGGTATCCCACCCTTCCCCCTCCCTCCCCTGCTTCTCCTTACATTAAAGAGTAATATTTTTGTTATCTGGAAGTTTGAATACTATTGGTTCTTTTGTACTTAATTTGATAAGGGTGCAAATGAATCATCCTGAGTAAGTTGGGATTCAGCTTTTGTTCATATTTCATTGAAAGAAGGGGGGGCAACACTTTTACTCCCTTTGCCAGTGCAGTCTCTGTGTATTGTCTTCTTCATTGGCAGTGCAGGTCTTGAGATCCTATGGTTTGATGCTTCCATTCATAATCTTATCAATGCTTATAACAACTGGTCCAAAAGCATTTCTCTTAGCTTTGGCACTTCCCTTAGGCCAATCAACCTTTTCCTATGCAATTCAGAAGATGCAACAAGAGAAAAGTAGCAGTACTAAACCAAGACCAAAGACAAAAACCAATAATAAAAAGAGTTCAGATACGCCATCTTCAGAACACAGAAACATAAAGAAGAAGGCTACAAAATCACGGGATTCTAATAATGACAACAAGGATTCAGCTGATCGAAACGCTGTTAGTTATGGCGGTTGGGACGAAGCTTGACAGAGGTACAGAATATACTATACTAGATTCTTCAGCAAGTATTGATCAGACCAGTGGTGGTGGATCATTCAAGAGAAGTTCAGAGATTTTTTATCGCGGGTTTTCCTTTCTTGGATTCATGGATTTTAGATGCTTCTGTGTACATGTGATAGAGAAAAAAACAGGAGGTTGGGGATGTGGAGGGTATGTATCAATTTATACCTGCAAAGATATAGATACATGTTTCAATTTGAATAATGTAAGCAATAATTCTTGAGATTGAAATCTTTCCTGGAATTGCTTATAAACCAGTTCCTCATATGGTTATTGAATAGAGATTTTGTAAAACAGAGAAAAAAATAGTGTTTTGAGACCGTAAAATTAGAAAATCTGTCAAAAAGAATTGATGCAACTGCTATATCATTATCATCCACTTAAAACAAGTTGCAGAAAGGTTTTCTGAGAAATCAATATATCAATGTACACAGTCTTTTTGGATACATTCATGCAAGAATTAAAGCTTGCTTCTTTGAACATCTTCAAACAATACAAGAACAACCAATTATCAAGAACGTCGTAAAAATGACATAAAAATATCGGATCTTGTGAACCTAACGGAAGCTATCATCTTGCAAAGAGCTCGACCCGGTTGAAATAGCAAGCAGATTCCGGGTCCTGAAGGCAACCACAAAATTTCTCTTCATCTTTAGGGAAGGATGCTGGCAGAGGATGGTCTGGAGATATCCCAACCTATGATAAGAAAAGGATTATACACACAAGGCATACTTAAAATTGCCTACTTTGCATAAAGGATTGGACTTTACGAGAGCAAATCCTATTCGGCGAATTTGGCACGATGAACCCTCCGGTGATTCATTACACGAGTGCTTTCTATTCTAAGACACTCGTTTATTAACATTGTAATTGGTCATTGGATCACTGCACCAAATTCACAGAATCAATGATCCGTCCATTGACCTATTACACGAGTGTTTTAACGCGTGTCTTGCATTTACAACGTAGGACCACGCATGTATCTCTACTGATCCTGAGACACTCGTGTTTTGACGTTGTAATAGGTCACTGAAGTGATCACTACATCAAATTCACAAGATTGGATCTGCTTTCTGACTGTACATGTACAAGAAAGACACCTTGTCAATATCGGTATGAGCTGGTGTTTCATAGCGAGCAACTGTAACAACTAGGCCAGAGCCGTCAGAAAGCTCAAAAACGGACTGAATCTTGCTGTAAAAGATTAAATTCAGAATCAAGGTTAAATGCTAGAGTTGGATATGAAGGTTGACATTATGTATGCAGAACATAGATAAGACTGTTTTACCCTTTTCCGTAAGTTGGTTCTCCGAAAACCACAGCACGCCTGTTGTCCTTCAATGCACCAGCTAAAATCTCACTTGCACTGGCTGTTCCTTTATTAACCTACACAACAACAGTCATCAACATACATATATTCTAAGTTTATTCATAGGAAACAATGGTTTTATAAGAATAATGAACTCGAAATTCCGTATATCAGAAAAGTAGGTTGGCTTTGAAATCATACACACACTGTTGAGTTGAATAGACAATTTCGCTTACCAACACTGCAAGGGGTTCAGATGCAGCCACCGCACTGCTTCCATCTGTCTCGTATATATCTCGTACGCCTTTGCTATCACATATATACACAATCACACCCTTATCCAACCTGCATGGTTACAGAATCATAAAAACTAAACGAAGAGTGCACTTTTTATACCAAGTTCATCAACATAAATTTCTTTTTACAAAAAAGTTGATAGCGCCAAATGTGGGAAACTCACCAAATTTTCGCAATCTCAATTCCTTCAGGAAAGAGACCCCCACTGCACCAATTTTAGTTTGTCAGAAATAGAAACCGGGAAGAGATCTATATAACACATGACAAGCTCTCGTCACCTATTATCTCGGAGGTCCAACACAAAGGCATTGACATTGTCTCTTCTCAATGTCTCTATAGCTTCTCTCACCGCACCTACAAAAGTGTTTGTTACAATCCTTAACATTAGGAGTTGCCATCCAAAACCAATCAAGGGGAATGTAAAAGTTTTATTCAAACATGGATAAAAGAGAAATAATCTTTTCAGGAGTTTGTACTGCCTGGTATGCATCATAAAAATCAAAGTGCAATTCAAATATCAGCTGTACCATACCAGATGCATTCTGGTTAAATGATGTTAATTTGATATATCCAATCCGAGTCCCTGCATTGCCTGAGCCCGAAGTGTTACAGAGTCTTGCCTTAACAGGATTCAAAGAAACTCGTTCTCGCCTGGGTAAGTAGAAGACACATTTACTAGCGAGTAAAGATCATGTAAAAAGTTCCGGCTGGATCATTTACTCATTGAATGATGAATTGACATAATATAAATGCAGAATTTATACTTCTTTTTCACAACTTAAACATCTAGGCGAGTTGGTAATTACTCATGGTATCAGGGGTGGATCCATTAACGCCTTTACAATATATCAAATCAAAACAAAATCCTAAAGAACTCTTTTACACCAAATAGTTTCATATAAAAGAAAACGGAAAGTGCTGATCACAATTAAGACCGACATACGTTAAAGATAGGTGTCTGATTCCGGGCCCATTATGCACAGTAAGTTCAACTCCAGTTCCTTCAGGTCCCCTGCATTCAAGTAAAGTTAGATCGACTTGGACTATAACATCAGATCGACACACTTATGGCAAGGACTCCACACACTTCAAGATTCGAAATCAAGATAGAGAACACTTGAGAATCAGTTGTCTGTAGCCTTACATGGATCATAAGGAACTTTTTCCCAAGTGCCAAAAAGATAAATTTGATGAACTTAGACTAAGAATATATATTACAGATTCGAGCTATCTAAAAAAAATGAAAACTCACTGCAAGAGTTCAGCAGCGTCATAAATGCCCATGCTTTCTGTACTTTGATTATCAATTGCAACAATCACATCACCAGAAGAAATTCCAGCTCTATACGCCGGACCCCCAGGAGCGGTTGAGACAACTACAAATCCTGGGGATGATCCTTCGTTCCCTTTAGGATAGCCAATAGAGAGCCCGACTCCAGTAATAGCGTTTTTTGTCCCAGACTGCCTTCAGAGAGCATTTCAACAAATTTTATTATACATGGAACATGGACAAAATAGTTGAACCTTTTCAATTTCAGTAAGGTTTGAAGTTAGGAGAATTTCATACCCGCAAATTCTTTAACTTTTCAGGCTCCAGAAACCTAGTGAATGGATCATCCAGGGTAGCAATCATCTTTCTTATTGCTGCATCTGATAAAGTACAAGAAAAGATTTGCATCAAACAAGAGTGTTTAAATGGCCTGAAAACAACACATTGCCACCTATAACATAATTTATAGTAAGAGACAAAAAATAAATAAAAGCAAACAATATCGTCGGATTGCTACTGCTAAGATGAGTCAGCTTAATCCCTATAGAAACCAAACATTCAATCGCAAGTATTTCCAAAATATTTTAAGCTATTCATTTCAATCAAGCAGATATTCCATCACCACATATCAAAACGCTAACAGATGATATACCGAAAATAAACACAATGTATGACTATTGACTAACAGAGCATTGCAGTGTAGAAGTTCTTACATGTTTCTTGTCGAGTATTCATCGGTTCAATCCGTAATGCATTTTCTCTATACCTAAACCAGCTCTGCCCATTAAAACTTTTGTCAACATAAGCACGGTCTATAGTTCGCCATGCTTCCAAAAACAGTATATTTTCTTCAGTAAGAGCCCCTAAAAATAGCAAAATTAATAGCATAAACACCACATGAGCTCACAAAACACTCTATTCAGCTGCAGAATTTTAACACTCACAGGAAGGAGTTTTGCAGACAGCAACAGTGAGAGTCATTGTTAACATTACTCCAACTACATTCCCAAATAAACTAACAGGAAAAATGCCATCACTCTTTTCTAAAAATCCTGATTTTTTAACATTCCCATTGCTAAAATTGAACTTAAATGTGAATCTTGAATTCACTTCCCAGAGATGACCTTTTTTATTTTTTTGGGCTGCTTTTCTAATGTTAACTTTATTATTTACAAATGAAAGGGTACCCCGACTCAGGTAACTTTCAGTTTGAGAATGCCAAGGATGCACCTGCAAGAATTCAATAAACGAAAAAAAAAAGGTTCAAGCTTTATACGAATTTCTTTGAAGGGTTCAGCATTATGCAAATTTATTTGACATCCCATTGAGCTCAAGAGCTAAAAAAATGGTACCTTAGACAGAAAAAATGGTCTTTTCTGGGCACTGGATATTCTTGATAACGGAGGAAACAGAAGGGTCGAGCTCGAAAACAGCACTTCCATTAAGCGCCAACAGAAACCACAGATAAAGGTTTGCCTATTTTAGTAATTTTCTTGGTTAATTGGCCACACATTTTTTTCCATATCTTTTCCAGAGCCACACAGTTTTTCTTGTTTGGCCCTACTAAAACATCCAACTTGGCCCACATTTTCGTAAATAAAACTTTTTTTTTTAATATCAATAAATATCTGATTGTTGAGCTTTCAAGTCTTGACGACTTTGACTTTTGGATTGTAGCATAGCTGAAGTGAATACTATATAGCAGTGTAATTAAGAAAAATGTTATGTATCCGTCCATTTATCCCAAATTCATCAACATTTTCCACTTGAGAAAGGTTAAAATCCCCTCTCATAAACCGTGTTTGCAGGATTCTATCTTCATAGAGCTGGCAAGAATGGAGCTTTCGAGTGAGAAGAGAGGAATTCTGCTTGCTAATTTAATGTGGAATCACAGGTAATAACGTATATTGCGAAGGTTTTTGTGTTCTCAAATTTTCAATGGGGTAATAGTCATAGATTGTATCCTTCAACTTTGCAGTACAGGAATCCGGAAGCTTCCCAATGGTAGCTAAGCTTCTGCACAGGATTCTGTCTTATTGCTAGTTTGCTGATTATTTTATGGAGTGATATTGGTTCCTGAGTTTTCTGTTGGGGAAGGGAGGTAAGGAACAGTCATAGGTTCTAAACTTTTTTTCATTGAATTGTCTCTCTTATGAGAGCTGGCATTATGTTCTGTTGCAGTGTTTGTGAGCACATCATTGCACCACCTTTTCAATGAGCCTAAGTAGTTACTAGATCGATTATGGTTCAAGTAGCACCGCTAGACCCAAGTTTTGGAGCGTTACAGGTGGTGCTCTTACAGCTGACTATCAGACTAAGTTTCACATTGTCTATTAAACGGAATTCAGTGTCACACGGTGAGAGATGGTGGGGGCCTATCTCTAGAATCCTCTGGTAGCGTCAGTTCATTAAGAAGGACAAAATGTGATATCCCATGTTGAAAAACGGAGTAACTTTACCAAGATATAAGGTTGAGATTTAATGTAATATCTCACATCGAAAAAGTAGGAGCAACATTGTCAAAATATAAGGTTGAGAGGCAATGGACTTTGATAACATGGGTGACACAGAGAAAAAGATAATGGATTTCTTGAACCGTTTCCATCAGGATACCCAGCTTGAGAAAGTTCTCCTTCATGCTTACAAAGGATACTCTGTGGGGTGCTCAGTGTATTCAATCACGAGACCGGCGCAGTAGTAATTCTGCTGTAATCAGAACTTGTCAACTAGTATGTAATTTTTGGTTGTTTGAGATACCAGTATTGTAGCATGATGGATTCAAGTGCTGATTGCTTGGAAGTTGTGTTGCATACAGTGTTACTTCCAAAATCATCAATATATTATTACTTGCTCTTGTTCATGTCAAGGTTATATCTCTGGGGTACTCGTCTTTAATCCCAGCTGCAAGTGAGGCCCTTTATGTTCTTAGGAATATATGGCCTGTTCTTCTCTCCAATTTCAGGACGTGTATTGCAGACGTTGCCCTCCAAGATCTTCTTACTTCCTTTCATTTTCTAGTTCATATACTTTAAACCAAGTGAATCTTAGACATGGACTATGACTGATCATCTCGTTTCTTTCTTAGAATCAGCTCCGTGACTATCATCAAATTTGGCCGCTTTTTGGGTGATACATCTGGCTTCTCTGCTTCATTTAACTTGGTGTATTTGCTAGAGTTCATGATTTTTAAATTGTTGTACAACTGCATTCTGTGCTACTGCCTAATGGTGTTAGTTACTGAATATTTTATGATTTTCTGGTTTCACTGATCAACAAAAGGAATTGGTGAAGAAAGGTGCCTACGGCATAAGGGCAATGTTCGAGTAATTCAAGTAACTACTAAGATTACGAGATTCCTGAAGCAACAATCACCTTGGGGAACTTGAATCGCGTTACTGAATTGTCCGGTTTTGAAGAGTCCATGCAGCCGCCTATGGATCAGAAGATGTCCAAAATAGGCCCTTGTGGTACTAATGAATATGATTCCCTGAACAAATCAAATGTGACATGTCATAGGACTCAACAAAAATGTAAGAAATCCACCAGCTATTAATCAAATTTTCGGTTCTTTTTTCCTTATATTTTGTGAAAATGCTTTCTAGCGATTTTCTTTTTCCGTATGACTATTGCAGCTTGTGAAAAGTTGTTGTCTAACAGACAAAGAGCCTTCTGGAAATGGCATTAAGACAATTTGTACTTGTTTGCTTCTACTTGCTAAATAAGAGTTGGACTAGTTTCTTTAGGCTAAAGTTGTTGAATTACCGTCTCTCCCAAAAAACGTAATATGTTGGCAAGGTAGGTACTTTACACATTTAAACACGACATAGTTCAACAGAAGCAGATGGCTTTATCAGCCCAAAACACGTAACAATATAACTACACGTTCTTAAACACCGTTGATGTTAAAAGGGAAACCGCAAGGAGCCAACCCTAGCACAAGAAGATGGGGTTGAGCCAACATGTGGTGTACCCTTTTTATAAGGCGCTTGTTACAGGCACCACAGCAGATTAATCGTGGCACCACACTTTTTGCTAGGTTCAACTTTGCAGAGGTCGAAAATGAGTATTCGACCTCTGCAACGTCTAATGTTGACCTTAGATTCAACTTTCTAGAGGTCGAATGTCACTGTGGTGTCCCCAAAGTAGAGTCACTGAACTGCCTTTTTTATAAGTACAACAATACCTTTCACTTAACCAGACTAATACAACAAGATTATTGTGTAAAATCACTAATAATGGAACTGAATTGTAGAAATTTACATAAATTAAAACGCCGAGGTTAATTAAAGAAAGCTTTCAGTGTTGTATACATATGTGTTTTGGCATCATTAGGCCAAGTACCCTGCAAATGCTAATTATCATAAAGGTACCTAATTTCCATTTGTTGAAGGAGGGCTGTTTATTGTCTTAATCTATGGCTAATTAGTACTAGATTATCTTCTTTTTAGCCTTAGTTATCTTGTTTCTCTTTTAGATAAAACCATTGAACAGTAAACTGCTTTTACTGTTCAATAGCCGTTGGTTTTACTTTATAGCCGTTGGGGGCCTTTTCTATATATTGTAAGCTTCACTTATCTACCCGATAAGCAATAGAATTAATAAGAAAGTGTTTCCCATCTTCTTTTCTTCTTCTATCTCGATTTCTACATGGTATCAGAGCCTGTTCACACCAAAACTCTGTAATTTTTCTGCTTCTAAATGACTACTGAGCATTCTTCAGAGGTTAACTCAAGGGAAGAAGCCTCAAATCCTTCTTCCTGGACCACTGAACCCTCTATAATGTCATTTTCCATTCATAAACTCAATGGTGATAACTATCTCCAGTGGTCTAGATCCATCGGACTCCTTATCCTTTGGGAGGGACAAGGAAGAATTCCTTACTGGAGAGAGCAAAGCACCAGAAAAAGGTCAACCCAACTACAAGAAGTGGAGGGTTGACAACAGCCAAGCCATGGCAATTCTTCTGGGGTCTATGACTTCTGACACTGCTGAAAACTTCATTCTTACGGACACTGCTGAGGAGATATGGAATGGAGCTGCTGAGTTGTACTCAAAGCAAGAAAACATCTCTGAAGCCTATGAGATTGAAGCTAAGGTACAAGATATGAAGCAAGGTGACCTCTGTGTCACCATGTTCTACAATATGCTATCTAGGTCCTGGCAACAGCTTGACAGCCTGGAAAACATTTCCTGGCAGTCTGCTGATGATGCTAAGACTTACAAGTCTTTAAAGAATCAAAGACGAATCTTCAAGTTCCTAATGGGACTTAACTCTAACCTTGATGATATGAGATGGGGAGGATATTAAGTAAAAAACCCCTCCCTCGTTGTCAAAGAGGTTTTTGTTCGAGGTTAAACATGAAGAGAGTAGGAGGAAACTCTATATGAGGGGAGGATATTAAGTCCTGAGTAATACAACTCCTACAACTCTACATCTTTGGAAAACGATGCTCTCTTTACTAAGAGTACATCCAAATCACGATCCGACCAAAATCGAAACAAAAGAACACAAGGCACATGCGTGATCATTGTAAAAAGACGAGGCCATACTAAGGAGACTTCTTTGGAAACTCCATGGCAAGCCTCTTAATTGGAAACCTAAGAATTATGAAAATTCTGCCAAACTTGCTACCTTTGAGGAACTTAAGTCTGAGAATGAGTTCAGTAAAGAGCAAATTGAGGCTCTGAAAAGGCTTATATCTGCTCAAACTTCTCAGACTACTGCTCCTCAAGGATTTGCAACTATGGCTAATGCAGGTGTGTGCCTTAATGCCTATACCAGTAATCATGTGGTTAGAAATATATGGCTTGTTGATTCAGGGGCCTCCAGTCATATGACTGGAAACCCTGAACTCTTTATAAAAATCACCAAGTGTGAATCTCCTCATACTGTAAAGATTGCTGATGGGACTTCTTCCCAAGTTTCTGGTACAGGGGATGTTGTCATTAGTGAAAAAATAACTCTTAAGAATGTACTTTATGTTCCTAACTTGCAATGCAATCTTTTATCTGTAAGTAAACTTGTAAAAGACTCAAAGTGTGCTGTTTTGTTTGACTCTAATGGCTGTAAGTTTCAGGACTTATGCTCCAAGATGGAGATTGGCAGTGCTGAAGCTTACTCTGGGCGTTTGTGTTCAAAACTCACTTCACTGACAAGTTTTTTGATGATATTCCTAAAGGCTTAGCTAGTTATAACAAGTCTGTTTCCACTTGTAATCAGATTATGTTATTACATTATAGGCTAGGACATCCTAATTTTGCTTACATGAAAAACTTGTATCCTGATCTTTTTAATGGAAAAGTTATTTCTGATCTTTCTTGTGAAGTGTGCCAACTTGCTAAACATACCAGGTCTGTTTTCCCCAGTGGAGGTTATTCTCCATCCAGACCTTTTTTCCTTGATACACAGTGACATCTGGGGTCCTTCTAAGAAAGCTACAACATCTGGAAAAAGATGGTTTGTAAGTTTTATAGATGACCATAGTAGAGTCACTTGGCTCTTCCTTTTAAAGGAAAAATCTGAAGTTGGAGAAATATTTCAGAATTTCTATACCATGGTCAGAACTCAGTTTGAATCTAAGATTCAAATATTGAAAACTGATAATGGTACAAAATATTTTGAGAAATCTCTTGCTAAGTTCTTAACTGAACAAGGCATTGTTCATTTAAGCACTTGTGTTGATACCCCCCAACAAAATGGGGTGGCAGAAAGAAAAAATAGACATCTGTTAGATGTGGCAAGAAGTATAATGTTCGCTATGCATGGACCAAAGTATTTATGGGGTGATGCAATTCTAAAAGCAACCTACTTGATCAACATGATGCCCTCAAGGGTCTTAAAGTTCAGAACTCCTATTGGAGTCATTAAAGAACACTACCCTAAGTCTCATCTTTTTGGTAGTCTTCCCATGAAGGTATTTGGAAGTACTTGTTTTGTACATATCCATGCCCAACACAGAGGAAAACTTGATCCTAGATCTGTGAAATGTGTTTTTGTGGGTTACTCCTCCACTAAAAAGGGGTACAAATGCTACTGTCCCACCACTAAGAAAGTGTACACCACTATGGATGTTACTTTCTCTGAAAGTATGCCCTATTACAGTGCATTAACTCAGGGGGAGGGTTTTGATGAATATCACAATTCATGGAACATAGTGGCTCCTAGAGATGGTGATAGTAACACATCTATTTATGAAAATCAAGGAACTTCTAATGAGGAATCAGAAAAAGAGGAACATGATGATGTCCCTCTTCCTGGTCCCACAAATGAACCTAGTATCATTGTGTACACTAGAAAGAGGAAGGTAGTTCATCAAAATCCTGAAGTTACCGACACAGATCTTGATAATCAAGGGTCATCACATGAAAATAATGATTCTGAAGGATCCTCAGAAACTGATGATTCTGAGGGTTCCAATGAAGTGGGAGATGAATTTGATGAGAGGCCTATAGCCCAAAGAAAAGGGGTTAGGAAGTGCACCACTGATCATCCCTTGTATAACTACTTGTCCTATGACAAGTTGTCACCTGAGTTCCATGGTTTCACTACCAGCTTGGATAAAATTAATATTCCAAAGAATGTTTATCATGCTATGCAAGTCCCTGAATGGAGAGCTGCACTAAAGGAAGAAATGGATGCTCTTATCAAGAACAAAACATGGAAAATTACTCCCTTGCCAAAGGGCAAACATCCTGTGGGGTGTAAATGGATCTTCACAGTTAAATACAATGCTGATGGAACTCTAAATAGGTATAAGGCAAGGCTAGTGGCCAAAGGTTTCACTCAATCCTATGGGATTGACTATCATGAGACCTTTGCCCCTGTAGCCAAGCTAAATACAATCAGAATTCTCATGAGTATTGTAGTTAACCTTGATTGGTCACTCACCCAACTGGATGTTAAAAATGTCTTTCTATATGGAGAAATACAAGAGGAGGTTTATATGCATCTCCCTCCTGGATTTGAAAGCCTAGGGGTGAAAGGAAGTGTCTGCAAATTACAAAAGTCCCTCTATGGACTTAAACAGTCCCCAAGGGCCTGGTTTGGGAGGTTTACAACCTTTATGAAAAAGAATGGCTTTAATCAATGCCACTCTGATCATACCTTGTTTACAAAGTTCAGATCAGGAAAAACTACTGTGTTAGTAGTTTATGTTGATGACATCATTCTAACAGGAAATGATGATACTGAAATCAGAAATATCAAAGATATGTTGGCTTCTGAATTTGAAATAAAGAACTTAGGAAATCTAAAGTATTTCCTTGGAATGGAGATTGCCAGAAATTCTGAAGGCATCTCCATATCCCAAAGAAAATACACTCTAGATCTCCTAAAAGAAACTGGCATGCTAGGGTGCAAGCCTGCTGAAACACCTGTTGAACCTGGCCTAAAGATGGGGCATGAGTCTGACAGTCCCCTTGTGGACAAGGGAGGATTTCAAAGATTGGTAGGGAGACTTGTATATCTCTCACATACAAGACCCGATATTTGTTTTCTTTGTAGGTTTAGTAAGCCAATTCATGCATCAACCTGCGAGAGACACATGCAAGTGGGTGAAAGAATTTTGAGGTTCTAAAGAAGAATCCTGGTCAAGGCTCTTTGTTCAAAAAGAATATATCAAGGGGAGTAAAAATCTACACTGATGCAGATTATGCACGGGATCAGACAAATGGGAGATCAACCACTGGTTACTGCACTTATGTATGGGGCAATCTTGCTACTTGGAGGAGCAAGAAACAGCATGTTGTATCAAGAAGCAGTGCAGAATCTGAGCTCAGAGCACTTGCTCTTGGGATTTGTGAAGGAATCTGGGTAAAGAGGGTCCTTAATGAACTAGGGTAGGATCCTGATCCTATCCAAATTCTTTGTGACAATACTTCTGCCCTAAGTATTGCAGAGAATCCTACTCATCATGATAAAACCAAACATGTTGAAGTAGACAGGCACTTTCTAAGGGAAAAGGTGGATAATGGGGACATAACTCTCATCCATGTGAAGACACAGGATCAAGTTGCTTGTACTCACAAAGGCTGTTTCTACTAAGACTTATAACCATCTTCACTCCAAGTTTGGCTGCATCAATATCTACAACCAAACTTGAGGGGGAGTGTTGAAAGAGGGCTGTTTATTGTCTTAATCTATGGCTAATTAGTACTAGATTATCTTCTTTTTAGCCTTAGTTATCTTGTTTTTCTTTTAGATAAAACTATTGAACAGTAAACTGCTTTTACTGTTCAATAGCCGTTGGTTTTACTTTATAGCCGTTGGGGGCCTTTTCTATATATTGTAAGCTTCACTTATCTACCCGATAAGCAATAAAATTAATAAGAAAGTGTTTCCCATCTTCTTTTCTTCTTCTATCTCTATTTCTACACCATTATTAGTAGTAAACCAAACAATGACTGTTATGTGACCTGAAAAACTAAGAATATGTCAGTAAGTAGACAGTTTTAGGATGATGTGTGACGGAAAACGACACAAAGTCCTTATAGAAAGTTCATAATCATTTCCAGCCAAAAGTACTGTCTTTCTTGCCTGAAATTGAGCAACATTGTCGTATAACTTTGATAATACTTAAACATATATTGCAGATCTTTGTGTATGTCATTAGTTAAAGTAAGCCAAATTAGTTTAGTTTGATTGCAAAGTGACACAAAATGATCTATTAGAATAATCAGTTATTAGGACAAGTGTTGTGACACCATCCCACTTTTTTATGATGTAAGAAAGCTCTTTGTAGTTACTTACTTGGCTTGATGATGGCATCAACTTTAAATTTTGGCATCTTTTATCATTCTTTTATTGATCCCTTTTGTGTCTACATGGTAAAGGTTCAATCTTTTTGCTGGAAAATTGCATGTCATCTAGTCAATGTCAGAATATTCTTTACTAGTTATTGATTAAAAGTGTTCGATTTGGGGTTGTTCTTTATTATAGTCTGAAATCTTGATTGCAGTTATCAACTTTTTAGAACAATTTTTAACTTCTGCGATGGTTTACATAGGAGTAAGACCTAGTCATTATGTTTATAATGCATCGGTCCTGACCCGAACAAATTTTACAATCAAGAACATTATTTCCTGAGAACCATAAGGGTTCAAAGTGACCAATATCTACAATAAACTGAATAAACAGATAGCTTGAATAGTGAATTCCATGGATCAATAGGGGTTTAGGACAGTCCTCCTCGAGTCATAGCATCGAGTAATTTATGTTGCCATTCACGTCGTCATCAATGTTCCACGAACCATCCCACACGATACCACTGTCAGAAGTGGTGTCCTCATTGATTGTCTCTGGCTCAGTACCGTAATCATTGATCATGGAATAAAGTAAGCCTATCTCATCAGCTGTGTTACCATAACATATAAAACCTGATGAATCAAGCTTGATTTGAGGTAGAGCCGGTGCAGTATTATCACTATCGTTATCATCGAGCATCGACATGATCCTTTGCATGTCCGCCTCTTGCGTTTGCTGCATTAACTGCTGCTGCTGTTGATGTTGTTGCTGCTGATACTGATGATGATGAAACTGTTGCATACGCAACATTCTTGCTTTTGATTCATCCATGTTTCCATTCGGTGTTTTCACCTTCTTGAAATGAGTCCTCCAGTAATTCTTGATCTCGTTATCTGTTCTTCCCGGTAGGCTTCTAGCAATAATCGACCACCTACAAATTCGAAATTATTCGTTATAACAGGCCAACTCAGTGCATGAAAGCATTCAGTCCAGAGTATTTGTACACAATCTTACCTTATATTTACGCGTAAAAGCAAAATATGTACTGAATCAAACTATCAAAGTCAGTATCAACCTGTTACCCCATATAGCATGCATCTCAAGTATGATTCTTTCTTCTGTTGGAGTGATTTTTCCTCTTTTCAAATCTGGCCTTAAATAATTCACCCACCTTAATCTGCAACTTTTTCCATTTCTTTTTAGCCCTGCAATTAAACTAAAGATTGATATCCATGCACAAATTCTTAAAGTCTTCATCTTTATAAAAACCAGTTGCAACTAACAACATGGGACCAGTGAAGTGAACAGAAAAGACCGAAAAATGGATTTCGGGCTCGTCCCAGATCCCAAAACTCACAAGATTCCAGTTCATAGGAAGTGTGTGTGTGTGTGTTTCGATGATAAGTTCATAGAAAAAGTGTGTTTTTAGTGGCACCACACCGAATCTACTGTTTCTTGCACCACAGTACGGTCGACACTTTTGCACAGGTCAGTTCTAAAGCTAAGAATCGACTTTCATGTGTTCAATTCTCAACTCTAGAATCAACTTTTCGTCAGTTGATTGTTTTCGACACTACCTGCAAGTTTTGCAACAGAAGTCCATCTGCCTTCACCATGAATCTTGACATATTCAATAAGCAACCTATCTTCTTCAGCAGTCCATGGCCCTTTTCTCCATCCTTCTTCAACCATGTTCCAACCATAATTTTCCTCCATACCAATTTCCATTGATTTTTTTTTCTTTTCTTTTTCAGTTCAATATCTGGCTTTGTTTGTAGGCTTAAAATGCTGTTGAATGATGTGTCATGTGTTTCTTGATTATTTATACTTGATTTATAAGGTAATTGTTTATTGATTTGTCAATTTTTGGGTGTCATTTTCAAGAGTATATCATCTATCTGGCTATTAAAATATTGGTGTAAATTAAATGATATTGATGAAAAAGTTCTGTTATTTTATTGTGAAATCCAAGTAATGCTAAAATGGTTATAACAGATCATCATTTTTGTTTAACGTTTGTGCTGTTTTTTTGCTGGTCAATAAGTCTTTAACTTTGACTGTTAAATGTCTTTATTTCATTTTTGTTGAATGCAAAAAGTTTGCCACATATTTTGAGTATATTTCTATGCGGTTGAAATATGTGTTTTATTTTTATTTCTATGCATTATGCTACCTCTAGACCCGAGTATTGGGACAATACAGATGGTATCAAAGTCGACACCGTGAGAGACCGTGGTGGGGCTACCCATGCCTAAAGTAACACCGTTAGGATGAGTTCTTGGATGCATTCTCAGATAGCACCGTTGGGCTTGAGTTCTGGGACGCTACCGGTGGTATTAGAGTCGATAAGTGTCACACTATGGGAGACAGTGGTAGGGGCCACCTCCAAATGAGGACGATGAGTCTAAGTATTTGTTGTATCCATTATGACTCAGGTAGTCGTTAAGCCTGCATGAATTCTAGGGCGTCCACCTCCAAATGAGGATGACGATGGGTGTAAATAGTTACCGGATCAATTATGATTCAAATAATGTCGTTAAGCCTGAGTTCAAAAATGTTACAATCATGATGTTTTGTCATGCCACATCGTGAGAGACGGTGCATGGGAGATTGAGTTCTGGAGCGTCCACCTCCAAACGAGGATGACGATGGGTCTAAGTACCTATTAGATCAATTATGATTCATGTAACGCCGCTAAGCCTGAGTTTTGAAGTGTTACAATCACGATGTTTTGTTGTGCCACACCTTAAGAGGCGGTGCATGTGAGACGGTGGTGGGGGGCACCTCCAAACGAGGACATTGATGAGTCTAAGTAGTTACTGAATCTTTTGTGACTCAAGTAACGCCGTTAAGCCCAAGTTCTGAAGCGTCCACACTCCAAACGAGGACGTCGATTGATCTACTTAATGGATCAACTATGATTCACGTAACGCCGCTAAGCCTGAGCTCTAAAATGTTATAATCACGATGTTTTGTTATGCCACACCGTGAGAGACGGTGAGAGCCAGCTCCAAACGGGAACAATGAGTCTAAGTAGTTACTGGATTCATTATTGCTCAAGTGGTGCCACTAAGCCTGAGTTTTGGATGGTCCACTTTCTAACGTTGACGATGACTATTTATTGGATTCATAATGACTCAAGGAACAC
The DNA here is from genome assembly GCA_036785695.1 of Gentiana straminea. Lineage (NCBI taxonomy): Eukaryota > Viridiplantae > Streptophyta > Magnoliopsida > Gentianales > Gentianaceae > Gentiana > Gentiana straminea. The sequence continues at coordinate 1,802,663 of JAVUPR010000348.1, forward strand.
CGTGCCTGCCTGAGTCATAAAAAGTTACAATAACGATGTTTTGTTATGTCTTACGATGTTTTGATACTCGTTCACATGTCTTGTTGTCATACATGTAGCGCCAATAGAATGAAGTTTTGGAGGAGTATCCTTTATTTATAACCATTTTTATATAAATAATCCCTTTGTCCCTTGGATCTCTCAAAGAGGCAATTAACCGTTGAATTAAAAAACCCAAAACTTCCTTCTATTTTAAAGCTATGGTTCTATTTTCGGTCTAATTATTATATTCATTACAATAACATTTGTACAACGTAATTTTTACTTTATCTAGTCTATATCACATATCATAATCAACACTTAGGACAGTGTATACATCTATTCTTTAACATGATAATAGATGTTGAAAACTCAATATTTATAATAATATCGAATAATTGTTATAATTAAAACACAAATCTTTTGGCATCAATCAAATGACAGACAATAGAACTAATTTATATAATCATTTAAAGATGCCTAAAGCTTTGTCGTGGCAACTTGTGACATGTTTACAAAAAAGAATCAAAACACTACAGGGATTTTTTTGTTTTTATAAAAGTGTTTTTTTTATTTTATTTCATTTTATAAAAGTTAGATAAGTCCAAATTGGAGCACGAATTGCAAAGAAATATAGCCACGTTCATATAGTACAAAGTTTTATTATGGATTGAGACATTGACGATAATTTATAAATAAAAAAAAAAGAGTAAGATGCTAACGTTTTAAAATACTACTACCTGGTTATTGTAAATTTATTTTATTTTATACCTCAATTAAAACACATGTAAATTATAAGACCCAAATATACAGTACTTAAGAATACATAAGTCTTATAGGTCATGCTAATTGACAGTGTCGTAAATCGCCAAGTATAGCATCTGGATCATACAGTGAACGTTCAGAGTAAAAAGAGTAACCGAATGAATTAGTGTTGAGTACACTCATCCACACGAAGAGATAGAGAGTTTGTAAACATGTGCATATAAGAGTTGAACCGTAAGACAAAAGATGTGGGGGTGGGGTGGGGACAGGGGGGGGGGGGGGGGGGGGGGGTGGCAAAGCTTGATCTTCGGAGGGATCTTGTAATGATCAAGTTAGTGTGGGTAGGAGATAAGTTGTGGATGTTTAGAAGGCTAGCCAAGTGCTTACTTGGATATGAAACCCGTGGAATTGTATAAGTTGTGGGACAACGACGGGTTCTCTGCCCCTACGGGATGGAGCAATAGAAGTTTTGAGAATACAAGAGAAGGTCATGGCGAAACAGATCGTTTATCATCACGATAGGTGTTAAGTGGAAATGCAGTGATGTATGCAGCTGAGGCATCTTGACAGACCGGTAGACTTAAACCTTGTCCCTACATGACCCAATCAATTCAATCAAGCACTCACCATCTATTTTCATTGTTCAAATCATTGACAAAACGAAAGAAACATTCTATGACAACATGAAAAAACCAAAAGCTTTGCCTCTCTCTCTATCTAAGGGATGAAAGGGTAGAGACCAAAGGCCTTTGGTGCCCCTCCAGTCTTAGGAGCTTTGCCTCCTTCTGACGGTCCCGAAATTCAATCATGCGTTTAGTTCTGGCACCGAATGTACTCTTCCTAAGAGTTGAATTTCGGGACCGTCAGAAGGGTATGATTGACTTGTGCTTTGATGAATTAGTATTCATCAATGTCTGTGTATGTGTTAGGACTTATCCATGTCTAGTGGTATAAGAAAGAGAGCAGTAGAGGTGAGGGAGCTTACTTGAAAATATTTAGGTGGCTAGTTAACAACATTATAACAAATGTACTTGTGTAGTTAAAAGAATAAACAACATGTCATTCTTGGTAAGGTACTGCCTATATCGTAATGTGTGGGCGGTCAGATAAAGTGAATAACTCTGTTGGCCTCTAAATGGCTGAATGGCAGGGGGATTCGCCGAGCGCGTGCACTATCGGAGTCTACTAAAATAGACTTCCGTGGTTATTGGTGTGATCCACCAATATGTTGCACCTAGATAGTTCGTGGTGAGTAAACACCATGCGTAGTGCCCTTGAATGCGGTTGTAACAGAGATAAGCTAAGCTAGAAACAATTAATCACGACATGTTGATGATCATGAAGTGAACCCTAGAATTGAGTCGGTCTCATAAAGATAATTTAATAATAATAACCAATGAACCTTTCGTTGTAAGACTTAATTATACATTAGCTTCTTACTCTTGCTAACTTTGTACTTACCTCATTTGCATTTTGTTTTGTATACATTATGGGGTGAGAAGACGAACATGATATCCTTGAGCTCGTTGAGGAGTTCGATGATGATATGTGACGGAGATGCTTGATGATGCCTTTTCTTGTTGTTTTAGTTTATGAACCTTGTACCAGATTATTGTAGAAACGAAAAAATTATGTGATTCGTCAAATATGTCACATAATGCATTTGTCCTAAGTTTAAATTTATTTTATATTATTTCCTATAAAATTTGTTAGGGAATAATGTAAAAATAAATGATTGTTTAATCTCTTAAAAGAAACTTAGAGATTTAATAATTAGTTATAATTAAATGGCTGTGTAGAAATGTAAAATACATGTGTGACATATTATATTTGTCGCATACTACATATGTCATTAAATCTAAGTATTTTTATATTATTTTCTACATTAAATATTGGAAGATAATATAAAAGTCAATAAATCATAAAAATCTCTTAAAAATCAACTAGTTAGGAGATTTTATTGATTTATAATAAATGCGAATATTGGCTAGAAATTGCTAGAGCCAATCAGGAGAGTCCGAACACATTAAATGCGGATATTGTAAGAATCAATCAGAGTGTGGACACATTAAATAAGTGTAGACGCATTAAATGCAAAGGCATCACCCAGCACTATAAATGGGAGAGCCTTGGTCATTTACAAAACACACTGAAGAGTTGGTGGAAATCTCAGAGCAAGAAGCTTCAAGCATTCATCAACAACACCGAAGCATCAAAGATCTCCCAAGAATTCCTCAACGTTCTTCAAGAAAGCCAAGAAGATCGAGGAGCATCTTCAATACTCGAAGATCAGCACAAAGGCGGAGCTCTTCAACAAGGCGTCTTCAGCACTTGAAGATCAACACAAAGGCAGATCTTTTCAACAAGACGTCTTCAACACTTGAAGATCAACCCAAAGTCAAGAAAGGGGAGAAGATCGAAAAGCATCGTCAACACACTGAAGATGTTGGGTGGAATCATCAACACACCGAAGAAGTGGTGATTGAAGACCGGAGGAAAAGCTTCAAGCACAACATTCCCAAAGCATTGAAGATCTTCCAAGGAAACTCCAAAGTTCTTCAAGAAAGGGAAGAAGACCAAAAGGCGTCTTCAACATGATCGCGTGCAAGTCGCTTAACACACACGAAATACTAGCAAGAGTACTAGGTCAATCGTAGTATAACAAGGGCGAGTCAAAGTCGATCCCACAGAGACTATTATTTAATAATGCTAAACATCACCACAATTTATAGGTTAACCGGATAGGGGTGGTCATCGACCAACATAAAGGAACAGTAAATAAAAGGGATGCCAATAAACCAATCATCAATCATGTATCGAAAAGGCACTAACCACACTATTCCTAACTAATCTCCCCTTAATCCGTACTCGACTCGTGTGTGTAATTTAGCTACGAGTGCAACTTCTAACCCTATCCACTCTGACAGTGGCAGTAGATAATCTGTACGCCAGCTACCCTCCTTAATTGGTCCGTAATAGCCCATACGCATAAAGAACTAGAATTGCCGATATTGAGCGCTAACTCATACCGCAAACCCGCCTAGACAGCTATCGACATTGACCCGCACGTTCCTAGGGTCCATCAAGATATTGTCCTAATTAACACTTCACTAACAGTCCTTCATGTTAATTTACGATAACATGCAAATAGTTGATCAGGCTAAAAACATGTAAATTAAATCTATGGATCAACGTAGCTGACGCCGAACCACATAATTAGGATTTACTAGGTATTCAGATCTAGCGATAAAGACCGTCGCAGATCTGAAGAACGCAACCCATAATTCTGCGTATAATATAAACGAATCGAATGAAGATTAAGGTTCGTTTGATTAATTCATAGATGAGTAGTTGCAAGCATAATCTAGATCTAGCACAAGAACAATCATGAATCTAAGAAAGAAATAAAACATTGGAATAGATCTTACCCATAACGAAGAACAGATCTACTCTTCTATTCTCTCTCCCTCCGGCGATTCGAATCGATCCATGAAGATCGTAAACCAAGCACAATTCAATAATGAAAGACTCATGACTTATTTGCAAGAAGAAAAGAAGACTTTATTCCCAAAAGACTGCACTGTATCTAATTGATGTAAAACTAGAAAATAGGTGAAGAATGAATGGAATTGATGATGAATACAATTTCGCAGCTCTGAATGGCCTTATATAGGTGTATAAACCGACTTAGGGGTAAATCCAATGCTTGGAGGACAAGAATACGCATTTCTGGAAGATTCTGGGCCTCGGTAAACCGAGGGTAACTCCCGGTTTACCGGGGGTATTTTTGTCTTTTTCCTGCTGCCGACTTAATTTGGAATACCCTAGGCCCAGCTTCAGTATTTGGACCATAACTTGGCCTATACAACTCCGATTTGGGTGATTCAAAGTGTGTTGGGATCCTTGTTTCCAGACCTACAACTTTCATGAAGAAGTCCAAGCCCAATTCGTCTTGTAAAGCTTCGGAAACTGCGTTTCAAGATCACCAATCAGATTCTCGGGTCCAATCTCCGCTCGAAACACTTCAACCTTCAGCTCGGTTCAGTTCTCTATCGATTGACTCTCATATTCAGCCCAAATGATGCTCCATATACTCATTCATCTGTCAATAAAACCATAACACACATAGTAGCTTCTATTTCTAGCAAATAACGCATAAAATACACGGTTAATACGCATAATACCAATTTCGTCACCCCGGACGTGGCTTAATCACATTTAGCTAATTAACTCATGATTTCATACATATTATCCCCATTGAGAACACAAATCCGGGGTAGATTGATGGTAAATAATGATACCAATTTGACCGTCATCACAACACTCGAAGATCATCGGAGAAAGTTGCCTGCAACACTCGAAGATCTTTCGGGAAAGTCCAAAGTTCTTCAAAAAGATGAAGAACATCAAAAGCTTCAAAGCACCATGAAAGATTGTCTTCAACATCGAGGATCTTCTGCAAAGTCGAAGCCCTTCAACCAGGAGATTGAAGGTAATACAAAGTATTTCTTCATGTCTTCGTCAAAGTCAAAGTTCTTCCGCCATATCCGGGAGTTCATCAACACAACAACAATTGGTTAAGAAGTTAGAGAAAAAGCATCAAGCCCTCTGCTCAACCACCACGGAGAATATTCAAGGAATAACAGAGAAGCCTCCATGTTGATGACCAAAATAGTAACGACCAACCTTAACCGGCAGAGTATCGGGTCGGAAGTACTATAGAAGAGAGCAAGGTCGTATCCCACGAGGAATTTATCGAATACCAAAGTCGTTTTCGGTTTTAGTTTAAGTCAATCACGATGTTTCAAATTTAATTACACTAAAACGAAATATAAACCAAAGATACTAAAGAGAGAAAGAGACATAGCCAAACCATGATCCAATTGATTAATTTCACCCCTCTAATCGATGAACTCGGGAATGGGATTAACCAACCTACCAACCTATACTTATATCGACTCAATCATGGGTGCAAACCCCTAAGCTAGTGTAAGACGCCATGCAACAATCGAACACCCTTTGCCCGGTTCAACAGTCCGCCTTTAAGAATTTAATTGACCGAAACAAGATTAACGTGCTAGAGTTGCTCGATTTCACAACCGATTGGACCTCACTCCCTAATCAATCTAAACAACTCAGTTGATTATAATGAATGATCTTAAAACCCTTTTTCTCACACCCCTTCGCAACATACATTTATAAAAGTAGTGTGTGAGTTCATTAACTAGATATACAGTCTAATTCAAGCATTGATAACAAGTTTTAAGACATGAATTCGTCAATATAACAACAATTAAGCACTACCCATTCCCAATTTCATCAATAAGAGAGTGGTTTCATCAATCTTCACATGATTTGACTATGAGATGTTTAGCTACTTATAATAAAACTAAAAACAACAATCAAAGATAGAATTAAAGCCATAAATGAAATAGAAACTGAAATTGATTACCAAAATCGTAGCAAAATCTGGATTACATCAAGCTTCATCAACACCCAATATCAATTGATGATGAAGAAGACCCAAAATGACAAAATCCAAGAGTAAAGAAGAAACTTTAGCTAGAATTTAGGCTAGATTGTGCTTAATGTAAGTAAAATGTGATGTAAGAGCGAATCTAAGGAAGAAGAAGGGGAGAATTCGACCTAAAAGGGGAAAAAGTGTAAGTATGAAAGTGTAAAAGTGAGTAGCCGTCCCTTAAAAATCTATGCAAATCGTATTTATATGCTCCAAAAATGTGCAGGAAAAGTCACTTTGGGGCGCCCCAAAACTGCTTCTGTGAATCTGGGAAGTCTCTGTTCCAACTTGGCGCGCCCCAAAACCGATTATGTGATTCTTAGCCTCTCTGTTCAACTTTGGCGTGCCCCAACTCATTTGGCGCGCACCAAACTCCTCCAGGCTCCAATTTCTTCACTTTTCTCTATTTTCTTCTATCTTCGACCATTGGTTTCATTTTTATACGCTCCATGCCTTATCTCTCAGGCTTACGAACACCTAGATCCTGCGTCACAACATCTAACACAAACCGAGCATAACTCCGCAAAATAATTGGGGCTCGAAAAAGGGCCAAAACATCGTAAAATGCCGAGGTTTTCCATCTAGATGACGGTTTGCCTCATGGTGGATGTGCAATGTGATTTTTGCCCTAAATATGGTCTAAAACTACCCGGAATGAACCAAAAGTGTCGTAAACGGGGGTTGAAACATGCACCGGAGTATAGTAAAGTTGACTCCCATCACATGTCATCTCCAACAACCGCAGATCATCCGCCAAATTCGGAGTTCTTCAACAAAGAGAAGATCTAAGAAGCAACAAAGAAGTCTTCAAGTTCTTCAACAACATTTGAAGGTCGTCCGCCATATTCAGAGTTCTTCAACATTCGAGGATTGTTCGCACATCCGGAGTTCTTCACCAACATTCGAAGCTCGCCCCATATTTGGAGTTCTTCACCATTCGAGGATCATCCGCCATATCCGGAGTCCTTCAACAATCAAAGGCATTCTTCCCCACAAATGGGAGGAGCACCATTAAAATCCGAGACCAAGTCTTGGTGACTCTCGGAGAATTCAAAGGAGAGGATCAAGGAAGCACAAAAGCATCCAAATCGTCTCCAACAAAGGAAGATCGTCTGCCATACCCTGAGTTCTTCCGCAAATCCAACATTCTTTCTAAAAAATCGGAAGAGTATCGACAAAGTCCGAGAACAAGTCCCGGCGACCCTCAGAGAAATCAAATGAGAAGATCAAGGAAGCATGAAAGCATCTGGGTCATCTCCAACTAATGAAGAATATCCTCCATGTCCGGAGTTCTTCAACAAATATCGTAGATTATCCGCCATATCCGGAGATCTTCCATAAATCCAGCATCCTTCCCAACAAATTGGAGGAGTATTGACAAAGCCCGAGAACAAGTCTCCGCGACCCTTGGCAAAATCAAAGGAGAATCAATGGCGTCCCGTAGATATAGGGATAATGCTAGAGATTGTACTCACTCACATTTGAAATTAAAATTATATTTGTTCCAATTTTCTTGTCTTTCTTTTTTAATTTAATTGCAGGACAACGAAATTTGCGTTACAATATGTTGTAGTTTCTTTAAAGAACCTGTTGTACATTCTTTTGAGATCTTTGTAATACAAGTATTGTATCTTTTCTTTTGGAACATCGTACGTTGTAAGTTTTATATCGTTGTTGTAAGCTCTTCCTTCTACCCCTAGTCGGTTGGTATTCCAATCTTAGTAGCATTTATGGTTTTACCCGAGCCTTTTGGGTTTCCGTTGCTTTAATTTTGATACGACGACGTAGAGGCTGACGTATAATATTAGGTTTATTTAATGTTATACGCGCCGAACGTTCTCTTTCCAGATAAGAGCTTGGTATCCGGAAGCGGGGCGTTACACCTGAGATAAGTAAAGCAGAGTTAATTATGAGGTTAAACCTGCTGAAATCAAGATCAAGATTACGGTTGTTCCTGCATACAATTATTACAATATTCCAATATAGATATATATGTTACAATTATTACAATATTAATTCTCTTTTTTTTCACAAAGATTTTCTCCGACATGGAACCTCACTATAGCATTTTATATCTGCATTAAAAGTCATAAAATAATTTTAAAAAAAATCTCGTTAAAATACAAAATTAAAATCCATATTTTGCCAGATAGCAACTTAGAAATAACAGTGTTAATTAAGCTGGCGACTACAACCTTTCAAAGATTGAAAATCACTTGAGGACCAATGAATGCAAAGCAGGTGTTAGTATTTGTTTAATTAAAACAGATGGAACCAAATCACCATCATGAATTTTAATTAATTTCTTTTTTGGATGCTCTTTTTGTCAGTCTTACTATTATAAAAATAAAGGCAAATTATGTAAAAACCATTGATTATAACGTCATTAAGTTAACACGTGGTATGGTTTTTGGGTTAGTAAAGTGACTTGTGGGATAGTGAGATCATTTAATTATACAGAAGATAATAAAAATATAAATAAAGTAAACTACAAAAAATAAAATAAAGTGTTGAGTACAACGTAAAGTCTTATAATACACAAAAAGCCGTACATGGGAAACTCCTATGAAATTGTACCATTAAAAGTTTATTGGATTGATTTGATTGGAATCATTGGATGATGGGATGGGATGGATGGTGAAAATTTATGTGTATCATATAAAATAGAGTGATTTTTATGATGTATAAAATTAATTAATGTTTTTATACGTAAAAAGGTAACCAATTTTTTAATGATGTATATATCAGTATGCGGATACACCAGAAAAAAACAAATGAATCAATCTTTTATTCATCGATGGGAAACTCTAATTAAAGAAAGGGTTTACAACTCTAATATACTGAACTGAAGTACTTCTCGCCCTCTATTGCTTGCTACAAAGTTTACTTAATTTGTAGTATAACATAACATCAATTACAAATTGATTAAACTTACTTATAACTATATACCACTCTAGCTAATTAATAATGCCTTCGATCAGTGCCGACTGTTTGTGATAATCCTCCATCGATCAAGCCTTAACCGTTATATAGCGTCAAAAAAAGTTGAACGAACATCTTGCGTCTTCACTCATGCTACCGGTCTCGTTGTTTCTGTTTTGCATCAAGATCAAGAAATCAACATCATTTGTCATTAAAATGATAATGAAACTGAATAACCGATGGTATAATAACTCATTTGTGTTCTATTCAAGATATAGATATATTTTCATCATCAATTAATTCACACTCAGTTTTTTTAATTAACTCAACCTGGTTAAAACTCATGATTTAATTGAACTCGATCACTTGTGAGTGCTCATCTTTTTTAAACATAAAATTTGAGCATTATATAACCCCCCGTACATAGCGGGACTTGAATCTGAAATCTCTGTGTTCTAAATTGAACTGTGATCGCCAATGCAAACTTTATAAGCACTCGATAGTGTTTGATTTACACACTTTATATATAGCATGCACTTAAAGCAGAAGACAAGAGTAGTGTGGTTTACATAATAAACCACAAACCAAGAGCACATATCCTAGATTACAGAAACAAACTTAAACGGACGAACTACAACCATATCAAACCCGGTTTATCATCCCTGCAGAACGTGTTGAACCATCACGATCAAACCATATGTACCGACTCTGACCCTAATGGCCCTAAACCAAGCCCTTACAAAAACACGTTAAACTGTCCATCCATACTATACCAACTACGACGTCTAATGACCCTAAACCATATTATTCTGACTACTACCCTAATGACGTCCTTAAATCATATTGTACCGACTACAACCCTAATTACCATATTGTGCCGACGACTACTACGGCCTTAATAACCCTCTTAAACCATATTGTACCAACTGCAACCCTAATGACCCTATTAGAAAGCCAACATTATATAGAGATTTAATTAGACAGTAGGTACTCCCACACTGGGTTTATCAGACTCGGGTACATGTGGCCCTGGCCCCATACCGTAATCAGTATCCCTGTACTCGGGACCATAGCTTGAGTTGAACATCCCGGCATGAAGCATCATCACGTACAACAACTGTGTAACGCCTAGCACGATAGAAAAAGCTTCCACCACCCTTAGCCTCCACCCTCTCCATCCCCCGATGTGAATCTCCTTGCATGCAAGTCTGCATACATTACGTTACGAGTTATATAACAATCAGATCACAAACAAAATGTTATGTATGTTAAGTTGTTAGCTAGAATTATCCGACTGTACGTACTCCCCGCCGAATTAAGGTTAATTCTAAGAAGCTCAACTCATATAAGCATCGTAGATGTACGTAGATAATCGAGAATTAAATGATGTTACTACACGGGTGACCCGAGATAGTGTCACACTAGCTAGTCATTTAATTTGTGATAGTACAATTTCCCATGAGAATAAGCACTAACCCGAGAGCTAAAGCGGTTATGGCCCACGCGATCAGAGATGCTGAGGCAGCCGACGCTAAACTGTCATTTCTCCAGGCCCTCAAGTGATGTCCTCCAGCTAATTTAGAGGCCAATCCCACGACGCCAGCTAGGATTGCAAATGTCAAGAAAAATGGAGTTGCTCCATTTCCACCAAAGCCTGTAAATCAAATTATTTACCTTAATTTTGTAAAACACAAGCTGCAAAATGCATGCTATTTAATTATTAGACTCTAATATCATGTAATTAAAACAAAGATTCTTACATTCTTGCTTTTTTTTTTTTTTTTAAATTTTTTTTTTTAATTGAAAACAAGCTCTTACAGTGATGCATAAATAGGACATACTTGCATGATTACTCTTCATGGAGAAAAAATGTTGGATGGGCCTTGGATGGGGGCCTACATAAGAATTTTACAAATACAAAAGGTGATGCTCTTTCATTCATGCATGTAGCCAAAAAAAAAAAAAAAAACGTTGTGATGTTATAATTTTGGTGGATGCATAAATGGTTTTTCTAAGTATAATTTTTTTCCCAATGCACTATTTTTTTTAGTGGAATGTACTTATTTTCTTCGGTTGATACTAATTTATATAAGTGTCCCTAGGCCAAGCTAACATCGTGAAACGGCCGGTAGCAAAAAACGCTGCAATGTCTATAATTAATACGGTTTTTCGTGCTGTGACTCTCACGTTTTAAGTTAAAATTTGTAAGATCGATAACCCTATATATATATACCTTCCTAGCTATACATAATCGATTTCATCAACTATATATATGTTAAAAATAACTGTTACGGTGCAGATTTTAATTGAATCAAATTAAGGATTTTAAACAAAATTTGGCCTAAGACCTCGATAACACATGGACGGCCATGGCGATTTGACATATATATATATATATATATGTGTGTGTCGCTTTTGTCACTCGTAAAACACTTCGTTCTGCCGGCGGTAACATCCCTTTAATTTTTAGATCGAATTCAAAAGAATAAAAAGAGTAAGAATTATAAAGAAAAAAGAGAAATAAATTAAGAGAGTTTGATTTGGAGAGAGAATTGAAGAAGACGACTTACTAGGATGGTTAGTTTGGCCATTGATGTACTTGTTGACACACCAGCTTGCAAACCCTAAAAGTATAGCATACATTACCATGTTCAGAAACATCAATGGTGCTGCTATGTGCCTATCTATTCCACGTGCCATTTTCTTCCCCTTCTCCTTATTAAACACAATTACGTACACTCAAATTATAACCTCTAAAACTACTCTTTTCTTTTTCTTCGTTATTTCTAAGGATATTTGACTACAAATTAAGCTGAATTAATAAGCTACCCTAGCTTTGGAAAGAAAAGCTTACGTACGGTAGAGAAGAGGTGGTGGGAGTTTGTTGTTATGGACACGTGGACAGCTTAGTGCCTATGTTAGTGTACACGTGGATGGACACATGTCCTAGGTTTTTTATCTTCATTATTTTTTTCAATGGTTAAACGTTGGACTCTCAAATGGTCCCAAAGGTGGTTCGCAGGTTGTAGTTATCCTATCTCCACCTCACACAATTTGCATGGTCTTTTGGCTGCAAAACACCAAGATATAATATACAGAAATGACTTGGTCAAAGTAAGACCTATTTTTGGTAAATCACTTTACAACTTAACACGTTTTATATATAAAGTACCATTATACTACTATTAACATGTATTATCATCATCATATAAGTGTATAACGGTTGTGTTGTAACGCCCAGAACCCCCGGACCTCGGTCTAGTAACGCTAATTGAGACATAAATAATCTGATCAACCATTTAGACGGTCGTGCTCGATCGGTTGGTCTAAAAGGGTTTATTCGAGTTGACAGGACATTTACGTCAACCACATTATTGTGCTAACCCAAGTTGACAAGACATTTATGTCAACCACCTTAGCAATGTGTGGTCTTACATTCTCCCCTAGCAATGTCGGATATTACATTCTTCCCTCCCTCCCCCCTCCCCCCAACCCCGAAAGCAATGTGAGATATTACATTCTCACTCCCCTTCCTTAAGCAACCACCTTAGCAACATTCTCACTCCCATGCCTTAAGCAACCACCTTAGCAATGTGAGATATTACATTCTCTCTCCCTCTCTTTAATCTATTGGCGTCCTCGCCAGTAACTATGTGCAACGCATATGGCGGGGTGCAGCGCATATGGCGTCCTCACTAGGTGCAACGCATATGGTGTGTCCTCGTTAAGCAACTAGGTGCAGCGCATTTGGCGTCCTCGCCAATAACTATGTGCAACGCATATGGCGGGGTGAAGCGCATTTGGCGTCCTCGCCAGTAACTATGTGCAACGCATATGGCGGGGTGCAGCGCATATGGCGTCCTCACTAGGTGCAACGCATATGGTGTGTCCTCGTTAAGCAACTAGGTGCAGCGCATATGACGTCCTCTTTAAGCATTGGCGTCCTCAGTAGGTGCAACATATATTGACTTGTCTTGTCTCAGTCTCGGACTTGTCTTGTCTCGGTCTCGTTCATATTAGAGGTGGCTTCGGCTTCCTCGCCGAGCAACACATATGGCGTGTCCTCGTTAAGCAACTAGGTGCAGCGCATATGATGACATCCTCCTTAGAGGTGGCTTCGGCTTCCTCGCCTATCTAAGTGCAGCACGTAGTGACTTGTCTTGTCTGTGTCTCGTCCATACCAGAGGTAGCTAGGTGTAGTGCATAGTGATATAGTTGGCGCTGACATCAATTTGTAACTCTCTCAGACCTGGGTTTGGAAGCGTTAATTGAGGTATAAATGATCTGGTCACCTGCTTAGACCGTCGTCCTCGTTTGGTTTAATATGACTAACCCGAATTGACATTATATTTATATTTCACACTTATAAGGATGTGATGTTTCTCCCATGTTAACAATGTGGGATATTACATGTGTGTTGTGACAAAATACAATATCCAAAAATCGAAATAATAATACTTGGTGTGGAGTGTGAATGTGTGATGTCTTGATAATTCGATAAGTTGTTGACCATCTTAAGCAAAAAGATGACAAAAGATCTAAGTAGATACTAGATCCATCGTAACTCCCGTAACGCTCGCATTAATTAATTGATTCTCAAACGCTAAAGAAAAGATAAATCATACCCTGATGTCAAAAATCAGTTTTATTCCATTTTGATCGATCAGTTATGGTATTGTAATAATTATATATGTATGGTCAAGAAATCAAGAAATACTGATTCAATAAATATACATTATTCGATCAATTCTATTTTGATATTATGTGTTATAACTAAGTGTATTATAACCATTATATGTTTTCAAAAGAAACTAACCTGCTATTTTTTAAAATCTTCCGGTTTCAGAATATTTTATTGATTGCATAATTATAACTTGATGATCCATGAATACCTATAAAATTAATAAATACACAAACTTGCCTAAGTGACGTAACTTAATAGTAAAATAGTATGAGTGTAATAGTAGCAACATTCTCTTTCAGAGGTGCGGGAGTTTGATACAATTTATCCAATTTTTCCTCTAAAAATATATATATAATTCATAATCAAACTAAACTATTGAGACATAATTCTTAAGTTACATTTCTTTTTATGATATTCTAAAGGCAGAACATTGGGGCCATTAGTTTTGGGCCTCAAGCCCTGTTCTTTTTTTAATAAACACCCAAACTTTTTCAAGAAAAGATTCTCTTCCCAAGCACTATGTCCACACTTTTGTCCACCAGTCAACATACAAACATGCATAATCATATCCAAAAAAATAATAATAAAGATGCAAACAAACTATTAATTACCCAAAAAAATCAATTCAAAAAATTCACTCCATTCCAAAAAATATATTTTATTTTATTCAATTCAAATTGATGATGGAATAAATCATATCCTAAGTTTTGTCCCTTTTGATAATGGTATGATAAGGAGTGAACTTAGGTATATAAAAAAATTGAGAATTAATTTAGGTAAATTTTAAAATGGTCCTAATACAAATATAATTTGATAATCCAAGATCAATAGAAGTTTAAACAAATAGAATAACCTTTTTTTTATTTATTCAGAATGACCCATATTTTTTAAAATATGCATTTCTATCATTTAAATATATTTTTTAATAATGAAATATGTATGATTCGAGAAGAGTTATGATGTATAAGTTATTTTAATGGTATAATAAATGTAAGGAGTGATTAATCAATATAACATCTATACAAATCAAATATATATAAGAATTAATCACATTTATCTATTTGATATACCTATAAAATCATTGTTGTACCATATTTCATTTCAGATTCGATGATACAAGACCACCATAACAAACTCCCACCAACCTATCAACATGGGTCCCACTCCTCTCTTCCGCATGAAAATAATAAATAAAAACAACCCAACTTGGGTCCACCATTGGAGCAAAGATCCTCTGCTGTGATATCATACATGATGCTTGGTGTTTCTGCATCATCCAACCGTAAGTTTATATTATAAAAGAGATTGGACCATATAATTTATTTTAATTTAAATTAAAACGATGTTGTTTTGATGTTATAGTTGCAGAGAATACAATTTCCCTCCACCATCATCACAAATTCACAACTTGCATCACTGCACAAACTTTTTTTTTCCTGCAACTGACAGGAACATTTCCAATTTCTACATGCTCTCACACCTCTTTTGCATAATCTAACTAAAAAAAAGGAGGGGGAAATTAAAGAAAAATACAAGCTAGAAAATGGGTTCTGTTTTACCAATTAATGGCTTGAATCTAAACATTAGTCCCCCTTCATCGACTCCATCCTCCGCCGCCGGCGCCGCCACAATTACCCCCAAGATAGAACCAAAGCTTGAACCTTTGGATGATTCAGATGAAATCAATTTCCAAACCCCAATACCCAATTTCTTCAGCTACACTGATAAGCAACAACAACGACAGCCCAATTCCAGCTCCAATTTCAACCCGACCCAAACCCAAACCCAAACCCAAACCCAATCTCAAGCCACCCCTATTTCACCTTCTACACCTACCCCTACCTCACAGAACCTACCATCTTCAGCTTCTTCAAGTGATCCGTCAAATGTCTACTCTGAATTTTTACGAATTTCCCAGCTGTTTCAGACAGCTTTTGCTCAAGGGATGCAGAATTACATCACTGAAGAACCCACCTCTTTGGAGGATCCGAACAATTCCAGAGCTATTGTACCGGTCAACGCTGATGAAAACAAGGAAACTCAGCTTTCAAACGTCGTCGTTTCAAGGAAGTATACTCAGAGGTCAAGGGAACTGGTAAGGGTTACGGATCTTAGTTCTGAAGATGTAGTGTACTTTAGAGATGTAGTGCGAAAAACCCGAATGGTTTATGATTCTTTACGTGTTTTCGCTATGGTTGAGGATGAAAAAGTTAGATTCCTTATAGATGCTGCGCAGAGGAGGGCCAAGGCTAGAGCTGATTTAAAGGCGTCTGCATTGATGAGAGCACGTGGGTTGTGGTTAAATCGTGATAAGAGGATTGTTGGCGCGATTCCAGGTGTGGAAATTGGTGATGTGTTCTTTTTTAGGATGGAATTGTGTGTGGTTGGAATGCATGGTCAGCCACAAGCTGGGATTGATTATCTTCCGGGGAGCCAGAGCTCGAACGGGGAGCCTATTGCTACGAGTGTGATTGTTTCGGGGGGATATGAAGACGATGAGGACACTGGAGATGTTATAATTTATACTGGGCAGGGCGGACAGGACAAGAATAGACATCAGTTTATGAATCAGAAGCTAGAAGGTGGGAATTTGGCGTTGGAGAGGAGTATGTACTATGGAATTGAATTGAGAGTGATTCGTGGATTTAAATACGAAGGCAGTGTTAGTGGTAAGGTTTATGTCTATGATGGTTTATATAGAATTGTTCAGTCATGGTTTGACGTGGGTAAATCGGGTTTCGGGGTGTTTAAGTATAAGCTTGTTAGGATAGAAAATCAACCAGAAATGGGCAGCGCTATTCTGAGGTTCGCAATGACCTTAAGGTCTCGACCGCTGGAGGCAAGGCCAAAAGGTTATGTTACTTTTGACCTGTCGATGAGGAAAGAAAATGTGCCCGTGTTTCTATTTAATGACGTGGATAATAATCACGAGCCTGCGTTTTATGAGTATCTTGTAAGTGCTGTTTTCCCGCAAATTGTACACCAAGGTAGGAAAGGAACAGGCTGTGAGTGTTTGCGTGGATGCCAGGACGGTTGCTCTTGTGCAATGAGAAATGGGGGCGAGTTTGCTTTTGACCAAAACGGGATTTTGATTAGAGGAAAACCCGTTGTGATTGAATGTGGGCCTCACTGTCATTGTCCTCCAACTTGCAGGAATCGAGTGAGTCAAAGAGGTGTGAGGAACAGGTTGGAGGTCTTTAGGTCAAGGGAGACCGGGTGGGGAGTGAGGTCGTTAGACTTGATCCAAGCCGGTGCGTTTATTTGTGAATTTTCTGGAGTTGTGCTCACTCATCAGCAGGCTGAACTCTTTACTATGAACGGCGACAGTTTGGTTTATCCTAGCCGTTTTGCTGAAAGGTGGATGGAATGGGGAGATTTGTCAGATATATTCCCTGACTTTGTGCGGCCGTCATTTCCTTCGATTCCTCCCATGGACTTTGCAATGGATGTTTCAAGACTACGGAATGTCGCCTGTTACGTGAGCCACAGTTCAAGCCCAAATGTCTTGGTTCAGCCAGTTCTGTATGATCATGATAACGTCTCTTTCCCGCATCTAATGTTGTTTGCAATGGAAAATATTCCTCCACTAAGGGAGATCAGCCTTGACTATGGGGTAGATGATGAATTGACGGGAAAGCTAGCCATATGTAATTAGTCCGTCTTGAGGAGTTAATTATGTAGGACAACCCTTTAACCTCTATGGAACCCAGGTAAATGTAGTGGCTTTAATTATGCTGAATTTATCACCTTTTTCATATTTCTGAAAGTTGCGTCTATAACCTTATTTTACTATTAGTGGTTTACATTTGAATGAAAGATGTACTTGTGTTAGTATTGAAAATTTGCCCATTCGTCTTCGTTTCAGTTTCAGTTTACTAGAGTCTATTTGTTGTAACTTGTAATACACTCGGTCCATTCACGAAGTCAACAGATTACTAGAGTCCACTTTTTCCAGCATTGGCTTTTTCAACAAATTTCTCTTCCTGGAGTCATCGCATACGAGGACAGCACCCTGTGTTGTACAATGTTTGCAGTTTTTCATTGAATTTCCACAGCGGCATTTTCCCATTGTTACCAGTGTTGCGTAGTAAGATTTCAATGCACATGTTCCTTCCCTGTTTTTGTGTCCATTCATGTTGTCTGAAGAACGTGTATTACGTGGTTATACATGTGTATTCATGATTGCATGATTAGGATTCTTGATTTCAGACTAATACTTTCTGTTGTCTTTAGAGAAATGATTTGGGATATAAATTGCTGCTGCTTAGTTTGGTATATTTCATATGCAGATCGGTTTATTATATATAGAAAGCTAAATGCAACAGTTTGTTGACCCTGTGGCTTCTGGACATCGAATCATGACAAGCCCCCGATTAATGGCAAAGTTCCGAGAAAAGCATTTATCAGTTCAACAGCTTCAAGTTTTTTTCTTTTCTTTGGGCAAGTTTTGATTGTAAATTCAAGAATCCAACCAAACAAGGGATAGATAGATCATCAAGAACATATGGTAGCTGTGGGAAATGATGTGTGCTGGATCCAACTATGCTATTAAATCTTCATGTTCGTAGATGTAGTAACCTCTAGTCACAAATTTTGTTGGAATTAAGTATATGAATTGAATTGCATATTATATGTTATGTACCTTTAGCTTTGTATATATAAAGTTTATATGAAGTGAAGAAATCGTATCGATGCAGCTAACTTTTTTTTACAGTTCCCTTTCTTTCTTGTAGCTGAAAAAGAAAATGGGGCATAAAAAGCTGATAAATTTATGTTTGTTTTCTGGTTTTGTTGTATGTCTCAGATAACAGTTTTAGACTCATTTATTTGTTGATTTTCTGTTTTTATACTTTCTCTCTTTTCTTTGTATCTCATCTACGAAGCTAGTTTTATGACGAGACAGAGACAGTGCCTTCACTGTCTCGTCCTAAAGCTTTGTAGATGATGTAAATTGAGAGTTATGCCTTAGTGGGGTTTAGGAGACAAAGAATTGTTTTGTATACCTCTTATTGCTAAGACAAGTCAACCCTTTGCTTCCATTGGCATAGTAAGTCAACCCTTTGCTTCCGTTGGCATAATTCAATGGTAAAAGGGCGAGGGTGTTGTAGGGTTTGAGAGTTTCATACTCTGGATCGATTTCTTTCAGCTAAAAGAAATGTACCAGCAGCCTCTTGTAAACTAAATCATCGAGGCACTACCCTCGGTTTACATCATTTACGAAGCTTTAGGGATACGACAGCAAAGGGCCCTTTGGGTCGGGACTCAACCTTTCTGAGAAAGTTGAATCTTTTCAGAAATGAACCCTCACATTGTGTCGCTTCATATAACATTGATCATTGTATGATACATTGATTGATACGCGTATTATTCATATAGTCTAGTTTATATAATATAAATGGATATAAAACTGAATCACATTTATTAATGTTATAAAGGCAAAAAAAAGTGAATGAAATTCATAGAAAAGTAGGAAAATTAACAAGGATAATTGCAATCACAATAGGTAGAAGGAGGATAAGGGATGGATCTGCAAAGAGAAATGCCACCATCTGGATGCCTATTTGTGCACTCACTTATACATTCATCTGAAATTGCTACTTCTCCTCTGCATTCTGTCTTTATCCATGGGTACCCTTCATCACAGTATTTTCCTTCGATGATTTTCACCGACGGCTCCACTGCACACACACACCAAAAGAAAAGAAAACGCACTGTCAGTTAGTGAATTCACCGTAACACCACATCTCGACTTTACAGAGGTCAAAATAGTCATTAAACCTATGTAAAGTCGAATGTTGACTTAAAATAACATAAGTAGACTTTTACCTGAGAGAAGAATGATAAGGGCAAGAATGCGGCCAAAAGATTGAGAGATCTTCACCATTGTTGACAATAGAGCTTTTATTAGAAATTTGGTTAATAAAAAAAATGAAACAGCTATAAGCTTTCAAAGCAAGAGTTATAATTTATTAAGTCTGCATTTATATATCGTTAAAAAGAAAGTATAGATTTATGAATCTATTACTTTGTTTCTTTTGGTAAATCAATAATTTTATAACTTAACATTCATAATTAGGTAATTAATTTTCACATTCTTGCATTTCTCTTTCGCACGTTTGTATGACATGTGAAATGTATCTCTATAATCTTATGGTAAGTTATATATTTTATTTTATTTTGCTCCATTACCTATCTCTATCTCTATCTCTATCTCTATCTCTATCTCTCTAAAAAGTGTTTCTCCCAAAAAGTGTTTTCTCCCTAATTTAAATAATTAATCAATTAGTTTTATATTAAAAAAAGATATCATGTAATTACAAGTAGAAACACGAAATAAAAAATATAACAACAAAAATCATCAAAATTCTTGATTGATTAGTCATTCATTAATCATCAATAATTACTTAAATCTCTATCTCTACTATATTAAAAAAGTGTGTTTCCCTAAAAAGTGTTTCTTTTCGAAATAAAAAATTAACAACCCAAAAAAAGTGTTTCTCCCTAATTTAAATAATTAATCAATTAGTTTTAAATAAAAATATAAAAAATAGATATCATGTAATTACAAGTAGAAACACGAAATAAAAAATATAACAACAAAAATCATCAAAATTCTTGATTGATTAGTCATTCATTAATCATCAATAATTACTTAAAATAGAAAAAAATGAAATTACAAATATAATAAAAACGAAAATAAGAATAAATCCTTGATTTAATATAAAATATAAAAACATAAATCATCAATAAAAATGAATTACAAATATAATAAAAACGAAAATATGAACAAATCCTTGATTTAATTAAAAATATAAAAACATAAATTATCAAAATCATCAAAATCCTTGATTGATTATTCATTAATTAATTAAAATAGAAAAACAAAATTACAAATATAAAAACGAAAATATGAATAAATCCTTGATTTAATTAAAAATATAAAACATAAATCATCAAAATCCTTGATTGATTATTCATTAATAATCTTTATTAATTAATTAAAATAGAAAAACGAAATTACAAATATAAAAACAAAAAATATGAATATCTCTATCTCTACTATATTAAAAGTGTGAGCGTGTTTCCTCCAAAAAAAAATGTTTCTCTCTAATTTAAATAATTAATCAATTAGTTTTAATTAAAATTATAAAAAATAAATATCATGTAATTACAAGTAGAAACACGAAATAAAAAATGGGACAATGGTCCAAAAGGACACATATTAGACTTAAATAGGCAAATAGGACATTAAGAAAACTTATTTGGTTATAAGGACACAAAATTAATACATAGACCAATCTACCCTCAATTAATATAATAATAAATAAAAAACACGGCGCTGAATGAAAGAATCAATTTTGTTTTGTTTTTTATTCAGGAAGCTAACGTGTTTTTTTGTTTTTTGTTTTTTTTTTTGATGCTTTTTTTTTTCCTTTCCTGTTGCAAAAAAAGTGGAGGTTTTTTTTTTTTTTTTTTTTTTTTTTTTTTTTCCTGGACGCTGTGACGCTGTTTTTTTTTTCCGGTGAACATTGTCTTGACCACCGCGATGAATTGACCATCCCGATGCAACGACCACCTCGATGTATAGACACCGCAATAAAGTGACACCACGATCAAGTGACCCCGCATCGCAGAGACACCGCGATATAGAGACATCGCGATATTATGAAATTTGACAATACAAAGACACCGCGATGTAGAGACATCGCGATGAAGTGACACCACGATGTAGAGACACCGCATTGACCACCGCGATGCATTCACCACCGTAATTCAGCGACCACCCCGATGCAACGACCACCGTGATGCAGCGATCACCCCCGATGCATTCACCACAATGATGCATTGACCACCTCGATGTAAAGACACCGCGATGCAGAGACACCGCAATGCATTGACCACCGCGATGAAATGACACCGTATTGCAGAGACACCGCGATGAAGTGACACCGAGATGAAGGGACACCTCGATGAAGTGACACCGCGATGCACTGACAACCGCAATGACCACCCCAATGCAAAGACACCGCGATGCAGTGACCACCCCCGATGCTGCAGACACCGAGATGCAACGACCACCTCGATGCGCAGACACCGCGATGCGGAGTCACCACGATGCAGAGACACCATGATGCAGTGACCACCCCCGATACAGAGACGCCTGCAGAGACACCTCGATGCAGAGACACCTCCAATGCAGTGACCATTGCGATGCATTGACACCCATGATGCAGAGATGCCTCGATGAAGTGACACCGCGATGCATTGACCACCGCGATGCAGTGGCCACCCCCGATGCAGTGACCACCTCCGATGCAGAGACACCGCGATGCAATGACCACCTCCGATGCAGAGACACCGCGATGAAGTGACACCGCAATGCACGGACAACCGCGATGCATTGACCACCGTGATGCAGAGACACCACGATGCACTGACCACCGCGATGTGTTGACCACCGCGATGTATTGCCCAACCCGATGCATTGACCACCCCCGATATAGTCACCACCCCGATTAATTAACCATTGCGATGCAGTGATCACCACAATACAATCACCACCCCGATTAATTGACCATATACGTGTGACATCAACAATCATATACGCAGCGTTGACATCGGCCATCAAATATGCGTGACATCAACAATTTACGCGGTGACATCGGCAATCACATACGCAATGACATCAATATTTTACGCAGCCGACATCGGCAATCGATTACAAAGTGACCACCGCGACGCAAATGACCACCCCCGATGCGATGCCGACATTTGATGATGCGACACCGAGATGAAGCGACACCACAATAACACCAACATTTTATGAAGTGACACACGATAACACCAACATTTTTTGCAGTGACCACCCCAATGCATTGACCACCGCGATTCACCACCCCGATCCAATGACATTTGATGAAGCGACACCGAGATGAAGCGACAACACGATAACACCAACATTTTATGAAATGAAACACAATAACACCAACATTTTATACAGTGACCACCCCAAATATTGACCACCGCGATTCATTGATCACTCCAATGCATTGACCGCCGCAATGCATCGACATCAAGCAATCATATATGCAAATGACATCGCAATCATATATGCAGCGTGACATCGCAATCATATATGTGTGACATCAAAAATTTATGCAGTGACATCGGCAATTAGATACGCAGTGACATCAACATTTTATGCAGTGACATCGGCAATCAGATATGCAGTGACCACCGAGATGCAGTGACATTTGATGAAGCAACACCGAGATGAAGCGACACCGCGATGACATTTGATATTTTTCCGACTTAATTTCAGAAAATCAATTTTTTCTTTATAAATTCAACTTCAAACGGCTATATTTTTTAATATAAAACTCCGATCAACATAATTATTTCACCTTAATTCATATTTTTTTTCATCCTCTTTATTTTGATATCTCATTTGATATTTTCCGAATTAATTCAGAAAATCGATTTTTTTCTTTATAAATTTGATTTCAAACGGCTATATCTTTTGATATAAAACTCCGATCAACATAATTCTTTCACTATATTTCATATTTTTTTGTCATCTTTATTCTGATATCCCATTTTATAAAATGACACCTTATGCAGTGACACACAATAACACCAACATTTTATGAAGTGACATCAACACCCAAATTGCAAAACCAAAAACTTTGTAAATTGTATATGCAGATTTAGATTTAGGCAAGTGATCCTATACACCACAATTCATGGATCTTAGTAGATTTAGATTTCATGTACTACAAAGTATATGTATAAACATAAAACAGGCTATTATTATTTAATCAGAATGATTAATTACTAGACATAAATGATGATACACAACTTTCCATTATCTTTTGCTTGAGGTTCTTACATTACATCTATCTGTACCACACGGGAATGGGATTGTATATCAAATAAATCTAAAGAGTTTGGTCTGTCTGCCACCTAATAAACATCAAACATATTTCATTCTATATAAAATGAAGCTTTCTGGCCTTTGTTTAGTTTGTCTTTTAAGAAATAGTTTTTGTATTGATTTGGCAAATCTTGTAAATCGATGAATCAAGTGAATCTTGTGGGTAAATCTTGTAAATCCTCCTGGCTAAAGCCTCTGCAAAATAGGTAGCAACTTTTCTCATGGCTCCAGCTTGTGAAACAGCCAAGATTCCTACATGTTTCACTAGTGCATCTGCTAGCTTAAAGTTTTCTTGTTGTACAGCTTCTGCACAACACAAGCCATTACTGTGTGGACAAGCCTAATACCAGTTTCTTGTGAATCCACAAGAACCACCGGCCGCGCCACCTCAACAGATGGCGGAAACTGCCCGGAGCTAGAACTAGTACAAATTACATCATATCCAACAGAAGATTTCAATATATTATTATTTGTTTCTGAAGAAGAAGAAACAAAATTGGGGGATGAGAATTCCGTACCGTTTTCGATCAATTGGGGGATGAATATCGAGATCTAGCCCGAGCTATTCAAGCCCGGGATTCTTCAATTGAGTTTGATGAGCTTCATGAGAAGCTCCTGAATTATGGAAACTTGCTGCTGCAAAACGAACCAAATCAGCCTTTTGGCTCGCATCAGAACTTCGGCCGGTGAGTGCTCACGCTGCCTTCAATCGGCCTCAGCCCTCTTTTTCGTCCCCAGGTACTGCTGGTTTGCTTCCCCGGCCTGCTTCACAACCATGGCGCAACCCACCTCCGGCTAGGCATGCTCCTTCCACCGGCAACAGCTCCTCTCGTCCACGCCGCCCTTATATGGGAAAATGTCAACTCTGCTCCGTTCAAGGGCATTCAACCAAATTTTGCCCTCAGTTAAACAAATATAAAAAATATAACAACAAAAATCATCAAAATTCTTGATTGATTAGTCATTAATTAATCATCAATAATTACTTAAAATAGAAAAAAAAAATGAAATTACAAATTTAATAAAAACGAAAATATGAATAAATCCTTGATTTAATATAAAATATAAAAACATAAATCATCAATAAAATGAATTACAAATATAATAAAAAACGAAAATATGAATAAATCCTTGATTTAATTAAAAATATAAAAACATAAATTATCAAAATCATCAAAATCCTTGATTGATTATTCATTAATTAATTAAAATAGAAAAACAAAATTACAAATATAAAAACGAAAATATGAATAAATCCTTGATTTAATTAAAAATATAAAACATAAATCATCAAAATCCTTGATTGATTATTCATTAATAATCTTTATTAATTAATTAAAATAGAAAAACGAAATTACAAATATAAAAACAAAAAATATGAATATCTCTATCTCTACTATATTAAAAATGTGAGCGTGTTTTAAAAAAAAAGTATTTCTCTCTAATTTAAATAATTAATCAATTAGTTTTAATTAAAATTATAAAATAATAAATATCATGTAATTACAAGTAGAAACACGAAATAAAAAATATAACAACAAAAATCATCAAAATTCTTGATTGATTAGTCATTAATTAATCATCAATAATTACTTAAAATAGAAAAAAAAATTGAAATTACAAATTTAATAAAAACGAAAATATGAATAAATCCTTGATTTAATATAAAATATAAAAACATAAATCATCAATAAAATGAATTACAAATATAATAAAAAACGAAAATATGAATAAATCCTTGATTTAATTAAAAATATAAAAACATAAATTATCAAAATCCTTGATTGATTATTCATTAATTAATTAAAATAGAAAAACAAAATTACAAATATAAAAACGAAAATATGAATAAATCCTTGATTTAATTAAAAATATAAAACATAAATCATCAAAATCCTTGATTGATTATTCATTAATAATCTTTATTAATTAATTAAAATAGGAAAACGAAATTACAAATATAAAAACAAAAAATATGAATATCTCTATCTCTACTATATTAAAAGTGTGAGCGAGTTTCCTCCCAAAAAGTGTTTCTCTCTAATTTAAATAATTAATCAATTATTTTTAATTAAAATTATAAAAAAATAAATATCATGTAATTACAAGTAGAAACACGAAATAAAAAATATAACAACAAAAATCATCAAAATCCTTGATTGATTAGTCATTAATTAATCATCAATAATTACTTAAAATAGAAAAAAATGAAATTACAAATATAATAAAAACGAAAATATGAATAAATCCTTGATTTAATTAAAATATAAAAACATAAATCATCAAAATCCTTGATTGATTAGTCATTAATTAATTAAAATAGAAAAAAACGAAATTACAAATATGAAAACAAAAATATGAATAAATCATTGATTTAATTAAAAATATAAAACATAAATCATCAAAATCCTTGATTGATTATTCATTAATTAATCTTCATTAATTACTTAAAATAGAAAAACGAAATTACAAATATAAAAACAAAAATTATGAATAAATCCTTGATTTAATTAAAAATAAAAAGATATATATACAAAAAACCATCACTGTTCTTGGTTGATTACTTGATTAAATAATCATTATAAATTAATTAAAAATAGAAAGATGGTAAAAATATAAAAAATTGTCATTAAATACCTTGATTATTGATTATTTTTTCTCAAAAAAAAGATTATTGATTATTTGTTAAAAACCGAAAATAATTATTAATACGAAACACTCTCAATAGATATTGAAAATCCGAAAGCATAAGAACACTATGATGAAAAAGAGACGTCATCCACCAAAGCTAAATGTAACACATTATGTCTCATTTCGACCAATATCTGTGATGTGTAATTTTTATTTTTATTTTAATTTTACAATAAAGATAAACACAATATGAAATTTGCATCATACACAAGAGGAATGAAAAGTATGTTATTATTTTATATTATCATCTTCATTATCACCGCTTCCATCGGTATATTGAGAAGGTATTTTTTGTGAAGGTAAAGAAGACAATATGAATAGAATAGAAGTTAAAAGAAGATTTTTAACTGACCAACGTTGAACGATGCAATAAGATTAGAAGTATCGAGGAAACTACAAGAAAAAGAGAAGGTGAATTAATAATGCTCTAAATCACAATGGTATGTGAAGATTTCTTGTAAATATGGCTAAACATTTTTAGTTCATATATAAAAATACATACATATAACACAAAGTAGAACATATGACATTCTCATCACCCATTTAAATGGGAGATCAACGCAAGTAATGATTGATGGTGTCATTACACACCAGTCAAAGACTTGAGCAAAAGAACAAAACAACAAGAATAATAAGAAAAATAAAAAATATAGAAATAAAACAAGCGTGTCAAATGCAATAATCTCATCGCTTTTATCAACATCAACTACATAAACATTCATGTGAGTCAATTATATTATGTTATTTCACCAATTTCAAAGAAGATGCAGAGAAAAAAGGTTTATTAGAATCCGACCAGAGCATCGCAGAATGCTTAAATGAAGTTATTGTCATTCAAATTCCCAAGCATTAAGAAAATTGTATGCAACTCTATTAATCTATTGTTAACCAACAAATATTCAACAACTATATGATACATATTGGGAATTAATGTCGTAAGATTTCATGCGAGATCGTACAAAGTCAGTTAAATCAATTAAGGCAAAAACTTTGAAATCCATAAATTATTTTCCAGAAAGCATGGGTAAAGACTTGACATCTTACGACTTGCCAAGTATACAAGAAGACTGCAACAACATAGTATAATATATACTAAGAGTGATTCGTGATGAATTGTCTATAGAGATTCCCCAAGAAGATTGCATTTTAGAAAAAAATGCTTAATCATGAACAACAAAGTATACTAAAAAAATTATCTATAAGGTTTATAATTACCACAGTACGTGCTAAGTTCTTTGTCAATGGGCCAGGTGGCACAGAGAAAACATATTTATATAAGGCTCTGTTAGAAAATCTAAGAATGAGACAATAAATAGCTATAGAAACATCCACATCAGGAGTTGCAGTTGAAATTATGCTCAGTGGCCTTATTCACATTTTAAATTTCCAAGTGCGCATGAAACAAATATGTGCAATATTTCAAAGAAGAGTGGAAATGTAGAATTACTATGAAAAGTAAGTCTAATGACAATTGAGACACTTGACAAAAGCTTAAAGGACATCATGAGAAATTCTAACGTACTTAGAAGATAGATTGTTGTATTTGGAGGTGATTTCAGACAAGTGATTCATTTTCCAAATGAACGATACTACACACAATGAAGGCAAGCTTGGTGAAGTCATATTTGTGGCTAGTGATGGAAAAATCATATCTAACTAGAAATATGAGAGGAAGAGGAGATCTACATTTCAGTCAATATTTATTAAGGATGAGTTGTGGAGAATAACCGGAAAAAAATAAAGGAGACATAGAGTTGCCAAATGAAATGATCATTGAATATGATGAAAACGATGATGAGGTTTCTGAAAACCATTTAATCAGTTCTATCTTTCCGTATATATAGGAGAACACTTTCTCAACAGAATAAATTACAAGCAGAGCAATACTGGCCACATCTAATGACATGTTGATAAGTTGAATGAAAAATTGATATCAACCTTCCAGACGATGCATATTGTTTCATAGCTTTTATAAGGCCATTGAAGATAATAATGATTATTATCGATCAAGAAGAATTTCTCAACACTTTGACACCAAATGAATTGCCTCCTCACAAAGATAATGTTGCTAAGGAACTTAGATCTAGAAAAATGATTATGCAATGGTACAAGGATGATATGTAAATGGTTCAAGGGAAACATGATTTATGCTGAAATCACAATTGGGAAACATTATGGAAAGCGTGTTTCAATCTCACATTCCCTTGTCACAGGCAGAAAACGAAGGATACCCGTTTCATTTTACATGAAAGCAATATCCTATACGTCTTTTCTTTGCAATTACAATCAATAAAGCCCAAGGACAAGAAAAACTATTTGCAGGAGTTTAATTGCCTCGGACAGTATTCTCATGGACGACTATATGTTGCACTTTCAAGGGGAACTTCAATATCAACAACTAAGGTGTTGATCAAACTCAAAGATCAACTAGACAACATCCACATATGTACAAAAAATATAGTATACAAAAAAGTTCTACAATCTGGTACGTAAATATTATATTCCTTTATTATCATTATTCCATTATTTTCATTAAATAATTCATACTTATTCTTATGAGCTCTTACAAAAAAAGGATCCTTATTAATGAATAATGAAAGCACACAAATTTTTTACACTTATTAATGACCCAATTTATGCTATGAAAGTGGAGGACACGTGGAGAATGAAAGAGCACAATAACGACAACTACATCATTAGGCATTAAGTTCCATAGTGGGATTTTGTATTTCTATAAATTTTTATTGTTTAATTTTATATATATTCAACTTCTTACCATTTTATGTTTATCCTGAAATGCACGATAGTATCAATCGATGTCTGAAATCGTCAAAATTGGATCATTAGGCAAGTAATTAGCATTTGTAAGGATAATCCAATTACTTGACTGGTGGATTTTGTGATGAATTATAGTTGAACCAATGTGATTGAATGCCTATGTCCCCAGAGGATTTGGGATCAAGCTATTAATAAAGTTATGAATTTGTGAAGAGTGAATCATATTTATATGATCCTCTTTCCGGAGAATATGCCTTGGAGCACATGATTGGGGACATGACTGAAATCATGGGACAGTTTACAGATCATGCCATAATAGTGTGGGAATCATAGAGGCATTATTGTGGCAGTTATAGTATGCTAAATGACCTGACCGGTCATCTAAAAAACCTAAAGTCGTCGATGATGATATGTTCGAGCCGAGACATTTCATATCACATCTTCATCAAAGTTATCTAAAGTATGAGGCCCTAAATTGGGCATAGCTTATGTGGCCTATATGGTAAAATGATCTGATGTTGCCCATTAGGTGCCACGTGTATGACGTCGGGTCATACCCACCGTCAAAATACCCACAGACTTGAGCTAGAACGGAGGTC
Organism: Gentiana straminea; assembly: GCA_036785695.1. Taxonomy (NCBI): domain Eukaryota; kingdom Viridiplantae; phylum Streptophyta; class Magnoliopsida; order Gentianales; family Gentianaceae; genus Gentiana; species Gentiana straminea. The sequence continues at coordinate 1,832,572 of JAVUPR010000348.1, forward strand.
ATAGGTTAGGTCTGACTGGAGATGATGTGGCACTTTTTAAGAGGTGGAAACCCAAAGGTCTCTGACATGAATGTGTTTTCGAGCTGTCTTTTGAAATTCAAATCTTCAATATCAAATTTTGAGATCCAGATTCACTTGCACCTTGGTATACGTACTAATCATTAAATCATGTAATCAAGACGTCTCTCAGACTTCACCATTATAAAATAAAATTCCTTAGATCTGAATTTTTCTTCGATTTTCCATTATAATCAAAGTCCTTTTGTTTTTCAGAGTATGCGTATTATCAACAAAGTCATTCATATCTTCTTCTGAAACTGAAATCCTCCTTGAAATCTAAATGGCCTCTCAATCACAAAAGTTTTGGGTTCATTTGAAAGTCCTCAACCCGCTCAAAAGAAAGGTACAAACTCATCTAAGGTTGTGGTCGTACTTCTTGGTGTGGAGGATATTCGATCCTCCCTTACCGTCAACGTTGCCATTGAGGAGATTTTCCGGACTTAGGATATTGACCTGAAAATAATCAGTACTCGCCTCCCGTCATCTGATGTGAGGGCCAATAAACCCCATGAGGGTTTAATGACCGTTTACAAAGAAACAATTGGTGGAGGTCTCCGATTGCCTTTGAATCCTGCCTTCATACATGTCCAGAGGTTTGTCCGGTCCAAAGATTTTTTAAGTATCTATTCTTTTATGATTCAAGTTGTTTATATTTTGTTCTAACAATAGACGTGTTCATAATGTTATGTTGTTTAGATTCTGTTTGTATTGATGTTTATTCCACATTTGAATTTACAATTGAAACTATCAACTCATACAAGGTTATCTTTGTACACTATATAATTATTTTATAGTTAAACACATACTTAACAATGTATAACGTCTTCTCAAACAAAAAAAACAATGTATAATGTTAAATTATGTTGTCTTCATATATATATATATATATATATATATATATATATATATATATATATATATATATATATATGATTGTCTTTATTATGGCAAGGAATTCCAGCGAGTCTATTAGCGTTCCCTACCTTACAGAAACATTATTACTACACACGATCAACATTTTAAATCCCGACTACGTTGATCCAAGAGATTGAAAAATGTATTCGTGGCTTCTTCTGGGGAGACACTGAGACCAAACGGAAAATGCATTGCGGAACTGTGGCACTTATTGCCTGCCCAAAAATCTTGGGGGCCTAGGATTCCGCAATCCGGAATGTTTTAATTTAGCCTTACTGGCTAAGCAGTCGTGGCGTTTTCTTACTTGTCCCGCCGCCCTTGCGAGTCGACTACTTAATGCAAAGTACCACCCGGGTACAACTATTATGGCAGCAGGGTTGGGGAGCATACCATCTTTTCTGTGGAGGAGTTTGCTAGAAGGTAGAGATATGTTAATACAGGGGCTACGATGGAGAATAGGAGATGGGAGTTCAGTTTTCGTCTTTCATGATGCTTTCGGTTAGCACATTCACCTCACTCCTTACCTACGGATAGTAAAGTGCAGGACTTGCTTTTGCCAGGCACTAGACAGTGGAATTTGTCTCTCCTCATGCAAGAATTTCAGGCTTGGGAGGTAGACGCCATCCTCCAGACTCCTATTGCAGACAATTCGCACCCGGATAAATTGATTTGGCATTATGACCGCTGGGGCAGATATACAGTGAAGTCAGGATATTTCCTCGCATTGAGCTTGTATGGTGGGTTGCCTAATTCGGCACATGCATCATCGTCTTCAGGACCAGACAGGGTGTGGCGGGATGTTTGGAAAGTCAATGTGCCGCCGCGAGTTCATCATTTCTTATGGCGATGCCTGCAGGACTGTTTGCCGATTGGGGAGCAGCTTGCTAAGCGCAATATGGGCTCGGGATTTTGTTTGGCATGTGGCAAGGCGATGGAGTCTGTACGACATATACTTTTTGATTGCGACTACGCTAGGGAGATCTGGGCAGCCTCGCCTTTTGGTAGTCAACGGATGCAGCATAGGACGAATTTTAAGGAGTTTTTTGGTGCGATGTTAGTGCGTTACACTCCTGATGAGGTTTCTACCTTTTGTCTCCTTCTATGGAACCTCTGGAAAGCCCGATGCAGTGCAGTTTTTGATGATGTGCCTATTTATGTATCTCGGGTGGTCTCTGCATCCCTAGCCGGGGCAATGAAGTTTCGTCAGGCCGTGTGCTCTTCTCACACGGGATCTGAGGGGTCTGTTCATCCGGTCATATGGAGTGCACCTCCTGTGGGTAGTTGGAAATGTAATTCTGATGCTTCTGTCGCGGACTCGGGTTCTGGTGTGGGTCTGGTCTTCAGAGATGCGCTCGGCTCGATTGTTGCTGCCTTTTTCGTTTCACCTCGACCTTGGTATAAGTCCTGAGATTCTGGAGATGCATGCGATGGAAGAGGCTATTCGATTGAGACATTCTACGGTCACCTTCGAGACTGATTGTCTGTCATGTGTTCAAGCATTGTTGCGACCGTCGAATGATTTGTCTGTCTTCAGTTGCTTAGCGCATGACTGTCTTGCGCTTTTGTCATCCTTTGTTTCTGCATCCTTTACATTTGTCAAGCGCACTAGCAATTTTCCGACGCATTTATTGGCTAGACACGGGTTAGCTCATATTGGTCGTGTTGTTTGGGGAATAGCCCCGCCTCATGATGTAATTTTCGCCGCTATTGCGGACTTGGCTTAATAAAAAATTTATTTTCTTCAAAAAAAAAATAAAAAATAAAAGCCGACTATTTAATTAAAAATCAACTTTCCGCGTATCGATTGTGATCGACATTTTAGAACTTAATTCTACACATACAATCGACTTTTTGAAAGTTAATTAGTATAATGCTGCGTTTATATGGTGCTACGGTAAGTTGAGTGTAATAAACAATAACTCTCTTGTATATATAAAAAGTTGATCCATAAACCAATGATGATGTAAATAAAAAGTTATGACTGAGTGATTAAATTTACAAAGATTGTATATACACCTCTTATTGTAAGAGAAATCGACTCTTTATGGAATCGACCTCTCACACCACATTTTAAAGGCAATACAGTCACTACAACATTCTTAGTCTTCTTCTTTTTTCATTACCGAGCTATGCCCTTAGGCACCAAAGTGATCTTATTTATACAATCGAGAGTTGTGTGTCGATCAACCATAACTAAAAGCGCTGGATATAAACTTAGTGGATATTACGACTAGAAGAACTAATTATAAACCCGAAACCTATAAAGCTTAACAATTTTTTCTTCGACCTTGAAAGTGCTTCAAAATTTATCGAGCATACTCAAAACTTAATCGAGCTGATCTCGAGCAAAACTTTCCTTGCTCGAACGAACTCGAGCCGAGGTCAATCATCATTGTTTTAAACGTTTGCTCGTCTCGATAAGTAAATATTTTATTCAACTTAGATCATTACACCCATAACTGAAGCACCGAACATAAATCCACCAGATATTACAACCATTAGAATTAATTCAATTCATAATTCATGTCCCAATTCGTAATCCATGTTTCTCAAACTTGGTGTAATCGTAAAGAAACAACTACATTGTAACGTCTCGACTCGAAAACCCGTGCACCGGTGAATCAAACCACCAATAACTAAGAAGTAATTAATTAACAAGGATAATGACAATTACAATAGGAAGTAGGAGGAAAAGGGATGAATCTACAAAGTACAGAGACACCATCAAAACCATGTCTAATTCTACATTCATCCAAACACTGCTTAGTTTTTGGCTTCTCTCCATCACACTCTACTGCTAACCATGGTAATCCCTCATCACAGTATTTTGCTTCCATTTTACCTGTATATATATCAATAAATATTACTAATTAATCATATATAATCGAATAAAAGATTTGATTTAAATCCATAAACAAAGTAGAATATTAAAAGAAGAAAAATAACCTGATACAAGAATGAGGAGGACAAGAATGGAGTAAAACTGGGACTTCAACATCTTCAAGTTTCAAGTTTGTATTTGCTGTAAAAATATTTCTCAAAAAACTCAGAGGACACAAATAAGTTTTTTGAAACCGAAATTAAATTTATGATTCTTTAATTTGTTTGTTTTTATTGAATTGTGTATAAATAAGTCAATAAAATTCTGTAAGCAAAACAATTTACATTGTTAGGAAAAGGTAAGAAACATGCTTTCAAAAAAAAAAAGGAAAAGGTAAGAAATAAATATCATTTTGGTAACTGCAAGATTTTCTGCCTTCAAATTTACTGTATATTTCATTGTTCATATATAATTATTAAAATGTTACACGGGCTTGATTTAATACCAAAGTAGGATACAACAACAAACAAAGAAAAATAATGAGAAGAAAAAAATAAATATACTGTATGAAACAGATGCTTCAAAAAAAAAAAAAAAAAAAAAACGTGGTCGGCAGGATTCGAACCTGCGCGGGCAAAGCCCACATGATTTCTAGTCATGCCCGATAACCACTCCGGCACGACCACCTTGTTGTTTCTTAATGCATTTTATTTTTATATGAGAGAACCCTGTTCGATCTATTCGGGCATCTCGACTTGAAATTTGTTTCAACTCTGGATGGATTGAAAACAGATTTCAGACATCTGTAAAGTTGAAATTTACACAAAGTGTTGTGCCTAAATACATCGAATGTGGTGTCATGCATTAACAAAGCCAATCAGAAAATGAACACTTTATCTTACAAACGTAAATATTGGATCTGTTATTGTATATGACAAATTCGAATAAACAATCGTGGTACATAAGAATGTTCACATAACATTCATCCATTTGTAAAACTATTATACAAAGTTATGATGCTGTTTATGAGGGTAAAAAAAAGGTGGCACTTAAGAAAGAAATACACCAAGTCTGGATTTTTTTTTTTTTTTTTGGTTGCAATTTATGCTCACAGCCACACAAATTAACAAGAGCCTAAATAAAGTCCATTTCTAAAGCAGAAAAACAAGCTTGTTCAACCACCTCACCATTCAATAATTTCTTGGTATCATTTTTCATCAATTGAATAAAAAAACTATAAATATGGCATGCATTAAAATACTTCATATTCATTCACTTTCGATTTTCCAAATAGAAACCAATTATTTTCGATTCAATCTTTTTCTTTATTACGAAAAATGTCAAGCACTCAGTTCAATGCTGGCCAAACTCAGGTGAAAATCACAAAGACTTATTTTTTAAATTGAATCGATATAGTTTTATTCCTAAGAAATGTAAAAACACCATTAGTGTCTGGTTTTTCTACCACTGCAACATGGAGTGGTAGGGGAGCACGCTCTCGTACTGAATTTTCGGATTTTCTTTTGGTATTATTACTATCATTCATGCCTTGGATGACCTCTTTGATTTTCTTCCATGCCCCCCTTTGGATCCAGTTTCTGGGTCCGTCGCTGCATTTAATTAATTAATAAATTATTTTTAAAAAAAATGACAATTTAATTAATAGGCAAAGACTGAGAGCTATATGAGCTCAGCACAAGAGAAAGCTTCAAATGCAGCTGGACAAGCCAAAGAACATGCTTCCAATGCAGCTGGTCAAGCTCAAGAGAAAGCTTCTAATGCAGCTGATCAGAGTTCTGGATTTCTTCAACAGGTTTTTTTTTTTTCCCTGTCTTTTTTTGAAACCACAGTGACAATCGAATTTTTCACGGTCGATCGATTCTAGACCCGAGAATCGATTTTCTGTCTGTCAATTGTATTCGGTGTCATGCGGTGATGCATGCCACTAAATACACCATTCTTGTCAATGACACCCACAGTTTACCCTGCGGCATGCACCACAACCGGCAACCGATTCTTTCCACCTTACAGATCCATCTTTCGAAGGTCGATCCTGAAATCGACCGTCCCAAAGTCGATTCTATCTTCGAAAATTAAGTCGATTCCAGATGTGGTAAAGAAAATTCAGATATACTGTGCGTTGGATAACTGCCTACTTTTTTATTGCATGTGAGCAGACAGGTGAGCAGATGAAGAACATGGCACAGGGTGCAGTTGATGGGGTGAAGAACACACTTGGCATTGGTGAAGGCAATAACAAGTGAAGAAATTACATTATAATTTCAACATTTTGGTTTCCTTTTTTCCCCCACTTCTTTCATGTTTTATTGATTAGTATTTTTTTTTTCCTTTCCAATTAGAGTATGTGAAATTGGGATTTTTGACAATGATGTAATAAGATTTTTATCAAACTCTTGCTTAACAATTATTGTTATAACGACTGATATTACATATTTCTTCATTATTAATCATAAATATATATTAACTAGTAAGTACTAAAGATATAATTTGTTTACAACTTTAAAAAGCACATAAAAATGGCACCTAAAGAAAAATAATAACAACTTTCTTCTTTTATAATAATAATCGCAATCGCAATCATTTATCAAGATACTACAAAATAAACTATCTTCTTGATTCGAAAGCACTTTGTGCTGTCACTGGATAAATCACTGAAGGGTAAGTCGTCTCTGTAAAATCCGTGCTTGGCTCAAACTGTCCAGATTCTCTTTGGCTCTTTGCTGATATCGGTCCTAGTGAATTTTTCTCCAATCCCTTAGATATTTCTTGGGCTCGCTTAAGAAAGTCGACTTTTAGAAATTCGAATTCAACTTTACAGAGGTCAGAATGTCCATTTTTTATCCCTGCAAAATCGAATCGACCCCGAAGTGTGATGATCACCGCAAGCTTCGTGTGTGTTTGGTGACTCTAATGGCTTCTTGTTGCCTCCTGTTAAAACACATGATTCTTAAGCTTTGACGCAGTATATCAAGCTCTCTTTCATGCTTGTATTCTTGTTTTTTAATGGCTGTTAATTGCTCTTTCAGAATTTTTATGGTTTCTTCTTTTGTTTTCACTTCTTTCTGTAATTTCTCCACCATTGTCTCTTCCTCCTCTGCTTTCCACAACATTCCTCCTGAAAAAACACATTCAAAAAATATCACTTCATTTTAAGTACTCTGTGCAGTCTGCAGTAGAATTTCTCAAAAATAAATACAGATACTCTGTTTTTTTTTTTTTTTATTTTACAACCTTAATTGTAGAAAGAAGAACAAGAAAACACACACACACACACAAAAAAAAAAAAAAAAACACCCAACATACCTTGATAAGTCCTTTGAATCAAATCATCTAACTCAATCTTGATAGCAAAATAAAGTTGCTTCCATTTTTCCACAGCTTCATCTCTCCTATTTTGCACTTCCTTATAATTAATCTCCATCATTTTCAACAATCCAATTTCTTTCTGATATTCAAACTTCTCATTATTATTATTATCAAACACCATTTTTTCTTCAATATTCTTCCCCTCATTAATATTATTATTCTCTTCAATACCTTCCATTTTCTTCTTCAATTTCTTGACTTCATCCTTCAACTTCTTCTTCTCCTTCTTCCATTCAACTTGTTTCAACGCGAAAACCATCAATTCACGCTCGTACGCTTGAGTCTCGGCGTCCCTTATGCACATTATCTCATGTATTTCTTCTTGTAGCATCTTCACCTTGTTCTTCAATCTCTCCATTGCTACACTCTCACTACTAACAATGCACTTTTCCTTAGCTTGCATCCCTCCCATTTTTTCAATCGCGATCAAAACAAAAAACAAAGACGAGAATCTATCTGTCTATCTGTTTGTATATATATAACATAGTTAGTAGCCTTAAGGTTTGGGAGCGTTTGTAGAACATAAATTTTCATGCACTATATGGATCTTGAATTTGAATTCAAAGAGAGATTAGAACATTAATGTCATAGTGAAAGAATCTCGTGAAAATGGCTGGTTTATTATTGTGATGAAAGGACAAAAAAAAATATTTAAAAAAATAGGGGAAGGATATATTGAGAATTTGATGGATATATTGAAGGGACACCAGTGCATTGTTTTTTTTGTGTGGGCTAGGTGTGGCAGGTAGTATGTAAGTTCCTATCAACAGTGGAGGAGTCAATTTTAGTTGATGGCTATGGCCAATGATAATTTTTATGTTTGGTTAGTGTTAGAATAATTTATTGTATCTTATGCGAGTAATGCGTGTTCAGAAAGAACGAGTGACGTAACGTGGTTTTACATCATTGATTACCAACCAAAAAGGTCTCGTTACCCTGTACAGCTTTTTGGATGATGTAAATTGAGAGATATGTCTCAGTGATCTAGTGTGTAAGTGGCTGCATGTGTAACTTTTTTTTTTGGTTGCTGAGATAAGTCGATCAAAGGCAAAGGTTGTCGTAATAGCAACCTTGCTCTTTCACCACTGATCTATAACCTAAGGACGAGAGATTTTACGATTGTAGGAAGGTTGTTTCAAATGACACACATAGGCTCCGTTTGTTTTGGGTTGAAATTTTTTTTTGGGTTGTTTTAGATAAAATGATTAGAAAGTTAAGATATTTTTTTGAAATTTGTGTAGATTATGAAATGATTTGTGAAATAAAGTAGTATAATAAATAAATAATGGTAAAAAAAGTTATAAAGTTGATAAATTGAAATGATGAGATATAATTTAATATTTTTTTATTTGTAGTTGAAGAAATGATTGGTAAGAGAATTGTAAAATATGATTGGTGAAGTGATATAAAAAAACTTCAAAAAAAACTCTAACGAAAACAAACAGAGCCATAGAGTCTCTCATTTTTACTCCCTTTCATATAATACACTTTTATCGTGTATGAGATGTTAGAAATGAGTGAATGTAATATATGTTATTATCCCCAGGACATGACCTGGTGATAAAGGGCTTGTGTGTTTTAAAAGATCAGCTGGAATTTAAGCTGGAGCGTGGAGGTCGAACATCCGTAACTTATTTAGTATAATAGCAAACACATTATTAGATATTTTTTCATAGATAAATATTTTGATTATCTTTTTCATAAATAAATGTTTTGATTATCGTTTGCATACGAGTTGCCGTACGAATTAATGTTATCGCAACGAAACGGGGTTCATGCATCAGTTCATGAAGGAATATGCATTTTCAGATTTTCAGATACATGCATTTTCGAACTGATATGTACTTACCCTTTCATGTAATGGTTGCATGCTTTCATCCGGTGAAGAGTAACAACCTTACCCTTTCGTGCATAGAGTATCTCCATTCGTTTATGGGGTACTTGCAGCCTATAAGAGGCACAATCATGCAGACGAAAATTAATAAGTTTGACAGCATCATTAGAAAAACTTTGAGTGTCCTCGGGTTTGATTCAAACAAGTCACTGTTTGAATCAAATAACTCCATTGTATCCTGAGAGAGATTTTCGTTTGATCCCTTAGTGACAAATCATGTGGGACGAAACATCTCTTAAAAGACAACGTTATTAACGTGCTTTGGAGTTTCTACTTCTATGTCAAATCCTAAATACTACATTTATTTCCAACACACATGACACTGAATCACTACGTTACCTAATTAATATCTCCATTCATCTACGGGGAATGATGATCCTTGTAGTTAGGCGTTAACCATTTTTTTAATTTATCTCACTTGGTATTCCGCTTTTAATTATTGATTAACAAGTCTTGCTGCATAAATTCATTAACTTTTTCTCTGTTTCTCCTTCCTTTAATTTGACTGGTGGAAAGTTCTGATAAAATCTCAGAAAAAATTTGTATAATAAATCGATGTAACTATCAGAAAGCTAAAAAGTAAAAAATAAAATATTAAAATGAGATAAATAATTTCATCAGCAAATATCAGGATCTGGCTCCATCGATACAAAACAAATTTGATAGCAGGCCAGGAATTTCAAACTAATAAAATAAAAGGAAAATGTCATATTCATAAGAGATTTTGTGAATTTAAAAATAAAAGTGAAATAAAAATAAAAATTTGTACAATATATTTTTATATACCTTACCATGCTTACAGCATAAATTACAAATTATTTAGTCAAATTATCACAAATTTTATTTATGTTGGTAAAGAACATAAAGATGCTCAATTATTTCAGGTAAGAAGAACACATGCAACTGGTCTAAGATAGTAGAAAATAGTCGTAGGTTCTTAAAGTAATTTTTCTTTTGTTGAAACTCAACAAAAACAAGAATTTTCTCCAATTCATATTGGCCTAGGAGAACAAATAGGTATAGCATATATGCCCAAGATTTACGCCAAATGTGTAAAGAGTCTTCCACCGACTTTTAGGTGTTACTTGCAATGTGATTTTAATCTACTTTAATCCCAAACTAAATACGATTCGAGATCATATGTTTATGTAACGCATTCGAACCTCGGGTCATAGAGCTTAGCGAGCTCTAAAAAATCTGATATCGCTTAGTCTAAAATGACTAATTAACAAGATATATTTATATATCACACTTATAAAAAGTGATTATGCGCTTCTCTTGTATCCAATGTGGATATCACATCCAATGCGTCCTCGTCAGGATTTGTCCTAGACGCTTTTCTACTAGAGGAATCTCTTATAGTAATACGCTTCTTTTACATCCAGTGTGGGATATCACATCCAATGTGTCTTCGCCAGGATTTGTCCTAGACTCCTCCATACCAGAGGAATTTAGATGTGGCCTACCGTCTATCACGATTCGTCTCAGACTCGTCTACTAGATGAATTTAGGTAGTCTCAAAATCATTCCTACCAAATGAATCTAGAAGTGGCCTACACCGTATTTCACAGAGTGGTACTTAGTCCCGTCTAGTAGTCGGTTTTGATATCAATTTAACGCCCCAAACCCCGGGTTTTGTAGCACTAATTGAGCTATAAAAGATCCGGTTAATTGCTTAGACAGTCATCATCTTTTGGTTTAAAAGAGTTAACACGAACTGACAAGATATTTATGTCTCACACATATCATAATGTAACACACTTTTTACACATCAAATACGGATACACATTTTAAATTAAAACAATGTTTTTTTTACATGAATTAGAATGTCATGCAACATCGTTATTTTACTTGTTTAATGATCGATTTACATCATGCACGATCTATATAGACGTGACATTGGATGCCTTTAGATTGGGTCTTCAACCCTTTTTTTAATCATTAATATACTTCATTGGTGACATTCATTAACTATAATCATCAAAATAGCTAGACAAAACTCAAAAGGAATATTTCTAAGTTATGAACTATGTACCAAAAGATGTTACCATTTCTTATAGGGTCCTACAAATATGTAGTACATTTTAAAATCATTTAAGTAGCATGTTGGCTAAAAGAAGAAAATAAAATTATCATTATATTTGCATGCAGAAAAGGCCATCATCTTTCAAGATATGGGCTAAAAACCAAAAGATGTAGTAAAATGAAAATGGGAAAATTCTTACAGAGACTCCCTTCGTATGGAGTTGTTTACGTGGTATCATCTGAACCATACAATTTTATCTGTATGGTTCAGATAATGCGAAACTGTGTGGTTCAGATGATGTCACGTAGGCAACTCCCCACGTAGGGAGTCCCTACCATAGAATTACCTATAAAAATGTTGAGGTCCTACAATTTTGAGCTATGTTCGGAAATGAAATGATGATTTTTTTGTCATGATTGGTGAGACTGAGCACTCATTGACCCATGTAGGTTAGGTTTGGTAGGTAACTTTAATTTATAGGTGCTGAATATTCAGCATACAAACAAAAAGATTTGCATATACATATATATATATATATATATATATATATATATATATATATATATATTTTTTTTTTTTTTTTTTTTGAACATGAGAATTTCTCATTAATCCAAGATGCTAAAATATTACGGACAGTTTTCAAAGTTCTAAATAAATCAACGTAAGGTATCAAATCTACCTCTGTAAAAAAGAAAGAAAAAAAAAAAACCTCACCACAACCAAACCATGCCACATCAAACAGTCTTCAATTCCATAGTCTTTCATTCTTATTCTTACAATTAATCGAAATCTATTTGCCAAGAACTCATGATTCCGTAATCATCGGATTTGCCTTCCAATCTTTCCAAGCTAAATTTTTGAGGCAATTAGCATTTGATAGCCAAGAAAAGGACAACCTCTGAATCTCTCTGAAAATCAATTCTGGATTAATGACGATGGAATTAAAAACAACTTTGTTTCTTTGGTTCCAAATAACCCAGGCAGTGATTCCAAATAAAGCTGACCACAAACGGGAGAATAGAGAAGATGCCGAGGTTCCGGCAATTAGGAGACATAAATCATTGAAGGAGTATGCATTTAGCTCAACTATCTTACACCAACTTAAAACATGCGTCCAAATCAAATAAGATATATCGCAAGCAAATAATAGGTGATTAACTGTTTCTTTAAACTTGTAACACAACGGGCAAAGAGAATCAATGATAGAAATACCGCGACAAATGAGATTTGGCTTTGTTGGTATTCTTTTGAGACTTGCCTTCCACATGAACAAATTCACTTTCGAAGGTAAAAGTTTGTTCCACTTTGCAACTTGCTCCCTATCCGAAAAGGCATTTTAAAAAAAATCCAACTCAAGCTTTTTCCTCAAACTGGCCACCGAGAATATGCCATTTGAACTTAGGCTCCATCTTAACTTATCATTTACACCTGCATAACCACAAATTGAGTTAATTAAATTCTCCAAACTCCCTACCTCCTCCTCTTCAAAGCCCCTCAATCTCCTACTCCATGACCAACTAAAAGAGTGTCTATTTTCTATCCAACTCACCACCCTTGCATATATATATATATATATATATATATATATATATATATATATATATATATATATATATATAAGATTGTTACTATTATAATAGTTGTGACACAAAACACAGTTTTGTTTTCTAGATTATGATATGAGATTTATTGATTATGATTTAAGTCCACTGTCGGTGTTAGATTTCGTCTATGAATAAATTCGGACCGATTATCTTTGTGATAGTGACCTTGAATCCTATGAACCCTAAATCGTGCTTAATGGGAATGTGTTTTGGGTGTGTTTTAGAATGAGCTCGTGAGTTATTTCTCTCGAGTTGCCTACGTATACGTATCCAATAGCTTAATTGGAATCAAGTCCTTCGTAGTTCCTTAGGGTTGTTTATATAGGGATGTCTCATCCCTTTTCCTTGTCCTGCAAGGAATCGCATTTATTATTATTGATATTTCGTTAAGGATATACACGCATAAATCCCTATGATTTAATGATAATTATGGACATATTTAAGTGTCAAGATCACAATCTTTATGACTTAGGATTCTTTCCTTACTTATCCTAGTTACCCATCTCGTGGAATAATAGCCAGGGTTGCACTAGGTGTCCTGCACCGAGCTCCGCAGGCCACTATGGCCGAATAGGCCAGCTCCTCTTCGCCAAACATAAGCCGGCCTGCGGTGGCTGGAGGAAGAGCTTTGACCGATCTCCCACCTGGGTTATGGACCTGCCCTGGGATATGTGTTTAGGGCTCCTGGCCCTTAACGATTATCTTTAAAGGCCAGTCATTTATTATATGTCTTAATTAGATGACACGTGGCGTAGTTCGGGTCGGCTATCATCATAAGCCCCCCAGATCTGATCTTGCTTTTTAGCTGGTCATATCTGCACTTTTTGGCGGATCGACTGGACTTATCCGCTCCCGCGTTTTGAATCCCCTCGCTGCCAGCTGGCAGCCTATTAAATAGACCATGATTGTTTTTACTGTAAACGAGGCGTATTTCCCTCTTTCCCACAATTGACGTCGTTTATGCGTCTCGGGGGTTATAACCTGTCTTTTCGTATCAGGCTTTCCCACTTCTCCACCCCTGCTATTAAATCAAAGATTTCAACTCCTCCAGAGCTTTTGCACTTTCTCAAGTAAGCATTTCTTGCCTTCTCTAATTTCTAAGTTTACATTTCTCTTCTTCTTCTCTGCTTCTTCCTTTCTTATTTCGCCCAGTTAATGAGAGAGAGAACCGCATCTAGTAGTTCACTTGAAAAGGAATTCGAGTCCCAAACTGAGGAAGTAGCTTCTCAATTTAGGGCCCTAACTGAAACCCTTATATCTATTCTGGCTTCTGATCGTAGCAAAAACGAGCAGTTAGCTGTAGATGCACAACCTGTTAACCCATCTAGGCCCCGTTCCTTGATAAGTAGAGATTTCGCAATCCGGCTCGATCAAATACAATTTATAAAACTCGAAACCTTAGGCAAAACTCACTTTCTAAACGGCAGTGAACCGGGTCGATCATAGGTAGTGCGTTCAGAGTCCGAGGTCGATGCCACGAGGAGATTGAGTCGAATATAAAATTTGTGTTAAAATCAGAGGACAAAGAGTATATGAACAAGACAAAAGATCGAAGCTTTTATTATTTCACGACATACACAAGGATCTGAATCAAGACTTTTATCCAGAGTAAATTTCATCAAACTAATGATCTACACAATCAAAACCATATTGATAGAAAACAAATCGAAATCAGGAATACTCACAATCATGAAGATCAAAATATTGCAGATCAAAAGTTTTGAATCCCAAATCAGCAAAAGATATCAACCTTTAATTCATACAATGATCCCAGGCACGAACTCCACCAAGCTATCGATCAAATATCGTATTCTACTCTATATATAAAAATCTAAACTAGAAATTGAAATACGGGGCCTAGTCCAGAGCTCTAATTCGGCTATTTAGATGTCAACCTGTCATAACAACCGCCGAAGTGGCTGGGTTGAGCACCTAAGCCGGCCTCGAGCTCAGTCTAGGCTAATAAAATTCAGAATCTTGTTCTCTTAGGTTTAGCTGCTCTTAAATAGGCAAAAATCGCGACCTTGACCTAGTTGGGCCGTCGACCAACTTGGCCCATTTAACTTGTCTTCAGTAAATTGGAGATAATGTTTTGTGTAGAGCTCCGATTTGAACGATTCAAGATGCGTTGGAAAGCTCGTTCAATTCCCTACAACTTTCATGAAGACAAATTGATAAGAAAATGCCTCCAAGATAGGTCAAAATAAAGATTAACGAACAGGCATGGTAAAATACTGATGTCGGCCACAGACGCCCGTTTGAGTCCTTCCAAACGCTCGTTCGCCTGGAGAATATGATGATATTAGGGTTTCATGTTCAATGAACGTGCGTTTGCCCTACCTTGAACGCCCGTTTGTGTTATATGAGGTTCTTGAATCGGGTTGAACCTGCCCAAACATGCGTTTGATGGTCATTCGGACGCTCGGCAGTCCAAAACTCTAACTTTATGAATCATGTATCGACTCTGTGGACGCCCGTTTGAACGGTCCAAACGCCAGTTTGTGGTGGGCTTGCTGCAAACGCCAGTTTGGGGTAGGGCAAACGCAGGTTTGCCTTGATTTCACTCCAAACTTGACTTTTCTTCACTTTCATTCAACTTTCATGCCACGAACACGTCTCTTAGTCCAAAACATCGCCTTCTGGGTCCTCGAGTCACCTAAGTCTTGCAATAACATAGACGAACAAACACAACGCGTAATTCCGTAAGACGGAGTGAAATATCATCAAAAAGGCGGAGTTCCCTATCGTTGTGACAGTTTTACCCCCCGTACACATAACTCACGATATTACTCTTGAAAAGGCCTAAATCTACCCAAAACATGCCAATAAAGTGATAAACGGGGGCTAGATCCCATACAAAAGTGCAGTGAAGTTGACTCCCATCATTCTTCTTTCGGATTTACCTCTTTGAATCAAAGCATTAGGGAACACATGACTGCTAGGTCAGCCGTAGGTTGTGTTGGGGTTAAATCCAAACTTACACAGGATGATATACTGTAGATCTGTAACCAGTATAACATCGATATGGACCAATATTCTCCCTAGCTGCTTGGGGGTGTAAACTTGTATGCTCACCAGCCCCCTGAGGGGTATTCCACCGTGTATAAGGAGCAGTTCGCCTGTGGGCTTAGGGTCCCATTCTGTCCGTCCTTCTTGGCCGTTCTGAGACATTATCATCTGGGATCTGCCCAGATCGCCCCAACGGGTTTAGGACGATTATCGGCTTCGCGATCTTCTGCCGATGTATATATACCGAGTTCTCCATAGAGTTATTTAGGACCTTCTACTAACAAAAGAAGGTGAGGAATCATAGCGGGTGTATTATTTTTCCACGCCGAACAGACCCTCGAAGGGGTATTCCCATACTTTCTAAGGGAAAAACTTCCATTCATGAGTGGAAGAATCATTTCTTCTTCATTCGACATCAAGGATATCCCGAACTGAATCTTTGGAATTACCACCAACTTATGGCTGACATCTGCCCCACTGGGTTAATGAGCGATTGCTGAACGATATTGCCGGATCAGGCGTCCATCTGGACTTCGAAGAGTGGCCCCTCGAACTAATCGAGGCAGCTCGTCTGGACAACTCTGGGCTGAGCCTTATCTACGGTTTATTCAAGATACGACAACTGTAGGAATTCATTCTTGCTTTCATTTCCTTAAGTCTTTTCTGTGTACTATTTACTGCTTTTGAGATTTTCTCTGTTCGTATATAACGTTGTTCTTCTTTATCTTTTCAGTGGCCGACTTTGCAGCTATCTTCGATGAAG
This sequence comes from Gentiana straminea, assembly GCA_036785695.1. Taxonomy (NCBI): domain Eukaryota; kingdom Viridiplantae; phylum Streptophyta; class Magnoliopsida; order Gentianales; family Gentianaceae; genus Gentiana; species Gentiana straminea. The sequence goes on from JAVUPR010000348.1 coordinate 1,849,051, forward strand.
CATTCGAGGAAAAGGCTATGCCTGAGCAAAATGAGCAGATTGTAAATCCGAATGCTTCTGGAGCCGCTGACGATCTGGAGGTTCCTCCTGTGAACCCCGAGCATAATCCTGAGGACCTTCATGCCGAGGAAGGTCTTCAGCAAGATGAATTGGCTGCTTCCACACAGCGTACAGATCAGTAGGATGATAGCCTGATCATCCTGGATGGTTCTGAGTCTGCCGCTGCGGGCATACAACTCAAAGTGCGCTCCCGACCAGGGCGGAAGAGGAGCAGATCTGGTCGAGATGACCAGGATATCTCTGAGGGGGTTCCACTTCCCAATCTGATTTTCTGTCAGAACTGCCAGACAAGGATCTCGCCGCTATGGTATATTTTTCCTTGCCTTTATGTTTGTTGCTTCTTTTTGCTGTTATGGTTTCCTTTACTGACCCTTGTTATCTTCTATCAGGTCGTTAAGGCGGGGAAGGAAGTTTTGAACAGACTTGATAGCTTCTCTTCTCAGAAGAGTTCTTTGAAAAAACGGATCACTGACATCTCAGCTAGCCATAAAAAACACCGGGACGAGTCTCTGTCCAATGATTCGCAGATCGCTGATCTGGAGAAGATTGTGCAGGGCCAGCAGGGCTGAGTTGCAAGAGCTAAGGACTGCCGGTGCTGAGCGGGAGAAGGCCTTGGCCAAGCTCCGAGCTGAGAATGAAAGGCTCAAAAGTGCGATACCTGCGTAGATCGCCCAGGCTATCCATGAGTACAAGAGCTCTGCTCACCTTACTGGGGCCTTAAAAGTTCTACTTGGCCCAATTTTAAACCATGGATACACCCTGGGTGTGGATGAGGCTAAGGAGCAATGCCCTCAGCTGGTCGTTGAGAATCTTCCCCATGGGGGACTTCTCAAACCTGGCGGTAACAAAGTCTATGAAGCTAGACTCAGAGAGTTCCAGGCTGGTGAAGATCTGGCAGTTAAATATGCCCGCAGATCCACTGCTCGTCAAGCCAGTGCCTCTCTAGCTCAGCCTTCTGGTGCCCCCTCTGATCAGCCTTCTCAACAGGACCCTGCTGCTGATTCTTAGGCTTTATGATTTTATTTTGAAAAATTTGTAAAGACTTCAAACTTTTCTATTGCCATTTGTTCTGATAATTTGTGTCTTCTAGGCATTTGTTTTGTAATTTATTTCCTTGGCTTTTAGCCCTTTGTTTTTTGTTCCCTTTTTGGATTTTGTCTTAGCCTTTGCTTTTATTCAAGCATGACATAGGGTTTTTTACCCCCCTAAAGTACATCATGTACAAGCTTGGCTTTTTGGATGATGTACTTTAGTGTAAGCTTTGATCGTCTGTCCTGCAGACTTAGAAATTTTAATTAATTCAACTTTCTGAGTTTATAATGTGTTTTAGTTCTGATCGCCTATCCTGCAGACTTAGTAAGTTTTTTAAATTTCTAAGTTTATTAGTTCTGGTAACTGCTTTGCAGTTAATTATGAATTGTACCCAATTCTGAGTCTGCCTTGCAGCTCAATTCGTATGGTCTGTCCTGCAGACTTGTTGATTTTGCATTAGCAAACTTTTTCTGAGTTCGTCCTGTGGCTCAGTTCGAATGGTCTGTCCTACAGACTTGTTAAGTTTGTCCTTTGCAAGCTTTTTTTGAGTCCGACCTACGGTTCAGTTCATATGGTCTGTCCTGCAGACTTGTTGAGTTTGTCCTTTGCAAACCTTTTATGATCGATCATGAGTAATGCACATGCGCAAAATAAAAATTTATTATAATAACTAATGTTTAATTACATCTTATTGGGGCATAAAATTTAAAAGCATAAATAATGCAAAAATAAAATCTGGAACCTGTCCTAGACATAAAATTTTCTGAGGTTGGAATCATTCCAGCTACGTGGTACGGTCTTGCCATTTGCATCAGCCAGTTGATATGCTCATTTTTCCATGCACCTTGACCACCTTATAGGGGCCTTCCCAGTTCGGGTCAAGTTTTCCTTGAGGTCCTTGTCTGTTGACCTCATTCTTTCTGAGCACTAGATCTCCCTCTTTGAAATACGAGTGCTTAACTCGGGAGTTGTAGTACCGAGATATTCGTTTTTTATACTTGGCCATTCTAATGAAGGCCACATCCCGAGCTTCTTCCAGGTCATCCTTTGAATGCCTGAGCTCATTTTCTTGCTATTCGTCAGAGTAGATCACTGCTCGTGAAGATAGTAGGCCGATCTTGGCCGGAATAACTGCTTCACATCCGTATGCTAAGCTATACGGAGTTTCTCCAGTAGCCGAGTTGGGTGTTGTTCTGTACGCCCACAAGATGTTGGGCAAATGCTCGGTCCAGTTTTCTCCTTCTTCTTCTAGACGTTTCTTTAGCCCATTTTTAATCTGTCTGTTGGCCTATTCAACCTATCCATTAGCTTGGGGATAGCCAACATAAGTGAAGTGATGAAGGATGTGTAGTTTGGCACACCATTCTTTGACATTTTTGTCTTCGAATTGAGTTTCGTTATCTAAAATTAAAGTCTTTGGGATCCCATATCTGCACACTATGTTCTTCCATAGGAACTTCTGTATTTGCTTCCCTGTTATGGTAGCCAGTGGTTCGGCATAAATCCATTTGGTGAAATAATCTACTGCTACTATAAAAAATTGGACATTGTCGGGGGCTCGTGGGAGCGGTCCCACTAGATCTACCCCCACTGATCGAAGGACCATGGTGTAACCACAGGGACCATGTCTTGAGATGGCTGATGTGACAGACTGTCGTGCACATGGCACGACTTACACTTTTCCATCAAGTCTTTGGCGTCTTGTTGCATTGTAGGCCAATAGTAGCCAAATAACCTGCATTTTCTTGCTAAGGTCCAAGCTCCGGAATGATTTCCACAAATTCCCAAGTGTATATCTCAGAGAATGTAATCTTCTTCTTCATTTGTTGCGCATCTAAGCCACGGCGCAATATACGACCTGCGATAGATGACGTTCTCGAACAGAGAATATCTGGTCGCTAAGAGTTTTATCTTTCTAGCCTGAGTCTTGTCTTGAGGCAAGATGTTATCTCTGAGATAGGACACAATGGGGTCCATCCAAGTACTGGTTTGGTTGATCGGCTGGACCAACGGTTGATCGTAGCTTCTTTCTTTAAGGAGTTCTACCAGCACCTTTCCGTCAAACACAAAGTTTGATGCTAACTTGGATAAGGCGTCTGCTCTTCTGTTCTCTGCTCGGGGTATCCAGTCGACCTGTACCTGTTTAAACTCTTCCAGCAAAGTTTGAGCTACTGTTAAGTATTTCTTCATGGGCTCCTCTTTAGCCTCATATTCTCCATTTATGTGGTTTACCACGAGTTGTGAGTCACTGTGGGCTTGCAGACTATCTGCTCCAAGCTTTCTTGCTAATTTGAGCCCTGTAATTAGGGCTTCATGCTCTGCTTCATTTGTTTGTGGCTTGTAATCCAAACCGTAAAGCATAAGGGAACTCTTCCCCTTTTGGATTGACGATCGAGCAGGAGACCTGCCCCTACCCCATCTTTGCTTGCCACACCATCCACATATAACTTCCATTTGCTTTCTTCCTGTTTAGGCTGGCCGTCCTCTAGGCGAACAGGGATGCCTTCCGCAAGGAAGTCTGCCAAGGCTTGTGCTTTGATGGCAGTTCTGGGACGAAAATCAACATCGTAATCTGCCAGTTCGACAACCCATTTTGCTAACCTTCCTGAGGTTTCTGGCTGACCTAAGATTTTCCACAGAGGCTGATCGGTGATTACCGTGATTGGATGTGCCTGGAAGTAAGGCCTTAACTTCCTAGAGGCGTGCACCAATGCTAATGCCAATTTCTCTACATTCTTATATCTGACCTCTGGTCCGTGAAGTGCTTTACTTACAAAGAAAGACTGGAATATGCTGTCCGTCTTGCTCTTTAACAAGTACTGCGCTCAGCACTTCTTCAACCACTGCCAATTAGACATATAGGGTTTCTCCTTTCTGAGGAGCAGGAAGCGTAGGCAGTTCGGCCAAGTATGACTTAAGTTTGTCGAAGGCCTTCTGGCTTTCCTCGTCCTACTGGAAAGGACTTGCTCTCCTCAAGATTTTGAAAAATGGTAAGGCACGTTGTGCCGATCTGGAAAGAAACATGTTCAAAGCTGCTATTCATCCCATTAGCCGTTGCCCCTCTTTAATATTTTTCGGCGGTGACATAGTCTTCAGCGCATCAATCTTATCTTGATTTGCTCTAATTCCGTCTTTGGATATTATGTACCCTAGGAATTTTCCTGATCTGACCCCGAATGTACATTTCTTGGGGTTGAGCTTCATCTGAGTTTTCCTCAAAACTTACTTCTTTGAAGTCCTGTAAGTACTGATCAAGAGACATGCTCTTGATTAGGAGGTCATCCATGTACAACTCCCAATCCGTTCGGCAAAAAATGTATTTACAGCATTTTTCAGGCCACGTACACCTCCATACACCTCTTGTGGTATGTTGCTCCGGAATTTTTCAGGCCAAATGGCATAGTGACGTAGCAATACGTCCCGAACTCTATTATGAAGAAAGTCTTTTCTTCATCTTGAGGATCCATTGCAATCTGATGATATCCTTTGTAAGCATCTAGAAATGCAAACACTTTATACCCCACGGTTGAGTCCACTAGACGGTTAATCTTGGGTAGAGCATAACAATCTTTTGGACATGCTTTGTTGAGATCAGTGAAGTCAACGCACATCCTCCAACTCCCATCTGGTTTCTTAACCAGGACTGGGTTCGCTAACCATTCTGGGTATATGACCTCTTTAATGATGCTGGCCTGCAACAATTTTGTCAATTTTTGCTTAATTGCTGAGATACGTTCAGAGGCAAAATGCATTTTCTTTTGACGAACAGGTCTCCTGCTCGGGTCTATGTTCAACCTGTGAACTGCCAGATCATGGGTTAACCCTGGCATGTCTTCTGCTTTCCATGCAAAATACATCCCTGAATTCCTTTAATAGATTTAGCAGGGATTCCTTATGCGAGTCTGGGATCCATGTCCCCACATTAACTGTTGAGTCCGCCTGCTCGTCCCATAGACGAACAGCCTATGTCTGGTCTTCAGATGACCAGTTCTCTTCTTCCTTGGGAAGTAGTTCTTCAATGCTCACCTGCTGAACCATTATCTTCCTATTTACCGTTGTTGTGTAACAGCTCTTGGCTGTTTACACATCGCCTTTGATTTCTACAGAACCTTCCCTCGTGGGGAATTTCAAACTAATATGGGCTGGTGAGATCACAGCTCGGAGATCGATAAGCGTTGGTCTGCCCATAATTACATTGTATGTTGAGGGTGCCTTCACTACTACATAATTCACTATCAAGGTCCCGTCCTTGGTTCCTTCTCCAAAAGTTGTAGGGAGTTTGATCATACGTATTGGATGAACTGGAGGTCCGGCAAAACCGAACAGAGGAGCTGATACAGGGGTAAGCTCGGCATCTTTTAACCCCATTGCTCTGAACACGTTGTAATATAGAACATTCACGGCACTGCCGGTGTCTACACATATTCGCCTAGTCAGATACTTGTTGATTATCGCCTTTATTACTAACCCTTCATTATTGATTACTAGGGGAGAGAGTCTCTTGGACCGTAAGTCACTTCTCCCATTAGTTTGTATTTTACTCGATTGAGCGGGAGCAGGAGACCTGCTACTGCCCGTTTCCTCAGTTCTTCTCGGGTTGTTCGGTCCCTGATGTAAGTCAACTAGATGATACTTTTTATGATGTTTTATCCCCATTTCTCATGCATTTATTGATGTTTTTGTATCAATTCAAGTCATTAATTTCTTAGTTTCATCCAAATGTGTAAGTAGTAATTATTATATAAAATATCATATTTTGATAGGTATTGTACCGGTTTAGTAACCGAACGTCGTGTCGGGTTTACGCTTGGTATTTTGGTAATTTATTGCAGGACTATAGGTTGACCAAGATCCTGAGTGACGACACGTGTTGAGCCTAAAACACATCTTTTGAGGGATAGAAGAGTGTGCCATAAGCTTACGAGTTCAAACGGATCAATTGTCCTTAGTGCTTCTACCGTAGCCTATCTTCAACGGATATTTGACCCAACTTAAAGGCATTTTATGGGGAAGACTTCTTCATGAGAGTTTTAGATCTTCAAATTATCTTTTCAACGCACTTTGAATCATATCAATCGGAGGTCTATAACTCAATTTATGGCCATTTTACCGAACTGCTGTGAAGAACCGGCCTATTAAGGTGCGCCAAGCGTCGCAAAAGAAGCTGTCAGAGACCTTTAGCGGCGCACGCCGGACCTTTAGCGGCGCACGCCGGAATATATCAAGATTTTGCTAGATTTGGCGAATATTTGGAGAATATTGATCATTTAATGCATGTACTACAGCCTGACACCCCTCCACATGCTAAAAATCCGGCGTAGACCGGAATAATACCGGTCTACGCCGGAAAATTCTCCTATATATATTTACACATACACAACCGAACAAAACAATCTTCTTCTTCCTTTCTTTTTCTTTTCTCTTGCAGTCAACATATTTCCAAGGCTCTTAGAGCCAAAATTAGTTACAATATTTAGCTAATTTCATCACAAATATAATCCTAGAATGTTAGTCTAATTTCTTGGTGTATCTTACGTGGAAGAAGCTCGACAAATTGGTGCAACCTCCATTGAAGCTCACCGGAGATGGGAACAAGCTTGCCGTTGCAAACTTGTCGGTTGTAATCGGTAACATAATATTCTAGTTTTATTTTGTTTTGTTAATCTGATTACTATAAATGCTAAATTAAATATTTTAGTATTTGTGATAATGAGCGGCTAAATTTGTAACTAGCCAAGACATGTAATTGAACTATTTTGATCTTTTTAGTTAATTGGATGATGGTTATATTATATATATATATATTTTAATTTCAATTGTGTTGAATCTTTTTCTACTTAAATTGATTGTTAGCTCGTGTTGGAGTAATTAACCAATATTAGCACACACACACTTAATTGATACCGAACGGAGATTTTGGTGTGAGAACGAGGTAGAAAAACCGGAAGGTAAAATTGGCGACCTTGTTCACTAGACTAGACTACAATTTGACCCGGTACACTGCCGGTAAGATTGGACACCCAGTTTAAGCCTATCAAGTTTTTGGCGCCGTTGCCGGGGAACACACCAATTTATTGTGTCTATGGTTACTACTTGTATTAGTTCAAAATTCTTGAGAATAAGTCAAAACTTTTTCTAATCTTTTCTTTTTTTATTTCTTTGGTGCTTACCTCTTTGGTAAGTCACCAAGTGCTATTAATTGTGTTCTTGTTGTTTTCTATCTTGTAGTTGATGAAACATTCTCGACGTGGTAAGGCCCGCTATACTCCTTAAATCCCGGATATCAACACTTTTATTAGGGATCGAATTGTTGAGAATAAGGTTGGCCAAGCTCATAGTGAATTGGATCTTGGTGAAGCATCTTCACAAGAGTCATTACACCAAGAAGAGGAAATGAACGAGGTGCAAGGAAATGCACAATCACGGGTACTATCCTTCCTATTTACTCCTTAAGCATTTATTTCTAGTTGGTTCGTGTACTTAATTGCTACATGCTTTGGTGAGTAATTGTTAGAAGTATCCCATTTTGTTTAGTATATTATATATATTAATCATCATCATTTTGGTCGTTTAAGTCTGTCGAGCAAACACGTTAAACAAAAGCGCTACTGAGAGGTAGCCCGTAAAAATATTAAATATAATATTTTTGTTTTTTTTTGTAAGGCCGGGTGTGGCCAATGATCTTTTTGCCTCTACATTTTGGTTGATACTTTGATAGTATTCGGATTGCTTTTCATTTCGTTTCTTGTCTTTCATGTTCATGCCCACCCACCCATCGTTATATAGCAACTCCGGGTATTATCTTTCCTTTACTCATTAAGCACTTTATTTTTCTTAATACTTATGCTTACTTGTTATGTGCTTATGTGAATAAGTGGGGAGTAGTATCTATTTGATTCAATAGTATAAATTATATTTTATTTATGTCAGATGGTGAATAGTTTGATGATGAATTGATGATTTGCAAAATGAAAATGTAATTGTATATGTGTTTATACCATGGAATCTAGCTGGTTGAATTAAAAAGTTTGGTATGTATATTGTTGATAAGCATTTTGGTGAAGTAGAGTAGTTTTAGGCCAAAAATCTGGAAATCCGGTAAACACTCGGTAAATATCGAATGGATTCAGTAATCCTTCGGTAATTACCGGAATGGTAAATTTGAGATCAGAGAATCTCGGTATTCGTCCGGTAGACTACCGAAAAATCCGGTAATCGGCCGGTAATTACCGAAAAAGACAGCCTTAGCAATTAATACGGTTTTACACCACTGTAAACCCTTTTTCCAACCCATTTCTTCCATTTTCCTCCATACCCACGCATTTTCTTCAAAACCTATCACCCATACTCTCAATTCCTCTACAATTCTTCAAAAGAAATCATCATTATTTGAGGATTGGAGCACTTTTGGAAAGGAAAAAGTGTGTAGACTACTCATTGTGTCAACTCTCTCTCAACCGCCGCCGCCGCCGTTCTCCATATATATTTTCCGGCCACTCTAAGGTATAAAAATCATATCTTTTCCTTTCATTTCTTAGTTTTATTGGTTATTCCTTTTTTTTGTCTAAGAAACCGGAGGATGGGATTGATTTTTGTGGTTGAATTGTTGTAATGTTGATTGGATATCACCACCATACCTTAAAACCCACTATGTCTTCATCACCAAATGCTAGCCAACTTACTTGACTTGATCACATAAACTATTTTCTTTTCATGGTTTTTATTTCTTCATCATCATCAACTTTATCTACTTTCATTTTCTTCTATATATGTTTGGATTATTTCATATTTGACTATGCTGTTTTATTTAAGTACTTGTTTGAATTTTAATTTTGCTAGGATGATTTCTCTTTGAATACATTTTTATTAGGACTTGTTGAATGAAATTTGTGTTTTATATATGTGTTTTATGTAATTCTTGAGTGGCTTGAACTAATACTTTGTCACACATTTCATATTATGATCTAGTCTGTTTTAAATTTCAAATAATGTGTGACATGTTTTTCTTATTATGTATTAGTTCAACTACTATGTAATGTTGTGTGTTTTAAATCAATAAAAGTTTATGTGGTGTGTTTATCTACCTTTTGTCTCTACACTGTTACACTCCACACACTTTTATTTCATTTACACACACAACGGTCATAACTTTGACCCGCCCACCCTCCCTGCACACTCTAATTACATAATCCTTTATTTGGCCATTAATTATCATCCTATTATTTATTTTTAATCCCTTTTATTTCCTAACTACTCCTTTTACACTCATTCCACATTGAAGACAATGCAGATTCGTAATTGGGGAGTGGAGCCGTAGTTAGTCAATAAAACAGAAATACCATAAAATGTTTGAGAAACACTTAGTTTTTAATTATATATCCTTAGGCATTCCAAACATGATAAAATATAATTGACACACTTGAAGTAGTGTATTTGAAAGAATAAGTTTTTAATAAAGTGAGTAAACACGATGCATTATGATGATATAATACTTGTCTATCTTTGATTTTAATATGATTTTTGAGTACGTATAATTAAATAATTATTATCAAATATTTTATTTATGAAATTAGACAAGTATACTTGCATTTATAGTTAACTTTTAGAAATGCTTTCTTTCAAGACGAATCATGGTTCTGGAATCGGATTAGGGATGACGATTTTTAGCATAACTTTGACTCGACCATAGCCAAATGGCCTACCCGAACATAATTTCCATTTTTGTCCCCATCTCAGCCTTGTAGAGTGGCGAGATCCCACTCGAACTAGCCATTGTATTTAGCTACATTATAACCGACCCTTAGCCTGATTTGGTCTACATTCCCTTGGCATCCCGCAAGTTTAGTATGTACTTATGGATAGCGGTGACGACATCGAAACTAAGTGTCGATACATTGGAATGGCACGAGTTGAGATTGGTACATTGTTATTTGGAGGTCATTTACCCAAATTATATCCTTTTTATGAAAAAAAAAAGAAAAAAAGAAAAAAAAAACCGAAAAATGTTTGTTAAATGTTGTTTTAGTAATAAATTGGTTCCAACCAATAATTTAGGAACCATATGTATATATGTGTGTAAAATAAGAGTCATTGGAGGCGATTTTGCGAGCTTTTTAGACTGTATCAGAATGTTACTAATCGAGGTATTTTTTATCAAGAATTTGAAGGTGTAAGTACGTACGACTTACTTTTCTCTCTTGATTTTTCCTTTTATCCTTTCGATTAGCCAACACCCTGAGCCTGAACGTTACAAGCCACTTTGCCAACTACTTGACTTAGTCTTTCCAGATATTCACGAGTGGCGATTAAAAGTATTTCTAAGACTTTAACTATATTTAGTAAGTAATGCATGTAGAATTTCATTTAAATAATGTTTGATAACTAATTTGATAGTTATACACACTTTCCTCCATTAATCTCTTAGAAAGACAAAATCATCATATGATCATGATGCCAACTGTGTACAGCACTGCATTAGAGCCTTAAACTAGATAATTACATTATCTCCTTTGTGTCCTTATAGTTTATCGCTTTGATTGCTCGAGGATGAGCAAAAGCTAAGTGGGGAGTGGTTGATGTAAGTCAACTAGATGATACTTTTTATGATGTTTTATCCCCATTTCTCATGCATTTATTGATGTTTTTGTATCAATTCAAGTCATTAATTGCTTAGTTTCATCCAAATGTGCAAGTAGTAATTATTATATAAAATATCATATTTTGATAGGTTTTGTACCGGTTTAGTAACCGGAACGTCGTGTCGGGTTTACGCTTGGTATTTTGGTAATTTATTGCAGGACTATAGGTTGACCAAGATCCCGAGTGACGACACGTGTTGAGCCTAAAACACATCTTTTGAGGGATAGAAGAGTGTGCCATAAGCTTACGAGTTCAAACGGATCAATTGTCCTTAGTGCTTCTACCGTAGCCTATCTTCAACGGACATTTGACCCAACTTAAAGGAATTTTCTGGGGAAGACTTCTTCATGAGAGTTTTATATCTTCAAATGATATTTTCAACGCACTTTGAATCATATCAATCGGAGGTCTATAACTCAATTTATGGCCATTTTACCGAACTGCTCTGAAGAACCGGCCTATTAAGGTGCGCCAAGCGTCGCAAAAGAAGCTGTCAGAGACCTTTAGCGGCGCACGCCGGACCTTTTGCGGCGCACGCCGGAATATATCAAGATTTTGCTAGATTTGGCGAATATTTGGAGAATATTGAGCATTTAATGCATGTACTACAGCCTGACACCCCTCCACATGCTAAAAATCCGGCGCAGACCGGAATAATACCGGTCTACGCCGGAAAATTCTCCTATATATATTTACACATACACAACCGAACAGAACAATCTTCTTCTTCCTATTTTTTCTTTTCTCTTGCAGGCAACATATTTCCAAGGCTCTTAGAGCCAAAATTAGTTACAATATTTAGCTAATTTCATCACAAATATAATCCTAGAATGTTAGTCTAATTTCTTGGTGTATCTTACGTGGAAGAAGCTCGACAAATTGGTGCAACCTCCATTGAAGCTCACCGGAGATGGGAACAAGCTTGCCGTTGCAAACTTATCGGTTGTAATCGGTAACATAATATTTTAGTTTTATTTTGTTTAGTTAATCTGATTACTATAAATGCTAAATTAAATATTTTAGTATTTGTGATAATGAGTGGCTAAATTTGTAACTAGCCAAGACATGTAATTGAACTATTTTGATCTTTTTAGTTAATTGGATGATGGTTATGTTATATATATTTTAATTTCAATTGTGTTGAATCTTTTTCTACTTAAATTGATTGTTAGCTCGTGTTGGAGTAATTAACCAATATTAGCGCACACACACTTAATTGATACCGAACGGAGATTTTAGGTGTGAGAACGAGGTAGAAAAACCGGAAGGTAAAATTGGCCGTCTGACGGAACCCTCTTTCTTATCCGGGGAAAGATTAATTGTACTCAAGAGCTTATCATGTCAAATCATTAGGTTTAGGGCTTTTAAACCAAGGAGGAGGCATAGAACAATTTCGTACACTCGTATGAGGGGAAATTGTTAGAATATGAGTGCACCGTTTCACACAATTGGATATCCTTAATAGGCCGATTAATCATATCCTTAAAAACTGAAAGAGACTGTAGTTCAATGAAATTGTCTTGTCTAGTACCTTTATTTTAATTATTAATTTTATTAGTAAGTAAACTATCACTTTGATGTTAAAACTGCAACTTAAATCAAGATAATAATAACTAATTGGTGTTTAACCACACTTTGCATTTTATCGTGTTCCCTGAGGAAACGACATTGTTCACTAGACTAGACTACAATTTGACCCGGTACACCGCCGGTAAGATTGGACACCCAGTTTAAGCCTATCAGTCCCCCTTAGATTGTATTGATCGTATTCATCGGGCGGTTGTCTATCTGACCATCAGGATCTGGTGATTGGTCTCTTCTTCTTCGATATTCATCTCTGTTATCTCTGTCGTTATTATTCCGACGCTTGAACTACCGCCGTCCACGCGGTTCGGCCTGATGAGACCGATCTACGACCTTCAAGCTTTCCTTCCATTACAGCTGCATCGATGTCTCTGATCAGATCCTGACAATTCTTTGAATCATGACCAACATCCTTATGATAATTGCAATATTTGTTGAGATCTCTTTTTTCTCTCGGCCCCCTCATCGGTGGTGGGACCCTGGCTATGCCTTCTCTTTCCATGATCGCAGAGACCTGCTCGCGAGATCTGTTCAAAGGAATAAAGTCTATGTCCTGCAGAGCTCCTTTCTTCCCTAGCCGATCTGAGATGGGTGCAGTTACCCGATTCCAAATCGACTTCCTCTTTTTGTGTCTTCAGTCTTGGTTTTCCTTCCTTCACCTCTTTCCATCTCTCTTTTGAGTCTATTTGCCTCTTCTCTCTGGCAATGTTTATAGGCCACATCCAAGCATTCTTCCATTGTCTGAGAGAGTTTGTTGTTCATCTTTGCGTGCAGCCGTCCCTCTCGCAGACTTGCAATGAAGGAGGCGACCAGCAGTCGATCATCTGCATCCCGCACCTGTGCGGATTCTTCATTAAAACGCTTTATAAAGTGTAGAACGGATTCATCATGCTTCTGCTTCAAAGTTAGAAGACGAGTCTGATTTCTCTTGAAAGGACGAGCTGCGATGAAGGCATGGACGAACTTCCGAGTTAAGGTTCCGAAGTCGGAGGTCGACCTAGGAGGAATTTTATTGAACCACTCTCGGGCCTTTCCAGTTAGCAGTGCCGGGAAGGCTTTGCACTCCATCTCATCTGAGGCGTTGTACAGGTTCATATGCGAGATATACTGATGCATATGATCATAAGGATCCTTAGATCCATCGTAGGAATCAATTTTTGCAATCTTGAACCCCGCTGGTTGGGGGTAGTTGTTAATGTATACAATAAAGGGTGACGCGCAGAGCAGCTCGCCTGATCGCCTCCCGAGCAGGGCATCCAAGTTAGGCCTTAGCCGTGTCGTTAGGGATTTGAGCATTCCTTTTCCCCGTGTTAAGGCTGGACTCAATCTCCTGCTTCTTATAAGTTTCCTGAGGAAGAGTTGTTTCTGAGACCTCTGGAGGGTCTCTTCCCTTTAGCGTTTCTTCAAAGATAACCTTGAGGGTAGAGTTATCCATGTTTTTCAAGGCTTCAACCAACGCCTGGTTGCCTGGATCGCGAAGTATTGGATCAAGCTGATGAGTATGATCATCGGCCATGTTAGCAGCTTTCTGTACAGCCGTACTCTTGCCTTCCTCCTGGGTAGTAGAAGCTCCACCTTGCTGGGTTGGATCCGCAGGATCTGCGGTTTTCTTACCGGTGTTCTTGGCCATTGTTGAACACGAGAATTCTGGGATTTTCAGGTCAATTTATCAGAAAGAGGCCCTTCTTCTAGCGCCAATTGACGGTGTTGGATTTCGTCTATGAATAAATCCGGGTCGATTATCTTTGTGATAGTGACCTTGAATCCTATGAACCCTAAATCGTGCTTAATGGGAATGTGTTTTGGACTGAGCTCGAGAGTTATTTCTCTCGAGTTGCCTGCGTATCCAATAGCTTAATTGAAGTCAAGTCCTTCGTAGTTTCTTAGTGTTGTTTATATAGGGGATGTCTCATCCCTCTTCCTTGTCCTGCAAGGAATCACATTTATTATTATTGATATTTCCCTAAGGATATACACGCATAAATCCCTATGATTTAGGGATAATTATGGACATATTTAAATGTCAAGATCACAGTCTTTATGACTTAGGATTCTTTCCTTACTTATCTCTAGTTCCCTATCACGTGGAATAACAGCCAAGGTTGCTCTAGGTGTCCTGCACCGAGCTCCCCAGGCCACTATGGCCGAACATGCCAGCTCCTCTTCACCAAATCTAAGACGACCTACGGTGGCTAGAGGAGGAGCTTTGACCGATCTCCCACCTAGGGTTATGGACCTACCCTGAGACATGTGTTTAGGGCTCCTGGCCCTTAACGATTATCTTTAAAGGTCAGTCATTTATTATATTTCTTAATTAGATGACACGTGGCGTAGTTCGGGTCGACTATCATCATCCACCGTAATCAAAGTTTCAAAATTGTGTTGAGTCGCAATGACGGTTATGATAATACATATTATTAACTCAGACCCTAAATATAGAAGATTTTTATTGATAGCCGAAGATACATTGGGCATCATGATTATTACATATCACAGTGGAATTACTATATGGCACTACGATTGTAATTTTATAGAAAGAACGTGATTGATATTGAAATTTCTTGATTTTCGGAAATGTCACTCACAATGACTATGGTGGACAACATTAACCTCAACGTTGTCTCTTGTGAATAACGGACGTTACTGACAGTGATGTTTTTATCAACATTAGCCTCAGTAGTGACGTTTGCAGAATGTGATGTGTTGAGAGCAATTATGTGGCCTCATAAAAAATAATACTCCCTCCGGATTGATTAACTGTTACATAGAGAAGAATTACACAGGAAAGTGTAAAATAACAAAATTATCCCTTATTATCCCTGAAATGGAGTGTAAAATAACAAAATTATCCCTTAATGTATCTGAAATGGAGTGTAAAATAACAAAATTATCCCTTATTATGGAAAATTGTATCGAAATTTAGGTTATTAAAACAAAGGGTAAAGATGAGAAAAATAATAAGTGCTGTGCATATGTATTGTAAAATGATATATACATAGAAATGACACGTAAAAAAAGGAGGAGGAATTAATAATTTAATGTAATTCGTTTTTCAATAGCAAGAGAAAATTTCATCACAATATTCCACCAACTAATAGAGGGCCCTAAAAAATAAAGTTGGGTTCTATTGTCATCTCAAAAATACTTCTGACATCATATTTACTTGTAATTGTGGTGTGCTTGGAGTATTTTTGGATTGTCAATAGAACCTGGGAAAAAAATGACATCATATTTACTTGTAACTTCATTTGTTTTATGTGGTCGGGTCGGGACCCGACCCGCTTACTCCGACCCCGACCCGACAAAAGATTATTTTTCTTTTTTCGGGATTCGGGATCGAATATTTGGGATCCCGTCGGATAGAACCCGAATATTTGATCTTAAAAAATATTCATGTTTAAATAAAAAAAAAACAGAAGCTCATAGACTTCATTTGTCATTGCCATACACCATAACTGTAGAAACTCAATCGTCCAAACTCCGGCTTACATGTTTGAAAGATGCATCGATTTCATGGGTTTATAATGGTACCTATAAATAATTGAAATCATGTAAGCATTATCATAGTGTGATTATATAATGTGGCAAGAACATTCAATCAGAAATTGCAACTTTCAATGAGAAATAAACCTACTAGAATGATACTTATTCCACTATAATGATATAAAAACAAACGCTTGTTACAGATAGAAATGCAAATAATAAAAACATAAATCCACAAAATGAATGACGAGCATCTCATGTCATTCCCTGTATGAATACGAGTTACAAACTTTAAGATCAAAACAAATGCTTCTGAAAGATATGCAGCATATCCACCCACATATACACAATTAGCTTACTTATATAACAAACTTGAACAAATCAAGAAACTTGCAGCAACTCCATTAAATAGCGACCTTTCATTCTTTTGTTAATTGCTACAAGGTGAAAAACCATAGCACACACCAAGGTCAAACCTTCAACTCACAGTACTTCTACAGAATTCACACTTTGATTAAATACAAGAAATAAACCAAATCAATACACAACAGAAACGTAATTTCAGCTCAGAGTGCACAGGATCAGATCAGCAAGGTCAAGGATTTGCTTAGATTCACCAAAAGTATAGCAGATTCAGGATGTATTGTATGCACAAAAGATGATGCAGCTGGTGTTGCTAAGGCACAAAATATGCAGCAAAAGTTCAACAGATTTATTAGCTTGGACTCAACCAAAATGGATCAACCAAGGATATCACACAGCAGATTTTATGCACAAAAAGGTTCCGCACTTAGAGATGTGATCAACCACAAAATCAACCAACAAAACACAAATAGAATCAGAGAAGGATTTCACTTATGTTAAACTGAATAACAAAAATATGATTCAACAAATATAAATAGTGACTTACCTGTGATATTTTCGCATTCCTTATAAAAATTGATTGCATCTTCTGTCGGTTCCTCGTATAAGTTGAAGGCATCCGCCCTTAACCAATCACTAGTACACACAAGTGCCTCCACCATGTTGGGATGCAATGATGCTCTAAATGGATCCACAACTCTCCTTCCAAGGCTAAAAGCATTCTCACTAGCAACAGTAGATGAAGGAATTGCAAAAACATCCTTAGCAATTTTTGAAAGAATTGGAAATATGGATGCATTCACTTTCCACCACTCCAAAATATCGAAGGTTGAGCAAAGTTTCACAAAAGGATCTTGAAAGTACTTATCCACTTCATTGGCTATTTCTGCTTGATTTTCATTTTTTCTATGTTTATTCACCGTCAAAAGGTATTTCATTGTAAAGGGGTCATCCTTAAAAGGTTCCAACCACTCACTGTCTTCATCCATGTTGTCACACCTTCGTACGGGCTCCAAAGAAGAATTCTCTTTATATTCTTCATACAACTCATAGAGGCAATGCTTTATACCATCCAAGAATGTTGTTATTCTATAAGTATTCCATTTCATATCCTTCAAATTGAATTCAATCACTTGAAGCTTAAAACGCGGGTCTAGAATGTTACATATGAACATTAGTTTGTTCACCTTATCAAGATCACCGTAATACTTATTGAACTTATCATCCATTTTCTTAGCAACTTCTTGCAACAAAGGATCTGTAATGTCATCCATTGTACCATCAATAAGCAATTTTATTGCAACTATTTCTCGCCAAATCAAGGGTGACGTCGATGTTTTGCTAGCACTAAGACGCAACGTTGATTCGTAAAACCTCTTGAGAAAATTCATGAAGACTTCTGCTTTCACCCAATCATTTTCAATAGGAGGCCCTACCCTCTTTCTCCTCACTTGACCTACAACAACAAGCTCTTCAAAATATTCAAGAAAATTCACATTCTCTTCCATCCTACCAAATACTTTCTTAAACTTGGATGCAACAGAAAGCATTGTATATGTTGCATTCCACCTTGTAGGAACATCCATTGGAACAGTTGACATTTTATCCATTTTCAACAAAATAGCATACTCCCTGAATTTGTCCAACCTCGCTCCAGAAGAGTGAATATATTTCACACAATTTCGAATGGACTCAACCGACTCATCAAGAAATTTCAGCCCACTTTTCACAATCAAATTTATAACATGGCAACAACATCTCAAATGTAAATACTTACCATCAAGTAATAGGGTGCCCAATTCCTTTAGCCTCTTCGCCATATACTCTACCGCTTTATCATTTGTGCTAGCATTATCGACTGTGATAGTGAAAACTTTATCAATCCCCCAATTGCTCAAACATGTTTCCAAAACTTTGCCGATGTCATCTCCTTTGTGGGATGTGATCTTAGTGAAATTGATTATCCTCTTATGCATCTTCCAGTCATTGTCCAAGAAATGTGCGGTGATCACCATATAATTGATATTCTGAACTGATGTCCAAGTATCGGTGGTGATACTTACCCTCTGACCAGAAATTACCTTTTTTATCTTAGTTGTCTCCCTTGAAAATAAATCCCATACACCTAATGCAACTTTTCTTCTGTTCGGAATCTTAAATCGAGGTTCAGCCTGCTTCATCAGCAATATAAACCCTTCTTTTTCCACAACTTTGAACGAATGCTCATCCTTAATAACAAATTCTACAGTTCTTTCTTCAAGTTTTTTTTGGCTAAATACGTGGATACCCGATGGATTACTCGGGGAAGAATCTGCAATAGTTGGTTGAGAAGAACCAGCCACCGAATTATAAGGATTCTTTGAGCATTTCAGCACATGACCTGCAATACCATTATTCCCATGGTTTTTGGGATGGGCTAGAACTTCTCTGCTGCAATAATTGCAAACAGCAACAACAGAAACGACCTCATTCTTATCGTTTCTTTTTACAACCTTCTTAGCATGTGACCACACCTCAGCTGTGTTTTTCCGTTTTTTAGTAATGGTTGGAGGTGGTGTGTCAGCAGGTTGAGTGACGGAAGGAAAATTATCACTGATGCTAGCACCATCCATGGCCATGTTCACCTAATTCACAACAATAGAAAAAATGTGTACTGAAGATTAAAAAGTTGAAATTCAAATGTGTACTGAAGATTAAAAAGTTGAAATAAAGCACAATGACCCATGTTTGAATCATTTGAGCTCAAGTGTTTAAGTTCAGCCAACTAGTAATGTTCGAAAATCATGAAATTTCAAGGGAGAAAACCAAATTGAACCCCTAAAACACGACAGGAACAGGAAGAATTGTCGAGTTCCTATTCAATTGGTGTGCATATTGTCGAGTTCCTATTCAATCTGATTAAGCACAACAAGAAGAAGAAGAAATTGAACCCCTAAAACAAAAGGAAAATCAACACCAAATGAAAGCCTAGCTTTATGCCCAAACCACAAAACACAAAAGATTAGAAAACACGACAGGAACAGGAAAGTCAGGAAGAGGAGAAACGAAGGGAAAAACATATTGGAAAGGCTACTTTCGTACCAATTTTGCTGGGTAGAAGAGTTGAATGAGAATGGGAATTGAGGAGTCATTAGGGTTTTTAGAAATATATATCATATATAATAGAATTCGGGTCGGGATCGGGTACCCGACGGGATTTGGGTTTCATACCCGATCCCAATCCCGCATTGTTTCGGGTCGGGCAAAATCCCGAATTTTCGGGTCGGGAAGATTTCGGGTCGGGGAAAAATCGGGGTCGGGGTCGGTCCGGGATTCGGGTCGGGTCGGGATAAGCGGGACCACCCCTAGTTTTATCCATGTAAGCAAGGTGCATGACCATTACGAAAAGAGGCCCAAAGACCAGGGGTGGATCCATGCATGTCACATTGAGTCACGTGATCTCATTAAGATTCGGTAAAAAACAGTATTAAAACGATGTAGTTTAGTTGTTAAAACTTATCGTTTTGAAATTTAAAAATTGTACTTTTAGATTTTGACGACCTCACTGAAAAAGAAAATTTCAGAATAAAAATATAGTTTTAACTCAGATAATCCAAATGAAACATATTTATGGGTATGTCCCCACCGAAGACTATACAAAAATAGTCGACCTTGGGCTTACTACTTCTACCAACTTGGGCTTGGTAGGTGTGACAAAGAAAATAAGTCTCCTAAGCCTAACCATTTAAATGAACATAATAAATTGTGGTAATATATTTCTACTTTATTTCGTCATAAACTGATAAACACATAGAAATGCATGACATTTTATGCAACTTACTTACAATGGTCATATGATATTATCGATTGAAGTTTAAGGGTGGTTCTATTGACACGCCACAATCATTCGGACACAACCAATGATATAATATTTTTTTATACAATCATAATCAATGATGTAAAAACGTATTGTTTCTAAGTAATTGTGACAGTTATAATGATAAACATGGGTATTGAAAATCTTAAAAACTCGTAGGTTCCCAATTTTAAAGGAATTCCTGCCAAGATGACGGATCCTGCCGTAGGTGCGGGAAGCTTTTCATGTCCACCACAGGCCCTCTGGGAACATGTTCAGCTAAACAGAACGAAATTACCAGTTTTACTGGCAGAATCATCAACCTTAGTAACAGACTTAACACTGAAAGGAGAGAGTGAACGATCTGGCTGGTGGGATGGTCCCCGATGGTCGGATGTTGGGCTTCAAGACGGATTCTTAAGTATTCTTCCGGTCCGAAGTGCAAGGGGTAAACTCGGACTCGGATAAGGTTGTGCGTGGCAGGCCCTTCGGGTGTCATATTCTGGCCGAGTTTGTTGTACCTTCGGCGTATCATAATCAGTGACAAATAGTCATCTACACCGTTTGATTAAACAAAATTCATCATGATCAGCGATACAAATGACCGTTGTGGTAGAACAGGTGTGCAGAATAAATGTATAATGATATGGGCAAACGGTTTGTCACAATCAATGACATATCGATCATCTGCAGCGTAGATCAGATAAATCTAAATTGATAATGATGTAAACTCATCAGAATCAACGATACAAATGACCCTAATGTTACTGATTGTGACAGACCGGTTTGTGTCTCTATCGATATTAATCTTAATGTATAGTGTTATTTGGTGTGAGAGTAGCAAATTCCAGATTTGTCCAGTCCCTAGCAGCTCCCCTGATAGTAAATCAGAGGGGCAAAACGGGGAACCAAAAAATTCCAAACTGCATATTCTCTTTCCACTTCCTGTCACCTCCTTCATCATCTGTTCATTTTTTTTTTTCACGTAAAGAAAACTCAAAGAAAACCGTGAAACCACCACCACCTCTCACCTTCCACCACCTCTCTTTGCCCCCCAAATTTCACACACGAAAACACGCACCAAAATCCCTAATTACACAGCACCAAACGAAGGGAAGAAAGAAGAAGAAGATACACTTTCCATTTCCATTGGGAAAAGGAAAGGAAAAAGGAAGGTTGCAGAGGAATTTACTTACATTTCTTTCACCCCTTTTTTCATACAAGACATTTTTGATTTGAGGTCTAACGTTGCATCCTCTGCAGCCATTCCTATCGCATTGTAAACATTTATCCTCGTTTGTAATCACGTTTCCACGCAATTTAGCTTTTTTTGTTGTGTTTGTTGGCATTCCGCCGGTTGATCATTGATGAATACGTGGATTGCCATATTCGAGGAAATCTAGAGCTGTTGACTGGTTGTGTGATTTCGTTTGCTTCGAGAAATGGTAAGCATTTTAGCTGATTTGCATGCATTTTGGTGATGTTAATGTTTCAAATGTGGAATCTGGATATGTTGATCAAAAGTGCCTCTTTTTTTTGAGGAATTTCAGTTATGCATGTTGAGTTGATGAAGACCTGTCTTTGTGCTTTGTTTTATTTTTTATCTTTTGGGTAACATTCCCGGTTTCTTTGCTTCTAGAAACCGTTAAATTGATCTCACTCTGTTTCATGAGATACATATGATACAATCAAAACAATATTTTAACCAAAAAAATAAATAAAAAATCATTGAATAAGAAAATGGGAAATATCTCATGTCCTAACAGACCTCAGTTCATGAAGCGTGCATTAGCTTGAGTAGTGCTAGTTACATCAACAAAGTGGCACCTTTTTCAGTCCAACCATGATCAATGGTTTAAAGTGTGTTTTGTCACCTTTTTGTGACATTTTTGTTGTGGAACTACATGTTCCTTGGCACTTTTTCAGTTTTAAGAATTTAATGGCGTCATTGTCCACCTCCAAAAATGGGGGGAGGGTAGAAAGTAGAAACTAAGAAATGCTCAGTGTTAGCAAAGGTTTATTCCAGAATGCTGTGACCACCTGCAGCTGAGGCTTTGAGGCCCTCAATAATTCATGTACTTGTATCCAGTTCATAAGCTTCCGTGTCAGTTTCTTACTAAAATTAGGCTGTTTGTGCATTAATGACGTGGGGATAGGATTCTGTTGTATTAATAAAGATGCTGTAGCAAGTAGTAACTGTTATTCATGAGTCTTGAGGGGATGTGTTGCTTTTACTATCTATAGATATAGATTTCTCAATATGGGACCAACGGGCTGTTATTGATTTTAGAAGTCTAAAAACTTAATTGATTAAGTATCTGCATGATTTAAATGCTGAATTCATAAAGTTATAAAAAAAAATCATTTGAATGTAATCAAATTAAGTGATTGTCTGAAGCAGTTATTAAACATGTCTAAATGTAACTATCACCAAATTCACTCAGATTAAGTGATAAGTGGTGTTAACAAAGAGGCCCCAATTCACTGGTGGTTTCATTCTATTGCAGACTACCTCATTAGGTATAGTAGCAGGATCTCAGGTCTGGGTGGAGGATCCTGAAGAAGCTTGGTTAGATGGGGAAGTTTTGGAAGTTAATGGTGACGAGATTACAGTACAATGTACTTCTGGGAAGACTGTAAGTATCTCATTTTTCATGTTTTAGTAAAAAGTATCTAAATATGAAGTGCTCTTAGTTTCACCATGCAGACATTTACTTTATTTGCAAGTTTCAATATGAATTGACAGCTGTGGTAGTTGAGTTGGTTTGTCATTGATTAGGCAGTCAGAAGGTGTATATGATTTCAGGATGCGTATATAAATTTGGGATAACATAGACGTACTCTTTGTATATGTTGATTCTGTAAATCTCTGTGAAGGATAGTTTTGTGAATTTGAGTTTCCTTTACTTGACTGAGTTGATTGATCTTGCATTATTTATCTTTTGGCTCTAGTGCATAATTTTCTGTTTCTATAGATTTCAGCTTCTATTTCCAGCGTACACCCTAAAGATGTGGAATTCCCTCAATGTGGTGTGGATGACATGACAAAGCTTGCTTACCTACACGAGCCAGGCGTCTTGTACAATTTGAAATGTCGATACGATATGAATGAAATATATGTGAGTCACTACTCCTGTTATTTCAGTTTCTTGCTATATCTCATAATTCTGTGTCTTTATTTTTGTTCGGCATTACACCCGTTAACATACTCTGAAAGCTGTTCTAGTTAATTTTTCTGTCAGACGGTCTAGTGTGATTTAGTCTGCTGAACTTTCCTTCTTGTTGGTTCTTGTATCTAACCTACCTTTTGTCTCAGACCTATACAGGTAATATTTTGATCGCGATAAATCCTTTTCAAAGGTTACCTCATTTATATGACAAGGATATAATGCAAAAGTATAAAGGAGCAACATTTGGTGAGCTGAGCCCACACCCATTTGCAATTGCTGATACTGCATTCAGGCAATACTCCATGTTGGATGTTATATCAAGTAGTAACTACTATGATTTTCTTGACATATTTAAGTATCACCTCTTGCATGCAGGCAGATGATAAATGACGGAATCAGCCAATCGATTTTAGTTAGTGGAGAAAGTGGAGCTGGGAAAACTGAAAGCACCAAAATGCTAATGAGATATCTTGCCTATATGGGAGGAAGAGTCTCAACCGAGGGGCGCACTGTGGAGCAGAAAGTGCTTGAGGTTTACATTTATATCTTTTGTTTGGCTGAATTCTTACAGGAATTTTCGGAAACGTATGAAGGGGATGTCTAGATTTTCTGATCCACGTTGTTTGTTTGTTTGTTTGTTTTCTTTTTTTTTTTTTTCTTTTTTTTTTCCTGCAGTCAAATCCTGTCTTAGAAGCATTTGGTAATGCGAAGACAGTCAGAAACAATAACTCAAGGTATACAGGCGTAATATTGGTTAGTTGCTGCTTTAATTCTGTAGTATGTATGATTTTGTGTGCTGAGTGTGAATGTGCATGTATTTCAGTCGCTTTGGTAAGTTTGTGGAGATCCAATTTGATGCACTTGGGAAAATATCTGGTGCTGCAATCAGAACTTATCTTTTAGAAAGATCACGGGTCTGTCAGCTGTCCGATCCTGAGAGAAACTATCATTGTTTCTACATGCTTTGTGCTGCACCACCAGAGGTGAACCACTTTTCTCATTCTTAACTAAATTGTACAGAACAAGTGGATAACCGATGTGGTCTCTTCTTGAATCTAACCATACTCGAGCATTCTGGCCCGTTTTAACATTCTATTCTCGTCTATACGTATAAAAATTCAAACTGCAGGGAACTATATACCATGCTCTGTGTGTGTGTGTGTGTGTAAAAGCCATAATCTTTCTTCCTTTATTTGTTCTCTGTTTTTATATTTGTCAGTTTGTTTGTGTGAGCGCTGTTATAACCTTGTTTTCTGCTATTATTTTCGTCTCAATGTCAGGATGTTAAAAAATACAAATTAGGAAACCCAAGAATGTTTCATTATCTCAACCAATCCAGCTGCTATGAGTTGGATGCACTGGATGATTCGAAAGAGTTTATAGCTACAAGGGAGGCCATGGAAGTAGTTGGCATCAGTCCCGATGAGCAGGTTTTATATCTCAGTTTCATTTACATGTGCAGGTTACTTCAAGCTATTCTTATAAGCGAAGTCTCTTCTGACAGGATGCTATCTTTAGAGTAGTGGCCGCAGTTCTTCATTTGGGCAACATCGAGTTTGCAAAGGGAAATGAAACCGATGCATCTGAGCCGAAGGATGACCAGTCTCGGTTCCATCTAAACACTGCAGCAGAGCTTTTAATGCAAGTGAATTCAGCGATTAACCTTTTTCCAAGTGTCTTTATCTTGTACGAGTCTTTTATGTTGCTGCAATGTGAAATGTCAACTCTTTTTTTGTTTAGGTGTGATGAGAAGTCACTAGAGGACTCTTTGTGCAAACGTGTCATGGTAACTCGAGATGAGAGCATAACAAAGTGCCTTGAACCGGATGCTGCTGCTGTTAGCAGAGATGCTTTGGCTAAAATAATATATTCAAGACTGTTTGATTGGTTAGTTTTTTTGTAGAAGATTGAGGATTGCCTTTTCAGTACCATGCCTGAAAATCTGACGTTATGTTTCTTATTGACACAGGCTGGTGAATAAGATTAATCATTCTATTGGCCAAGATCCTGATTCGAAATGCTTGATTGGGGTCCTGGATATTTACGGATTTGAAAGTTTCAAGACAAACAGGTGCTTAACCGGTATGCTTTTCATTCATTCATTCACAATGGTTAATTTACTGCAGTAAACTGCATGAAAGCCTGTTTATCTGATCTTATTTTTGGCTTTGATTTTTTAACTGTACTTTTCTTGTTTTTGTTAAAACCTGTTGCAGACAAATAAAAACATATACATTTCCACTTTAGCTGTGTTTTTTTAGAATACTTTTAACTGCATGTCTCTCTGCAATATTTAAGATTTCTTAAGAACATTATTCACTCCTTATCTAATGAATATATACATTATTCACTATTGTTTTTGCTTCAATGCTTTCGCACTTGCTTTTATTTTTTCGATGCTTTTGATAGTTATAAGTTTCACAATAATGGTACTTGTGCAGCTTTGAGCAATTTTGTATCAATTTGACAAATGAGAAGTTGCAGCAACACTTCAATCAGGTTTCAACACACAAAAACCTGCTGTATATTCTCAGTATAACATGTAGTTCTAGATGTAAAATAGTATAGTATGAAAAAAATAGCCAATTAAATCAAAACGGTAATTAACTGATGCATACTATTTTTTTCTTGGTGTTGGCAGCATGTTTTTAAGATGGAACAAGAAGAGTACACCAAAGAAGAAATTGATTGGAGTTATATAGATTTTGTTGATAATACGGACGTCCTTGATTTGATTGAAAAGGTATGATTGTATATGTAGATTGTTAGCCTTTCCTTTGTTGTGATTGGCCAAAATCTTAATCAGTTTGTTTACTATTATTTCTTTTTGTGCTGCATCATTATTTTTTGGATTGGACATATAGAGACAATATGATTGCACTGGTCACTCGATTTGTTCATTAATGCTCTCTATCCTAGAAGGGGACATTGAAAGACGGGGGTTCATTTTATGTAGAAACGACGCATTGCAATTTTTAACCGATTTATGTCAAGCTTGTCTCACATTAACGTTTCCACCGAACATGCTTTAGTATCTATTATAAACCATTCAAAGGTCTTAATGCAGTTTTAATGGAATTTTGATGCAAAATTTTCCTTCATGTGTTCCTAATACTTCTTTCTGATTTTCAGAAACCTGGTGGTATCATTGCTCTTCTTGATGAGGCTTGGTAAGTAGAAGTTCAATTGCACTTCATTCGGTCCTGTTTGCATACGCTGAAGATTTGAGACGCTTTTGTTGCAATGATCTCATGCAGTATGTTTCCTAGATCAACACATGAAACATTCGCACAGAAGCTATATCAAACATTCAAAGATCATAAGCGCTTTAGCAAGCCAAAACTGTCGCAGACCGATTTCATAATTTCACATTATGCTGGTGATGTACGTAAAATATTTTACCAACTTGATCATCAAATGAATCTTCCTAAAAGGGGTGGATTATTTATTTAGTGTCTGTTATGTTGAATGCTTGTATCCAGGTCACATACCAAACTGATTTATTTTTGGACAAGAACAAAGATTATGTTGTTGGGGAACACCAAGCACTCCTTAGTGCTTCAAGATGTTCGTTTGTTTCAGGCCTATTCCCTCCTTTGCCTGAAGAATCGTCTAAAACATCAAAATTCTCATCCATTGGCAACAGATTCAAGGTAACTGTAATAACTGGATTTTCTGTGAACGCTGCTTGTTTATATCATAGATTCATTCTGGTTTTTTCAATTAATTCAGCAACAACTGCAATCATTACTTGAGACTCTGGGTGCCACTCAACCGCATTACGTTCGCTGCGTGAAGCCAAATAATCTCTTAAAACCAGCCATCTTTGAGAATCAGAATGTGCTACAACAGCTTCGTTGTGGGGTGAGTGGGATTCTCAACTGTCCGGTGCATGTTAAGGGCACCAGTATTTTAACTTGTTTATTACATTTTTAGGGAGTCATGGAGGCCATCAGAATAAGCTGTGCTGGATATCCTACTCGGAAACCGTATGATGAATTTATAACGCGTTTCAAGATCATTTCCCCTGATGTTTTAACAGGAAGGTACTATTCCACATGCTTTTAACTGGACTTGTGGTCTGTTTCAATAGATTTTATGCACACGAGTGTAGTTTTAATTTTATCTTCCATTTCCTAACAATTATGCTCTTTGAACTAAAAGCTGTGACGAGGCTACTGCTTGTCAAAGGATATTGGAAAGGGCTAACCTGAAAGGTTACCAGGTAATTATCATAATACTTTAAATGGCATTCAATGCCTTGAATATCAGCATGCTTATGAAACATGTATATTCATGCTTTCTTTTGTTGTACTCTACATCAATGGTTTCTCTTGCTCAAAGCCATCTATTTGTGCTTCTGCCTTCTGTGTATAGGAGTGCAGTGAAAGATATTCAGGGGTTGTTTTATGTCCATTTGTCTTATATCCATTGAAATGTTACATCTTATAAAACCTCAATAACTAACTGCATAAGACCTCACAGAAACGATGGCTTTGTTGCCGAGTAATTTACTTTCATATGCAAGAAAATTCTTAGGTTGAATTGAATAAACCGTGATGTAATAGTCCTGGATGTGCATAATCAGTATTAAAGGTATTGGATTCAGTTTGTCTAATCACATTCTCTTACAGATCGGGAAGACCAAGGTGTTTTTAAGGGCTGGCCAAATGGCTGGACTAGATGGTCGTCGGAATGATGTCCTTGGAAAATCTGCTAGTGTTATACAGAGAAAAGTTCGTTCCTACTTTGCGCGTAAAAACTTTGTTCTATTGTGTATTTGTGCAATTGAAATGCAAGCTATTTGCAGAGGTAATATTATGATTGATGTACTTAGAATGATTAATCTATTACAACTTGTAGTTCATCCTAAATAAGGTTTGTATTTAGTGGTTCTGTTTCTCCTTTGGAACAGGTTACATTATGCGCTGTAGGTATGAACGACTGAGGAAAGAAGCTGCCTGCACAAGGATACAAAAAGATGCACGCATGTTTCTTGCGAGGAAAGCTTATAGCACATTATGCTCATCAGCTGTTTCTATCCAGACAGGAATTCGTGGAGTGATTGCCCGAAAAGAGCTTCAGTTCCGTAGAAGAACAGAAGCTGCCATCATTATGCAGGTAAATTCATTAGTTTTGTAGAACTAAGCGACTGATGAGGTATTTTTGCTTTACCTAAAAGAAGAGAAGGAATAAAACTGATATTTCCTTGCAGCTTTCTGGAAATTGTTTGTAACAAACGTTTCCGAATATAAATATTTCTATTTAGTTTGACTTGCTCTGGATATTCTTAGTAGTCTATTCTATCAGTGGTATGTTTTTCTGTAATTATTTTAAGCACAAAAAATGTGCTTTCTTAATATGTTAATCTCCTTTGCAGTGCTATTGCCGTGGATACTTGGCACGTATTAGTTATTCGAGGTTAAAGGAAGCAGCAATAGCTACACAGTGTATCTGTAGAGGACATATGGCTCGTAGTGAGCTACGGAAACGTAAAATGGTTAGATTCTCCATCCCACATCCTCCTTGAATATTCACTTTCATTGTTTCAGAAAGGTAGAAAAGTAGGAAAAAAACGGATGTTTTAGCTACATGTTTAATGATGGTTGAGAATTGTTTGAATGACACGTCCCCTTAACAGCTATAACCTATTGCGAGATGTAAATTCAACATGTTCCACACGGCTTTTCCTGGATTAACTGGCTGTTTACTGAATTAAATTCTTCACAATATTTGTCTCTTGTAATTCAAATGTGATTAGTTGCTTAAAACTATTTTGCTTCAGGCTGCCAAGGAAACAGATGCTCTTCAAGCCGCCAAGTGTAAGCTGGAGAAGGAAGTAGAAGAGCTAACATGTCAATTAGAGCACGAGAAACGCATGAGAGTAAGTTTGACAACCAGAAACCGCTAAATGAGGTTCTGTTTATTGTTTTGCAAGAATGCATTAGAAATACCCTCTCTTGAGAGTTTCAAAATCCTGCCAAAGACAGAAATGTCAATTTACATGTTCTTTTCTTTCAGTTCTTGACTAGTTGGATTTTTTGTTTCCGCAGGCAGACCTTGAAGAAGAAAAGTCTCAGGAGATTGCAAGACTAAAGTCAGCATTAGATGTGATACAACTTCAGTTTCAAGAAACAAAAGACCTTGAAGAAGAAAAGTCTCAGGAGATTGCAAGACTAAAGTCAGCTTTAGATGAGATACAACTTCAGTTTCAAGAAACGAAAGACCTTGAAGAAGAAAAGTCTCAGGAGATTGCAAGACTAAAGTCAGCTTTAGATGAGATACAACTTCAGTTTCAAGAAACGAAAGAGTTGCTTTTGTTGAAGGAACGAGAAGCAGAAAAGAAGGAACATGAGAAACTTTCCATCGTTCAGGAAGTCCCTGCTGTTGACCACAAAAAAAAGGAACAAGAGAAACCTCCCATCATTCATGAAGTCCCTGCTGTTGACCACGAAAAAAAGGAACACGAGAAACCTCCCATCGTTCAAGAAGTCCCTGCTGTTGACCACGAAAAAAAGGAACACGAGAAAGTTCCAGAAGTCCCTGCTGTTGACCACGAGAAAAAGGAACACGAGAAACTTCCCATCGTTCAAGAAGTTCCTGCTGTTGACCAAGAAAAAACGGAACATGAGAA
Source organism: Gentiana straminea (assembly GCA_036785695.1). Lineage (NCBI taxonomy): Eukaryota > Viridiplantae > Streptophyta > Magnoliopsida > Gentianales > Gentianaceae > Gentiana > Gentiana straminea. The sequence goes on from JAVUPR010000348.1 coordinate 1,878,851, forward strand.
ACTTCCCATCATTCAAGAAGTCCTTACCGTTGACGAGGAAATTATCAACAATCTTACAGCAGAAAATGAGAAGCTTAAGGTAAACGTGATGTACTGTCTTAGTCGAGGTTGATATCTTGGCACTGCTGCTCTACTTTACCCTCTTATAAGTTCCGTCAATAATTTTCAGTACGACATCAATAATTTGACTGTTGTGTTGCCTGTTTATGCAGGCTTTGGTCACATCACTAGAACAGAGAATTGATGAGACTGAAAAAAAGTTTGAGGAAACAAGTCGAGTGAGCGAGGAAAGACTGAAGCAAGCAATGGAAGCAGAGAACAAGATAATTGACTTGAAGATGGCCATGCAAAGGTTGAAAACGGAACCTCCGTCACTTTTATCTCTGAAATATGTTAATCAAACAGCTTATCTATCTTGCTGTCTTCTTCTCCATGTTGTCTATTTTACAATAGCTGTTACTGATATATGTTGAAACTGCATAATGTTGATTATGTATCTTTATTACAAAGTCATCACTGAACATTATCTATTTCTTGCACATAAGTGCATGCCCCATCTGGATTATAACTTGTTGATCATGTATAGATCCTCTACTTTTAGATATTTTACTCTCTTTTTTTGTTTAAGTTTTGTCATTCTTTTTCGTGCCTTATCTCAGGCTTGAAGAAAAACTTGCTGACATAGAAACTGAGGACCATGTATTACGACAGCAAGCATTAGTCAGTTCAGTGGTTGGGAATGCTTCTGGGCATTTGACAGTAAGTAATCGCCCCCCCCCCCCCCCCCACACACACACACAGCTTTTTGTGATTTCTTTTCAATCTGGTCTTAAGTCTTAAATTGTTTCCTTCTGTTTTGCAGCCTAAAGCAAATGGCAATCATGTAAGTACACTGTATTAACCCTTGCGTCAATGTTCTCAATTGAGAGGGTTTTTGTGTTCGTGTTTTCATCCATAAACAGTGTTGTTGTTTCCGCGATGCTTTTTATCAGGAACTACAAAGAGCAGCACCATCCAAAAAATTTGGCACTTCAGATAGCAGCTTGAGGAGATCCCATGTGGAAAGGCAACGTGTATGTGCGCATCAAATATTCTTATGCTATGTTTCAATGTTTCATTTGATGTCTGGTTACAAAAGATCGGGTTATGGGGGATTTGATTGAAGTTATTGTAGTAACATGATGGATGTGACTGCCTTATGTTGATCTGGCTTTTATTGAAATCTTGAGGAGATTAAACAGTAAACGATGAAATATTATACTGAAGTAATAATGCATTGTAATTGGATTATACACTTCGCAGTGTTCAGTGTGTTCTATTGATTTTTTGCCTTCGTTTCTCGACTAGGATAGCATGGTACTTTAAATGTATTTGTAAGATCTATATATGTAAATCCTTACAATTTTATGGATTTTTTTGACCCAGGAGGTAGTCGATACTCTTGTCAATTGTGTGAAACACGACCTTGGATTTAGTGAAGGAAAACCAGTTGCTGCATTTACAATATTCAAATGTCTGGTTCATTGGAAGTCTTTTGAAGCAGAAAAAACAATTGTGTATGATCGTCTTATTCAAATGATAGGTTCTTCAATAGAGGTACATGTTTCTTTGAACTTTCTTTTGGTTAAATTGTTTTTGCAACCAAGAAACTGGATGTGGATGCGTCTAAAAGGCCAGCCCTGTGCATTTAAACATTTATTTTGTATGGAGTTCGGGAGGCTAGGCCGTTTATACATATTGTACTCGGCCTTAGCATATATTTTTATTACCTTATATGTCTGTAAGATGTTGTCTCAAACTCGTGACTTCGGGTCACATTAGAACAGGTTCTACCACTGTGTGCTTGAACTTTCATTTGGTTTTATCACTTTTTAGACCTTGAAATTTGCTACATAATTGGAAGAGATATTAGGGCTAAGGGAATAGAATTTGATGGAAAATTTGATTGGTTTTATCATTCAGGACCAGGCCAATAATGAGCTCATGGCATATTGGCTGTCGAACACGTCCACACTGTTATTTTTGCTTCAACAGACAATAAGATCTAGCGGTTCGAATTCAGGGAAACCTCCCCAACCAACATCTCTCTTTGGAAGAATGACCCAGGTAAAGATGTGATCAAATGTTTGTACATACTTATTTATGTTTTATCTTAATGTGTTACATTAGGTTGACAAACAACATAAAAGCTCGTCACTAAACATGAATATGTGTTATTTTTGTTTCACTTGTATATTCCCATGTTACATTGATTTTTGTGTTTGTTCCAGGGATTTCGATCATCTCCTTCTTCTTCAAACCTTTCAATAGGTGGGCTTGATGGAGTACAAGTTGTTGAGGCCAAGTATCCGGCGCTACTTTTCAAGCAACAACTTACTGCCTACGTTGAAAAGATCTATGGAATTATTCGTGATAACGTGAAAAATGACTTGACAACATTACTGTCCCCTTGTATCCAGGTAATGCATCCATGACCCTTTGAACTTTCAAGGCCTTTAATTAATGAGATTTTAGAATTTTGTGGGACATTGTAAGAAGTAAAGCAATGAGGAAAGTATTCTTTTTATTATTAGAATAGAAAGCTCATTAAGATTATTACAACAACCCTCTTTCCTTAAATACTAAGAGGGTAGATCCAACGGCTAGTTGGATAAAGGTAAAGCTGGGAACACTGTTCCAATGGTAACAATGGACAGTGTTCCATCAGCAAACAGCTAGGAAAGAGCCAAACAACAGCTCTTTTGTACACTTAATTACATCTTAATAAATACAATATTAAGTGTAATAAGAGTGACAAAAGATTTACATAATAATAAAATAATATTAAACTAATAGAAATAATAAAAGGGCATATTCTAACACTCCCCCTCAAGCTGGTGAATGAATATTTAGCATTCCCAGCTTGCTGAGGAGATAATTAAAAGCCTTTTTAGGAAGCCCTTTGGTAAGAACATCTTCAATCTGATTTTGATAGTTGATAAAGGCAAGAGTGATAAGTTTTGCATCCAGCTTTTCTTTGATGAAGTGCCTATCAACTTCCACATGCTTAGTTCTGTCATGCTGAACATGATTGTGTGATATGTCAATGGCAGATTGATTATCACAGTAGAGAATCATAGGCAACTGTCTCTGCACTTTAAGATCATCCATGATGATTTTTAGCCACAACAATTCACACATCCCAATAGCCGGTGCCCGAATTCGAATTCGGCTTCAACACTAGATCTAGCCACAACACTTTGCTTCTTACTTCTCCATGCTATAGGATTTCCAAACAAGAATATGCAATGACCAGATGTAGATCTTCTGTCATCTATACACCCTGCATAATCTGAGTCAGTGAATGCTTCCAGCCTCTTGTGATCAGTTTTCTTGAAGAGTATCCCCTGTCCTGGACAAGTCTTTAGATATTCAACAATCCTTCTGCTGCCCTTTGATGACATATTTTAGGATTTTGCATATATCTGATGACAATGTTCACAGCAAAAGATATATCAGGTCTTGTGTGGGATAGATATATGAGTCTACCCACCAGTCTCTGATAAGTGGTTTTATCCACAGATTCATCCTCAGAAGCAAGACTCAAACCATGATTTTGTTCAATAGGGGTGGTCATAGGTTTACAACCTAACTTTCCACAATCTTTAAGGAGATCAAGAATATATTTCTGTTGGGATATAAATATTCCCCTTTTTGAGTACAACTTCAATTCCTAGGAAGTACTTGAGCCTTCCCAATTCTTTAATATCAAACTCAGTACACAGAAAGTTGGTTAATTCTCTATTTCTTTCAGTGTCATTTCCAGTGATAATAATATCATCAACATAAACTAGAAGGATAGAGACCTTCCCAGAGTTGTTGTGTTTTATGAATAAGGTATGATCTCCCTGACTTTGTTTATAGCCCAGAGTGATCATAGCCTTAGCAAATCTCCCAAACCAGGCCCTAGGTGACTGTTTAAGGCCATATAGAGCCTTGTTCAGTCTGCATACTTTCCCTTTCTCATTTTGGAATCCAGGAGGAATATCCATAAATATGGTTTCCTCTAATTCCCCTTGCAAGAAGGCATTCTTCACATCATATTGATGTAAATTCCAGTCAAGGTTAACTGCTAAAGACATAAGGACTTTGACAGTGTTCATCTTTGCCACAGGAGCAAAAGTCTCAAAGTAGTCAATACCATAGGTTTGAGAATACCCTTTGGCAACAAGCCTTGCCTTATATCTTTCAATAGATCCATCAGATCTATATTTGATGGTAAAAACCCATCTACATCCCACAGTCTTAGCATTCTTTGGAAGGGTGACTAAATCCCATGTTTTATTTTTCTCAAGAGCATTCATCTCTTCTTTCATGGCTTTCACCCATTTTTTATCCTCTAGAGCTTCAGATAGCTTCTTAGGGACAGAACCATCAAGAAGATTTTTCATAAATTTCTTTTGATTGCTTGAAATTTTCTCATATGAAAGAAAATTCTTTATAGGATGCTTAGTGCAAGCCCTAGTCGATTTCCTTAGAGCAATAGGAAGTTCTTCAACAGGAGTGCATTATTGCCTCCTGATTCTTGTATATCAAAGGTAGGATCTTCCCTACTAGAGGAAGAAAAGTTTTCAGAATCATCACATTCTGTGTCTTCCTTGGGACTAGGAACATCCTTATCACTAGTGTTTGTTTCAATAGGAATCATGTCCTTTAAGCTGATCCAGTTTTTTCTGGAATAGATTATTGGAGTTTTTTCCTTGTTCTTATTTGTAGTGGTAGAGTCTTGTTCAGTGGTTGGAATATTTGCCTCTTGTTCAGTGGTGTAGGGTTCATGATTATGATCAATGATAGGACATTGTTCTTCCTCGTTATTATCTGATGAATCAGAGTTGGATTGAGGAAGGGACATGTCTTTATCAGAGTTTATCATGATTTTCTCCCCCTGAATGAGAGACTTCTCTGTAAAGTATGGATGCATTTCATAAAAAGTAACATCCTTTGACACAATCACTTTCTTTGTAGGAGGATGATAACACTTGTATCCTTTCTGTGTGTTGGAATATCCAATGAACACACACCTAACAGATCTGGGATCTAACTTTCCCCTGTTAGGTTGGTGTATATGGACAAACATCTCACAGCCAAACACTTTAGGGTGAACCCCTTCAGTCTTTAAAAAGTCTGGAAAAAGTTTAGTAAGAGTCTCAATGGGACTCTTCTTTTCCAGAATTTTGGTAGGCATTCTATTAATCAGGTGAGCAGCTGTTAAGACTGCTTCTCCCCAAAGATGTTTTGGTACATTCATTTGGAAGAGAAGAGCCCTAGAAGTATCCATAAGATGCCTGTTTTTCCTTTCAGCCACCCCATTCTGTTGGGGTGTATGAACACAAGATGATTCATGAATAACCCCTTTTTCTTCCAAAAAAGGGTTTAAGAACTTGTTGAAGTAGTCTCTTGCATTGTCAGTTCTGATTTTCTTGATTTTCACATCAAACTGAGTCATTATCATGTTGTAAAAAATAGGAAAAATCTGAGCAAGATCATATTTTTGTTTCATAAGGTATAACCATGTGGTTCTGGTACAGTCATCAATAAAGGTGACAAACCAGTGTGCTCCATTGATATTAGGGTTAGTAGATGGACCCCAAATGTCACTATGTATAAGATTAAATGGAGAAACAGACAGATTAGAGGAAATAGGATAAGGCACCCTTTTATGTTTAGCAAACTCACATTCATTACATTTGAAATTTTCAGAATTCAATCCTTTACATAAAGTAGGAAACAAATGCATAAGAATCTGAAAAGAGGGGTGACCAAGTCTCCTATGATATAGCATAATCTTATCATGATTAAAACAAGACAAAAAAGATGATTTCTGACAACTAGTCTTGTTATCATCTTCATTCTTCAAAATATAAAGACCTTCTTTAGCCCTAGCAAGTCCAATCTTCCTCATTGTTTCTAGACCCTGTATCACACAGAGATTAGTAGAGAACATTACATAGCATTTATAGTCTCTAGTTAGTTTTCTGATAGATATAAGGCTAGCAGAAAGATTTGGAACATGCAGAACATCCTTTAAGGTCAAATTGTCATTTATTATCACATTGCCAATGCCTGCAACCCTGATTGAGGAACCATTAGCCACAGTAATGCTCCTCTCAGTGGTACAGGGCAAATAAACAGAGAAACAAGTAATATTAGGGGTCATATGGTCAGTGGCTCCAGAATCAACAACCCAATCTTTAGTGACATTCTGATCCAAGAGGTTTAGGGAAGCCATACCTGAAAACACCATAGATGATGAGGGGTTTTCCAAGGTATCCAGAAACTTCCTTAACTTCTCAATTTCAGACTGTCCAAGACTGGGGTTCTGATTCTTGGAGATTTGATCCATCCCCTGTGTATCACTCTCAGACTTGCCAGAATTTGCTATGTGAGCCAAGGGTTCTTTGGTTTTCCCTGGCCTCCCATGCAATTTCCAATAGAACTCCTTAGTGTGCCTGCTCTTTTTACAGTGAGTACAATAGAGATTGTCCCTATCTCCAGATTTAGGAACTTGCCTCTGATTGGAGAATTTCTTATCCACATTTTCCTTAGACTCATTGTCTTAGGATAGTTGTTTTTGTTTTGTCCAGCATAAAGAGCTGAACCCTCAGTATTGGTAGTGTCCAGCATGACACCCCTCCTACCCTCCTCTGTTCTTACCATAGACATGGTTTCATTCAGTGAGGGTAATTCAGTTTTACCAAAGAATCTGCACCCTTATAGGATCAAATTCCTGGTTCAAACCAACCAGAAATGAGAAGATTCTTTCCCCTTCAACCATTCTTTTAAGGGTAGTGGCATCATCACTATCTTTCATTTTGATGCATTGATAGTGATCAAGTTCTTGCCACAGCCCTTGTAAGGCTAGAGTATTCAGTGATAGATTTATTCCCTTGTTTAGTATTCTGAATTTTTACCTTTATTTCATAGATCTGAGCAGCATCCTTAACCTTAGAATAGGTTTGTTGCACATGGTCCCATATCTCCTTGGCAGAATTCAGAAACATGCAGGTATCACTGATTTCTGTGATCATTGTGCTCCACAGCCAGGACATCACCATCGAATCCTTCTCATCCCAGCTAGCAAACTTGGGATCAATAGGAGCAGGTCCAGTTCCCAGCAAATGGCTCAGTTTGCCTCTACCTTTTAAGTAGGTTCTGACAAACTGAGACCATTTAAGGTAGTTCTTACCATTCAGCTTATAAACAACTTGAATGTTTTGAAGTTCCCCAGAGATTATGGGGTTTTCGAAGAAGAAGAAGAAGAAGTAGGATCAGTAGCTGTACTAGTGGCAAATGATTCAGCCATTGATCAAGAAAGGACTGAGATTTGAAATTTGAATTAAAGAAATCCCAGAAAAAAAAGCCTAAGGCTCCGATACCATGTAAGAAGTAAAGCAATGAGGAAAGTATTCTTTTTATTATTAGAATAGAAAGCTTATTAAGATTATTACAACAACCCTCTTTCCTTAAATACTAAGAGGGTAGATCCAACGGCTAGTTGGATAAAGGTAAAGCTGGGAACACTGTTCCAACGGTAACAATGGACAGTGTTCCATCAGCAAATAGCTAGGAAAGAGCCAAACAACAGCTCTTTTGTACACTTAATTACATCTTAATAAATACAATATTAAGTGTAATAAGAGTGACAAAAGATTTACATAATAATAAAATAATATTAAACTAATAGAAATAATAAAAGGGGCATATTCTAACAGACATCAGTAACATATACACCTTCTCTTATTATTATAGGCTCCTGAAGCTGGCCAAGATAGTCCACCATCTAATCACTGGCAGGGAATTATCGAGATACTAAGCGGTCTTTTGAATACGTTGAAAGAAAATTTTGTAAGTGTGATTCTTATTATCCCCTTCACCATTATCTTTATAAAGCATTTTTTTAATCCTGTGGGCTCTTCTTTATCAGGTGCCTGCAGTTCTTGCTCAGAAAATTTTCACCCAGATATTCCTGTACATTAATGTACAGCTTTTCAACAGGTAGCTTTTTTATCGCGATATTAATCAATATTTTGTCCTTCAGTTTATGAGTTTCACTCTTCTTAAAAAAAATTCTGCAGTCTTCTCCTTCGTAAAGAAAGTTGCACATTCAACAACGGAGAATACGTCAAAGCCGGGTTAGAAGAATTAGAACATTGGTGCGGACAAGCAGTAGACGTAAACTCTCTCTTTATCTTACGCAATCCTTTGAATTATATTGATACCCTTACAGTTTTGTAAACAATGAAAATACTTAAATACCCTTGGAATTTCTTGCAGTATGTGGGGTCTTCATGGGATGAAATGATGCATATAAAGCAAGCTGTGGTATTTTTGGTATGTGGCATGGACTTGTATCTCCACTCCATTTATTTTGCTCCTATGGTGTTTAATTATACTAATTTGAATAGTTCATCCTTCGATGCATGCTTGTGTTGTATTTTCGTTAACAGGTGATTCACAAGAAGTCAAGAATTACTTATGAAGATCTTACAAATGACCTGTGCCCAGTAAGTCTTTAACATATGCTTATAATATAACCACCTCTATAAGCTTTTTTCAGCGTATGTCATCGCGGTTTTTTAATTGAAGTGAAATCATTTGACTTTCATTCATGTGTTTGTGAAATCACAGATCTTGAGCATCCATCAGCTATATAGATTATGCACGCTTTATTGCGATGACGATTCCAACACACCTGACACAGGTGTGTCACCTGAAGTAAGTTTATTATCTCTCTTGCCTCTTTTGCCTTTTTTATGTAGTTTCTTTGTTGTTTGGTCATTAATGGATGTCAAGAAAACACGAAACTTAGTAACATCGAACGAAATGCATTTTACTGATAAACAAACAAACAGGTGATATCAAGTATGAAAGAATTACTGAAAGACGATGCAAGTAACGAAGATGAAGAAGCATTTTTGTTAGATGATACTTCCAGGTATAATAATTTAATATGATATGTATTAATACATACAAACAGTTGTTTTAAAAAAGATACATTAATGTTGATTAGCCTTTGTTCTTTTTTTTTCCCCCCTGTAGTATCCCATTCTCCGTCGACGACATTAGCAGTAACCTGAGGGAGAAGGATTTTACAGGCGTAAAACCTGCTGCAGAACTACTTGAAAATCCAACCTTTCAATTTTTAAAGGAGTAAGGCCGGTTGTAGTAGATCCAACGGTTCGAGTCTGATCATGCTCATGTTCTTTCAAAAGTTTTAGGGATCCAAAATCCGAGGGCACAGGAGGCACGAAAAGAAATTGAACAAGGCACATATATAAAAGGGTATTTTATTTAACAGAAAAACGACCTTGTTTTGATATAATTATTTGTTGTTACAAAAATCATTAGGGGCACCAGTCCCAGTCCCAGTCCCAGTCCCTTCCACGTGGATCCGCCTCTGGTTAGATACATTGTATACAGCTAGTATTGTAAATTGATAGGTCTACGTCAGATAGGTATAGGGACACCATTTTGTTCTTTACAGGTTCAGATTTAGCAGGAAATTTGCAGGCCACATTGTGGTGAGAGTAAAAAAAATTCAATAAATGTTTCTTTTACTTTGTTTCAAGGTCTCTGGTGTGGAGTCGCAACGAAATTGGTAAATATATAGGGTCACAATAACTATAACAAATCATAACGGAGTATCGTAAAACATAGAAAAAAATACGGGTTTTCAGTTGGTTCGATCACACCGGATCCCAACTCCCTCCTTTTGTGTAATCCTCAAGAGAAGGATTTTCACTACCAGCAACATAGTAACCATCTTCAACCACGAGCCAATAGCAAATCTTGTAACCATCATCGTCTCCCGGATTATCACAAAAATTACCAGCTATCTGCCTATCTCAGCATAAAAAACAACAATATTGGCATACTAAAAAATTCCATTTAAACTCGCATCTAAAATTCGTCATTCGGAATTAATTCATCTTAAAATGCCATTCAAAACCTTCCTTTGGGTGAAGAATATGGTCACCTATATCATCATCTGATGACCAGCAATGCGCTTCAAATGGGTTTGTATCCCACGGAGATAAGCCATCTACGATATGTACTTGATATTTCTCCGAGCCCATAACTTGGTTGGATTGATAATAAAAACAATCCCTGTGCACCCAATAACTTCCCCCTCTAGCCGCATAATCAAGACAACGACAACATGTTTTTTCTTGTAACCATTCCATGGAACCTTCTCCCCCACAATTCTCTCAAGTGAAAAAGAAAAGAAAAAAAAAACCACCTCACATTATTAGTCCATCGCTTCATTTGGTACATTAATTACTTTTGGAAGTTGTTTATCCTTCCTGGTCATATAGTCCTGCAACTATCTTTAGATATTAGTCCAGGTAGACCTCAATTTAGCATTTTTCTCTGCTAGCTGATTTATTTTTATTTTTTAAATTTTTTTATATAAAGAAAACACATAACCACCAACAACCAGATGCAGCAGCATCAGCCCCTTTGGCTTGAAGGCAATGGCGCATTTTCCTTTTTTTATTTTTTTATTTTTTTTTTATTTTTCAGTGTTAAAAAGATAAGAATGTAGCAACCTCCAAATAAGTGCTGCTTACATAAACCAGGTAACCTTACGGAAATATAATAGTAAAATGGATATAGACCTACAACATTCAAGTATGAAGTTGATTCATCGGAAAAGCTTCAACGTAACGCATGAGAAGCAAAAATAAAAAACACTTACACCACGGTGGAAAAATCAAACAATAATCTTATGTCAGCTGCGAACGAAAGATCAAGTTTTAGAGGCATATGTAATGTGGGTATTAGGAAATGCAACATTAGTAGAATCTGACTAGTTGAGCTCCTCTACAATTCTTCATCTAATAAGTACCCCAGGCAGCATACAACTAATGAGTATGACAAATGCATAGAAAATGTAGAACCTGAAAAGCTATGTACTTCTTTGAGCCAAGGAGTCTGCCAGCAAGTGTAATGGCAAGAATTGCCTTCCATGTAAATCAACACAATCAGTATAAATGCCTCAGTATTCATTTCAAATAATGAATCTGAAAGCATGAAGATGTACTGTCAGGTGTCGGCTAAGCTGCTGTGACTGAAGATGCAGTGCTATTTATTCTGTTTTGGTGCAGTGAGCATCAGTGCCATGTTGAGTGCAATGGTGATATCCCACAGTGTGAAGGAACTCCCTTATCTCCCTCGCACTAGTATTGCTAGCTTGGAGCAAGCGCTCGTCTTCCTCGTATATTAGGTAGGGTGCTTCCCCTTTCTTTCTGGACAACAGCTTTGTTGCACCCTTCAGCACATGATACTCCCAACCCTGAACATCTATCTTAATTACAAGCACGCCCTCTGATTCTTCAATTACATCATCAAGAGGAATCGACTTTACTTCAACAGAAATCTCCTCGTTGGATTTGAACGCCATTTTGGCACCAATTGCTGAGACTGCGCTGTTGTCTAGTCGTCCAACCAACTATCATCACCATGAGAGAGAGAGTGTAAGAGTCAACCTTGATCCAAGTTTAAAAAAAAAAAAAAAAAACAAACAGTGTCTAGTCACCAATGGCTGAGATGACCTGCAAAACCAGTTTACAACCGGTACTACACGGGCAAAAAAGGCATGGGAAATAAAATATATAGAACTCAATCATCGACTCATTTTGGGACACAACAGAACAGAACGCCACATTTCAACAAGCTAAAAAAGCTCAGCAAAAGAATGTTCCCTACCTTTGATGCACGACGCGCATTTTCAAAAGTGGGTAATGGAATCACCTATCATTATTGGTGAATTTGAGTGAGGTGAGACTAATGACCAGCCAATTCTAAGGACATGGATAGAGATGATCCTTGGAGGAACAAATATCAAGACCATGGCGAGGACTGAACTGGTAATATTTCAAACCTTTGTCCTCATAAAATATTTTCCCACAATTCAAACAAATTCATGAGGTCTCACAAGTGTTCTTAGGGTAGAGTCAAAGATTCCTCTATCCATTAGATTTCAAACTAGCCATAGATAAAATAACTTCTTCAGTGTTCTTAGGGAATATGAATTGTGCCAATACCAAGTTCAATTATTTTATATTACTGCTATGAGTTGCATGATGTATCAGTATAGCTCTTTGACTTGAGTGTTGTGTTATTCTTTCTTGTCGTTATAGACGTAAGAAATGTTATCTGCATAGCATGAGCACACATGTGTACATACAGAAACATAACAAATCATCCACTTCTAAACTACTACTTGCTATAAGTGAACAACTATGCTACAGGTAAATCACACTAAGCTGCATCACTATCTAAAAACTAAATTGTTGATCAATTAATGTGGTTGGGGGTGATTTGCTGCACCATTCTAGATAAGTGAAACGGTGACCATGGCTCCGAGAAGTCACACAAAGAACCAGAAGATCAAAGTCAATTTGAAGACTAATTCATCACAACAAAAGCAATAAAAATGCCTCTAAAAGACATGACATTAACAACAAAACAAAGAAATGCAGCACACTTATATAAGTCAACATCCCAGCAGGATCCGATTTTCAAAGGCCAGTCCTGGCCATTCACAGGTTTGGGAATCACTAAAAAACAAGATAAATCATGCCAGAACCTAGATGTCAAGGCTTTCACTTATAACATGAAAAGTTAAGAAAATTCAAGGGAAAAAAATTAAAAATTAATAGGGGTTGCATACATAAAGCTCCATATCTTCCCACACTAAGATATTGGAGAAGTGGAAGGGATCAAGAAAATACCTTATGAAAGGTGATATTGCCAGATCGATCTGACGCAGCAGCCTCAAAAACATCAACCAAATCCCCAACTCTATTAAAGTAAATCCCCTCACAAATCTTCTGCAAATTCTCAAAAACAGGTTCAAAGGCCAGGACTTTAAACCCCATAACTGCAGCAGCAAAAGTAGCCATACCAACATTAGCTCCAACATCCACAAAAATGCCTTGTCTACCACCATTGTCTTTTTCACCTTTCCATTTTTCCAACAAATTCTGCACAGTCTCAGATATATCAGCCATCCTAAAGGGCTTACCTTTCAGTGTCCGTACAATGTTCTTGTGGGGCTTATCTGGTAGATTTCCAAAATCGGAAAGTGAATAAAGAAAGGGGTATTTGAGACCTTCAACCACGTTGGCTATAACAGGATGAGCTTGTGGTGAATTGTAACAGTCAAAAGATTTTATTTTTCTTTCAAGGATCAAATTGTTATCGAATTCCTTGTGGAGTTTGGGGGTAGGGGTTTGAATTTGGGAGGCTAAGTAGAAGAAGGCGAGGAGGAGGAGAGAAGTGGAGATGAAGAGGAGAAGGGATTTAGGAGTGAGAAAATTAGTGGGATTGTTTCTTCTCCATGCATTTGCCATGGAGACAGGGAAAGAATGTTGAAAAGGAAAGCAGAGACACCTCAATCTCAGTGGGAGATGATGAGATCTTTCATTTTTTTTTTATTTTTTGAGATCTTTCCTATTGGGAGAGGAAACTATGAGAGCTCAGCTCAGGGACGACCATTTGGCAGAGGTTGACGCTAACTTACGCCCTGGATAGCTCCCCCGCTGCTGCTGTTTACAAGATCGGGAGCTCTTCAAAAAATTAAAAATTAAAAACTTGTGATTCACAAATTAAAAATAAAATAAAATTATTAGCAACGAAATACTATCTCCGACCCAAAATATAAATCATTTTAGGTGTTTTCACATCTATTAAAAAATTGATTGAATATCATAAATTTAAAAGTTAAATGTCTATAGTACACATTGACTATGATCTGATCATAGTTTGGTTTGGGTGGTTTCGGTTCAGTTTTTACTTATAATTATTCAGTTTAGTTGGCATATTTTACCTCCCAAACAATGTTGAACCCAATGGTTTGGTTTGGGTTGGTTTCAGTCTGGATCCGGTTTGGTTTCGGTTTTACAAGCACAAGCTACACTACATCAAATTAGTGTTTCATTTTCGTTTCTCATCATCATTCATCCGCCTAAACATAAAACTAAAAAGATAACATACATTATCAACAAGAGAAAACAAGCTTAAACAAAGGTTCCATTGGCGGAGAAGAAGCATCGGAAGAGACGAGGAGGAACACGTGTGAAGGTGCCACAGCTTCTGAGAGAATTTTCGAGCCATGGAATTGGATGTTTAATTAGGGTTAACTAATAATGGGTGTTTCTATACTATAGGTAATTCGGTTCGGTTTCAGTTTGGGTGGGTTATAATTAGGATTATCCCAATCCAAACCATTTAAATTCGGTTCGGTTTCAATCCAAACCGATTTGATTGGTTTTCTCTTGGTTTGGTTTATTTCGGTTCGGGGCGGATTGGTTTGATTTATTTTTTGGTTTTTTTTGCTTAGGCCTACATTAATGCAGTAGTTGTTAAGTAATAAAAATTTGTTACATTGATAATAACTTATATGTAAGATGGGTTGCATTGCTAATATATAATGACTTATATTATGATACAAATCTAAAGAGGTAGAATAACTTATATATTAGGACGGAAGTAGGATAATTTATTTGCGAATAGTAGTTCTCTCGTAACAAAGATCTTTTTTTTTATATAATTTTTTTTAAGCAACTTTATTTTTATTGAGAAATCAAATAAAGAGCTACAAAGTTCAATGTCATATCCCGGCCCGCTCCAAATTTACGTGATAGAGTGCATAACATGACCTCCTTAAACCTTATGTGTGGCAAACCCAGTGTAGGAAAATCCATCACATAGGGAAGAGTACTCGCTCTATGCACTCCCAAAAAAATCCCTGCCCCATAAATAATTACAACAATGGAAATCAAAGTGGAATAGATGTTGAAACTTTGTCTTGTACCTTGTGTGTACGAGCAAAGGAAATTAAGACGAAGATCTCTTTGCACCCTCTTCTGAACTTGCTTGAGCGACACGTCCGGTCCGTAAAGTGAGCAGCTACACCCATGCCAGAAGCTGTACCAAGTATATAATGAGGTATATCAAGAACTAGAAAAAATATGAGCACATCGTTTGAAAGCAATAGCAACAAAAACACCTGGATTGCACCCCTAGCAATTCGGTAGGGGTGCGTCCAAAGGTAGGCACGATCTTGTAGGCCATGTTTTTGATTAAACGTCTGGCAAACCGCAAGGCTATAATCTTCAGGGAGCATCATCGATCTGTAAAAAGGATAGTTCCTTTTACCGGCCAGCTGAGAATTAAAGAGAAAGCACGCAACATAGGTGGGGCCACTGCCTGTAATATGATGAACAATGCAGTAATACAAATAATAATCATATATGTTTAAACTATCCAAAAAAATAGGGACAACCTGGTTTGCACCCATCAATAAATTGACGGATGCGTCCAGATGATTATGCATGGCCGCGTACTCGACGAATGGCAGGAATGGCAAGCCGATCACCATGAAGAATAAGCTTGAGAGCCGAGGGGGTGTTATACTGTGACGTGTAGGTGGCTCTCCTTCTGCTAGAGGAGGCCGAAGTGGCAAGAAAATCTACAGCTTTGTTAGCTTCACGGAAAATGTGAGAAATCTGCATAGGGTGCGTGCGGAGGAGATCTCTGATAGATTGAATATCATCATCTAGCTGCCAAGGGGTCGTAGAAGTCCCTGAGACGATGTTGGTAAGCACTAAAGAATCCGTTTCCACCAGAACCGAAAAAAGATGGTGCTCCAAACAAAAGGTAAGACCGGCTAGAAGGGCCTTCGTTTCCGCAATGAGACTGGTGCAATTTGCGTAAGGTTCACTGACAGCATTAAGAAGATGACCATGAGAGTCGCGAATAAGAAACCACCACCAGCAGGGCCAGGGTTGCCTAAGGAAGATCCATCAGTATTCAACTTAACCAAGTGATCCGGGGGTTTTTGCCAACTCACAAAAATGGTGTGCATAGTAAGTTGCGGGGAAAAGGAGCTAATGAACCGATTCTCTAGCAAGCAGTCATCATCCTTATCCACTCTGATGAGCCGACTATTGAGCAGAGCATAAAATAAGTTTTGCCGGATGTTGAGGATAGAAGTCTGAAGAGAAGGTCTGGAATCGTAAAAAATGATCCGATTTTTGCATTTCCAAATTTCCCAAAGAATCAAAGAAGGAACCAGCTAGCAAGATTTCTTCACAGAGCCATTCCTGTCTGGGTACCACCAACACCGGAGATTAGACCAAAAATCCGCTGCAAGAGGATGAAAATGCAGGAGCGACTGGAAGAAGTCCCAAATGGTACGAGAGAATGAACAATTATAAAAAGTATGGTCTCTAGTATCCTCCCCACAGCAGAAGGGGCATTTAAAGGGACCGTGGTGTCCAAAAACGCGCAACATACTAGGTAGAGGGAGCAAGTTATTGAGGAACCTCCACATGAAAACCAAAATTTTAATAGGTAAGTTTGGCTTCCAGATCTCTTTAAGTTCAGCAACGATACTAGGTAAGTTTGTTTTTTTTTAAGGGAAAAAGATCTTGTTTTTGGAATGTCGTAAACATGATAGACCGTTCATTCCATAGCAGATCCTACAAAAAGTTGCAAGCATTAATACAAAATATATCTTAAAAACACTTCAAAACACAAATACAATATCTTTCGGGTTGTGTTGGCGGACCCAAAATCCGAGGGCATTGTTGGAATGGTGTCTCAATTTCAACAATGGTGGCTGATGCAATTGTGAAGATGGTGGCTAGCTGTTCAAATGATGGCTCATTTGAAGTCTTCAATGGCTGCAAGCATGGATAGTCCAAGATATGATAAAAAAAGTCTTGGATGTTAGATAGCGTACGGAAGAAAATATGACACCATGTATGTTCTCTATATAAACTACCCCTTCCTCGGTTGTAATCTCATCCCATTTTCAGCTAAGTATTAACTTCAGTACAAAGTGAGGATCCTGAGAAATAAATTTGTGTGTGTAAATTTTTCTCTAATTTGATAATTGCCGTTTCCGGTTGATGTAGACGAATTGCCGAACCACGTTAAATCTGTGTTCTTATTCTTCCATTTATATTCCGCTGTGTTATACTTTCGTTTCGGGTGATTCCGCCCAACAACTGAAGGCACGAAAAGAAACTGAAGAAGGAACACCGGGACATAAATGGTGTTTTTTAAACAGCAAGACGACGTTGTTTTGATATAATTATTTTGTCTTACAAAAATCATTAGGGCCGGGCACCAGCCCTAGTCCCTTCCACGTGTATCCGCCTCTAGTTAGATAGTACATTGTACACGGTTAGTATTGTAAATCGATAAGTCTACGTAGATAGGTATAGGGGCACCATCTTTGTTCTTTACAAGTTCCGATTTAGCAGGAAATTTGCAGGCCACATTGTACGACAAGGTTTTTTATTTTTTATTTTTATTTTTTTGACTTAGTGATGGTAAAAAATATTCAATAAATGTTTCTTTTACCTTGTTTCTAGGTCTCTGATGTGGAAACGTGATACTATCACAACGAAATTACAATAATTAACAAATCATACGAAGTATGTAAAACATAGAAAAATCAAAGTAATAAACGAGGAAATTGAAAAATCGGTCCCATAACTTTGGGGTGGTATCAATTTTGGTCCCGTACGATTTCAATTTGACAAAGTCCCGTAAGTTTTAAAAAGGACTCAATTTCAAGACACTTCTGAACTCCGGCGAAATCTCTTTATAAAAATTGGGATTTTCCGGCCAACGTTAGCTCTAAGTGGCGGAATCTCTCAATTTGATTTAACATTTGATCATATTCGACCTAATCATAAGACAGTAGTCGTCAATAACCCAATCTACCCCTCAAAAAAGAAAACCAATCTATTATAATATTGAAATCAAGTAATCTGACCAACATATGCCCAACGAAAAATAACTCTTAGTATTACGTCAGATGAGAAATTCACTCTTTTCTTCAAAGGTGTCTCCAACAATTCAAACACCTGCAATTTTTACCAAGTTTACTCCATCTGTAATTTTGAATGTTTAGAATTAATGAGGCTGCAAACAAAAATGCAGGTCTTATTCATTCTAGGTGGGCTGTCCTACAATGCTTTGCTCTGTCATAATATATATATATATAGGGAGGCTAGATAGTTTTTGAAGTAGGGTAGGGAGGCTAGGAAGTCCAATACCTTTTTTCGATAGGTTAAGTAGGGTACGGAGCCTACACCTCGCCGCCTTCCAATAGTGAATATTCACCTTAGACGGAACCATGTTATTCCAACGGAAAGAGTGTGACACATTTGAGGCAGAGACACTAACAGTATTAGACAAGGTAGTTTCTGAAGTACCACAAGCACATTATCAACAACATCTTGGCCAAATGCCCAATAACCTACTAAGGCAACAGGAAAATAGCAAATGACATTGATGACATAGGCTCCAAGGGCACCTTTCCAACAGGAAAACAGAAAACTCCACTTAACATCAATGTTGGTCAGAAATCTCAATTTTTATGAGTAGATTTCGTCGGAATTGAGAGGTGTCCTGAAATTGGGTCTTTTTTAAAACTTACGGGACTTAATTGTTAATTTGAAATCGTATGAGATCAAAATTGATACTACCTCAAAGTTATGAGACCGATTTTGCAATTTTGCCGTAATAAACGTAGGATTTTAATTCAATGGCCTTTATTGTATTTCCGCGACACTTTAAGATGTTTTTCTATGCTTTTTTATTGAGTTTTATTTACTTGCTTTGTTCTCATGTTGTTTAGCTATTATTTGAAGTGTGAATTGCTTCGGTAGTTTCTCTGTTGCTTTTGTGCTCTATGACAGGTGTTTGATGAATTGAGTGAATGAGAAATTGGATGAAGAGGGTGTGTTATTATATGATAAAGAAGAGCTGTCGAGTTGAAGATGAATATAGTTAAGTTAAGAAGAAATAATAAAAAATATAAAAAGAAAACCAAACAAACAAGGTGTTAAATTTCGGCTTTCTGGTTTTAGTCCGTAGAAATTTCCACGAACCTGAAGAAAATCAGAATACATAGACGGAAGACTCAGAAACTGTTTTTATTGAATTGATGAAAAATGATTTCACTATTTCTCTTTATATATGAGGGAAGTCAAAGATAATTAAATATATTTCAAGTAAATAAAAGAAATGATAGATGATTATCTAAACCTAACTTAAATTCAAAACAAACAACTAATCTTTTGTTTAAAGATAATTCCTGTCAATAGCAATTTTATCTTCTTTTTTTTGACATTCATCCTGTCTCTTGAGATTATCTTCTAATACTCTCCCTCAAACGAGGCCGGGATTGGAGGCCGAGTTTGTCTTTGCATATTTTGGAGGGCATCTCCACTCTGGATGCTTTTCTGGAGTCCATTAGTTGTGATGTTTTGAAGGGCATCTCCACCCCGGCTGTTGAGTCTATAGTTGTGGTATTTTTAGAAGACATCTCCACTCCGGATGCTTTTTTCGAAGTCCATTAGTGATATTGGAGGGCATCTCCACTCCGGTGGCTTTACCGAAGTCCATAGTTGTGTTATTTGGAGGGCATCTCCACTCCGACGCGCTTCTTTCTCGGCTTTTCGGAGTCCATTAGGTTTTTGTTTTCAACATCTGCCTCCAATTGTTGATAGTTGCATGATCTGTCTCATTGCATTTGCAAAACCTCCAATTGTTGATCGTTGCATGATCTGTCTCATTGCATTTGCAAACCTCCAATTGTTGATCGTTGCATGATCTTTCTAGCTCATTGCATTTGATAAATTAAAATGGATAGAGACAGAAAAACATAATGGATGCCAAAAGAAAAGGCTGCTATAACACGATTATTATTTATTGATATAATTTTTTTTCGATTGAGGAATAGACTCCTAAATTTGATCTGGCCTCGAATATGAAACTTTGGGCAGTAATTTTTTTTTTTTTTTTTTTTTTTTGGATTGATGGCTTGCACAGGAGAGAATCTAATGTCTAGATAGATGCGGCAGAATGCATGTTTGCTACTGCATGGGCTGGGGAGAGGGAATCAGTGCAAACAAATATTATTAAAAAAAAACATTTATTGGAAAAATAAAATTAATAATAATGCAATTACCGGAAGAATTTGATATGAGATTATGATAGAATTAAAAGGAATTGTTTGAACTGGGGTTGGAGTGGATGGTGCAAATATGGAAGATTTTTTGAGAATGCATGCAATTGATACTCATGCAAATTTGATAGGGAACAGTGGCGGATCCGTGTGTACCAAGGGGGTCACGTGACCCCATTAAGATCCGGGAAATTTTTTTTTAATATTAAAACGATGTAGTTTTGTTGTTAAAAAATGTAATTTTATTGATAAAAAATATAGTTTTAAGCCCTCATGACCCCACTGAAATATTTTTTTGGATAAAAAAGATAGTTTTACTATCCGGTGACCTCATTGGAAAAAAGTTCTGGCCACTGATAGGGAATGAAAAAAGGCTCCGCATCCAGGGAAAATAGGCTCATGGAAAAACCCTGGTTGCTTGTTTTATTCAAAAAGAAAAAGTGCTAAATGATGAATGTCTAAGTAAAAAATGTAAAATGCAGACACGATATATATATATATTTTTTCAACCGGAAGAACGGATCGGGCGAGGGTTCACCAATGTTAAAGCACTCGAACCCCCGCCCTGACTCCGATACCATGAAGAAATCAGAATACACAAACAGAAGACTCATAAACTGTTTTTATTGAATTGATGAAAAATGGTTTCACTACTTCTCTTTATATATGAGAGAAGTCAAAGATAAATACAATTCAAGTAAATAAAAGAAAGACAATTCCTGTCAATAGCAATTTTATCTTCTTTTTTTTGACATTCATCCTGTCTCTTGAGATTATCTTCTAATAGAGTCTGAAGAAAATCAGAATACTCAAAAAATAATAAAAGTCTGAAATTGATGTTTTTTTTGATTGATCAATGAATTGATACAGAAGTGCTCCTTTATATAGGAGAGAAATCATAATACAGATAATAGTACTATTATTTATTTGAATACTAAAGATAAATACTATAAATTAAATTTAATATAACAACTTTATCTCTTCTTTTGACTTCATCTGTTTATCTCTTGTGCTTTATCTTCTAATACCCTCCCTCAAACGAGGCCGGGTTTGGAGGCTGAGTTTGCCATGACATAATTTGGAGGGCATCTCCACTCCGGTTGTTTTTCCGAAGTCCATAGTTTGATTTTTGGAGGGCATCTCCACTCCGGTTGTTTCCGAAGTCCTTAGTTGTGATTTTTGGAGGGCATCTCCACTCCGGTGCATGTCTTTTTGGCTCTCCCGGAGTCCATTAGTCTGTGTGTTTGGAGGGCATCTCCACTCCGGCGGTTTTTCCGGAATCCATAGTTGTGACTTTCTTCTTCTTTTTTTTTGTGACGACATCGGCCATGGATCTTGTTTTTTCGATCACACCTGAAAATAGAAGTAAAATGGACGACCAAAGAAAATTTTGATGTTGATGCATTACTGATCTGCACTTTTTCCTCCCATATTTGACTGTAACCTTTGGCAACTAACCTGGCCTTTAATCTGTCCAAAGATCCATCTGGTTTGAGTTTAGCTTTGTAGACCCATTTAGAGCCTTTGACAAGCATTCCTGGGGTTCTAGGAACTAATTGCCATGTTTTATTTTGAGATAGGGCATCTAGTTCTTCTTGCATAGCTGCCTTCCATCCTGTGTGATTGAGGGCAGTCTTGATGGTTTTGGGTTCCTTTGGGATAGTGATGGGGTTGGCTATGAAGGCATACTTAAGATTGGGTTTGAATATTCCATGCTGAGCCCTAGTGACTAATCTTGGTGATGTGGGAGGAGATGCAAGTGAGGATGGAAGAGAATGAGAAATATGATGGGGTGATTGAAAAGATTCTGTGCCTAGAGATTCTGTGTCTGGGGAGTTTGTGTGAGGTGTAGTAGGTTCAGGTGAAGATGGAGGAGAGTGAGAGGAATGGGGAGATAATGGTGGAGATTCTGTATTTGGAGATAAAGGGTTGTTGGCAGGATCATGGGGTGTAGTAGGTTCAGGAAAGTCTGTGTTGTCTTCCATTATGGGAGTTGGATCTGTGTGGGTGGATAGTGAAGGTGTTTGGATAGGAATGTCTAGAGGTTGTGTGAGGTGTTCTGGAGGGTTATGATGAGGCTCATGGTGGCAATCAGTAGGTATGTTTGTAGGGTTCCAAGAATCAAAAATGGAACTCACATGTGATGGATTAACAGTGTCTTTGATTTTATAAGGTAGAAGAGTTTCATCAAAAGTGACATGTCTAGAGACAAAGAACTTTCTTGTAGAGGGATGAAAACACTTATACCCTTTATATTGAGTGCTATAGCCAACAAACACACAGGGAACAGTCTTAGGATCAAACTTGTGTTTCCTTGTATCCCACAAATAGGGATAACACCTACTTCCAAATACTCTTAGGGTTGAGTAATTTGGTTGAATGTTATGGAGAGAAAAGTAGGGGGATGTCATGTTAAGGGCTGATGAGGGAAGTCTATTAATTAGATGGACAGCAGTGGAAAAGGCTTCTACCCACAGAAATAGAGGTAATCTGCTATAGAAGAGCATAGTGAGTCCAAGTTCTATAATTGTTCTATGTCTTCTTTCAACAAGACCAGTTTGTTCAGGTGTATGAGGGCAAGAGATCAAGTGAGTAATGCTTGTTTTAAGAAAATGCGTGCCGAGTTGTTGATTAATGAATTCTCCACCCCCATCAGAGTGGAATTTTTTTATGTGTCTGTTAAATTGCCTTAACACAAAACTTTCAAAATTCAGGAAAACTTGGAAAAACTCTGATTTTTGTTTAACAGGAACAAACCAAATGTATTTAGAATAGTCATCCACAAAACAAACATAATATCTAAATTTTCCAATAGATTCAACTGGGGCATGGTGACGGACCTTTTCTAGGCTATACAGATCCTAACCGGCAGTGTACCGGGTCAAATTGTAGTGCTAGTCTGGTGAGTCAGGTCGTATTCCTCAGGGAAAACATGGTAATTCTTTTAAGTGGGGTTAAACACCAAGAAGCTATTATTAACTCGATCTAAGTCGCGGGTTTATCGGTTTCCTCGGGTTAGATTATGTTAGATCGTTAGATTGTTAGTAAAGCGATAAATAAATAAATAATATATATATATATTTTTAGATCTAGCCAAGAATACTTTCTTGAATTACGGTATCCTTTTAGTAGAAATAAATGAGACGAGATCTTCCTTTATTCAAGGTGTAAATTATATATGAATCGGTGCACTCCTAAGCTAGACAACTCCTCCTCACACGAGCGTATGAAATTGTCATATGTCCATTGCATCATCCAAGGTCCACAACCGTTACGGTTTTTACGAACGGGTCCCGAGTACAAATCTACCTTTAGATAAAAAGGAGTCATTCCGTTCGTCAAACGGTCAATTTTATTTAAAAGGCTCCGGTTGTCAAAGCCGGACGATTCAACTTTCCGGTTTAAGTTTCAATTAAACCGATGATTTAACATTATTACGATCTCGAGTACAAATGTCAATAAGATTCATCTTTCCCAAGACAAATCTGCCCCCGGGTAGGAAACTGGGTTCCGTTGTCACGTTTTCACTCGGCCAATTTTACCCTCCGGTCTTTCTATTTTAACGTTTATTAAGCGCAGAAAGAAAGAGATTCATCATAATTGATTTTAATCATTATTACCAGAGTCGATCATTCATTTTACCAAAAGATTAACTAATTCAGATTCATATCTTGGCTAGATATATTTTTAGTTTAATATCATATATAAATAGAAATAGAAATAATAAACATAACAATTTTAGAATATATTACCGGTTATGACTATCGAATCGGGGTCGTTTCCACCGGATCTAACATGCCAAAGCTTCGAAATCAACAATCTTCGATAATTATTCCGCCATTATAACGATACTATAACCATTTTATTTATATATGTGAAAAACATATATACATACATACGTAGACATATATATGTATATACGGGCCCCGAAAAGAAAATAAAAAGAGAAACGAGATGAAAAGATCTAGATCTAGATCTATATATATATAGATAGATCTATCACATATATATTCATATATAGAATATATATATATACATGAAGGGTGTTTGTATATATATATATATATATCATATATGTATATATATATATATGATCTTCAAAGCAAAATAAAAAAAAGAAAGAAAGACGAGGTGAAGAAAAGAAAGGAGAAAGAAAGAAGAAAAGGGGCCAAGCTTTTCATCCCTCTTGGTGTGCTTATATAGATAAAAATGGGGGCCGGATCGATCCGGGAAAGGGCCGGATCGATCCGGGAATAAAATATATTATCCCAAGCCTATCCCCATGTGCGAAATCATCATTATGGCGATTTTTTGTTTCGCCGGATCGATCCGGGAAAAGGCCGGATCGATCCGGGATCGCGCGATTTTGAGCTGAAACTTGAAAAATTCATATCTTGAGTTGTAGACCTCCGATTGACGTGATTCAAAATGCGTTGGAAAGCTCTTTCAAAGATCTACAACTTTCATGAAGGACTCTTCTTCAGAAAATGCCTTTTTGATGGACCATTTGTTCGTCGAAGATATAATTCGATAATAACATTACGAAACGTTGATCCACTTGAACTTTTAAGCTTGTGGCACATTCTTACACCCTTCAAAAGATATGTTTTAACTTCAAAAAGTGTCGTCACTCGGGGTTTTGGTTTATTATAAATCTGCAATAAAAATACCACAAATACCCGTGTAAATCTGACACGACACTCCGGTTACTAAACCGGTACAAAACTTATAAAAACTTATAAAAATACGATAATTTATATAATAACTACTACTTATACATTTGAATAAAACTTAGTAATTTTGTCTTGATTTGATACAATAATGCTCAAAATGGTATCAATATTGGGGTAAAATGTCGTAATAATGATCATAAATTTATCTCTCATCACAACCCCCTACTTAGCTTTTGGTCGTCCTCGATCAAAACAAGCGATAAAACAAAATGAATAAGAGATAAATTCATGAAGATAGAAGATATAAGAGACAACCGAGATGTTGCAACCGTTAGAATTACAACCAGGCTTTAACCTCAATATAAATGTATAACGAGTGTGTGTGTGACAAGCCTTTTCAATTTCCACTATCCTCTCTTGAATAATTCAAGCAAACGCACAAATATCCATTCAGACAGCCCTAATGACTTTCCTAGGTATAGTAGTAACAGTTCCACACAAAGTTCTCCCGTGTACTTATTAGGATAATCCCTAAAGCATATCATTCAGTTTATACTGGGGATAGTCAGAAGATAACTAAGTTTTCAACCATTGTCAAATTTTTTTTTTTTTTTTTTTTTTTTTTTCTTTTGATGAACTTAATTTCACATGTGTAGCATATGCCTTCATTCCCAGCAATAGGACGTTTCGTGATAACACCCTAGCTGGACTACTATCATCAGGCAGTCGGGAGCTTTTAAACCTCATAGTGATATAGGACGTTTCGTGATAACGCCCTACTGCACTCAAATCATTGGTAGCTACAACCGACATATAAATAGTTCATCTTTATTTTGGTATTCTTCCTTTCATTCCACTTAACTTATATCATTTCTATCACATTCAAACCTTCAGATATTCACAGTACACGTTCAAAAGTTAGGTACTAAGTTACTGTTATTATCTAGAATAACCACTAGGATACTGAATGGATACAGTTTAAAATTTTCCGCTTCAATATCAAAGGCTTTACGTGAAAGAATTCATGTTACACAAATATATTTGGAATTACAATGCACTTACGGTTCACATTGGTTATACACATCCAAATCGATCATTACATCTTCAAATCCATGAAATATATACCTTATACAGTTTATTTTAATCAACTAAATAATGCTCGAAAAAAATAAAAAACTAAGTGTTTTTCTGATACAAAATAAGCATTAATACCATTGCTAGACCAACAACGACTCTACCCCCTACTAACGAACTTACATTGTCCTCAATGTAAAGTGAGTGTAAATAAGAGAGGTTGGCAAAGCAATGGTGCACTAAAACAAGTCAAAACAAATACTCGGATGATAAAAAAGGGTGGGTGGGTGGGTTAAAGTTATGACCTCCTCAATTCCATAGTATTTGAACTAATACATGTCACGCATTATTTGAAATTTAAAACAGACTAGATCATGATATGAAATGTATGGCAAAGTATTAACTCTGAGTTTTTTATACCCAGATCCTCAAGGGTTATTTCAAATCGTTCTATCAACCTTAGTCCAAGAAATGATGCATTTGAATTTTATCTTTGTTATCCATCAGGATTTTCGGATAACCACCTAATCGTTCCCGTTTAATGTCATTCAAACATTCATCCTAAGACTTGGTGAAACAAAATGAAAATCAATCCGAAGTATTACCAAAGTATCATCCAAAGTATGAGTAATTATTATATTTAACATTTTTACGGGCTGCCTCCCGGTAGCGCTTTTGGTTAACGTCGTTTGCTCGACCAAAATGATAATGATTAACTAATATAATATACTAAACAAAACGGGATACTTCTAACAATTACTCACAAAAGCACGTAACAATTAAGCACATAATCCAACCGAAAATAAATGCTTAAGGAGTAAAAAGGAAGGATAGTACCCGTCATTGACTACATTTATAGTCTATAGCCAGACTTTATCGTGCTTCGTTTTTAAGGCACGGTGGTGGGTCATCCTCACGCACCGCATCCTTCTTCAATACCGGTTTCCAACGGAGAGGTTAGACAATTTCCACCAATCCACACGATTCTTGAACTTTTCCTTTGATTTTCGAGCTTTGAGTTTACGAGCTTTCACATTATTACTGGAGTCATCTTCTTCAGTTACCTGCGTGTTAGTACGATCCACCACAAGAGAACACAAAGTGTCTACACAAGAACTAGATTCTAGTGTAATGTATGGATATTTCAATGAATTGTAAATGTTGAAGATAACGCGCTCATCATTCACTCCCAAACTAAGCTCTCCCTTACAAACATCGATGAAAGGGGTATTAATAGTTAAGTGCCGAAAAGTGTCAATAAAACATGCATACTTATTATCCAACTCCATCTTTTTCATTTCATTTTTCGGGGAATGGGGGAGTAATTCAAGATCAATAGGGTTAGAATGAATACCTCCCTTACCCTTGTCGATAGATGAAGATGGTAAAGCTTCCTTGAATGATTGTGCCTTTTGAAGACATAGTGTGTCATCATTCAGTACCTTTTTCTTCAAAATATGCGGTGGATGTGGTGATGCCCTTCCGGGTTGAACCGATGTGAATTTAGGTTGAGCCGGATAAGGTTCGGTTTGAAATGGCCCTTTAGATTCCATATTCTTCTTATATTTACCATCTAAATCATTCTCTACTTCATTATTCCCGAATTTTTCTAATCCATTACTTCCACAGATCCTTCCACTTCTGGTAATAACAGTATTTACCCCACTCAGATTTCTTTCGATATTACTTGGCAGCTCTCCTGGAGGTTTACTGTTTTTACGTTCTACTTCTCTACTCAAGTGATATTCCAGATTCCTCAATGAAGCTTCTACAATTCTCATTCTGGTATCATGTCCACTTATAGATGTTTTCAACGTACTCATATCCTTAGTGGTGTACCTATAGAAGTCATCATGGTTTCCATATTTTGAGCTTGAGTTGACACCATACCCATCAGATTTTCCATTAATTTCTCCCATTTATCAACTCCTTCAGGTTGAGTTGAACTTTGAGTGACTGGTATGCTTTGAGTGGTATGTTGTGGATACGGTCTAGGTAATGATTGTAGGTTCTGATTCGAGGTATCTCTTTGATAAACCTTATTAGTATATGGATTCTTGTATTGGATTAGATACGGTGGTTGTCCTTGCTTACTAGGGGTTTCAGACCAATGAAAAGTAGGGTGATCTCTTCTTATAGCATTAAACGAGTTTGAATATGCATTGTTCAAATTCCTATGCTGTAAAAAACTCACCTTTTCCCTTGAATATCCTTTTGGTTCTTCCATCCCTAATGACACATTATGATGATTTGAGTAGTCATTCGGTATGATATTTTCTGAGTTTACATTTTTACTGGCTAATAAGCCGTCAAATTTCCTACTCAAATTCTCCAAGTGTGCTAGAACTTCCGTATTCGGTGTACATTCTCCTGCAAAAGCTACTTTTCTTGTGCTAGAACCGGTTTCCCACATACGATTATTTTTGGAAATCTTTTCTATAGCATCGTAAACTATTTGGGCTTCACTCATCATTAACGAACCACCACACGCATGATCTACATCTGCACGTGAGTCTTTCCTTAATTTACGACAGAAAAGTTGAATTTGCATATCTAAGGAATAACCATGATCGGGACAAGCTCGTAACAGTTTTTTAAACCTTTCCCAAGCATTCCCAAGCATTTCTTCAGATCCTTGTTTAAAGTTGGCAATTTCGACTATTAATTCCAATTTTCTACCAGGAGTAAAATATTGCTTTAAGAACTCGGATTGAATCTCCTCCCAACTAGTCAATGAATGATGTGGAAGTGACAAAAACCAATCTCGTGCTCTTCCTTTTAAAGAAAAAGGAAACATAGACATCCTCGTTAATTCATAATGAGCACCATGACTTTTGGCTGTATTACACAATTCTTCGAAAAGATAGAGATGATGATGTGGATCCTCATCATCTTCTCCTAGAAATTGGGCTCTTGTGTCAATTAAACCAAAAAGATGAGATTTTATTTCGAAATTATTTGCTCCTTTATTGGGTAAACGAATTGGATTATTAATCCGGTACCTTCTTACGGTCCGATCACATATAGGTCTCGGGTTAGTTTGGTTTCGATTATTACGATTATGCTTATTCCGATTCGATTATTTCTATTATTCGATTGGTTATTAGGTTGAGGTAAATTCTGATTAAGGTTTTGGCCATACCCTTGAGCATGAGCAATCCCTTGTTCAGGTGTTTTACCAACGGTTTCGACCATTTTCGTAATTCGATTTGACAATTCTTGTGGAATCGAAAATATCGAATAGAAAATAACACGAAATCGATAAAAAAACCACTTTTTTTTTTCTCTCGGTAATTACCGACTCCACTCGGTATTTACCGAGTGTATTTTTTTTTTTTTTTTTTTCTCTCTCTCTCGGTAATTACCGAAGCCACTCGGTATTTATCGAGTATTTTTATAAAAAAAATTGATATCTTACCAAATAGGTAGGTACCAATGAAAATAAAAATACAAATGAGATTGAGAAATGTATTGACTTATCCTCGAGTACATTTGTTATGACCACGTTTACTTTCTACTATCGAAAATAGAAAATAACTCGAATTTGGTAGAAGAAGAAAATTGGTAACTAAAAGAAGGTAGATACCAACGGAAAAAAAAAAAAAAAGAAATGTGATAAGAAGAGTGTTGACTTATCCTCGAGAATTTTGAGCTAATACAAGTAGTAACCCTAGACACAAAGAAAGAAATTAGCGACGTTTTCCCCGGCAACGGCGCCAAAAAGCTGACGGACCTTTTCTAGGCTATACAGATCCTAACCGGCAAGTTACCGGGTCAAATTGTAGTGCTAGTCTGGTTGAGTCGGTCGTATTCCTCAGGGAAAACATGGTAATTCTTTTAAGTGGGGTTAAACACCAAGAAGCTATTATTAACTCGATCTAAGTCGCAGGTTTATCAGTTTCCTCGGGTTAGATTATGTTAGATCAGTTAGATTGTTAGTAAAGCAGTAAATAAATAAATAATATATATATATATTTTTAGATCTAGCCAAGAATACTTTACTGAATTACGGTATCCTTTTAGTAGAAATAAATGAGACAGATCTTCCTTTATTCAAGGTGTAAATTATATATGAATCGGTGCACTCCTAAGCTAGACAACTCCTCCTCACACGAGCGTATGAAATTGTCATATGTCCATTGCATCGAGTCCAAGGTCCACAACAATTACGGTTTTTTTACGAACGGGTCCCGAGTACAAATCTACCTTTAGATAAAAAGGAGTCATTCCGTTCGTCAAACGGTCAATTTTATTTAAAAGGCTCCGGTTGTCAAAGCCGGACGATTCAACTTTCCGGTTTAAGTTTCAATTAAACTGATGATTTAACATTATTACGATCTCGAGTACAAATGTCAATAAAATTTATCTTTCCCAAGACAAATCTGCCCCCGGGTAGGAAACTGGGTTCCGTTGTCACGTTTTCACTCGGCCAATTTTACCCTCCGGTCTTTCTATTTTAACGTTTATTAAGCGCAGAAAGAAAGAGATTCATCATAATTGATTTTAATCATTATTACCAGAGTCGATCATTCATTTTACCAAAAGATTAACTAATTTGATTCATATCTTATTTAGATATATTTTTAGTTTAATATCATATATAAATAGAAATAGAAATAATAAACATAACAATTTTAGAATATATTACCGGTTATGACTATCGAATCGGGGTCGTTTCCACCGGATCTAACATGCCAAAGCTTCGAAATCAACAATCTTCGATAATTATTCCGCCATTATAACGATACTATAACCATTTTATTTATATATGTGAAAAACATATATACATACATACGTAGACATATATATGTATATACGGGCCCCGAAAAGAAAATAAAAAGAGAAACGAGATGAAAAGATCTAGATCTAGATCTATATATATATAGATAGATCTATCACATATATATTCATATATAGAATATATATATATACATGAAGGGTGTTTGTATATATATATATATATATCATATATGTATATATATATATATGATCTTCAAAGCAAAATAAAAAAAAGAAAGAAAGACGAGGTGAAGAAAAGAAAGGAGAAAGAAAGAAGAAAAGGGGCCAAGCTTTTCATCCCTCTTGGTGTGCTTATATAGATAAAAATGGGGGCCGGATCGATCCGGAAAGGGCCGGATCGATCCGGGAATAAAATATATTATCCCAAGCCTATCCCCATGTGCGAAATCATCATTATGGCGATTTTTTGTTTCGCCGGATCGATCCGGGAAAAGGCCGGATCGATCCGGACTCGCCGATTTTGAATTTGAAACTTGAAAAATTCATATCTTGAGTTGTAGACCTCCGATTGACGTGATTCAAAATGCGTTGGAAAGCTCTTTCAAAGATCTACAACTTTCATGAAGGACTCTTCTTCAGAAAATGCCTTTTTGATGGACCATTTGTTCGTCGAAGATATAATTCGATAATAACATTACGAAACGTTGATCCACTGAACTTTTAAGCTTGTGGCACATTCTTACACCCTTCAAAAGATATGTTTTAACTTCAAAAAGTGTCGTCACTCGGGGTTTTGGTTTATTATAAATCTGCAATAAAAATACCACAAATACCCGTGTAAATCTGACACGACACTCCGGTTACTAAACCGGTACAAAACTTATAAAAACTTATAAAAATACGATAATTTATATAATAACTACTACTTATACATTTGAATAAAACTTAGTAATTTTGTCTTGATTTGATACAATAATGCTCAAAATGGTATCAATATTGGGGTAAAATGTCGTAATAATGATCATAAATTTATCTCTCATCACATGGCCCTATAAGTCACAGTGAATTAAATCAAAGATACAAGAACTGGTATGATCAGATTGTAGAAAGGGCAGTTTACTCATTTTGCCTAACTGACAACTTTCACATAGATGTTCTTGTTTATTGTTCCCTAAAACCTCTATGAGGCCTTTATTCTTCATAACTTGAATTGTAGGAAACTGGACATGACCTAACCTCTGGTGCCAAAGATTAGTGGAGCAAGACCTAAACCGATGAGCAAAATAAATCTGAGGATTACTTGGGAGGATATATAGTTCTCCTCTAAGTCCTCCCTTCATGAGTTCCTGACCTGTCACTTTGTCCTTTAAAACAAAACCATTGTTAGTGAAAACACATTCAGGAGAATACTGTTTAGCTAATTGGTTTACAGACGGTAAGTTTTTTTTAAGTTCTGGGACATATAGGACATTTACAATAGATATAGTTGAATTATTTGTACATATATGCATAGCACCTACACCTTTGATGGATGGATAATTGAGTACCATCACCTATGAGGACAAAACCAGAACCTGAATATGTGTGTAAATTATGTAAAATGTATTTATTACCTGTCATATGGCTAGAGGCACCAGTGTCTACTATCCACTCTGTTTCAGCAATGGTGTTATCCAAGGTCAGAGCAGACAGGGCTTGTGGTAACTCACCGGTTTGAGGCTTGTTTTTATTGTTCCACCATCATATTTTAGCCACATGTCCTGTTATCCCATAGCATTGACAAGTTTCATTTCTGTACAGGTCCCTTTCTGCTTTGGTCATCCTCTTGAAGGTCTGAGATCCACTTCCTCCTTGGTTCGAATTGGTGTTTCCTTTGAAGGTATTTTGCTGTGCCTGAAAACCCCTGCCAACTGAATTAAACCTGGAGACATAGTTAGTAGCATTTGTATTTTGAGATGGTCTTTGGCCATAGAATGCCATTTGTGACAACTGGTTTGATTCTTTAGATGCTGAAAACCAAGATCTCCTTTGATCTAGGCTTTGAAGTTGGGATACTAACTCAAAATAAGTAGGTCTAGGGGGCTTTAACATAGTTGTAGTGAAAGTCTCATATTCTGGACCTAAACTAGTTAGGAGGTAATAAACTTTTTCTGGATCAGTGATTGGTTTGCCAATTGCTGCTAAACTGTCACATAAGCCCTTGAATGTCCTGACATGTGCACTGATGTCCTTGTCTTCTCCTTTCCTGAGGTATGTGATCTGCTGTTTGAGATTAAATTCCCTTTCTTGGGAGTCCCGGGCATAGGAGTCCTTCAAAGCATTCCGGTGCATCGCTTGTGCCGTGTCTAGACCGATAACAAGACCTAAAGATTCTTCTGATAAAGAACCTATGAGCCATCCTCTAAGCATCCTATCAGCTTTCTTCCATGATGTGTATTCAGGATTCCTTGTCTGTGTAGTTGTCTCACTGCTAGCTGCTGTTGTTTGTGCAGTGAGATCACTACCAGGTGTTGTTGTTGTTGATCCTGTAGTTACAGTGGAGAATTCTGGTGGTGCAGGGTTGGTGTTTGTAAGGTGTCCTGCTAAGTCTTGACTCTCTGCCAATGCTAATACTTGCTCACGCCATAAAGGGTAGTTTTTGGAATTCAGTTTTAGACTGATGAAATTGGCTACATTGATTGATAGGGTTGTCATGGTATTAAATCACCAATATCTCTGATACCATGAAGAAAATCAGAATACTCAAAAAATAATAAAAGTCTGAAATTGATGTTTTTTTTTGATTGATCAATGAATTGATACAGAAGTGCTCATTTATATATGAGAGAAATCATAATACAGATAATAGTACTATTATTTATTTGAATACTAAAGATAAATACTATAAATTAAATTTAATATAACAACTTTATCTCTTCTTTTGACTTCATCTGTTTATCTCTTGTGCTTTATCTTCTAATAGAGCCAACACCAGAACGTGGGAATTCGCACCGTCTATGTCAAAACGCATAAATTTCTATGGGTTAACACAAAATTTACCTGGATTTGTATTTCTATAGGCAATCTCTTTAGCCCGTGGAAATTTCCATGTGTTCCTACGGTCTGTGGTTATTTTCGCGGGACCTTAAAAAAATGTCTGGTATAAAAAGATCGGGAAAAAGAACCTACGTGCCCCTGATTTCCTATGGTCTCAGGATATGGCTCAAATTAGTAAACCTACTACCAGTAACATTGTGAATGATACCTGCAAAGAAAAAGTGCCTAAAATGTGCTCATAAAATGATCTTAAACCACATATATATTCCCCAACTTATTTTAAATATAAAAAAAAAACATTCACAACCATAAGATAACAACAAAAAGATATAAGTAATATATGGATACGGATACAAAAAAAATGATTATTATTAATAAGAAGACTCAGCTCCATTACAACTTCTTTGTTTAGCACTCAGGATATGGCTCAAATTAGTAACCTAGTAGTAAAATTGTGGATGAAACATGCAAAGAAAAAGTGCCTAAAATGTGCTCATATATAAAATGATCTTAAACCACATATATATTCGCGCGTCAGCTTATTTGAAAAAGAAAAAACATTCACAACCACATGATAACAACAACAAAAAAAAAAGTAATATATGGATAAAAATGATTATTAATAAGAAGACTCAGCTCCATTACAACTTCATTCAAGAACAAAATAAAGTAGTATCTCTTTAATTATGACCATATATATATATATATAGGCCATATATATATCGTTCAATTTTATTTATTTTTTTCTTTTCCAAATCGTGAACCTAACCGCATGCATTACGTACGGGGTTTCAGGTGGTTCGCAATCACAATGGAGACCAAGTCCCACCTTTTGTGAAATCCTCAAGAGAAGGGTTTTCATTACCAGCAATATAGTAACCGTCTTCAACGACGAGCCAATAACAAATACGGTAACCATCGTCTCCCGGATTACAAAAAGTATTAGCTATCTCAGCATCAAAAACAACAACATCACCGTACTTATAGTTCCATCTTAACTCACATCTAAACTTGGTGGTTCGGAAAATATTCATCTTGAAATGCCACTCAATACCTTCTTTTGGGTTAAGATAATGGTAACCTATATCATTATTTTTAGACCAGCAATGCGCTTCCAATTGATGTGTATCCGACGCAGATAATCCATCCACGATATGAACTCGATATTTCTCCGACCCCATAGCATGGTTGGATTGATAATAAAACAGTATTATGAAGATTATGATTTTCAAAAATTTTCTTGATTTTGCTTCATACCCATCCATTTTAATTCAGTTATGAATTCTCATCAAGTGTGGACTTAGGCTTAATTTATAGTCTTTTTTTTTATATTTTAAATGCTGAGTTTTAATTTTTATTTTTTTTATTTTTGTTAGGGTGAGTAGATAAGGCAAACGCCTAATTTATAAAAAGTCACGTTGCTGTCATAAGAAAATGGTAAATAATATCCCAACAAATATATTTGCGGTACGTGTATTTAGTTGTGATAATGATATTTTACGCTGATACTTTAAGATGTTTTACCATACATACTTCAATACTTTCTTTTTAATTATGCTTGTTACTATTATTTTGCGGTACGTCTATTTGGTTATGACATTGACATTTTCCTAATATATTATACGGTACGTGTATTTGATTGTGACAATGACATTTCCTAATATATTATACGATGATGATTATATGACGTGTTTTCTTATCCCCTCACCACCATCAAACCCGAAATACTAGTGACACATACAATAAAATTGTTATAATTCAATATTTTTACGTTATTGTTTATAGTGAATTTTATATCAATCAATAAACATTATTACTTATAATGTAAAAATGTGTTAAATCACTCGTGATTATTTTGTTGTGTCATTGACCCTTCATACATTTATATATCATTATTTTTAATTTGTTGTAATGGATTACATGGTGAAAAACCAAAAAAAGAGACCAATTTTTTTTTTGAACAGCAATTGATATTATTATTAAGGGATCTAGCAAGACGCTAGAAGTCCAAGATTGCCCAATTACAAACGTTCACTTGATCTTAAGAAACAAGCCGACCAAGAGAACCGAAGTGAAACAAAATGAAAAAAATAACGCGAATCAGCTACACAAGGACTAAACTATGCTAAAAGAGAGCGGACTAGTCTTCCAAGTTGTCCAATCGATACTAATATTACTATTTCTAACGGTGATCCAAACGAAGCTTCTACTTTGAATTTCCCCAAACAACGTGTCCTCATTGAGATATTTTGAGTTAAACACAATTTGATTCCTAGTCATCCAGATATATACACCAAATAGCAACTTTTTTAACAGCATCCCATACTTTGACTTTCTCGCATTGTCTAGCCGAAAAATGAGATGATTGCATGAATGAATCTCAATCCATAAGTAACGCTCATGGAATAGAGAACCAATCAACAATCTTACGCCAAGTAGAAGAAGCAAAAGGGCAGTGAAATAGTAGATGCGAGATGTCCTCATTCACCACCTTGCAAATGGGGCAAACCAATCTATCAATAGGAATACCTCTTTTCGCGATATCAGTCCGAGTGGGGATACGGTTGTGAGCAACCTTCCAATTAAATATGTTGACCTTCGACGGGATAGCAGCATTCCACCTCCAAGGGAAGGTAGCCGGCGGAGCTCGAATAGAAGTAGTGCCAAGAAGTGTTTTTTTAAGCCGAGCCAC
Organism: Gentiana straminea; assembly: GCA_036785695.1. Lineage (NCBI taxonomy): Eukaryota > Viridiplantae > Streptophyta > Magnoliopsida > Gentianales > Gentianaceae > Gentiana > Gentiana straminea. The sequence goes on from JAVUPR010000348.1 coordinate 1,915,101, forward strand.
TGAAAAGATACCATTAGAACAAAGTTTCCAAAATGGGGTATCTGAATTACCTGCAATGGGAGAGATATTTGAGAGCAAAGCAATAAGGTCTACAAACTCTCCCCACTCCCTACCCCTTATCTCTCTTCTCCACCTCCATTCCCAAGACCACCCCCTATCCACAAATCTCCCTCTATCACTCACCAGACACTCATCAAATTCCTCTAGGCGAAAGAGTCTAGGAAAACGCACATCAAGAGAGCTCTCTCCAATCCAAGAATCCCTCCAAAACCTTACTCTATTTCCCGAGCCCAACTTCCAACCAAGGGAGGATAGAAGATTCACCCCTCTTTTTTCAATTGTACACCCATTTTTTACTATTCCACTCCACAACTTACCTAATCCACTCCTACTAACTCCGTCACCAAAGCCCCCATCTTTACCATTCAAAACACTAATGACTTTGTTCCACAAGACACCCTCTTCAGTCTTCCATCTCAACCACCATTTCCCAAGCAAGGCATCATTTTGCAAACCAAGTCCCCCAACCCCAAGTCCCCCCCACTTTTTTTGTTTTAAAATAGTGTCCCAAGAAATCCAAGCAATGTATCTCTCACCGTTACCCCCTCCCCAAAAGAAGCGAGCTCTCAAGCTCGCTCTAAGATGCGTATCACGGCAATAGGAGCATGAAAGATGGAGAAAAAGTACAAAGGTAGACTCCCCAAAACCGCTTTAATCAGAGTCAATCTACCACCCACAGATAAGAGCCTAGCTTTCCACCCTGCCGATTTTTGCTTCACTCTGTCAATGACCGGCTGCCAGGATGAGATTCTAGTCATATTTTTCCCAAACGGAAGCCCCAAGTACGTGAAAGGAAGGGAGCCGGAGCTGCAACATAAAGAGGCCGCTCCCCTCTCGAGATCCAAGCCATTAATATTCATACCAAACAACTTGCTTTTGTTCATGTTTATTTTCAGGCCCAAAACCGCAGCAAAGAGCTTCAGAATTTTAGCAAGGTTTAGAAGGTTCTCCATATTCCACCTACCAAAAAAAATAGCATCGTCTGCAAATTGAAGATGAGAAATCTGTAGGCCGTCTTTCTTCAAATCAACTCCATTAAACAAATTCTTTTGCACCGCTTCACACATCATAATATTGAGAGCCTCCGCAATAAGTAAAAATAGAAAAGGGGAGAGAGGGTCCCCTTGCCTAATACCTCTTTCCATCTTAAACTCATTTGTGGGACTGCCATTAACAAGAACAGAAACTCTAGCAGTGTGTAGACAACCTTTTATCCATTTTCTCCATGTATGACCAAAATTCATTTGACTCATAACTGAATCAAGAAAAGCCCAGTTCACAGAATCAAAAGCCTTTTCAAAATCCGCTTTGAAGATGAAAGCAAACACAAACAAGAAGAACACGGTAATTTAACATAGTCTCCGACGTTGTGCCGACTATTCCACGGACAGAAAAGAAATATTTTACTATGCACAAATTTTTTACAATGATACTACTTGTCTAGGTTAAAATAAATGCACATACTTATATCACTGGGAACTAAACCCTAGCCGCCATAATGTCTCATGCGTATTTTCTAGAAATACCCTTAACTGTGACTTCTCAGCTCAGTTCAAACCATCAAATGTAACCAAACTCATATGCAAAACTAACTCAAACGTGCTCCACAAACTTCTGCTGAGACACAGATCTCAGTTGAACCACCACTTCAGCTGATCATCTTCCAAACTTGAACACTTCAGCTCAGATGACCATCATCTCAATTGAACTTCCCAGACTACAGCTTTGTCAGATTAAAACGCAGATATTAAGTCAAGTAGCAATTTTCAAATATTGACTCTTAATATAAAAAATATAATGTACAAAGCTATGTTTATAAGACAAAAAAAAATGATAACTTTATGACCCGTATTGTATCCCAAATTTTCTAGAGTCACTCGTGTCTATCATAATTAACACATTTTTTTTACACGAAAACTCATATCAATTAATGTAAGAGCGAGTTATCTCATTTTTACGTCATTTGTTGTGATTGTTTTTGTGAAGATGATTTAAGCACTACTTTATTGCACACACTCATTTTTAAACCATATGTTTGAAACCGCTAAAAAGATAGAAAGAAAAAAAAAAAAAAAAAAAAAAAGGCAAAAATCATTGATCACATGAGTAAAAATTCGAGGGATGGGTTGGGGAAGGGGTCGGTACCTATATCATTTTCCTTTTGTGTATCTCCTCCGGTACCCATATATATATAGATACTTCCAAAAGTAAGTAATTACAAAAACAAACAGCTGGTTTTCTATTTATCTATCATTATCAAAAAGAAAAACCCTAATTAATAGCCCACCATTAAACATGGAAGAATACACAGCAAAATCAAGAAACCACCTTTTCAAATTACTAATTATCTTAACAATTTACTTATCAAAATCCGGCCACCATGTAACGGGTTCTGTGTTCGGAAAGAAGTATCAAGTTCATGTTGTGAATGGTCTGTCTGCAAAAAATCCGCCATTAGAGACACATTGCAGGTCATCAGAAGATGATCTAGGCGTGCATTATTTGCTCCCTAATCAAGATATTCATTGGCATTTTGACATGAGTGTTTGGGATTCAACTGGTTTTATATGTGATGTTATGTGGAGTACTTCTATGAACCGTACTGTTAAGGTTTTTGATAGGTATTTAGCTAATCATTTTTGTGGTGGTGAATCTGAGCCGTACATTTGCTATTGGGTTGCTCAAGATAATGGAATCTATGCTGCTGGTACCGTAAACCCTAAGCCTTCTGATCTGCAAAGAGTTTACTTCTGGTAGGGAAAATGAATCCTAAAACTTGTGTTTTATTCGATAAAACACTCGGTTCATTCTCGATCTTCCGTTTTGCGTTTTCTGGTTTTTTCTATAGTATGTACGTACCAATTTTATGAATAAAAATTCAGCCGGATTTCAAAAACACTAAGTAAAAGGACAAAATGGAAGGCGATATCATGCCAAAATGGAGTACTTTTTTGTTTGTTAATTTGGAGAATCACTTATTGTTTTGTTTTGTTTTGTTTGTGTAGTTAAGCCCTTTTTGTTACTTCACTACCAAGTGTTATCTTGCTAACTATTTACTCAGAGGTAAATTCTTGACTTAAAGCTCTTTAACATGACGGATTCAGGGAGATTTGAGCCACTAAACACTTGAGTTAAGGTGCTATATACATGTAATTAACAATCTGCCCATAAACTAATTAATTAAGGAGAAAATAACGACGGATTGCTCGAGGTGTGCTCAATTCGTAGAAAGTAGAACATGTCATTAATTATTTTGTAATAGACATACAAGTAATTAAATAACCGGGAACAATGAACTGGAATACAAAAAGCTCGGAAAAAAGTTTGAACGTAAAATCATGCTTACGGACAGGATAACCATCATTGTAAGGACGGACACTATCAATACAACGATGACATGTGCGCTGATAGAAACAAATTCATGGATTAGTGTTCGATTTTATATGGTTTTAAGTGGGACCTAAAGGTTTGTAGCATGATGTCATATATATGGATACGCTCTCTAAGTGAGAGCACCTGCATAAAAAAAGTACAAAATTGTTTTTGTTTTTGCATCGGATACTTTTATGTTTTAACATATTCTTTATTTTACAATTTCAAACACACTACACTTTCGAGTTTACAAAATCTCAATCCAAGACGAAATGCACCCGATCCTTCATTTTACGACGCATTGCTCAACACGTATAAAAATCGTAAAAAATTGAACACTTCACTACTTCGTAACAAACATACAAAGTAATTAAAAGGCGGGCCGGGAACAATGAATTGGAATACAAAAAACTCGGAAAAAAGATTAAACGAATAATCATGCTTAAAAACCCCATAAAGATGCACCCTATTTTTACAACGATGATACGTGTGCAGACAGATACAAATTCCGTGTTATTATTCTACCATCGAAATTTGATAACAAAAAATTAAAGCCACCAGAGAAAACAAGCAGTTACGAATATATCACAGAAAGAAAGATGAGTAAATTATGCATGCATATGAATAATAATATAAAAAAAAAAAAAATAAGGAGAATCACTCCATTACAAGTACTTCATTCATGCAAAGAATCATTCATATATTTTTATTTTTTTTCTTTTCAAATCTTTAGCCTAATTATATACGGGTTTTCGATCAGTTGGTTCGATCACACCGGATCCCAAGTCCCTCCTTTTGTGTAATCATGAAGAGAAGGATTTTCACTACCAGCAGCATAGTAACCGTCTTCAACCACGAGCCAATAGCAAATCTTGTAACCATCGTCTCCCGGATTACAAAAATAACCAGCTATCTCATTATTGAAAACAGCAATATTACCATACTTATAATTCCATTTAAACTCACATCTAAATTTCGTCGTTTGGAAAAAATTCATCTTGAAATGCCATTCAATACCTTCCTTTGGGTGAAGAACATGGTTACCTATATCATCATCTGATGACCAGCAATGCGCTTCCAATGGATTCGTATCCGACGGAGATAAGCCATCCACGATATGAACTCGATATTTCTCCGACCCCATAACATGGTTTGATTGATAATAAAACAGTATTATGAAGATTATGATTTTCAAAAAGTTTCTTGATTTTGCTTCATACCCATCCATTTTTTCAGGTATATATGTTGTCAAATGTGGACTTTTAGGCTTTATATAGCCCCCCATTTTTTTTTAAATGCTGAGTAATTTTTTTTAAGGCAAATTTACATAGAGTGCAGCGACACTTCTTGTCTCGTAATATTATTCAATTTAGAATATCTGTGTGCAGCGACACTTCGGCAGCCTGTAGAGGATATTACTCCACATGGTTGTCTTCTGAGTGATTGCTTAGCTCTGCTCCCTAGTTTTGATTTTATTTCTTTCTTTTTTGTTCGCCGTACGAGCAATGTACCTGCGCACGTTCTTGCGCGTCATGCTTTATCTTTACTTAATTAATGTGACTTCTTGGGGTAGTTTGTCCCCTCGAGACGTTTTAGCCGCGTGTTTTGCGGACGTTAATTAATAAAATCTCTTATTTCCTCAAAAAAAATTTAGAATATCAATACAACGTTTATTATATTTTTGTTCTTTCAAATGGTATTCTAAATTTTTGCTATTAAAATTAAATGACACCCAACCAGTTTGTTAATGTGTATGAAAAGTTCTAAACGGATTTATATTTTAGGACGAATGCAGTAGTAAATAGAATGGTAGAGTTTATCCCAAATCTATCTTTAACCATACATTGGATTTTAACAAAATCTGATTTTATTTACGCAGTCAAATGCTTCAAAATTGTTATAACATATTACGAATAGAAAATTAATATTTTTTTTTATACATTCTCCAGATTTGTAAAGAGACTCTCATGCGGATGATTCTTAATGAATTAGAATATTATTTAAATATCCATTTTGTAAATTTATTTTATTTTATATCATAGCACCATAATTGTGCACATGCATCAAAAATCAGGCAAGAGTTTCCTAAAATAAAAAAATCAGGGAGATTGACGTTGGTACGTTATATATATAGAATATTTTATGAGTGAATTAGGCCTACTTGAAGCACAAATCGTATAGGTATAGCTGTAATATGCACAATATGTTTCTGATATATCCCTTCCTTTTATGCACACTAGCTAATTGGCGTTAATATATGAATTACACACGACGATGATTACGTGTTCTCCTTATCCCCCCACCACCGTCCAACCCCAAATGCTACTGAGATAATAAAATTAATTGTTAAAAAGAATCTTATAATATATTTTTACGTCATTGGTTATGATGAAACTTATATCGATTAATATACCTTACATCAAGAGCAATAATGTAAAATAACACGCTATTTGTGACTATTTTATTGTATTTATTATTATTATGTCACAAGGCGGTCAAAAATCCAATTGACACATCAAAATTTTCACCGGGGGCGACGCCACATAGTGTTAATGGAGGACACCCGATCTGCTTTAAACAATATTACAGTAGCAAAAAACATTTAATACAAATATATATATATATATATATATATATATATATATATATATATATATATATATATATATATATATATATATATATATATATATGAAATCGACCGTTTATCTATGTATATATATTATAACCCATTATTTTTAAATATTGACTCACAATGAAATATAATATACTAAGCTAAGTTTTTAAGACAAATAAATGACAAATTTCTAACTCATATAGTTTCCTGAATTTTCTAGACCTATCCATATTTTCTAACTCGTATAGTTTAATTACGTGAAAACTTATATCAATTAATAGGTCCACACCGTGCGTGATCATTGATATAAGAGTGCATGAGTCACGTACGATCATTTGTACGTTGTTACTATTTTTTTGTGTATCTAATATCTATCTCTTCCCCATATACACTTATAAATTACAAAAACAACCTGATTTTTCTCTCTAGCTATCAATCATTATCAAAAAAAAAAAAAAAAAAAAAGGCCAAAGCCCTAGTTAAGTCCACCATTAAAAACATGGATATATACTCAGCAAAATCAAGAAACCTCCTATTCAAATTACTAATTATCTTAACAATTTCCTTATCAAAATCCCACCATGTTATGGGTTCTGCATCGGGGACGTATCAAGTTCATATAGCGAATGGTCTGTCTGCGAAATATCCGCCATTGGAGACGCATTGCAGGTCATCAGAAGATGATCTAGGTTGGCATTATTTATACCCAAATCAAGACATTCATTGGCATTTCAACATGAATGCTTGGGATTCAACAGCTTTTATATGTGATGTTAAGTGGAGTAACTCTAAGAACCGTACTGTTAAGGTTTTTAATAGGTATTTAGCTAATCATTTCTGTGGCGGATCTGAGCCGTACATTTGCTATTGGGTTGCTAAAGATGATGGAATTTATGCTGCTGCTACTGTAAACCCTAAACCTTCTGATCTGCAGAGAGTTTACTTTTGGTAGTACTGAAAAATCCTATAATCCTAATTCTTTTGTTTTATTCGGTAAAATAGTCGGTTCATTCTCTTTCGTTTTGTGTGTTCTGATGATTTTTTCTTTTAGTATGTACGTACAAGTTTTATGAATAAAAATGCAGCCGAATTTCAAATATATGTACAACAACAAAATGGAAGGCAATTTTAAGGTTTTAATTTTTTTTTTCTTCTTGAGAATCGTGTTTTGTTTTGTTTGTGTAAATCCCTTGTTGTCTAGAACCAAGTTTTTCAATTAATTTGTAGTTTGGTTTGTGTGTGATGTGTGTGATCGAGCTAACTATTATTCAGAGGTAAATGTTTGGCACTTAGAGCTCTTTAAAATGACGGATTTCGAGTAGATTTGAGCCACTAAACACTTGATCACCAGTTAAGGTGCTATGTAACAATCCAGATCTGCCCATAAACTAAGGAGAAAATAATGAACAACGGAGTGCTCGAGACGTGCTCAACTCGTAGAAAGTAGAACATGTCACTATTTTGTAATAGACATACAAGTAACTAAAATGTCGGAACAATGAACAAGAATACAAAAAGCTCGGACAAAAGTTTGAACATAAAATCATGCTTACAAACTGGATAGCCATCACTATAAGGAAGGACCCAATCACTACAACGATGACACGTGCACAGACATAAACAAATTACTGGATTAGTGTTCGGTTTTAGATGGTTTTAAGTGGGGCCTAAAGATTATAGCATGATATATCATAAGGATACGCTCTCTGAATGAGAGCAATTGCATCAGATACTCTCAATATATTCTTTATGCAATATCCTACATTGGAAGTGGGGGAAGCACACCCACCATATAAGCGTGAGACATAAATATCTTGTCAACTCGGGTTAGTTTTTTTAGATCAAGCGAGGACGACGGTCTAAGCAGTTGACCGGACCATTTATGACTCATTTAGCGCAACCAGGCCTGGGGTCTGAGGGCGTTATAAAATGGTATTCAGAGCCGACTATCTGATGGATCTAAGTGCCACATGCCACCTCTAGACGAACCTAAGTGTCACATGTCACCTCTAGAGTCCCCCGGTAGAGACGAACTGGGACAAGTCCACAGGGACAAGTCTTAGCCGTCCTGGCGAGGACGTCAGTCCCTTATAAGAGGGGGAGAATGTGATATCCCACATTGGAAGTGGGGAAACGCATCACCACCATATAAGTGTGAAACATAAATGTATTGTCAAATCGGGTTAGCCCTTTTAGACCAAGCGAGGACGGCGTCTAAGAAGTTGACCGGATATTTATGACTCATTTAGCGCTATCAGACTCAGGGTCTGGGGGCGTTACACTACATTTTTACTTTACGGATTCTCAATCCAAGACTAAATGTTTATTTTACAGAATCTGAATTATTGTGGTAGATATTTTTTTGCAGAATCAGTGTGAATACGGTTGATTGATATAAAACAAATTTTACAAAATTTATATTTTACATTTGTTGCCATGTTTTTTTTTTACAACATTTGCATCAGTTCATTTTAAAGAATTATTTATTTTATAGTTTTAAATACAAATTTTCTAGTTTACAGAATCTCTATCTAAGATAAAATGCATTAGCTCTCTATTTTACATAATGCGATAGATATAAAGAAAAAATTACAGAATCTGTATGAATACGGTAGATGTAAATAAAATTTTATATGTATTTTACAATAAAAAATAAAGTAGCTACGTGTTTTTTTTAACTAAATCCAAATCCTGAAATATTTAAAATATAGTTTTTAAAAGATTTACAGTATTTACATCAAGTGTTTTTAAATCTGATTTGAAATCTCTAAAATTCATGTTTTAAAGCATTGATAGTATCTACCGTAAATGCCCTGATAACAACGAGTTAAAGAAGCACATCAAGTTCCACTATTACTAATTTACTAATTGTGTAATGAATAATTGCGGTGAATATTGAGCGAGCGCCTAAATATATAGTGAGCATCTATATCTATATATCTATATATATTTGAAAGGGTAATTTAACCCGATTACTCATAATTTTAACCAAAATCCGTAAAATAACCCGGTTCATACCCGCCACCACAAAAAAAAAAAAAAAACACACACACGTACACACAAAAAAAATCCAGCTGTAAAAACAAAATATACTAAATAAGACACCTAACAAAATAAAATAATATACGCCTGAAAATGTGTACCAAAATTAGTTTTCCCATCCATACGCCTGAAAATAATATAACAAAAAACCAGCTGTAAATAAAACAAAATTAGTTTTTTTTTTTTTTCCATTTTCCATATGTTAACAAAATTAGTTAACGTGAAACAAAAGATATGGAATCATATACGCCTTTAATATCTTTACATACCGTATTTTTGTTTTCCGTTTTTTTTAGGAAAGTTTTTTTTATGATAAAATAATATAATAAAATAATATTTCCTCTTATGATAAAATAATATAATAAAACTAGCCAAAAACCCCTTCAAACACCAATGCATTATGGCTCTAACGCATACTTCACCTTCTCTCCTAATATCTCCTTAACACATGGCTCTATCCATTCAATTTCAAAAACACATGGCTCTATCCATTCAAATATATAAATATATATATATATATATATATATATATATATATATATATATATATATATATATATATATATATATATATATAATAATAATAATAATAATAATAATTTAACCCCCCCCCCCCCCCTCCTCCGAAAATACAATGCAAATCTTCAAAACCACCTTCCCGATGATGGCTCTAACGCATACTTCACCTTCTCTCCTAATATCTCCTTAATACAGACTATATCCATTCAATAACAACTAAAAAAAACCCCGTATTGATGAGAGTTAACTTTACTATGCTTGAAGTGCATGTTTCAACCCCCGTTTACAGCACATTTGGTTCATTCCGGGTAGTTTTAGACCATATTTAGGGCAAAAATCACATTGCACATCCACCATGAGGTAAACCGTCATCTAGATGGAAAACCTAGGCATTTTATGATGTTGTGACCCTTTTTCGAGCCCTAGTTATCTTGCGGAGTTATGCTCGGTTTGTGTTAAATGTTGTGACGCAGGATGTAGGCGTTCGTAAGCCCGGGAGATAAGGCATTGAGCGTATACAGATGAAACCAATGGTTGGAGATAGAAGAAAATAGAGAAAAGTGAAGAAACTGGAACCTGGAGGTGCTTAGTGCGCCAACAGCTTTGGGGCACGCCAAAGATCAAGCAGAACTTCCAGCAAGTCACAGAACAACTTTGGGGCACGCCAAGTTGGAACAGAGACCTCCCAGAATCACACATCAGTTTTGGGACACGCCAAAAGCACTTTTCATGCACATTTTTAGGAGCATATAAATACTTGTTGCACAGATTTTTAAGGGACTTCTACACACTTTTACACTTTCATACTTACACCTTTTACTCTCTAGGTCGACCTATTCCCCTTTTCTTTCCTAGATTCACTCTTACACCATATTTTATTTAGATTAAGCACAATCTAGCTTAGATTCTAGCTCAACTATCTTTAATTTTGCATTTTGGACCTTCTTCCTCACCAGTTGACATAGGTGTTGATGAAGCTTGATGTAAAGCCAACTTTCTGCGATTTTGGTAATTCATAGCATTTCCTTTTTTGTTTTATGGCTTTAATTCTCGTTTTGGTTGTTATTTCTTGTTTTACTATGAGTAGCTAAACATTTCACAGTCAACTCATGTGAAGAGTGAAGAAATCATCCTCTAATTGATGAAAATTGGGAATGGGTAGTGTTTAATTGATGTTGTATCAACGAATTCATGTCTTAAAACTTGTTCTACCTTTCAAAAAAAAACATGTTCTTAATGCTTGAATTAGATTGTACACCTAGTTCATGAACACACCACTTTTATAAATGTATGTTGCGAAGGGGTGTGGGAAAAGGGGTTTTAATATCATTTCTTATAATCAACTAATTTGTTTAGATTGATTAGGGAGTGAGGTTCTTTCGGTTGTGAAATCGAGCGACTCTAGTGCGTTAATCTTATTTCGGTCAGTTAAATCCTTAAAGGCGGGTGTTGAACTGGGCAAAGGGTGTTTGATTGTTGCATGGCGTCTTACACTAGCTTAGGAGTTCGCACCCATGAATGAGTCGATACAATCATTAGGTTGGTAGGTTGGTTGAGCCCATTCCCGAGATAATCGATTAGAGGGGAGAAAATATTCAGTTGGATCGTGGTTTGGCTATGTCTCTCTTTATATCTCTTGTTATCTTTGATTTACATATCGTTTTAGCATAATTGAACTTGAAACATCTTGGTTAACCTAAACTAAATCCGAAGACGACTTTGGTATTCGATAAATTCCTCGTGGGATACGACTTTGCTCGCTACTATAATGCAACCGACTCGGTACTCTAGATCTGCCGGTTAAAGTTGGACCATCACTATTTTGGCCATCACGTATCTTATGCGATTCTCTTTTTTTTGAAAGGGAAATTCTATCAGCATTCACCTCAAATCTTCGAATTGCGTTAATCTGCCCAACTGCTCCCTTATTGTTCGCGTAACGCCTCTTCAAAGAGCCACCCACAATCAAGCGAAATTCCAATAGGCCATATGGCACATACCTTATCTCCCTTCAGGTAATATTTGTTTTCTCTCTAATCCATTACAACGTTGGGTTTCACTAATATTCTTGAAAAGGAAGCTATAGATTGGTTAAGCACTGTTAGATCATTTCAAGGTTAACTAACCTCTAGCTTTCATCGGTTTCAAGGTTCAGGAATCATTAGGTTAAATATTGCATTCAAATCGTTATTTTATGTTTTATGGAAATCATTGAGAAAGCACAAGAGTTGGTTGAAGGTACATAATCGATGGTTCTGTTGGCATATCATGTTCTTTTTAATTTCATGCAAAAAAAAAAAAAAAAAAAACGGAGAGCATGATGGCCAAAATAGTGACGGTCCAACTTTAATCGGCAGTGTACCGAGTCGGATGCACTATAGTAGCGAGCAATGTCGTATCCCACGAGGAATCAATCGAGTATCAAAGCCGTTTTCGGACTTAGTTTAGGTCAACAAAGATGTTTCAAGTTTAATTACACTAAAACAAAATATAAACTAAAGATACTAAAGAGAGAAAGAGACATAGCCAAACTATGATCCAATTGATTACTTTCACCCCTTCAATCGATTAGCTCGGGAATGGGATTAACCAACCTACCAACCTCTACTTATATCGACTCATTCAAGGGTGCAAACTCCTAAGCTAGTGTACGACGCCATATAACAATCGAACACCCTTTGCCCGGTTCAATTTAAGAATTTAATTGACCGAAACAAGATTAACGCGCTAGAGTTTCCCGATTTCACAACCGATTGAACCTCACTCCCTAATCAATCTAAACAACTCAGTTGATTATAAAGAATGATCTTAAAACCCCTTTTCCCACACCTTTTCGCAACATACATTTATAAAAGTGGTGTGTTTGTTCATGAACTAGGTGTACAGTCTAATTCAAGCATTGATAACAAGTTTCAAGACATGAATTCGTCAATATAACAACAATTAAACACTACCCATTCCCAATTTCATCAATTAGAGGGTGATTTCTTCAATTTTTACATAATTTGGCTATGAAAAGTTTAGCTACTCATAATAAAACTAAAAACAACAATCAAAGATAAAATTAAAGGCATAAATGAAAGAGAAACTGAAATTGATTACCAAAATCGTAGAAAATTGAAGTTGAATCAATCTTCATCCAAACCCATTGTCACTTGGGGAAGAAGACTTCAAAAACACCAACAAGGAGGAGAGAATCTATGCTAAATTGTGTTTAATCTAAGGGAAAGAGTGAAAGAAGAGCTAATCTAAGGGAGAAAATGGAAGAAAATCGACCTAAGGGTGTCCTAACTAAGTCTAGGTATGAGTTCCGATGAAATGGGGGTGAAAAAATCTATTTATAAGCGCCCAAAAATGTGCAGAAAAAATGATTTTGGCGCGCTGTGATTCTGGGAGCTCTCTGTTCTACTTTGGCGCGCCCAAAGTCTTCAGCGCGCGCCAAAAATTCCTGGACTGATACACCTTCAATAATCTGGCAATATCTTTGCGTGTAGAGCTCCGATTTTTGTGATTCAAAGTGCGTTGGAAAGCTTATTCAATTATCTACAACTTTCATGAAGACATAAAGTCCAGAAACAATCCTCAAAGTGCAGATAAAGTGAATGTAAGGCGAAAACATCAACTATTTTTGATCCGTTTCCATTCCCGGGCTTCAGTTATGCCACTCTAAGCCTCATGTCTTGTCTCTCGGGCTCATAAGTCACCTATTTCCTGCATTTCCATAGCACAATATACCGAGCATAATGCCGCAAGATAACTAGGGCTCGAAAAGGGTCAAAATACCGTAAAATGGTGAGGTTTTCCATCTATTTGACGGTTTGCCTCAAAGTGATTGTGCAATGCATTTTGCCCAATAAATGGTCTAAAACTACCCAATACAAGCCAAAAGTGTCATAAATGGGGGTTAAAACATGCACCGAAGCATAGTAAAGTTGACTCTCATCAACCACCCCCCACTTAGCGTTTGCTCGCCCTCGAGCAAAATGAGCGTTTTAAAAGAATCCAAAGAGTCAACGTTACACGTGTAGGTCAAGCCAATCACATATCAAAGATAACCGACAAGTAAATGAGTCAATATATGCAACTTAACCATACCTTATCAAGCAAATGGGATGTGTGTGTGTGTGTGTGTGAATAACCTCTCCTACATTTACCACGGTTCACCGGTTTGGATTATGGATGCTAGGTTATTGCGACTACACCATAGGCTCGTACTTCATAAGCATCTCCACTAATCGGGGTCAACCGAGGCTAAGCAAGGTCGAGTAGGACTTGCACGGTTGTAACATTAGGCTAGGGACGGGGCTAACCGAAGGGAATTTCTGGGGAATAAACAAGAAAGCGAAAAAACGAGCAAGCTTAATCACGGGGTGTAACAATACATAACGTAGCTAGCTCTCCCCTTCTTTAGCTCAAAATGAAACTCGAAACATGATCCAAGAAATAAAATGCCATATCGCACTATGTCTCAAGTGTAACGAGGCAAAAATGTATAAGAAATCATGTTTCTTCACTAAAATCTCATCCCAACCACCAACATCACATACTAAATCAATACATGAGTCCCATATTTTTGGCTTTCTTTGACTCAACCTTTTATTTTCCTTTCATGACTTTTCTTCTTCTTTTTTTTTTCTTTCTTCTTTTTTTTTCTTTTTTTTTTCTTGATTTTGAACTTGAATTTTTATTAGGTTTGAGTCAAAGGCCATCACATACACATAAAATGAATCGAGCTCTTACCCTCCAATATCATGAAATAGCTCGTAAAAACACCAACTCCTCTCAACATACACCCCACTCTACCACCCCACACTTGCCTAAGCAAGTGTGATGATGAAAAGATTAAGCTCAACTCGTAGGGTGTTCAAGGGATTGTAGACCACAAATAAAGCTCAAGGGTCGGGTAATTATGGGCTAAATACGAGCGGTTAAATGTCGGATGGGGGTCTAACCATCCTACCAAGGCTTAGAGGGGTTACAGTGGAATATGTAATGGGATGGCTATTTGGCTCTGGTTAGGTCAAAGAAATGCCAAATCTGTCGTCCCAAACTCTACCTTGGTCGGCCTTTCTATTTCGTCTCGAAGTTAATGGTATGAGTTCTAGGTAGCCGAATTGTGCCTAAGTCTACCATAATCGGTCACTAGTTACCATGGTTCATGAAATCGAAGCTATACGTGCATGAAAATCTCATTTCCAAAATAAGGTAGTAAGCCAAGTAACATGCATTCAAACATTCACTACACCGTTTATCCTATCAATATGAAGGCTCAACATACGAATGCAACATCAAAACTTTGGAAAATTTTAAAAAATGCTCAAATTTTGCTAAATAAGTGACCAAACATTAAGCATATACAACACAATGGCCAGAAAAACAATGAAACACATATCAAAGCTAAGCCTACCACCCCCCACTTTAAATGCAACACTGTCCTCGGTGTTGATGAGAGATAAATTAACACTCATTATTATAACATTTCACCCCATTTCTGATACCGTTTTGAACATTTATGTATCAAATCAAGTCATAATTACTAAGTTTTATCAAAATGTATAAGTAGTAATTATTATATAAAATATCGTATAATTTCATAAAAATATACTAAAAACTCATAAAAACCTAAATCGTTATAAATAGATATTATCGTTATAATTTTAGTAAAACTTATAGTTTTTGTGGTCAGAATTACTGTGGCTCGTGTTTTTTACTGTTTCAAGGTACGTGTGATGAAAAACTGAAAAATTAATATCGAAACAGTAGAAAACCGAAGAAGGATATTTTTCAAAGTCCGGCCCGAACCGAAAAAGACCGGCCCGAGCCGGAATAATCATCATTACAAAGCACATGGATGACAAGGAGAGAATCTCGATTCTCGTAGCACCGGCCCGAGCCGGGAAAAGACCGGCCCGAGCCGGTGCACTACCCCTATAAATACTCCCCTCAGTCCATTTGTTCAAGAGGCCCCAAAATATATATATATATATCTCTATATATATTTTCCTCTACCTCTTTCTTTTTATTTCTTTTATGTTTTGGGCCCATATATATATATATATATATATATATATATATATATATATATATATATATATATATATATATATATGTCTATGTATGTATATATATATGCATATGTGTATAAATAAATAGAGTAGTATCGTTGTAATGCTTGGATTTATTATCGAGGATTGTTGTCTCGGAAGCCGTTGTTACTTTCACGAGGATTAGGCTCCAATTCGGCGGTAGCTTGTAATCGGTAATTTTCTAATGTTATTATGTTTATTATTTCTATCTATTTATATACATATATATATTAGTAGTAGTAATATCTAGCCAAGATATGAATGAATTAGTTAATCTTTTTGGTAAAATGGATGATCGACTCTGGTAATAATGATTAAAACCAATTATAATGAATCTTTTTCTACCTGAGCTTAATGAAACGTTAATATTGACATAGCTAATCAATATAAACAGAATCGTAACCTAATGACGAACTAAACGGTGAAGTTAGGATATGAGAAAAAAGGTAGAAAAACCGGAGGGTAAAAATGGCCGAGTGAAAACGTGACAACGGAATCCTATTTCCTACCCGGGGGCAGATTTGTCTTGGGAAAGATGAATCTTATTAAATTTGTGCTCAAGATCGTAATAATGTTAAAATCAACGGTTTAATTGAAACTAACACCGGAAAGTTAAATCGATCCGCCTGACAACCGGAGCCTTTTGAATAACATCGGCCGTCTGACAAACGGAATAACCTCTTTTATCCGGGGTAGATTTGTACTCGGTACTGTTCAGACTAACCGAGATTAGCATGGGGCGGTTGTGGAGATTAAACTAATGACAATTTGACATATGACAATTTCATACGCTCGTGTGAGGAGGAGTTGTCTAGCTTAGAAGTACACCGGTTCATATATAATTGACCTCCTTGCATCAAGGAAAAGATCTGTCTCATTTATTCTACTAAAAAGAGATCATGGTTTAATAACGTATTTCTTGGTTAGTTTCTATATATTATATTAGTTTCTATACATTATATTAGTATTATATATATATATATATATATATATATATATATATATATATATATATATATATATATATATATATATATATATATATATATATATATATAAGTATTTATTTCTTGTTTTACTAACATCTAACTAATCTAACGATCTAACCCGATAAAATGGTAAAACTGCGACTTAGATCGAGTTAATAATAGCTTCTTGGTGTTTAACCACACTTTGAATTATGATCTTCATTTCCCCGAGGATACGACCCGACTCACCGGACTAGCACTACAATTTGACCCGGTACACACGCCGGTAAGGATTGATAGCCTAGAAAAGGTCCGTCGGCTTTTCGGCGCCGTTGCCGGGGAACGACGCTAATTCATTGTGTTCGAATGGTTTCTACTTGTATTAGCTCAAAATTCTCGAGGATAAGTCAACACTCTTCTTATCACATTTCTATTTTTATTTTCCGTTGGTATCTACCTTCTTTTAGTTACCAATTTTCTTCTTCTACCAATTTCGAGTTATTTTCTATTTTCGATAGTAGAAAGTAAACGCGGTTCGTTTATTTTTGTTGGTACCTACCTATTGGTAAGATACCAATTAAAAAAAAAAAAAAAATACACTCGGTAAATACCGAGTGGATTCGGTAATTACCGAGAAAAAAAAATGTGGTTTTTTTTTTATCGATTTCGTGTTATTTTCTATTCGATATTTTCTATTCCACAAGAATTGTCAAATCGAGTTACGAAAATGGTCGAAACCGTTGGTAAAACACCGAACAAGGGATTGCTCATGCTCAAGGGCATGGCCAAAACCTTAATCGAATTTACCTCAACCTAATAACCGAGAATCGAATAATAGAAATAATCGAATCGGAATAAGCATACTCGTCGAAATCAAAACCGGCCCTAACCCGAGACTTATATGTGATCGGACCGTAAGAAGGTACAGATTAATAATCCAATTCGTTTACCCAATAAAGGAGCAATTAATTTCGAAATAAAATCTCATCTTTTTTTTTTAATTGACACAAGAGCCCAATTCTAGGAGAAGATGATGAGGATCCACATCATCATCTCTATCTTTTCGAAGAATTGTGTAATACAACCAAAAGTCATGGTGCTCATCGGGAATTAACGAGGATGTCTATGTTTCCTTTTTCTTTAAAAGGAAGAGCACGAGATTGGTTTCTGTCACTTCCACATCATTCATTGACTAGTTGGGAGGATATTCAAACCGAGTTCTTAAAGCAGTATTTTACTCCTGGTAGAAAATTGGAATTAATAGTCGAGATTGCTAACTTTAGACAAGGATGCGAAGAAACGTTTGGAAATGCTTGGGAAAGATTTAAAAAGCTATTAAGAGCTTGTCCCGATCATGGTTATTCCTTAGATATGCAAATCCAACTTTTTCGTCGTAAATTAAGGAAAGACTCACGTGCGGATGTTGATCATGCATGTGGTGGTTCGTTAATGATGAGTGAAGCTTCAAATAGTTTACGATGCTATAGAAAAGATTTCCAAAACAATCGAATGTGGGAAACCGGTTCTAGCACCGGAAAAGTAGCATTTGCGGGGAGAAAGTACATCAAATACGGAAGTTCTAGCACACTTGGAGAATTTGAGTAGGAAATTTGACGGCTTATTAGCCAAGTAAAACTATAAACTCGAAAATATCTTACCAAATGAATACTCAAGTCATGATAATGTGTCATTAGGGATGGAAGAACCAAAAGGATATTCAAGGGAGAAGGTGAGTTTTTTACAGCAGCATAGGAATTTGAACAATGCATATTCAAACTCTTTTAATGCTATTAGAAGAGATCACCCTACTTTTCGTTGGTCTGGAAACCCTAGTAAGCAAGGACAACCACCGTATCCAGTTCAATATAAGAATCCATATACTAATAAGGTTTATCAAGGAGATACCTCGAATCGAACCTACAATCATTACCTAGACCGTATCCACAACATACCACTCAAAGCATACCAGTCACCCAAAGTTCAACTCAACTTTGAAGGAGTTGATAAATGGGAGAAATTAATCGGAAAATATGATGGGTATGATGTCAACTCAAGCTCAAAATATGGAAACTATGATAACTTCTATAGGTACGATCACTAAGGATATGAATACGTTGAAAACATCTATAAGTGGACATGATACCGAATAAGAATATGTAGAAGCTTCAATACGGAATTTGGAATATCATTTGAGTAGAGAAGAGAGAACGTAAAAACAAGTAGACCTCCGGGAGGACTACCAAGTAATACCGAAAGAAACCCGAAAGAGGTAGCTCGCGTTATTACTAGAAGTGGAAGGATCTATGGAAGTAATGGATTAGAAAACATCGGAATTAATGAAGTAGAGAATGATTTAGATGGTAAATATGATAAAAACATGGAATCTAAAGAGGAAGAGGACATTATTGAAAATTCCTAAGACAAAACGAGATATATTGAACACGAAAGTGAGGATGAGGAATGGGTCAAGGTTCCTAGAATATTGAAAAATCCAAGAATGAGTAGGACCTTGACCAATAATCATGTTGAGAATGAATCAAGTTTGGAAGGGCCAATTCAAACCGAACCTTATCCGGCTCAACCCAAATTCACCTCGATTCAATCGATAGGGCAAAGCACCATATCCGGTGCATATTTTGAAGAAAAAGGTACGAATGATGACACACGGTGTCCTCAAAAGGCACAATCATTCCGGGAAGCTTTACCATCTTCGTTTAACGACAAGGGTAAGGGAGGTATACATTCTAACCCTACTTTAATTGATCTTGAATTACTCCCCCATTCCCCGAAAAAGGAAATCAAAGAGATGAAGTTGGATAAGAAGTATGCACATTTTCTTGACACTTTTCGGCACTTAACAATTAATAGCCCTTTCATCGATGTTTATAAGGGAGAGCTTAGTTTGGGAATTAATGATGAGTGCGTTGTCTTTAACATTTACAATTCATTGAAATATCCATGCACTACACTAGAATCTTGTTCTTGTGTGGACCCTTTGTGTCCTTTTGTTGTGGATCGTACTAACACGCAGGTAATTGAAGAAGATGACTTCAGCAATAATGTGAAAGCTCGCAAACCCAAAGCTCGAAAATCAAAGGAAAAGGTCAAGAATCGCTTGGATTGGTGGAAATTGTCTGCTTTATGTTGGAGACCGGTATTAAAGACGGATGCGGTGCGTGAGGATGACCCACCACCTGTGCATTAAAAACTGAAGCAAGGAAAAGTCTAGCTATAGACTATAAATATAGTGAAATCACGGGTACTATCCTTCCTATTTACTCATTAAGCATTTATTTCTAGTTGATTCGTGTGCTTAATTGTTACATGCTTTGGTGAGTAATTGTTAGAAGTATCCCATTTAGTTTAGTATATTATATTAGTTGCTTAAGTTTGTCGAGCAAACGACGTTAACCAAAAGCGCTACCGGGAGGCAGCCCGTAAAAATGTTAAATATAATAATTACTCATACTTTGGATGATACTTTGCGAATACTTCGGATTGATTTTCATTTTGTTTCACCAAGTCTTAGGATGAATGTTTGAATGTCATTAAAAAAGGGAATGATTAGGTGGTTATCCGAAAATCCCGATGGAGAAAAAAGAGAAAAATTCAAATGCGTCATTTCTTGGACTTAGGTTGTTCGAACGATTTGAAATAACCCTTGAGGATCTGGGTATAAAAGACTCAGAGTTAATACTTTGCCATACGTTACATTTCATGATCTAGTCTATTTTAAATTTCAAATAACGTGTGACATGTATTAGTTCAAATACTATGGAATTGAGGAGGTCATAACTTTAACCCACCCACCCACCCTTTAATATCATCCGAGTATTTGTTTTGACTTGTTTTAGTGCACCATTGCTTTCCCAACAACTTATTTACACTCACTTTACATTGAGGACAATGTAAGTTCGTAAGTGGGGAGTGGAGTCGTTGGTCTAGCAATGGAATTAATGTTTATTTTGTATCAATAAATCCCTTAGTTTTCGATTTTTTTTTTCGAGCATTATTTAGTTGATTAAAATAAATTGTATAAGGTATATATTTCATGGATTTGAAGATATAATGATCAATTTGGATGTGTATAACCAACGTGAACCGTAAGTGCATTGTAATTCCAAATATATTTGTGTAACATGAATTCTTCACGTAAAGCCTTTGATATTGAAGCGGAAAATTTTAAACTCGTATCCATTCGGTATCCTAGTGGTTATTCTATAGATAATTGCGGTAATTTAGTACCTAACTTTTGAATGTGTACTTGTGAATATCGAAGGTTTGAATGTGATAGGAAGGATATAAGTTAAAGAAGAATACCAAATTAAGATGAACTATCTATATGTTGGTTGTAGCTACCAATGATTTGAGTGCAGTAGGGCGTTATCACGAAACGTCCTATATCACTATGAGGTTTAAAAGCTCCCGACTGCCTGATGATAGTAGTCCAGCTAGGGTGTTATCACGAAACGTCCTATTCCTAGGAATGAAGGCATATGCTACAAATGTGAAAATAAATAAAATAAATAAAAAAAAAAAAAATGACAATGGTTGAAAACTTAGTTATCTTCTGACTATCCCCAGTATAAACTGAATGATATGCTTTAGGGATTATCCTAATAAGTACACGGGAGAACTTTGTGTGGAACTGTTACTGCCTATACCTAGGAAAGTCATTAGGATTGTCTGAATGGATATTTGTGCGTTTGCTTGAATTATTCAAGAGAGGATAGTGGAAATTGAAAAGGCTTGTCACACACACACACACACACTCGTTATACATTTATATTAAGGTTAAAGCCTGGTTGTAATTCGAATGGTTGTATTATCGGTTGTCCCTTATATCTTATATCTTCATGAATTTATCTCTCATTCATTTTGTTTTATCGCTTGTTTTGCTCGAGGACGACCAAAAGCTAAGTGGGGGGTTGTGATGAGAGATAAATTAACACTCATTATTATAACATTTCACCCCATTTCTGATACCGTTTTGAGCATTATTGTACCAATTCAAGTCATAATTACTAAGTTTTATCAAAATGTATAAGTAGTAATTATTATATAAGATATCGTATAATTTCATAAAAATATACTAAAAACTCATAAAAACCTAAATCGTTATAAATAGATATTATCGTTATAATTTTAGTAAAACTTATAGTTTTTGTGGTCAGAATTACTGTGGCTCGTGTTTTTGACTGTTTCAGGGTACGTGTGATGAAAAACTGAAGAATTAATATCGAAACAGTAGAAAACCGAAGAAGGATATTTTTCAAAGTCCGGCCCGAACCGAAAAAGACCGGCCCGAGCCGGAATAATCATCATTACAGCACATGGACTCTGAAAGGAGAGAATCTGCACTGTAGCACCGGCCCGAGCCGGGAAAAGACCGGCCCGAGCCGGTGCACTACCCCTATAAATATTCCCCTCAGTCCATTTGTTCAAGAGGCCCCAAAAATATATATATATATATATCTCTTATATATATTTTCCTCTACCTCTTTCTTTTTATTTCTTTTATGTTTTGGGTATATATATATATATATATATATATATATATATATATATATATATATATATATCTATGTATGTATATATATATGCATATGTGTATAAATAAATAGAGTAGTATCGTTGTAATGCTTGGATTTATTATCGAGGATTGTTGTCTCGGAAGCCGTTGTTACTTTCACGAGGATTAGGCTCCAATTCGAGCGGTTGTAATCGGTAATTTTCTAATGTTATTATGTTTATTATTTCTATCTATTTATATACATATATATATTAGTAGTAGTAATATCTAGCCAAGATATGTAATTGAACTATTTTAATCTTTTTGGTAAAATGGATGATCGACTCTGGTAATAATGATTAAAACCAATTATAATGAATCTTTTTCTACTTGAGCTTAATGAAACGTTAATATTGACATAGCTAATCAATATAAACAGAATCGTAACCTAATGACGAACTAAACGGTGAAGTTAGGATATGAGAAAAAAGGTAGAAAAACCGGAGGGTAAAAATGGCCGAGTGAAAACGTGACAACGGAATCCTATTTCCTACCCGGGGGCGATTTGGTCCTGGGAAAGATGAATCTTATTAAATTTGTGCTCAAGATCGTAATAATGTTAAAATCAACGGTTTAATTGAAACTAACACCGGAAAGTTAAATCGATCCGCCTGACAACCGGAGCCTTTTGAATAACATCGGCCGTCTGACAAACGGAATAACCTCTTTTATCCGGGGTAGATTTGTACTCGGTACCTGTTCAAATTAACTAAGATTAGCATGGGGCAGTTGTGGAGATTAAACTAATGACAATTTGACATATGACAATTTCATACGCTCGTGTGAGGAGGAGTTGTCTAGCTTAGGAGTACACCGATTCATATATAATTGACTTCCTTACATCAAGGAAAAGATTTGTCTCATTTATTAACTAAAAAGAGATCATGGTTTAATAACATTATCTTGGTTAGTTTCTATATATTATATTAGTTTCTATACATTATATTAGTATTTATATTATATATATCTATATATATATATATATATATATATATATATTTATGTCTATGTATATATATATATATATATATATATATATATATATATAAGTATTTATTTTGCTTTACTAACAATCTAACTACTAACATAATCTAACCCGATAAAATGGTAAAAATTGCGACTTAGATCGAGTTAATAATAGCTTCTTGGTGTTTAACCACACTTTGAATTATGCCTTCATTTCCCCGAGGATACGACGACTCACCGGACTAGCACTACAATTTGACCCGGTACACGCCGGTAAGGATTGATAGCCTAGAAAAAGTCCGTCACTGAAAGAAAAAAATTGCACATCTTTTGCTCAATAGCCTCAAGAACATGGCAATTAAAAAAAACTTTCATCTACTTTTATTTAGAACACAACAAAAAAAACATCTACCTAAAACATTCTAAGTTTAAAGTCCTTAGTTCGACTTTCTACCGGCAACAATGCTAAGGATAATTATACCAAAGGAGAGCAAACCGTTGCCTCTCCTTACACAAATCAAAAGAATTGAGCACACCTTTAAAATGAGGCAAGACAAGCAAAGGGCTCAATCCCCACCACCAAGATTGGTTCAAGAAATTCACCGTGCAACACAATGAATTCAATTTCCCTGAATGAGAGCATATGCCAAGTAACAAAGATTCAAACACCAAGCAATAACATTTTGGCTCAACCACAACATCAACATATTCAATGTGATCCACCACCACAGTTTTTGCAATAAGGTTCAAATGAGAAGGAATAAATGATTCACTAGTAGCATGTTTCATACCTTCTTCATGACCCTCATGATGGGTGATTACCTCACGAGTCGACGGTGGAACAAATGAAATTTCATCATTTTTAGCACTCATCTCAACCTTTCTCTTCTCAATCAACTGCTCTACCCGGTTCTCCAAACTCTTTATTTCCGATTGAAGAGTAGTAAATGTGTTGTTGGAACTAATCCGAAGATCCCTCAACTCACGGCCTTGCTCTTGTAAAATCCGGCTTTGCTCTTGCAAAGTCTTGTTGATTTGCTCCAATAACACTTCAGTCGTACTCTTTTGTGGAGGAGGAGGTATTTGTGAAGGTTGAGCATATTGCAAATAGGCATTGGTGTGTTGAAACTGAGAACTTGGAGGACTCTCCCACTCATTGTTGTATGGTGATGTGTATGGGTTGAACTGATAATATGGTTGGAATCCAAAACCCATACCACCAAAATTAAAGCCTCCAAATGAGAAGGGAGGAGAGCCCTCATGGCAATACGGATCCATACACTGCAATTCAAGGGAATAACAAGAACACAATCACGGTATCTAGTCACCACCACCACCGTAATAGGTTGTGTGACTCTTCAACAAAAATCCAACATCAAGAAAGAAAGAAAAAAAAAACAACCTAAGCCTAAGTATTCAAAAGACTTATGTGATATCGATTAATTCCCCGGCAACGGCGCCAGAAAACTTGACGGCCAAAATAGTGACGGTCCAACTTTAATCGGCAGTATACCGAGTCGGATGCACTATAGTAGCGAGCAAGGTCGTATCCCACGAGGAATCAATCGAGTATCAAAGCCATTTTCGGACTTAGTTTAGGTCAACCAAGATGTTTCAAGTTTAATTACACTAAAACAAAATATAAACTAAAGATACTAAAGAGAGAAAGAGACATAGCCAAACTATGATCCAATTGATTACTTTCACCCCTCCAATCGATTAGCTCGGGAATGGGATTAACCAACCTACCAACCTCTACTTATATCGACTCATTCAAGGGTGCAAACTCCTAAGCTAGTGTACGACGCCATACAACAATCGAACACCCTTTGCCCGGTTCAACAGTCCGCCTTCATAAGCATCTCCACTAATCGGGGTCAACCGAGGCTAAGCAAGGTCGAGTAGGACTTGCACGGTTGTAACATTAGGCTAGGGACGGGGCTAACCGAAGGGAATTTCTGGGGAATAAACAAGAAAGCGAAAAAACGAGCAAGCTTAATCACGGGGTATAACAATACATAACGTAGCTAGCTCTCCCCTTCTCTAGCTCAAAATGAAACTCGAAACATGATCCAAGAAATAAAATGCCATATCGCACTATGTCTCAAGTGTAACGAGGCAAAAATGTATAAGAAATCATGTTTCTTCACTAAAATCTCATCCCAACCACCAACATCACATACTAAATCAATACATGAGTCCCATATTTTTGGCTTTCTTTGACTCAACCTTTTATTTTCCTTTCATGACTTTTCTTCTTCTTTTTTTTTCTTTCTTCTTTTTTTTTCTTTTTTTTTCTTGATTTTGAACTTGAATTTTTATTAGGTTTGAGTCAAAGGCCATCACATACACATAAAATGAATCGAGCTCATACCCTCCAATATCATGAAATAGCTCGTAAAAACACCAACTCCTCTCAACATACACCCCACTCTACCACCCCACACTTGCCTAAGCAAGTGTGATCTAGATGAAAAGATTAAGCTCAACTCGTAGGGTGTTCAAGGGAATGTAGACCACAAATAAAGCTCAAGGGTCGGGTAATTATGGGCTAAATACGAACGGTTAAATGTCGGATGGGGGTCTAACCATCCTACCAAGGCTTAGAGGGGTTACTGTGGAATATGTAATGGGATAGCTATTTGGCTCTGGTTAGGTCAAAGAAATGCCATATCGTCGTCCCAAACTCTACCTTGGTCGGCCTTTCTATTTCGTCTCGAAGTTAATGGTATGAGTTCTAGGTAGCCGAATTGTGCCTAAGTCTACCATAATCGGTCACTAGTTACCATGGTTCATGAAATCGAAGCTATACGTGCATGAAAATCTCATTTCCAAGATAAGGTAGTAAGCCAAGTAACATGCATTCAAACATTCACTATACCGTTTATCCTATCAATATGAAGGCTCAACATACGAATGCAACATCAAAACTTTGGGAAATTTTAAAAAATGCTCAATTTTTGCTAAATAAGTGACCAAACATTAAGCATATACAACACAATGGCCAGAAAAACAATGAAGCACATATCAAAGCTAAGCCTACCACCGCCTACTTTAAATGCAACACTGTCCTCAGTGTGTGAATGATAAAGAGAAATAAGGCTTAGCTTAACCCGGCAGAAAGGCGCAAACAATGTACATGACTTATCCATGAAAGTTCCACTCGAATACCTGAAGCCATATGACAAAAACACCAAGAAAACGCATGCACGGGGAACAACCACCATGCCAAAAGCAAGCAACAAATATCGAGATATAATAAAAGAGCGCAAAATGTTTAGGGTGATTTTCTATGGTTTATAATGTTATATTTTGTAATAATTTCCCCTATAATCTGATGATTTGCATAGAAAGTAGGTATTTATTGGATTTATTGAGCAAATGAGGTTTGAAGTGGTTTAAGTGCAAAATCGAGTTAATTACGTGATTTTATTAGCGATTTTCTATCAATATATATGGTTCTACATTTTGCACGTTTCTATTATCTTGTAGGTACAATTTGCATGGCAAGGAATGAGCTGAAAAGATGTTTGATTGAAGATTAAATGGAAGGAGGAAGATGCAGCCTAAACCTGGGATGAAGATATACAAGTCTGGACGCACGTTTGAGGTCCCGTACAATGGACTGGCGTCCAGAAGAAGTGGACGGGCGTCCAGAGGAGCTGTTTGATTCAGGGAATTGAGATTTTTAGTGGACGAGCGTCTGATAATACATAGGACGGGCGTCTGATCCAGCTCGGCCCGACTCGAAGATTTCAAGCAACTAGGACGGGCGTCCAGCATAGTGAACGAGCGTCCAGTGGCCGACTTAGCAGAACCGACTTATTTTTCTATATATATGCGCATTTCTTAAACCCTAGAGATACGACAATTACGCACCATACATTGAGAAAACCCTAAACCGAGCAAAGTTAGGCTCGGTCGACCGAGCCCTGGTGCTCGGTCGGCCGAGGGTTGTTTTATTTTTTTATTTATTTTGTTCCGTTTCTGGATTGTGCTGATGACTGGGGGCTGAGCAGTTTGTTCAAGTTCTGTGAAACCGTTTCAGCAGGTTCTTTATTTTCAATCTTTGGTTTATTTTGTGAATTTTAATTAAAGTCGTATCTTTTCTATGCTTATGTGTTATGCAATTTAAATCGAGAGATGTATTGCTGTTGATGTTTACTATGTGACGAGAGTCGGTGTAAACCTAGATCACCATAGGAAAGATTGGATCTTTAACCTATATATAACGAGAGTTGTTAGGTTAGAAATCTAGGTTGCTAGATTGAATAAATCTTACACCTTGGTTATGAAAGCGTTAATCTTTAAGGATCGAGAGATGACGAGATTAATAGACGAATTATCTAAGAGATTAGAAATTCATACTTTTGATAGGTGAATCACGATTTTAGTTAAATCTTCACAAGATAACCTTAGAGAGGAAATTGAGGGTTGCGGGAACGGTGGATCGTTGCTTGTTCGTTGTTTAATCACCATGATCATCGTCACAACTTTATAGTTGTTTATTGTTTTCTTTTCTAGTTTATAGTTTAGATTTAGGTTTCGCAGCTATCTGTCCTGGCTTTGGATTGACAACCCTCTGTCCAGTTTATTGTTTCTTTTTCGTTTTCGTTTCTAGTTATTTCTCGTGACAATTTAGAAAAATTAAGAACTAGATAAACAACCCCGATTCCCTGTGAGATCGACCCGGTATTAACCTATATACTACGATCCCTGCACTTGGGGTAAACCGGATTTATTTTATTACTTGCTTAGATAAAATCCGAGACACAAAATCACATACACGATCATATGAAACCAAAAAGGGGAACCGACTCGGGGCGCATGCGATGCAATAACAATCAAACAAGTAAAACAACATCCATGCAAAAAGATACGAGCCAACAACGGATCGAAGAAGAACCACTCAAAAACGGTACCCATACCCCCAAAGTATCACCCTAGACCACTCCTAGCACAAAAACTAAAGCAAAAACAGAGAAATGGTGGGTTGCCTCCCCCAAGCGCCTTTGTTTTACGTCATTGGCTTGACTTATTAAGAAACTAAAGGAAAAGAAAATAAGCACGAGTGGAATGAAAGAAAAAAATTGCACATCTTTTGCTCAATAGCCTCAAGAACATGGCAATTAAAAAAAACTTTCATCTACTTTTATTTAGAACACAACAAAAAAAACATCTACCTAAAACATTCTAAGTTTAAAGTCCTTAGTTCGACTTTCTACCGGCAACAATGCTAAGGATAATTATACCAAAGGAGAGCAAACCGTTGCCTCTCCTTACACAAATCAAAAGAATTGAGCACACCTTTAAAATGAGGCAAGACAAGCAAAGGGCTCAATCCCCACCACCAAGATTGGTTCAAGAAATTCACCGTGCAACACAATGAATTCAATTTCCCTGAATGAGAGCATATGCCAAGCAACAAAGATTCAAACACCAAGCAATAACATTTTGGCTCAACCACAACATCAACATATTCAATGTGATCCACCACCACAGTTTTTTCAATAAGGTTCAAAGGAGAAGGAATAAATGATTCACTAGTAGCATGTTTCATACCTTCTTCATGACACTCATGATGGGTGATTACCTAACGAGTCGACGGTGGAACAAATGAAATTTCATCATTTTTAGCACTCATCTCAACCTTTCTCTTCTCAATCAACTGCTCTACCCGGTTCTCCAAACTCTTTATTTCCGATTGAAGAGTAGTAAATGTGTTGTTGGAACTAATCCGAAGATCCCTCAACTCACGGCCTTGCTCTTGCAAAATCCGGCTTTGCTCTTGCAAAGTCTTGTTGATTTGCTCCAATAACACTTCAGTCGTACTCTTTTGTGGAGGAGGAGGTATTTGTGAAGGTTGAGCATATTGCAAATAGGCATTGGTGTGTTGAAACTGAGAACTTGGAGGACTCTCCCACTCATTGTTGTATGGTGATGTGTATGGGTTGAACTGATAATATGGTTGGAATCCAAAACCCATACCACCAAAATTAAAGCCTCCAAATGAGAAGGGAGGAGAGCCCTCATGGCAATACGGATCCATACACTGCAATTCAAGGGAATAACAAGAACACAATCACGGTATCTAGTCACCACCACCACCGTAATAGGTTGTGTGACTCTTCAACAAAAATCCAACATCAAGAAATAAACAAAGAAAAAAACAACCTAAGCCTAAGTCTTCAAAAGACTTATGTGATATCGATTAATTCCCCGGCAACGGCGCCAGAAAACTTGATGGCCAAAATAGTGACGGTCCAACTTTAATCGGCAGTGTACCGAGTCGGATGCACTATAGTAGCGAGCAAGGTCGTATCCCACGAGGAATCAATCGAGTATCAAAGCCGTTTTCGGACTTAGTTTAGGTCAACCAAGATGTTTCAAGTTTAATTACACTAAAACAAAATATAAACTAAAGATACTAAAGAGAGAAAGAGACATAGCCAAACTATGATCCAATTGATTACTTTCACCCCTCCAATCGATTAGCTCGGGAATGGGATTAACCAACCTACCAACCTCTACTTATATCGACTCATTCAAGGGTGCAAACTCCTAAGCTAGTGTACGACGCCATACAACAATCGAACACCCTTTGCCTGGTTCAACAGTCCGCCTTTAAGAATTTAATTGACCGAAACAAGATTAACGCGCTAGAGTTTCCCGATTTCACAACCGATTGAACCTCACTCCCTAATCAATCTAAACAACTCAGTTGATTGTAAAGAATGATCTTAAAACCCCTTTTCCCACACCCCTTCGCAACATACATTTATAAAAGTGGTGTGTTTGTTCATGAACTAGGTGTACAGTCTAATTCAAGCATTGATAACAAGTTTCAAGACATGAATTCGTCAATATAACAATAATTAAACACTACACATTCCCAATTTCATCAATTAGAGGGTGATTTCTTCAATTTTCACATAATTTGGCTATGAAAAGTTTAGCTACTCATAATAAAACTAAAAACAACAATCAAAGATAAAATTAAATCCATAAATGAAAGAGAAACTGAAATTGATTACCAAAATCGTAGAAAATTGAAGTTGAATCAATCTTCATCCAAACCCATTGTCACTTGGGGAAGAAGACTTCAAAAACACCAACAAGCAGGAGAGAATCTATGCTAAATTGTGTTTAATCTAAGGGAAAGAGCGAAAGAAGAGCTAATCTAAGGGAGAAAAGGGAAGAAAATCGACCTAAGGGTGTCCTAATTAAGTCTAGGTATGAGTTCCTATGAAATTGAGGTGAAAAAATCTATTTATAAGCGCCCAAAAATGTGCAGAAAAAGTGATTTTGGCGCGCCCCAAAGCCTTTGGCGCGCCCCAAAACTGGTTCTGTGATTCTGGGAGCTCTCTGTTCTACTTTGGCGCGCCCAAAGTCTTCAGCGCGCGCCAAAAATTCCTGGACTGATACACCTTCAATAATCTGGCAATATCTTTGCATGTAGAGCTCCGATTTGAGTAATTCAAAGTGCGTTGGAAAGTTCATTCAATTATCTACAACTTTTATGAAGACATAAAGTCCAGAAACAATGATCAAAGTGCATATAAAGTGAATGTAAGGCGAAAACATCAACTATTTTTGATCCGTTTCCATTCCCGGGTTTCAGTTATGCCACTCTAAGCCTCATGCCTTGTCTCTCAGGCTCATAAGTCACCTATTTCCTGCATTTCCATAGCACAATATACCAAGCATAATGCCGCAAGATAACTAGGGCTCGAAAAGGGTCAAAATACCGTAAAATGGTGAGGTTTTCCATCTATTTGACGGTTTGCCTCAAAGTGAGTGTGCAATGCATTTTGCCCAATAAATGGTCTAAAACTACCCAATACAAGCCAAAAGTGTCATAAATGGGGGTTAAAACATGCACCGAAGCATAGTAAAGTTGACTCTCATCAGAGCGCCGCGATATCCCTCTTGCAATAAAATGTACAGGACATTTTTTTGATATTGTATTGCATATTTGCATGTGATAATACTAAAATCAATACCTTCAGTTGAAACTGAGATTGAAACTCAGAAAACTAAGAAAGAAACAAGAACTGCATTTGAAGATTTGAAAAAAAACAGAAAAAGCGGGAAAACGATTTTATTGATTCACTTAAGAAAATGATACAATTGATGCCTTCTACTACTACAAATGAACTATATATAGATCCCTAGGTACTAATCAACCGCTTGATTGTCAGTTGAGGCTGTTACAACAAACCTAACAAACTTAACTAACTCCAAGTCTAGGTGTTCGACGAAATGACTAAGTGAGAATTCAGCTTGCAACTTGGAATCAGCTCGATTGGATTATTAACTGTAACACCCCCCTCAAGCTGGAGTTAGAGTTAACTGCAGCTTGGAATCAGCGCGATTGGATTATTTTGTAGGCTGGAATATGTTCTTGGTAGGGTATCTAGGCCATAATCTGGTAAAAACAGCTTTTTCAACAGGTTTGGTTAGAATGTCTGCCAGATTGTCTTCACTTATTACTGGCATTGGTATTAGGATCTTTTCTTGATATTTTTCCCTTACATAATGGCAATCAATCTCAAAATGTTTAGTTCTCTCATGGAAAACAGGATTTTCCACAATGTATGTGGCACTCTTGTTGTCACAGAATAGAGGAACATCTGTATGTGTTTGATGTGAAAATCTGATAGAAGATAGATAAGCCATTGAATCTCACATGCTGTAAGAGCCATTGCTCTATATTCTACCTCTGAACTACTTCTGCTGACAGTAGTTTGTTTCTTACTTTTCCATGAAATCAAGGAGTTGCCTAGGAAGACTGTGTAGTCACTGATTGATCTTCTAGTTGTAGTACAACCTGCCCAATCTGAATCACTGAAGGCTTTGAGTGTAGGACTTCCATGAGATGGGAAAAAATGCCTTGGCCTGGAGCTGTTTTGAGGAAACTTAGTAATTTGTGAGCAGCAGCTAGATGGTTTTCTGTAGGCTTGTCTAAGAACTGACTCAATTGTTGGACAGGAAATGCAATATCTGGTCTGGTGTTGTTGAGGTACAAAAGTTTACCAACTAGGCTTCTGTAATATTTGTTGTCAGCCAGAAATGGAGAATCTTTTGGTTCCGGTTTTTCTTAGGATCCATGGGAATGTGTGAAGGTTTTGCTCCTAAATAGCCAAATTCTTGACGAAGGTCCAAGCAGTGTTTCCTCTGATTCATAAGTATTCCAGAATCTGATCTTGCAATTTCATACCCTAGAAAATACTTTAGTTGACCTAAGTCTTTGATGGTGAATGCTTTATGTAAAAGATCCTTAAGTTGTTGAATTTCTGAAAGATTTGAACTTGCAACTACTATGTCATCAACATAGACTAAGAAAGCAATAAAAGTAGGACCCTGCCCTTTTGTAAACAAGCAGTGATCATACTTGGATTGAATGTAACCTGCTTGTGTCAGTGCTTCAGTCAGTTTGGCATTCCATTGCCTGCTGGCTTGTCTCAAACCATATAGAGATTTGATGAGCTTGCATACTTGATTTTTGCTGGTAACAGGAAGGCCAAGTGGAGGCCTCATGTAAACTTCCTCATCTAGGTCTCCATGGAGGAATGCTGTATTAACATCCATTTGATGTAGGTGCCACTTGTTTAAGGATGCCAAACTTAGAAACAATCTTATTGTAGACATCTTTGCCACTGGAGAAAAAGTTTCCAGAAAGTCTATCCCCTCTGTCTGTGTATATCCTTTGGCCACAAGTCTTGCTTTATATCTATCAATAGTACCATATGCCTTTCTTTTGATCCTGTATACCCACTTGCACCCTATTGGTCTTTTATCTTTTGGTAAAGTAACAATGGTCCAAGTATTTGTCTTGTGTAATGCTGCAAGCTCTTCTTGCATAGTTTTTTTTGCCAATTCTCATCTGTAGAAGCTTCAGCATATGTTTTAGGTTCTTGATCATTTGATAAATTGCATGAAAAAGCTTTGTGGGATTCTGAGAGATTATCATAAGATAGGACTTTGTCAATAGTATGAGGTGTTGTAGTTGTTGCTATGACTGTGTGAAAGTCTTGTAAATGAGCAGGTAATTTTCTTTCTTGGATCTCCTTAATCCTTGATTAGAAGTAGGAACATGTAGTGACTGAGATGCTTCATAATCTGCATCACCTGCATCTCCAGCATATAAAGATTCATTGTATTTGGTTCATCTCCAGGATGGGGATTTGAGTCTTCAACCAGACTATTTGAATCCAGCATATCATAGTGTATATTTGAAAAACTGGGAACAGGTAAAACAGATTCATTGTTAGGAATATAATCTCTAGTCAAAAATGGGAAAGTGTGTTCATGAAAAATCACATCCCTAGATGTGAAAAACTCCCTGGTTTTTAGGTCAAGTAAGGTGTAGCCTTTTGTATGTGGTGGATTGCCTATATAGGCACACTTTCCACTTCTGCTGTCAAACTTGTTTCTTCCCTGTGCAATTGTAGTTGCATATGCCAAATAGCCAAACACCTTTAAATCAGTATAGTTAGGTTGTCTATCATACAATATAGAATATGGTGTTTGCTCTTGTAGCAAGGGTGTTGGTGTGATATTGATTAACATGACAACATGTTTGACACACAAACCCCAGTAAGACATTGGAAATCCAAATTGGAATCTAAGTGCTCTTGCTACATTTAACAAGTGCTGATGTTTTCTTTCCACCACACCATTTTGTTGTGGTGTGTGTACACATGATGTTTCATGAATAATGCCCTTTTGTGCATAATAATCATTCATTTTGAATTCAAGGCCATTATCAGATCTTATTCTTTTGACTTGTTTATTAAACTGAGTAAGGACAATGTTACAAAAAATTTGCAGTAAAGATCTTGTTTCAGATTTTGCTTTCATTAAATGTGCCCAAAGAAATCTAGAGTGATCATCAACAATAGTCAAAATATAATATTCACCATTGTATATACAGAAAGTATTTGGACCCCATATGTCAACATGTAGTAAATCAAAAACATTATTTGTAACAGAAATGCTATTAGGGAAACTATGTCTTTTCTCTTTTGCTAAAGGACAAACATGACAATCAGAATCTAAACAAGATTGGATAGCAGGAATAGACTTGTGTAAAACTTGTAATCTTTGTCTAGAGGGATGGCCAAGCCTGTAGTGCCATAACAAGGAATCAAGTAACACAGCAAACTGACAAACAACATATGAAACAATAGAATCAGCTTGTAAAATGTATAGTCCTTTCACCAAATTAGCTGAACCAATCATTTTCTTCAAGACATTGTCCTGCACAATGCAACCATTAGCTCCAAAAAACATAGAATATTTGTCATTATTGGTTAATCTTCTAACAGACATCAAGTTATAATTGAATTTTGGGACACACAGAACATTTTCTAAAATGAGATTCTTATTAATCTTTACTTGTCCTATGTGTGTGACTGGTGTTTGTTCACAATTAGGTAAAGTAACACTCAGATTAGTGACTGGTTTAGGATTAGTCATCAATGATATGGAATAGATTACATGATCAGTAGCACCTGAATCTACTATCCAGTTATAGATAGTACCTGATGAAGCAGTTGTGGGATGAACATTTGCAGTAAGTGCCACTGGTTGTGTTGATTCAGAATGGTCTGCAATCTGTACATGTCTTAACATGCTCATGATCTGCTCATACTGAGATTTAGTAATCATGTTAGTAGCTTGTACTGACTCTTGATGTTGTGAATCCATATCTGAACTTTCTGATTCTGGAATAAAGCCTTGATCAAAGTTGACATTATTGGCTTGAATTTGCACCCTTCCTCTGCCTTTTGAACCATTGGGGAAGCCATACTTTTTGTAGCACTTATCAATAGTGTGGCCCTCTTTACCACAATATGTGCACTGTGGTCTTTTGTAATTTCCAGAAAAACCTCTACCAGTTCCTCTATTATTGCCTCTACCATATGAGCCATTACTCCGTGAAAACAGAATTGCAGGATCTTGACCATCTGTCTTGATTCTTGTGACTTGAGCATTCAAGATAGTCTTATCTGTTCCTGTGTCTGCATAATTCAGCTGACTTTCATGCTGAAGTGCCATGTTAAACACAGTAGCAAGATCTGGGATCGGTTTTGCCATCAAGACTTATGATCTCACATTGCTAAATACATCATTAAGACCTTTAAGAAACCTAATAACCCTGTCAGATTCATTTTGTTCTCTATAAACTGGTAAAGCATCACATGTACATGGTGGAGTAGGCCTTAAAATCACCAGTTGATCCCACAGACCTTTTAATTTTGTAAAATATTGAACAACGTGACATTGTACCTTGTTTTGTAGCATAGATTTCTTCCTGGAGATTGGACAAACGATAAGCATTACCAATTCCAAATCTGTGATCAAGATCACCCCAAATTTCTCGAGCAGTGGTCAACCAAAAAATGCTTTGCTGAATTGACGTATCCACTGAATTAACCAACCAATTTGAAACCATGTCGTTGCATTGACACCAGATTTCATAGTTTCTGTGATTTTCTGCTGGTTTTGGTAGAGAACCATCAACAAACTTTAGTTTTCCTTTCATTGACAAAACCATGGAAATGGCTCTCTTCCAACAGTGGTAATTCTCTGGCCCTTTCAGCACAGGCGTACAATTACTGCCGAAGGATTCTCACCATGATGAATGTGATAAGGATTCATAACTCCTTCTCCGTTTTCTGCCATTTTTCCAGATGATTGCAAGAAGAAACGCAAGAATCAACAAGAAATTGAATAAAGATTGTAGTTCCACACTACAAATTCAATACGATTACAGCTCCACACTGTAAACAAGAGAAGATATTACGCAGCTAAGAAGATTTCTCTGATACCATGTTGAAACTGAGATTGAAACTCAGAAAACTAAGAAAGAAACAAGAACTGCATTTGAAGATTTGAAAAAAACAGAAAAAGCGGGAAAACGATTTTATTGATTCACTTAAGAAAATGATACAATTGATGCCTTCTACTACTACAAATGAACTATATATAGATCCCTAGGTACTAATCAACCGCCTGATTGTCAGTTGAGGCTGTTACAACAAACCTAACAAACTTAACTAACTCCAAATCTAGGTGTTCGACGAAATGACTAAGTGAGAATTCAGCTTGCACCTTGGAATCAGCTCGATTGGATTATTAACTGTAACAAAGTTGAATATTAGAATGTCATGGACGTAATGCATCTATTCTAAATCAAAGAAATAATATCTCATATTACATGTCCATGAAATAGATCTCCATATATATATATATATATATATATATATATATATATATATATATATATATATATATATATATATATATATATATATATCACATGTATTATGATTATTTTAAATAAGAGAAAAGCTTTTTAGAATGTCATCTCGCTTAAAGGAGAAGTTAGTATACGATTTTGATTATGTTTTTGAATGCATTGATTGCAAATTAAGCTTTCTGTGAGAATTTTATGGTATTGGTTAGCAAAATGACTTATTGGAGCCGTTCAGAAGAAAACTGTCTGATGTACATTCAAATGATTGTGGTTGTATCATTGTTCTAAATTACAAATGATGTTAAAAAAAGTAAAATAAAATAAAGAGCGGTGACATGTTTTTGTAAGTTTCTGGTGATAATTAGTCTATACCGGATATCCCTTTTCAAATGTACATGTTTGTCTTCATGTAGACCGTGAAGGTGAGAGGTGATATATATGTTGTTTTAAGTTTCATTCACTGGTATTAAGAAAAATATACATCAAACAATCATCTGCTGGGAGCATAACAATCATCGCTTGATGATGAGACTAAGTTTTTTTTTTTCCAGCTGAAGATGAGACTACTTTGATGATGAAGATTATGTGTTTTACTAAAGAAGAATAAGTCAGTGTACTAAATGATTCACCTGAGTTAGAGTTAGAGCATTTCAATGATATTCATGTCAAATTAATTTGTTTTTATGTTTATTTTTTATATTATCCTATTTAAAAAAATTATGTACATAAATAAATTACCATGTGCATAATGCACCGGCCGTTTGGAGGGGTTTTCTCATTTTTAGGTTTTCCTTTAAAATTTTTGTCTTCTCCGTGCATAGCACGGGTTTTTGGCTAGTTTTTTTCTATAAAAACAAAGCATTTGATTTTATTTTCAAAGAATTGTTTTTTTTTTTTTTTTTCTTTTGAAAGTTCAAAGAATTGATTTTGATTGTGAATTTCGCCGATGACACTGAAATTTCATGATTTCAGATATGCCGACAGATATGTTATAAAAGAAAGAGATTGAGAGAGATGAACATTTTTTATGAAAGAAATGTTATTTTCGGAGCCATAGATAAAAAAGTATATAAGTAGTGTATTGAAGGAGAAACAAAGTTATTTGTTTTTAATGTAATCATAATTTGGTGTATTCAAATCGTTTGAGAGAAAAAATATTTTTTCTCGTAGCGTAAATTTTGAGTTATATTTTTATTTTATTGTCAAAGTTATTTTGTATGTTTTGTTTGTAGAGGAGTGCAGCAGGAGATGCGAGCTCATATCTCTGATTTTTGGCAAATTCCAATTGGTGTCGGGACAGGAAAATTTCTTGGTATGCCTTTTGCTACGGGGCATAACAAGCGGCAGGTGTTTGACTTCCTATGGGAAAAGGTTTGGAAGAAACTGTCGGGCTGGAAAGACAAGCTCTTATCACCTGCGGGTAAGGAGGTTATTATAAAGTCGGTGCTGCAAGTTATACCCACTTTTGTTATGCAATGTTTTTAAGGTTCCAGTTACATTGGTTCGGAACTGGAGCGCTCTATTCGGGGATTTTTCTGGGGGGACACGGAGGATAGGCGGAAGGTCCACTGGCGGAGCTGGGAGGTTTGTTGTCTACTGAAGCATTTGGGTGGCTTAGGCTTTCGTGATATAGAGGCCTTTAATCTAGCCTTATTGGCAAAACAGGCCTGGCGTTTACTGCAGCATCCAGCGGCCCTTGTAAGTCGAGTTCTCAATGCTAAGTATCACCCATGACAGTTATTGCTACGGGTTTGGGGCATCGCCCATCTTTTCTTTGGCGTACTCTGTTGAAGGGGAGAGACTTGCTGCTTTCTGGCCTTCGTTGGCGTGTAGGGGATGGTCACTCGGTTTATGTTTTTCATGATGCGTGGATTGCTCGGCCTCCATCCTTCCGCATCTCTCATGTCTCTCGGCCGCTACCGACGGATTTGCGGGTTCATGACCTTATGATGCCTGGGGGTCGGCAGTGGAATCTCCCCCTTCTGCACCAGGCCTTTCACTCTTGGGAGATTGATGCGATTCTTCAGACCCTTATTGCTGGGCCTTCTCATCATGACAAACGTATATGGCATTGATCGAAAGTGATGCTATTCTGTCAAGTCTGGCTACTTTTTAGCTCTGAGTTTGCGGGGTGGGCTATACTCGGGGGTTGGTGGATCATCTTCTTCTGGGGCTGATAGAGTGTGGCGAGATGTCCGGCGGGTCCTTTGCTCCGCCACGA
Organism: Gentiana straminea; assembly: GCA_036785695.1. Classification (NCBI taxonomy): domain Eukaryota; kingdom Viridiplantae; phylum Streptophyta; class Magnoliopsida; order Gentianales; family Gentianaceae; genus Gentiana; species Gentiana straminea. The sequence goes on from JAVUPR010000348.1 coordinate 1,953,788, forward strand.
GTACAGCACTTCCTTTGGAGATGCTTGTAGGGGTGCTTGCCGATTTGGGAGAATCTGTGGCGGCGGCAGCTTGGGATGGTGTTTGTCTAGCGTGTGGACGAGAACCGGAATCTATGTTTCACGTTTTATTTGATTGTGACTATGCTAGGGCGATTTGGAGGGCATCGTCCTTCAGTGATAGGCTGGCTCCGCGGTCTTCCGGGTTTCGAGAGTTCTTTGGGGATCTTGTGTTGCAATTTTCGGTAGCGGAGGTGTCAGTGTTTTGTATGACCTTGTGGTGTTTATGGAAGGCACGTTGCAGTGCGGTTTTTGAGAGTGCGCCGATTTATGTCTCACGGATTGTCTCGATGTCTAGACAGCGGCAGAGGAGTATGCGCAGGTGGTATTGGGTTCTCAGCATGAGGTAGACAGTGGACTTCACCCGGTAGTTTGGAGCCCTCCACCCTTGGGGGTTTGCAAGTGTAATACGGATGCATCGGTGACGGCTACGGGCTCCGGTGTTGGCGTGATTTTCCGGACACGGTGGGATATATTATTGCAGCATTTTCCTTCCATATTGCGCCAGGGGATACGCCAGAGTTGCTGGAAATGCGCGCGATCCTTGCAGCATTAGTGGAGGCAGGTCGCCTTGGTCTCCCCTCGGTGATTGTTGAGAGTGATTGTTTACCATGTGTCCAGGCGCTCTCTCGTGTGTCGGTGGACCTTTCCGTCTTTGGTTGTTTAGCTCAGGATTGTGCTTTGGCTTCTGCTTCTTTTGCGTCTTGTCGGTTTTCTTTTGTTAAGCGTTCTGGTAATGTCCCGGCTCACCTCCTCGCTCGTCATGGAGTTGCGGCGGTGGGTGTTATTTCTTGGGGTGTTCATCCTCCACATGATTTAATATAGTCGGTTGATTTAATTGCCGCTTCTTTAGCGGACTTGATTTAATATAGTCGGTTGTTTTTCCTCAAAAAATATATATATATATTGTCTTTATGCCTTTTTTTAGGAGTCATTTAAAGAAATTTTGTTGATGAGACTAAACTAGAGTGAATTGTAATTGAATAAATTTCAATTAGTAAACGATTGGATCAAAGATTAAATTAAATAAAGTAGGCATTCATATGCTATCTAATTTCCTTCCTTTTAATGTTGGAATGAAAAGAAATATTACTATCTCCAAAACAAAACAAAAAAAGAAATATTACTTATCTTTTTAATCAAGTACGTGCATGTACTTAAGCTCATGTTTCATTTTTTCTTATTTTAGTGTAAAAACTGTCCTCCACAACCTTTAACCTAAATAATTATATGTAATTAATTCAATAGTTTATTTCCTTAAAACTAGCACCAAGTAACAATGTTATAATAAGATAGGTAGTCCAATGAACATAAACATTATGTTGATATACCCAAATCGGAATGAGGCTCTGTCCATCTAGATTGGGCCTACTATCATGGCCCAATAACAAGATATGGGGCCTCTATCCTCTCGATCCGCAATTCATAAACCGGATCCTACCCGCCGTTCGTAAGCCGGGTCCAATCCGCTAACAGTAAGTCGGATCATGTCCGCTGGCCGTAAGCCGGACTCCTCCTCTTCGTGTGATTTCTACCCGTGTGGTCCAGATGATATCAAGACAAGGCGAATTATATGAGTCCGTTGTCCGCTGTCCGTCATACTTATCCAGACAGCTGACCGGTCCACTTGTATTTATCTATATGATTATCTCTAATTATATCTATTTAGGTGTCTTGTCATAAACAGTAGACCAACTTAGTCGACCGACTTAGTCTTGACCTATAAATATGGGATCACAATGTAATAGAAAGGACCTAATAAACTAATACAAGCAAAGCTACTCTGCCAATTTGTCGATTCTCTTGTGTTTACTCTCATAAGCATACCTCCGGCAGCTATGTTCATACAATCCGCCACCTTCTCTCCGGAGAAATCATACATATATAGCCAGTAATAATACAAGCATCGAATTTCGAACTAGAATTGAAACTTTAGAAAAAGAACTTACTTTTCTCGATATACTAGAAACAAGAATTAGATTATGTACTGATGGTACTCGTAACGAATATTTTTCTAAAATGTATGATCCTTTGTTGAATAATTTCATCGCTTAAAAATTAAAAAAAAAACATTACCTAGTAATCTGAAAACTTATAAAGAAAATTTAAGAGAGACAGTTGGTATAATCAGATTCATGATATCCTTTTTACATATTCTGATTTTATCCACGAAATACACTCGTTACCGTAAATCTGGTATTCATCGCAATATCATATGTACACTTATATGTATGAAAATAATAAGTCAACAAAAGTTGGTCAATATAGACTAAAAAAATGTTTCGACATAAAAATAAGGAATGATTTTTATCACTTGACAAAGGTTAAATTTTCCAACTCAATTAACTCTATTTTACTCTTATCAAATCAAGATGAGAATGTTATTCAATTTTCTTAGGAATATTGTTTGTGTCGCAGTGACGATATACTTTTTTATATCTTCGGTGTAGCTAGGACTTTATGATTGTTATGTGTTTTACCACGATCAATAATGTAAAAATATGGTATGTCATTTATTACAACAATTTTAATCGTACGTGTCACTAATTAACATTTTAAAACTTTAAAAATAGTTCGACCATAGCAATTATTTATATTACATTAATTTACACAAAATATTTTTAATTGAAACAAGTTCAAGATGACACAGAAGACAAACGATAACAAAACAAATAGGGTGCAATCTAATTACTACTTTTCATCAAATACCTATTGGGGAAGGGACACCAACCCCACTTCATGTACGTCCATGTACGCATTAATTAATTAATGTGAGTTTACCGCAATTAATTAATATAAATAAAAATGTACCGAGTCAAAATGCTATGTCTCGCTTTATTACAACTATATAAACACTCTTATACCCCTCCATTCTCCTAAACCCTCACCACATATATCTTTGCATTTTCCCTCTTCTCCAACAAACATTTCCTCTTTGAAAAAAACTCAAAATTTTCACAGTTTCACACCAAAAAGATAAATTAACACCAATATGGCTCATTTTGTTGAACAAGAAAAAACCTCTCCAAATGCATGCATAACTGTGAATGGTCCCATAATTATTGGGGCAGGTCCCTCTGGTTTAGCCCTTGGAGCTGGCCTTAAAAGACAAGGGGTACCTTACACAATTATTGAAAAAGCAAACTGCATTGCCTCTCTATGGCAAAACAGAACCTATGACCGCCTTAAACTTCATCTTCCAAAACAATTTTGTGAACTCCCTTATCTACCCTTCCCTGAATCTTACCCAGAATATCCCACAAAAAATCAATTCGTTGATTATCTTAAATCCTATGCTAATGAGTTTGAAATTAGTCCAAGGTTCAATGAAACAGTCTACTCTTCTAGATATGATCAAACATGTGGGCTTTGGCGAATTCGGACAATGAGTACTGGCAGTGACGAATCCAAGAAAAATATTCAACAGGTGCACAATTTAGATTTTGTATTTTGTATTTGTGAATATTACAATTTCAAGAGATTTAAATATTTAAAATACTTATTTACAAGAATTCATCGTACCTATTGTATAACGTTTGTTATTTTTTTTCGTTTCAGCGAGGTCTGGAGAACAGTAGTCTGAATAATAGTATCATAACCATGGAATATGTGTGCAAATGGATAGTAGTGGCAACTGGAGAAAATGCAGAAAAAGTAGAGCCAGAATTTGAAGGATTAATAAAAGAATTTACAGGGCGGGTTATGCATGCATGTGAATACAAATCTGGAAAGCCATTTGAAGGAAAAAGAGTACTTGTAGTTGGATGTGGAAATACAGGAATGGAGGTTTCCTTTGATCTTTGTAATCACAATGCTCTTCCGTTCATGATGGTTCGAAATTCTGTAAGTATTTTCAAATCTAAATTCTTCACTTTTTTTTTTTTTAAACCTAAAATGTTTTTTTTTTATTTTTTTTTAAACCGCCAAGTTAATTTTATTATCAGTAATATGCTAAAAACCTGTTACAAAATGTTACCCAAAAAAAAAAAATTCTGCAACAAGAACAGCTCTAATTTTATTATAAGTGCATGCATGGGAAGACAATAGATTTAATAAATTAGCCTCACATCCTTTTTCATCTGGATATTTCCTTAATATGAACCGACGCACCCCGTCCATTTAATTGATCACTTTTTTCTTTACACCACTTCTCGCATTGGCGGCTCTAAGGAATGTGTTCGCGTGTGCACACACGCGTACGTGTGTGTATATATATATATGACCCGTTAAAATCGATACGGAGAAGTTTTGGGACAATTTTTTTCTTTTTTTGACACACACATATATATATTCCTCCTAATATTTTCGAAATCTCGAATCTATATAATTCATTACAAATTTGACACACACACAGGTTCATGTATTGCCAAGAGAAATTCTTGGGAAATCAACATTTGGACTTGCAACATGGATGCTGAAATGGATGTCTATTCAAAGAGTAGACAAGACATTGCTGATTGCTTCAAGATTGATTCTTGGTGACTTGGAAAAATATGGTATCAAAAGACCGTCGGTCGGACCATTAGAACTGAAGGGCAGAAATGGAAAAACTCCTGTGCTAGACGTTGGAACATCCAAGAAAATAAAATCAGGCGAAATTAAGATAGTTTCTTCAGGGATTAAGAGGTTTACTACAAATGGAGTTGAGCTTGATAATGGACAGTTTCAAGAACTTGATTATGTTATTTTGGCTACTGGATATCGCAGTAATGTCCCTTCATGGTTGGAGGTCAGTATATATTTATCTTTCATAAATGCTATTGTCTCTCTACGACACATTTTTACATCATTGAATATGATGACCTATATAATTAAAAAACAGATTTTGCAGCATGAAAGTAAATATATATATATATATATATATATATATATATATATATGATTTTTATTTTTTTTATTTTCAGGAAAATGAATTCTTTTCTAAGGATGGATATCCAAAAACACCATATCCAAATGGGTGGAAAGGCAAGAAAGGGTTGTATGCAGTTGGTTTCACCAGAAGAGGACTTGCAGGTGCTTCTTTTGATGCAATTAGAGTTGCAGATGAGATTGGTAAATTATGGAAGCAATCAAGATTAATTTGAAGTGGGAAAGTGATCAAGATGTTAATTTCTTAAGGAATAATAATGCTATATATATTGTTATAACCACACACAATAGATGTCATGACGTGATGTGTGGTACTATAGAATCAACATCATGAGGGTTCTCACTGTCACATCATGTTGTGGCATTTATTAGTGTGTGACGTTTACATTACTCATTTAAAGAGTTTTTCATTTTCTTTCCTTCTTTATTTTTTTTTTTATTGTATTTCTTATTCCTGTCATGTGTTCAGAATCTTTCTACACAATGACATTATATTAAAAAATATTATGCATCAATGTCGAGCATAATCTAGTTTCAATATTATTATTTACTTTTAGTATTATTATTATTATTATTATTATTGTTGTTGTTGTTGTTGTTTTTATTGTGTAGTGACTTATTGAGTAAGTCACCGAACTCTTTATAATTGTATACTCTCCATTCAGTTGAATCAATGAAGAATCTCGATTTTCTCTCTCTCATTTTGTCAATTTTTCTCTAAACTCTAACTCTTTACCAAAAAAAAAAAAAAAAAAAAAAAACGGCGGCAGCTTCTTCTTCTCCGCCACCAGTCCTGCTGCCATCTTTCCTACACCCAGAAAGCCTCGTCCCTCATCCCTACATCAGCTCTCCTTAGTCCTTATTGAAAAGAAAGAAAAAAAAGAGCCCAAGTCGGCAACAAAAGGAAAAGAAGAAAGAAAAACAGAGACGGGAGCAAATCACCATCTCCCAACTTCAACAATTCAATAAAAACCACGTTTTAGTCTTTTATGTTTTCCCCTTCTTTGACCGTGGTGATTTGACCGTCGCCCCCTTCTTCTATTTCCGACTTGAGCATCAAAAAAACCCACAAAAAAAAAAATCAAATACAAACACACACAAAAAATGGCAGCTCGAAGAAACAGTCTCAGCTTCTGTCTTCCCCGCACAGTGTCCATGTTCGGATTTTTCTCGAGGCCGGGGGCGAGGCTGTGGTCGTGGAAACCCTCGTCCCCCACACTCTCGCTTCTCTAATGGTCCAAAACTCATCACCTGCCAGATTTAATTGTGCCGCCACCTGCTATACCGCACTAGCCTGCTCTTTGCGATATCATCGCTTCCCCCTCCTCAAGCATATGCGACGTCCGCACACCCCGGCTTTAATTGGATTGCGGATACCGGGGCCACTCATCATCTCACTCATGATGTTCAAAATCTCAACCTATCTTCTGCACCTTATGCTAGGCCTGACAAAGTGCATATAGGTGACGGTACAGGTTTATCTATTACTCATTACGGATCTTCTTCTGTAAATTCCTGTACCAGTCGTTTTATTTATCTAATATTCTTGTTACCCCTTCTATCACTAGAAACCTCTTATATGTGCATAAATTTGCCTCTGACAATTCCGTGTATTTTGAATTTCATGGGTCCTACGTCCTCGTCAAAGATTACTCAGGCCACATCCATATTAGGGGCTTTGTTAAGGATGGCCTCTATCATTTCTCCACTCCGCTCCACCAACCATCTGCCCCTCCTCAAGCTCTTGCCTCCTCTCTCACCTCCACCACCACGTGGCATCAGCGTCTCGGTCATTGCTCCTACTCCGTGCTCCGTCAAGCCTTAAAAGGTCTTTCTACTCCTACTCTTACTAAAGCACCCCTGCTGTGCGTGCCCCGTGTCATTTAGCTAAGATTCACTGTTTCCCGGATACACTTTTGATTTTACCTCTACTGCTCCTTTGGACCTGATTTACGTTGATGTTTAGGGCCCTTGTACTGAACCCTCGATCTATGGATCCCGTTATTATGTCAGCTTTTTGGATGACTTTACGAAATACTTATGGCCTTATCCCTTGAAACACAAATCAGATGTTGAAACAATCTTTCCTGACTTTCTTGCCTTGATTGAACGTCAGTTTAACACCAAACTCAAATCTATCAAAACTGACTGGGTGGAAGGTATCGTCGTGTTTCCACTCTTTTTTACTCTCTTGGCATCTGTCGTCGTCTATCTTGTCCCCACACCCACGAACAATTTGGTGCCATCGAGCGTCGTCGCCGTCAAATTGTCAAGGTTGGCCTTTCTCTTCTTTCCCAATCCAACCTTCCGCTTCCCTATTAGGAAGATGCATTTATCACTGCCACGTATATCATTAATCGTCTTCCCACCAAAGTTCTTCATGATAAGTCTCTCTTCGAAATGGTCCACCATCGACCTCCTGACTATACTTTCCTTCGGGTCTTTGCTTGTGTGCTTGGCCTTATCTCCGTCCCTACAACAATCACAAAACTGACTTCCGCTCCAAAACCTGCATTTTACTTGGCTATAGTCCTTCCCACCATGGGTATAAATGTCTCGAACTTGCCTCTGGCCGTATCCATATTGCTCAACACGTGGTTTTCGATGAATCCGTCTTCCCTTATACACCATCTCCTTCTAAACCCACACTTGATACTCTCATTGTCCCACTTCTTGCATTCTTGCCAGCACCTCCACAAAATCCGCCTTCCATGCCGGCTCCCTCCAACCCGGCCCCACCCCATGCGGATCCCCCTCCCGAGCCTTCACTACCCACCTCTCTTGCGTCCATTTCGGCCTCGGCTTCTCCCGCCTTGTCTCCTGACCAACCTGCTCCCACTCATACCATGGTTACTCAAACCAAAACCAATTCCCTTAAACCTATCTCTCGGCCCGACTTTATCCGTTATCTGCTTCCTAAAGCCCTTGTTTTTTCCACCGATTCCCTCGACCCTACTTCCTATACCGAAGCCTCTAAACACCCGAATTGACGTAATGTTATGAGAGAGGAAATCGACGCGTTGTTGTGCAACCATACCTGGGATCTCGTTCATCCGCATCCTCGTATGAATGTTGTTGGAAATAAATGGGTTTATCGCACTAAGCATCATGCAGATGGACATTTTGAGTGTCACAAGGCTCGCCTTGTGGTCAAGGGTTTTCATCAGGCTGAAGGGGTTGATTTCACTGAAACATTTATTCCGGTTGTTAAACCGGTCACTATTCTCCTTCTTCTGTCTCTTGCTGTTTCGCATGGTTGGTATCTTCGCCAGGTGGACATTCAGGATGCGTTTCTCCTTGGGCATTTATCTGAGCTCGTTTATATGCAGCAGCCACAGGGATTTGTTCACCCTGATTATCCTGATTATGTTTGCCGTCTTAGTCGTAGTCTTTATGGCCTTCGTCAGGCTCCCCGTGCTTGGTTATCTCGTTTCACTGATGTCTTGACTCAGTTTGGGTTTGTCGGCTCCAAAGCCGACACCTCGTTATATATTTATTCTCGTGCTGGTGCTCGCGTTTATATTTTGATTTATATGGATGATATTATTATTATTGGCTCGTCATCTTCTCTTGTTGATCAGGTTATCTCTTATCTTGGTCGGCACTTTCCGGTTAAGGACCTTGGTTCTCTGTCCTAATTTCTTGGTATTGAGGTGCTTCCTACCTCTGATGGTCTATTTCTTACTCAGCGCAAGTATATCTTTCGACACGCGGCGTGCCTCTTTTGACAAAGCCAAGCCTTGTCAGACACATATGTCGGCCTCTACCCGACTTACACTTCACGCCGGCCTCCTTGCTCCGTTCCTTCGCTTTAAACCGTTCCATTGTTGGCGGCCTACAGTATCCTAGTTTCACTCGGCCTGATATTGCATTCGCGGTCCACAAGGTTAGTAAGTATATGCTTTCGCCTACCGAAGCTCACTAGGTTGCAGTTAAACGTATTCTTCCGTATCTTAAGCACGCTATCTTCGATGGTCTCTTCTTCTCTCGCCGGTCCCCTATTTCGCTCCGGGATTATTCTGATTAGGCCGCTGACACCGACAATCGCCGTTCTGTTGGGGCATATTGTGTCTTATTTGGTGATCATCTCATTAGTTGGCGTAGTAAGCAACACTTGACGGTTTCAAAGAGTAGCACCGAGGCTAAGTACGTACAAGACTATTTCTAACACCGCCGCCGAACTTCAGTGGCTTTGCATTCTTCTTCGTGAGATGCAAGTTCTGTTGTCTTCCCCGCCTACTCTTTGGTGTGATAACATTGGCACCACCTACCTGGCTCACAATCCGGTGTTTCAGGCCCGCACGAAGCACATCGAGATCGAATTCCATCATGTTCGTGAATTAGTTGCTGCTTGCAAGCTCGGCATCTCTTTTATCTCCTCGAAGGATCAGTTAGCCGATGTCCTCAACAAACCGTTGGCTCAGCCTCGTTTTGCTAGTTTAAAGTCCAATCTCTGTGTTCAGCCTCTTCCTACGGGATTGCGGGGGCGTGTCGAAGATAATCTAGTTTGAATATTATTATTTACTTTAAGTATTATTGTTATTGTATTTATCGTGCAGTGACTTATTGACTAAGTCACCGAACCCTATATAATTGTACTCTCTCCATTCGGTTGAATCAATAAAATACAACACATTTTGAATTATGTTAATCAACCCAAATATCCGTGTGTACAAGCTCAAAACAAGCATTTATAGCCTTAAAGGAGAAACATTTATCTTAAGTTTATCCAAAGGACAAACAAGGCAATCTCTTTATTACGATTACGGTAAATGCAAGTTATCTAGCCTATTGTTGGATAAGTGCCATAATCTAGAGTGACACAATATATCCTCAGATATTACATCTTTATCATAGCAACATACACCCTATAAAACAAAGAAATCGGTGATGGACTTTAACACATACAATTCCTATGTCTTCTCAAATGCACCAATCATCTTCCTAAGGGCATCTCCAACGGGCTATGACCCGGTACTATCCCCCATTTTGGACAAAATGGTGTTATTCCAATGATGGCCCTTTTTTCCCATTTCACCATCCATTTCTTTAAACACCAAATATGGTGTCGGGTCGCTCGACATCAAAAACCATTTTGCCCCCCTTTTTTTCTTTTCTTTTGGTTTAATTTAATAACAAGTGAGATCTGTCTATAAAATATTTATTGTGTATCATTAATTTGATTAAATTACATTACTTGCTTGTTATTTTATTATAATTAATTAATTCAATTTAGTTTTATTATTAAGTTGTTTTAATATTAATAAAATATTACTAAAAATACAAATCATACATTTATTTGACATTAGGAATACAAGCACACTGGATTACATAGCGACAATAAAAGAAGTGAAATAACGTTAAACTCACAAGCATACAATAAACTTATTACAAAGCAAACATATTAATAAAAATAATATATTTTTGTCGGAAGGACAAAATTATCAAAAAATCGGGATAGAAGGAAACTGTAATTTAATAAGGATAAAAGTAACAATTATGAAGTAACAAATGTGGAATAGAGTAAATATGAAGTAACAATTGTGAAACACAAAGTAACATTAACACGTGAAGTAACAATTTTAAAATAACAATTGTGATTTTTGTCCTTTATAATCATGAAAATGTTACTTTGTCCTTCCAGACCCATTTATTAATTTTTTTGTCCTTGTAGCCCCTTCCCCCTAAAAATAATTAATTAATAATCATCTAGACCACTTCCGGATGGACCAACATTGTTGATGCAGTTACCGAACGCATGCATCTGAAATCTTAAAAGATTGTTCTGGATTACCAAACGCATTTGGATTGTTAAAAGATGGATCTGGATTGTTAAAAAATGGATTTGGATTTTTGAAAGTTGGATTTGGATTGTTGAAAGATGAATTGTATTCTCGGAAAATCCTTTCTTGTTCAGTTTGAAAATAGGCTCATTGAACTGGATTAGAAATGGTGTTCAAATCTGTCGTCATTACTTTAATATCATTGCGTGGTTCCATTTCGAGTGTTTTTCTTTGCATCACCTCTGTCATTGTTGTGGTTTTGATTTGGTATTTCTGGTCCTAAGTTGTCTTTTTGAAGTAGAAGCCGCTCTTTTAGATGTAGTAGAATCAGTGTTATCATTGCTTAAATTGATACTAAACGACACCTCAGGAGATGTAACTATCGGTGTCGCTAGGTTAGATGAACTATCACCTTCCTGAGCTGCAAATTTTTGGAGATCTTTCATAATGGGCCATACATGATCAAATCTGAATACTTAATCGCTTGATGGATCTTCAATGTACGCCTTCTTGGCTTGAACATACTATATCAAATAACTAAAAATATATTAACGAATGACATATAATATAGATAACATAATAATAATTGACTACTCTAATGTCCTAATCTGATGCGCCACTCTGATTCCGATTTTCTTCATGTCGGATTTTACACCTCATTTGGCCAACAGCCTTGATGATAGTACACATACGTTATTGTAAAGATCTTTTGTTTCTTTCTCCTCAGTCATCATGTGTTAGGAAATCTACGCACAAACGCAGGGGAATACAAAAATTTATTTCCTCTTAACCAGGATCGACTTCGTTTAAGCAACAAACATATTAAGTTAGTAGACGGTGGTTACCTTGCTTGATCTAAAAGATCGACGCTTTGACCGTCTACGGAGAATAGTAGTGCGCGAGCCGTCCATGTGTCCGGCCTCTATCAATATCCACACGAGCACCTCGCTGGAATCCTCCTCTGATAGCTACTAGAAAAATCCGGTTGCTAGACCGGCTTTTTTTTTCTCTCTAAAAATCTCTCTCTATGAAGCTCTCTATTTTCTAGTAAATTAGAACTCTTCTAATTGTGATGTGTAAAAGAGCTAGTCAACCCCTTGCTTATATAGGGGAGTGGTGCGCCCCATACTACTAGTATTCCCAGTGGGAAAAGTTTATGAGTGGAGTAGGGAGAAAGAAAAAAAATTTCTAATAAAATAAAGAAAATATCTTTGATTGATTTATCTCATTTAATATTCAATATCTTATATATTTCCAAAATATATATTGACAATATATTATATTGAATATATCTTTATCTTATTACCATAAATCATTTTATACAAATCTATTAATATCTAATATTAATATATGGTAATAATATTAATTAAATTGCACAATCCAAGTGTATCTTGTATACACTATCTGCGCCCTATTGGCCATTAAATGGCTTCCGGAATATTCTTAATTAATATAATGCTATGATTGATTAATTTGCAAAATGCATGTATATCCATATACACAATAAATTTCGACATATACATCAAATATGTATATTTAATTAATCAACATAATTAATATCTTGTATTATATTTATTCATAATAAATAAATACCACCATATTAATGTATCACTACAACACTTTATAGTCGAGATAAACTTTCCTTATTTGGTTATCGCTATAACCGCATTTTAATCAGGCTGTGACCGATAGGCTTCCGAATATGTTGGCCGTAGGCATAAAGTGCAATTACGAAAATGCCATTCATACCTAACGATCATGGATAGCGTCTAGCAACACATCCACGACCCCCAATCATCGGAAGAGTCAAATACAATGACTACTACCTTTCATGTGAAACAGTTACCGTGTAAATAGAATCCTATCGCTGTTACAATATCCATACCATCGTATCTCGAGTGTCAATACATTAACGACCGTATCTTATAATCTGGATATCCTACTCTCTCGAAGTAACATATTACTTCTGCTTTGCAAAGACTTTCGAGAATAAGAGATTCCTTATAAGAAGGTCATTTCGGATATTTACTCATAATCATAGGATACGCGATTTTCGGACGAGAAACATGAATCCTACGCATGCTTCAGTATCATACCCAATCACTACCGCATGATCGCCCCATGGCAAGAGGAAACCTCAATAGTGTCAAAGCATGACAATCCACACCGTGATGTCATGAAGTTTCCGGTCTCAGGATAATTACACAACTGCCACATCGTGCAACACTTAATAAAGTAAGTGGGTCAGTCTAACGTATGCATTCTCTAATACACGTCCACGTACAGTCCAAGTGTCTCTACACTTTGATAGACAAGATCTATCCATATCTTCAATAAGATAGAAGACATCTAATACGTGCTAGTCTAATCGTACTATTAATGTCCCATTTAACAGTACATACGACTAGAGACATTTAAGCATCAAACATTTTTAAAGTGAGTCGAGATCTCATCAATCATAATCACTATTATGATTTCTCTTTCACAGTTTAACACTAGCGACGTTATCATATAAACAATCACAAATTGGTTCATATAGATAAACAGAATATATAATAACATAAAGCCATTTATCATATGTTTAAACATAAAGAAATGGTAGAAATGACCCGACCCGGTCGGATCCGGTCCAACCCGATTGGGTTTAGGACATTATTTCAACATCATGTCCGTTTTGGTCGCGTAGTACTCTTCCATAATCCGAGTCCAAAATTCGTCTCTGGACTTATTGGTACTGAATATCGACTCTTGACTAATATCTGTGTAAACATGGCATAAGTGTTCATCTACTTCAGTTGTGTAAGATATGCTTCTTCCACGTGATGCCATGAATACAAAGATATATTTATTTGTAAGAAAAAGAAAGGATAAGATAGATGAGGTGTGGTTTAAATATATGAAATCCTTTGGTTTATATAGAAAACTGAAGTAAACAACTTGTGGGTGTAAACTGTTGCAACTTGCAGGAAAATTATTTTGAAGTTGTGGTTGTTGAGAGCTCGGAAAAAGTTGTGGTTGAGATGAATACATTATCCACCGCGTATCGTTATATCACATGTTGACATCATAAAACAATATCCTCATATGTAAATAAAATTCGGATGGTAGAGATGTAATGTAATCTGACGGGCGGCCAAGATCGAATCTAAGTGGATTGTTGGTATCATATCCACACAATTATCTTCATATCTAGATAAAGTTTGAATGGCGGAGATTTAATGTAATATGACGGATGGCCAAGATCGATTCAAGCTAATGTCATTGATAGAAGTTGTGGTTATAAAATCCGGATGCAAATTAACTAGTTTAGCATCCATAACAAATTTGAATTCCTTCACTCTTCAAAATAACATTCAGTATGAATACTTCATACGAATCGTCTTCAAATATTAGGTCAAGTGATGATGATGATGACGAAGTTGTTCAGCATCTCGCAAGTATGTAATGATTCCGTTGGTCAATTGCTCACCATACCACGTGAGCCAAGCATTCGTAGAGGCTCAATCTCGGTTCGTAGAGTAATCAACCGCGAGAGAGAAGTTGATGATCGTAAGTTGTGTGATGACTATTTTCGAAAATCCAACATTCAATGAAACAATGTTTCGACGTCGTTTCCGAATGTCTCGCAACTTGTTCCTTTGTATTCTTTGAAGGTGTGAAAAACCATGACAACTATTTTGTTCAAAGAACGGATGCGGCGGTAAAGTTGGATTGTCTACCTTTCGAAGGTAACGGCGGCGTTGCGGATGCGGCATACGGTATGCCGGCAAATGCTCGATTAGTACATTAGAATAGGAGAGCCAAGCGCAATAGAGTGTGTGAAGCGATTTTGTCGTGCTGCTATTGAGGTATTTGGAGAGGAGTATCTAAGATCACCTACGCCTACTGATGTTGCTGGTTACTTCAAATTGGCAAAGAACTTGGCTTTTCAGGGATGCTTGGCAGTTTAGACCGTATGCATTGGCAGTGGAAAAATTGTCCAGCTGCATGGGCGGGCCAATATTCCGGAGGAAGCGGACAACCAACCATCATTCTTGAGGCTGTGGCGGATTGTGATCTTTGGATTTGGCATGCATATTTCAGTATGTCCGGATCTAATAATTAATGACATTAATGTCTTGGAATAATCCAACCTCTTTGCCAATCTCACCGAAGGCATTGCTCATCCGGAAAACTATGTCATTCAAGGAAAGGAGTATAACATGGACTATTATTTAGCTGATGGTATATATCCACAAAGGGCAACTATTATGCAAAGTATCCATGATCCTCGTGTCCTAAAAAGTAACGTTTCGCGGGGAAACAAGAATCGCTTAGAAAAGACGTGGAACGTGCATTTGGAGCTCTACGAGGCACAATTTGCAATTGTGGCTGCACCAGCTCGTTTTTGGAACAAGCGCGATTTACACTATAATGACCGCATGTATAATAATGCACAACATGATAGTTGGGAAGAGCATCACTTAGATGCACCAATTCAAGAAGCAATGGAAGCGCATGCACTGAACGTCGAAATGGTGGATGAAAATACTCGATTTCAGCAATTTCTCGAGCGTCATAAGCGTATCAAGGATAGAGATGCGCATTTTGCACTTCGTAATGCCTTGATTGATCATGTGTGGGAGGAATACTCCAACTCGGAGAATTAAGCGATCTTTTATCATTGTGTAATTTTAATTTTTCTATTTCATTTGAATTATTAAATGTTTGTATTTCGGTAGTATTATTAAATATTTGTATTTGCGTAATATTAATAAATGTTTGTATTTTAATCGCGTTTTGAATAAAAATAGATTTAAGTCATTTTATAGGTCTAAAATCAATTGCAAGCAAAGATGCCTAATTAACTATAGGTTGGGGAAGCCGTGCTTCCTTGTCCATTATGTGCCCTCTTTTCTTTTTTTTCTTTTTTTTTCCTTGTGCATATTCATCATTTAAACCCTTTAGAAACCTAATCATTTAAACTCATAAACTGTTTGTGCTATAGTGCAATTGCATCCATAGGCCTTAGAGAACAACCAACATGAAAAGGCTTTGCAGCATGAGCAAAGTATATATATTTTAGTAAATGAATGAAAGAAAGTTGGACAATATTTTACCATACACCATTCCCAAAACAAATACACTACTATCTGTGTATACATTTATATTCTAGTATATAAAATCTTTACTCCTAAACAACATATGTAATAATATAGGCTCCAACCAACAATGTATCTATATATCCATATCTCTCCACAAATCACATGTTTCAATTTTCAAAACAGAGAGAGGAAAAAAAAAAACTGTTTTCTCTGAGTTAAAAAAAGAATGGAGACACTATAATCCGTAAAAACCCGCAATTTACAAACAATGACCTTTCAACTTCCACAAAATCATCTGCAGCAAAATATCTGGCTTTGTCTTGTGAAAAGATACAATTACAGCACCTTACTATTTCTTCGCCGCGATGGCCCTCCAGGAAATAGCTTCATAATCCACCCTAATACCCTTTCCACCACCTATGGCAGAAAAAAAAAATCGTTAATCAAATCCGCAAGTGTTTTCCATATAGTGACGTTCGACCAGTAGAAAATCGGTTCTAAGGTCTAAAATCGGCTTTTAAGAAGTCAGATTGCCACTAAAAGGGCCCTATATGTATATACACACACATTACCTCATCCCCTTCATCGGCGTATGTGGGGTCTTCGGGTGCCAAGGGCGACGAAGGTGATGTTCTTGTGGGTAAAACATCGGTGACCATACTTTGAGCAGTTAAAAGTTCTAATCTTTGTGTTTGAACTTCAAGCTTCCGACTCAACTCCTTGTTCAATTCCTTCAACAACAAAAAAAAGATGAATCAGGAAATTGAAATAGTAACAATAAAACAGAATGTCAATCCCTGTAGTGCCCATTTCCTTTAGGACATTGATTTCTAATATAAAAATTCAAAGACATGATATGAAGAATATGTCTATGTAACGGATTTGGGGTTACAAATCTTATAGGGAGTAAACCACCTTAAGATTATGATTTTGAGATGATTCTGCTGATAAAGCTTGCACCAATTCCTCTTTTTCTGCCGTTAACTGCAGCCAAATACCCGCGGAAAAGTTAAGCTTGGCATAGTAAACTCACTTGTGCAAGTAGGAAGTTATATATATGTATGTATGTATGTATATGTGTGTGTGTGTGTGTATATATATATATCTATGTGTGTGCGTGTGTGTGTACATATATATATAGAGAGAGAGAGAGGGAGAGTATATAGAGAGAGAGAGAGGGAGAGGAAGCATCTACCTCTGAGATTAATGAGTTAATGTTTTCAATCATCCTCATTTGATCAGCAGGAATAGCTGTTGCCATGTCTTGGAGGCTAAATTGCGTATTATCCTGCGAATGAGAGGCATCGTTTCCAACACTGGTTGACGTATTCACACTAGTATCTTCATCACTAGAGTCACCTGAATATATGGTTTTTTTTATCTCAATTGTCACAAAAGGAGAAGCTACTAACAAATTTGGTACAATAGAGACATGCCTCTAGGTTGCATGAGTACGGATACGTGGATACGAGATATACGCAGGTACAAGATTTTAGAAAATATAGGATACATGGACAGAGGAAGTATGCGTAAATACTAAACACATAAGGATCAAGTTGTACATGAATAAAACTATAAGGACGAAATAATAAATAATAAAACAATTTTTAGGGGTTCTCTCCATTCTTTTGTAGTTTTTCATCATTTTGTACAGCTTTCCATCCATTATATGCCAGTTTTTACTCAATTTTCAACATAGTTCTCCACTTCATGTATCTGAGTCATGGATATGCATATCCGAATCCTGTGTATCCTTAACTATCTAGAGTGTATCTGTGTCGCATACGTATTGGACACGGGACATACTGCCAGTCAAGTATACGTGCATCATAAACATGCATAAACCACTAAGGGTTCCGTTTGTTTTGGGTTGGAGATTTTTTGGGGGCTGTTTTATATTCTAGTGGATAATATATAATAAAAATGATTGAAGTAATGACTAAAAAGTTAGAATATTTTTTTGAAATTTGTGTAGATAAAAATATGATTGGTGAGAGAAATTGAAATAAAATAGTATAATGAATAAAAAAGTAGATAAAGTGAAATGGTGAGAGATAATTTAATATTTCTTATTTGTAGTTGTAAAAGTGATTGGTGAGAGAATTGTAAGAAATGATTGATGAAGTGATGTAAAAAAACTCCAAAAAAACTTCAATGAAAACAAACACAATGCTAATGTTTGTTGAAGATGGGGATTGTGTATCCGTTCACAAATACGATGTGATGCATAAACCATCTAATGTTTGTTGAAGATGCGGATTGTGTATCCGTTCACAAATACGATGCTTACAGACAATAGTATTGCAAGATGCAAGCAATACCAACCATATTAAGATATTAATAATCGACAATTTAGAATGACATACCGAGATCCTCAGTCATAGTTGAAACATCTTTTTTCATTGTTAAAGCCTTTGATTCGTTGACAAGCTTTCCGCCAGTAGAGGATTTCCGCAGCATGGACTGCAATAACTTCTTCTCTGTGCATTGAGTAACCAAATGACAAAACATGTTGCAGAAAATATGCCAAATATAGGCTCGTAATAGTCTACTTTTTTATGATTTATCTAAATGATTGAATTGTTATGCAGAAAAAAGTAAATTTATATCTGGTCAATGAACTGACCGAATTCGTTATTTAAAATTCAAGAATCACAACCAACAAAAAAAAACAATCTGGTCCACTAAATACTAAAGACAGGTTCTAATCTCATAAGTTTTGTCATAACTATCTAAGTACAGAAAAATTGAACGAAAAATAGTACTTAGATTCAGTAACCTACCTTCTTGTAAAGCATCAATAGTAGACTGCATATCTTGACGTTCTTTCTCTAAACTCGAAATTCTCTTTCTGAAAGGTTCCATACAGAAAGTTTAACCAAGAAAAGGAACTAGTTACTTCAAATAGAGGAATATAAATAATGCAGCCAATATAAACTATGATGCTCTCAACAAGTACAGTAATGGACTTTCACATAGTCAAACAAGAACTTAAAACGATAATACATGGAAATATCCCCAATTTACAGATCACAAACGATTTTCCAAAATGAGTAGGCCATATATGTAAGATTATTAACATTTCACATGACTTGTATCGATTACCTTTTTCATGCATTTCAATATGATCATAAAACATTCAACATTGCTATTCTGAGAGACCAGAAACCTAATTAAGAAACTTTATCCATTCAACACTTTCCCACCTTTAAAATTGCCAACCACATAAGCAAACAAAGGGGAACCAAAAGTGGCATCAAAGAAAATTTGGGTGCAACGTACCTGAATGAAGAAATTTCACTTTCTGTCGATTCCAGTTGTCTCTGTAGTTTTAACTCATTAGACTTCAACCGAAGGGCCTGTGGATATACATAAGGCCACTTAATTTTCCAGCAACTCGAAATGACATATGACATTCCATACGAATCAGAATAGACATGAATATAGATTTCCCTAAACATCATTTTTCGTCTCCCTTTCCCCCGTTTGGCATAACATTTCAGATCTTGAAGTTATCTCAAGATCATCGTATTTTAAACGAGTTTTAACATAACCATGAGGCTATACCTTCTCTTCTAAGCCAATAACCTCAGAAGCCAATAGCTTGGCACGTTCATCAGCAGCATTACATTCCAATTGCGCATTATAATACTCATTCCTTACAGCTTCAAGTTCATCCTGAAAACAGTAAACAAACAACAGAGTAAATGTAAACCGCAGATTAATATATCAGTAAATAAAATATAATGGCAATAGATGCCTACTGGCCTTGTAGAAAAAGATCAGTCATAAAAATAACCAGCAGAATATTAGCGTATACAAGTGTAGCCAACCATAAGTGCATATGCAATGAAAAGTCTCCATGAACCACAGAAAGTTCAGCATACCAAAACAATCACCCCATCAAAATAAAAAAGAACCGTATATACTAACCAGCTTTGCCTTTATTTCTTGTTGCAAGTTCTCCATATCAGCCTTTATCTGATGGACCATACTACCCTGAACAAAAAGAACCACAATTGAAAATGAGTGAGGCCCTTACTTAGTCACAGCATACAGTAAACAGAATAATTCACATATCCTTATTCAAAAATTATGTAAACCCAAGTACGGAATTGTTAAAAACATCAACAGTCAGATATAATAAATTCTCAAGTTTATGAAAACACAACGGATGAAGTACATTTAGAAGTATATGGGTGAGAATTGTTTATATCCTCTTATAAGTAAAAAGGAAAAAACATGAATTGTTTCATATGAAAGCATGTAAGGATCATAAGATAGCATCATTTGCTGATTAAACACAAAGAAAATCACCAACCTGCTGGTTATAACTATCAGTCAGAGCTGAATTTTCAGCAGCTAAGGAGTCTGCCAATGTTCGTGAAGCCTCGAGAGCTCGTTGCAGAGAGAACTTCTCTTGTGTTAGATCCTCAATATGCTGAAAAGGCAAGTCAGCAAATCTTCAGCAGATGGCCCACTCAATCATACAACCCCATCCCTTCAATTACTTAGTGTTTTATTCATTGAATATTAGTAGTATAGTCATTGTTAATCTTTTATTACAACCAAATAAATGAATAACAGCTGCCCAGTAAACACGCAACATTTAGCAGGCTGTGTTCTTTCCTTTTTCTCTTTTTTGCCTTGAAAAAGATTAACACTTGAAAGTACAATGAAAGTGATTACTAAGGCAAATGAAAAGTACGGCACCTGTTCTAAAGCTGCAAAATCTTCATTTTGCTTTCGTGAATAAAGATCTTGTCTGTCTTGCATGTTTTTCTCGGCTGCATTCATACGTAGGTCAACTTCATTTAAAGAAGTAAATGTGGAAGGTGTTGCATTTGGTAAAAGAGATGAACGTAACGAGTCCTCAGGGAAAACTTTTGAACTGGCTTGTTCGTTATTAACCGGCTCTTGTAACGTTGATGAAGAAAAACCCTTTGAAACGTTTATCGAATCAAGAAAAGATGGCCTAGACTTCCGTGTACTTGCCCATTGTCCATCACTTGATGAATTGAAACCAGTATAATTAGTATCTGGAGACCACCTAGCTAAACTGCTTGCACCGGAGATCAGGGAGCTTCCACTCAACTTGTCTTCCCCTCGATCAGCAGCGACAGTACTATTATTTTCGAAAGAGTTTGTTCGGAGTCCATTGACTGGATAATAGTTTGAATTCTGTCCACCGGAATGCCTGAAATCTAGTAGAAAACAGCAGGTCAAATTTTGACTGCTAAAGAAGAAAATAAACATTAGTACAACAAGAGTAAGCATGTGTCGAATAACCAGAGGAATTTGATGGACTGACAAAAGGGTAAAGGACGGAAGGAGGAAGTAAGGTTGGAAGTCAAAACCTAGAAGAAAAGAACGGCATTACCTTCATTTAATGAGGAAGTAATCCCGCTATTAAAACGATCACCATAACTTGACTTATCAAGTAAAACGTTTCCGGAATTGTCTGGGAAGCCATTCATATAGAGAGAATGAGATCCAGTAGACTGGATTCCTGAAGAATCCTTCAAAAGACTATCATCACGATTCAGCGAAGCACGATTTATTTCACCAGAGGTAGACTGCAACGAAGGCCTGTCAGGGATTGAGTTTGGTATACGGGGAGCTATAAACGTATCACTTTTTAATCCAGTTAGAGTGCTTTTGGCAACCCCACCAGTTTCCTTTTGCTCAGGTTGACTGCTGTTTAGATGTATTTGCTGAGTAAACTGTGGGCCATCATCACCTCTGAGCTCGTTGTTATTCAAATGAGATTGCAATGGCACCGCGTAGTCTATGTTAGTATTACTATCAGAATCAGGACCTTTAGCCCCAGTAACAAAAGAGTAATTATAGCTACTACTTTTTGATGCTTCGACTTCCTTATTATCATGGTTGACTAGTCCAGTAGAGAATCCTGGAAAAGATGCTCCAATTGTATCAGGTGTACTGCCCGTAATAGAATCAGGAAGTCGTGACTGTTCTGGCTCTGAACTTTTCTTTTCAACGGAGCCGCCATCAGAAACATTGATCTGGGAAGCAGGTGTGGCCTTTTTCGCCCTCTCTGCGGCTTTTTTCTTGCGAAATTCCTCAAGCTGCCATGCCAAAAATAATGAAAGTCACAGGAACTGGCAGCAGAGGAGAAAAGGAATAGACAAAGTAAAGAGACAATACATCATTAGTACATCCATGCCCCTAATCGGCCATGCCTGCGTCTAAGGTGAAGACTGCTCAATCTTATTCATTCCAATGCAGGTTATTATGAAAACCAAGAGCCTAAATATGCTAATGTCACAGTTTCAAATTATCAAAACCCAGAGCCTAAATATGCTAATGTCACAGTTTCACACGAAGACCAGGACCAACTGGCTCATTGCCGATTACCAAATCAATTCCAGTTGATGTAAACCTAACAATAAGCCATTATGCATCCTAGAAACCCAAATATTTTCATGTACCTTATCTTGCAATACCAAAACCGCAAGCTTTTTTCAGCTTTATAGTTATAGAAACACCAAAAACACATACTCACATCTCATTTGATCTTCTCCACTTGTTTATTTATTTGTTCCTATTCTGCTTTTCTTTAGCTTTAACTACTCTGGAAACAAAGGTGCCATATAGAAAAACCAAGTAATATATGCTCTACTTACCAACTAAATTAACAACAATACAACCTGAATTGAATAAACCAACTTAACCACAATCCTGACCAAGACACACACAATGAAAATATAAAATCCTTTTTATCCAATGAAAACTATTATCATGATCCTACCACCTGAGCTACAACATTTGCATCACTGATTTCTTAACAGCTAAAACAACCAAGAAAAGGACTCTCTGAGCAAAGAAAAAGAAAAGAATTAATCGAACCAATGCTCCAGATCATAAAGAAATTCATCTACGAGTTAACAATTATTAAGTTCATGAAAAAAACCAAAACCTTTTTCTTTCCAGCTTCCAAAAGCTCTTGGTTTTTCACCTGCGCCGACGCCATTCAGTTCAAAAGCTCCCCTTCCTTTCCTCTTATCAAGAATTCCTTAATCAGAAGCTTACCCCACAAATTCCAAATGATTCAGAACACATCAAAGCTTCCAGAGACGTGTATAAGCGTTATATACAATTAATATGAGTCGAAGATATTATCCAAAATGAATTGTTGCACGAACGGCTAAGCGGTGGGAAAATATATAGATTTGAATCAATTGGAAATTTCAAAAAAGAAAAATGGAAGAAAGAATAATCAGATGTCCGATGGGATCGAAGGGAGGTCTGTCCATTCTCCTTTATTTCCGGCAGATCTCTGAATTAATTCATCTTTCATTCATCTGCAGGCAATCTTTTGGCTATTTTCTGTAATTTCCATTTTCCATTTTCCAATATTTTTTTAAGCAATATCTCATTTTTGTTTTTTCTTCATTACATTAAATTTTATTTTATTTTTGGAAAGAAATATTTTTTTTTTATTGATGTAGAAGCAAAGAAAATAAAAAACAATCAAACCAATCATGTGCATCTGAACCGAAGGACCCCATCTTAAAACCAACACAAGTATTATTATGGTTCAGGACCAAATCCTATTTTGTGTATCCAACCAACAGGATTTATGATATTTCTGATGGGCTCCTCTGTATAAAAATAAGCAACCAATGATGTTTTATCAAAATGATGACATGATGGTCTAAAAATTTAATCCAGAACCACCATAAAACTATTGTAAAACCAATGTGTATTTTGAACCGAAGGGCCCCACCTTAACCGACAAATTAACTACTCCATCGTAGTCGTTTTTCGGAAATGAACTCAATTCTACCGACCTATTGTTTATGTTCTTGATACAATTACAGACGCGTTTGTAAAAGCGTTTATTAATTCATTCGATGATTAATTGCTTCAACAAAAGCATTAGGCATAAGTATTAGGACGTAATCGATCATGAATTGCGCACAATTCACTTTCATTAATTATCTAGGGCAAAATTTCGTTAATTTTCACATAATCTTAGCTCTAAAAGGTTTAACTACTCATGATGTTGTTAAGAACACGAGAAATAACACAAATCAATTCCATCAAAATCAATAATCAAGAAAGGAAATTACCGGTTGTATTGAATGCATGAAAAAACAAATCTTTGACAATACCCGGTAATAGACAGCATAGCTATCAACGTTTGGATATCAATAGCGGAAATAGTATTACCTTAATGGTCGATACAACACACCTTTTGGATATCATCACTTATTGTAGCTTGTTGTAACATCACCCTATAAAGCTATTGTTCCTCTGCAGTAACGAGCATAAAGCAATATGTCTAGTAACTATGATTGTGTTGATCGATTTTATCCGGATCCGAAAAGATTTTTCGATACATATATGTGTTTAGATCCATTGAGAATTTTAAATCTCATGCGCCTGAGACAAATCTCCGGTGGCAGTGAACAACCGTTGGAATCAAAGAAAAAAATCAACGTAATCGAAGACACAAATGATATTTATATATTTTTAACATTAGATATATATCGTTTAATACACCCCTTAACTTGTTGGATCTCCGTCGGGGCTTCTTAGCAGATCACCCTATCCATAGAGATGTAAACGAACCGATCCGAGTATCATATATTTGTGTTTGAGTTCTCGGATACATGAGTGAACTCGAGCGTGTTAATATTTTGATTGAGCTCGAGTCGAGCACAAACGAGTTTACCTCAATATTTACAACTTATGTTGATGTTGAGCATCTCTCGCTTCCTAGAGTGAAACGGCAAATAAACTGATTGTCTTATTAGTAGATAATCTTTCTCTTGGTCCCTGGTACTCCATGGCTTGCTCTGATGATCTCTATTTAATTCCCACAATATATGAAAATGTTTATTATGTATGGAGAAATGAAGGGTTTAAATGATAATGAATGGTATAAAAAGTATGCTAATTATATCATTCGTTCGTTGTGATACAACCGTTATGATAATAGTATTTCCTCAGACGATATAGTAAAAATAATTACCTTGTTATGAATTGAAGTTCAAAATAGTCGAATATAATAATAATAGAAAAGAGACGTAAAGTTATGAAATGACATACCTCTCATGGATTGTTGTTTGGGCACGTACGTATGCAGTTGCTTGAAGCAGGGAAAACACACCCAGAAAAAAGCACAGAGATTAGTTTTGCCATAGTAATTTTGGTTCTTTAATTTATATGCAAGAAGTATATGTGTATTAATATTTGGGTGTTCATTTCAAGAATAAATGGGGCTCCATCCATTTTATAGGATTGGAACTTAAGCTTCTTTTATTTTTAGGGAGACTTATTCAAAAGGACAACATTACTGACTTAAAACGAATATATATTGTATAATAATAATTATATCAATTATCAATCGGCCAACATTGCATTGTACTCTCCCAACTATATATAAAACATTTCCAGTATGATACACCATTTGTGGATTAAAAATTGAAGAGATTTATATTTAAGGGAAAATAATGGTGTTCTGCAAAAACATCCCAAATTCTTGAAGCCAAATCCAAATCATCATCTCCAGAACTAAATACCATAAATTTCCTACTACATGTTTCTTTTTTTACAATCCCCTCTTTCTCTCCCTATATTATGATTACAACGGATCGCCTTCGTTACCCTGATATAAGTTTCATAAGTTTTTTCAACAAAATGATGGATTAATTCCTGATATTTTATTCCAAATGTCTCAGAAAAATGTAAGTCAGCAAGCTAATAATCCATGTCCCCCATGCCGCCAGCACCCGCTGCCGGAGCCGCCTTGTCATCCTTCGGAAGTTCCACTACAATGGCTTCTGTTGT
Organism: Gentiana straminea; assembly: GCA_036785695.1. Lineage (NCBI taxonomy): Eukaryota > Viridiplantae > Streptophyta > Magnoliopsida > Gentianales > Gentianaceae > Gentiana > Gentiana straminea. The sequence goes on from JAVUPR010000348.1 coordinate 1,979,400, forward strand.
TGTCAACAGTGAAGACACACTACAAAAAAAAAAAAACAAGGAAGATCAGTCTAAGCATTGAAAATCTCAAGATTTATACATACATACATATATATATATATATATACACATATATATGTGTGTGTGTGTTAAGCGGGCTCACCTAGCAGCATCAACAAGAGCTGTTCTTATGACCTTCAATGGATCGATAATTCCGGCTTTCACCATATCAACATACTCACCTGTACCGCACACGAACCAAAACAACAAACGAAACGAAACTCAAACATCAAATTAAACAGCAAAAGTCAGATGAAAACACGACACGGTCAAGAAAAATGTCGAACCTTTTGCTGCGTCGTATCCAAGATCAGGGTTGTCCTGTTCCAACAGCTTGCCAACAACAACAGCACCTTCAACACCAGCATTTGAGGCGATTGTGTGAACCGGGGCCTGTCAAATTGGAAACAAGCATATTAATTCAAAGATTCAAATCATCATTAAAACAATCATCTGTATTTATACTCGATGTTTTTACAAACCCTGAGAGCATTCTGAATGATCTGAACACCGATCTTCTGATCAAAGTTGGCTGTGGCCGCCTTGTCCAATTCTTTGGACGCATATAATAGAGCAACACCGCCACCTGGAACAAACCACATGAAATGAATGTACATGTAAATACCCTATTAAGTGAAGAGACTAATTGCTTTGAATAAAGATGTACAGAACATATTCGGGAACTCCAAATCAAATAAAAGACAGATATTTCCTGAACATTTTCTGTATCTATATGTATGTGAGTGTATACACACGCACATACACATACATACTGCATCTATATACATACTGAATGGGATAAGCGGTTGTCAAAAGAAAAATTACCAGGAACAATGCCTTCTGCAACAGCTGCCTTTGTTGCATTCAGAGCATCAGTAACCCTGTCTTTCTTCTCACTGACTTCTGACTCGCTGGCCCCACCAATCTGTAAAGCATTACGAGTTTACTAGTGACATGGCATGTCTCAATAAGTTTTCCAAAAGTCTGCCAATCTTTGTGTGATTATCGTCACACATATCGACTCAGGTACAGCATTAAATGCCTAATGAAACATACTGTACAAAGGACCGAAAAGAAAAAACGAGAAAAAACAGACCTTTAAAACAGCCACACCCCCGGAAAGTTTGGCAAGTCTTTCTTGGAGCTTCTCCTTATCATAGTCAGAGGTAGCCGCTTCGATTGCAGATCGAATCTACAAAGTTTCATGATAACACAAAGACAGTAAGCTTAAAAAAAAAAAAAAAAAACAGCATTTCTCGGTATGCAAATTAACAGATCAGGGTGTGAAAACAGGATAAGAGAAAGAGGCTATAAACCTGCTCGGTTCTCTCCTCTATGGCTTTTTTATCACCAGCACCGTCCAGAATAACTGTATCATCCTTTGATACTGTGACCTAAAATGAACAATTCAATTTTCAATCAAGACATACATGAAGAACATGTAATGACCTACAACTATGTAAAGATCAAAACTTTATGCACGCATTTAAAACATGCGGAAAAAGATGTGCACAACATTTTATAAGATCAAGTGGCTTAACTATCACGCAACTAACCTTTTTGCTTGAGCCCAACCACTCGGTATCCAAGTTTTCTAGGTTAAGACCAAGCTCTTCAGTTATGACCTGAAATAAAGTGGCAAAATCTTAAGCATATGGAAGGGAATATATAAGCAGACACGCTAATGAATGACTAATTATCGAACCTGGCCTCCTGTTAGAACAGCAAGATCTTGCAGAGCAGACTTCCTATTTTCACCGAAGCCTGGAGCTTTTATGGCACAAATCTGCATATATACATAAACATTTGACCACCAAACGATTGGAGAAGACAACGAAAGACAATAAAACAATGAATTTGAACACCAGATAAAAAGTCTTTCGGTATTATAAGAACCTTAAGTCCAGCACGGAGCTTGTTGATAATCAAAGTAGCAAGAGCCTCACTCTCAACATCCTCAGAAACAATTAGAAGTGGTCGGTGAGTCTGAAGATCGACCAAACAAAAGTAATTTGAGTACATGAATCAAAATCCATAAGCAGACAAAATTTCTAAGCACAAAGTATGAGCAAATATAACCTTTAGCGCGACTTCAAGCGCCTTGACAATGCCTTGAAGATTAGAAATCTTCTTCTCATGTATCAATATGAGGGGATCTTCCAACTCCTGAAAATGGTCGATGAATTATTACAAAACCATATACACCGGTAAGAACCAACAAAAATCGGTTCTCATCCATCTACAGTTGTACTGGAAGAATAAAGTTTGCTGTAGGAGAACGTGTCAAGATAAAATGCTTACACATTTCTGAGTTTTCGGATTTGTAATGAAGTATGGGGAAATAAAACCCCTATCCAACTTCATTCCCTCGACAACTTCCAATTCATTAAACAATGTTTTCCCATCCTATACAATGAAAAGAGCAAATAATGTGATAATTTGAAAGTATTAAGATTATCAACAATCAAATGAAAGAGCATAAAGCTTAGGAAGCCAAGTAAGGAAAAATGAATACTAGTTTTGGGATGAAAGGTACTGCACAAAGAGATATACATCAAATCAAAACAAACCAAAAACAGAACCTACATTACGAGATGATAGGCCAGTAACAAGCACAGTGTACCAACACAACTACACAAGTGAATGCAATGAATTCAATGGACTAGAAGCACATAAAACTCACTTGAATGGTAATAACTCCCTCCTTGCCTACTTTCTCCATTGCTTTTGCAATCAGCTCACCAATCTCCCTGTCTCCATTTGCAGAGATCGTCCCGACCTGCACAATGTCATACAAACGACATACATCTCATGATCAGCATTGATTTTGCTATATGCCTTTCTGTAAAGCAATGTTCACGAAATGGGAGCTGGAGAAATAACTCCATTCACAAAATATTCTCCTAAACCTGTAGGGCATGGGTCAACAGCTGAGCAAACACATCATGAAACTTGTTAAAGAAAAAATGGGCAATCAATCTAAAACATAACCATTATTAGGCTCGGTTCAAGCCAAAAACATCTAAAATTTTCATGAAAACTATTTGCGGCTGGCAACAAACCTGGGCTATCTCTTCTGATGTGCTTATCATCCTTGCTCTGCTTTTTAAGTTGGCTACGACAGCATCAACAGCAGTGTTAATCCCGCGCCTAAGGTCCATTGCATTCATACCAGCTGCAACTGACTTACAGCCTTCACTAAATATTGCGCGCGTAAGGATAGTAGCACAAGTTGTACCTATAAAGATATCATTGATCATTTTATCAGACTCTGGTCATAAAAGTAAATCGAATGAATATCTCGAAGAGGATGCTACAGACATGAAAAATTACTCACCATCACCAGCCTCGTCATTTGTGGCATTAGCAACCTGCTTAACTAAGCTAGCACCAACATTCTTGACTTTATCTTTAAATTCAATACTTTTAGCAACGGTTACTCCATCTTTTGTCACTTTAGGAGCACCCCAACTTTGCTCGATCACCACATTCCGCCCCTTCATGAATCAGAACAAACAATAAATCATAAGACGATAATAAACAGAGAATAAGTTGCTGGCAATTATATAGCATAAAGTCATTTGACAATCCTCACATGACATATGCATCACGTATAAACTAGACTACAACATCAAAGGCAGCTAATTTCTCTCTTGTGACATCTTGTGACACCTTACAGGAGCCTCTTTTTACAATGCACATGAACAGACACAAAATTCCTCCAAAACCATGGAGGTTTAACCAGAATACATCAAAATCAAAATCTGCTGAAGGAGAAATCAACCAAGAACTAGAAGAACTAAATAAATAAATAAATAAAAATGAGCAGTGAAAATGCAGATAACAGATTTATAAACAGCATAAAAACTATACCTTTGGACCCATAGTCACTTTAACGGCATCAGCCAGCTCCTCAACACCTCTAAGCATTAGAGCTCGAGCATCCACCCCAAATCTAATTTCCTTAGCCGCATAGTTTCGGCTCCAGCCCAACCTTCCATTAAGCTGCACCTATCAAATGAACAACAAACAATTCCAGCTGGTGAAAAAGCAAAATAAAAACAGCAACTTGCCACAAAAATCATAACTTTATGCAATAAAACTTACTTGTTTCGCTTGCTGCGTAAAATTCTTAGCAACCCTGAAACAGGAACAAAAGCAGGGTTCTCATCAGACCAAAAATGTTCAAAATCCAAACAAATGTAGTAATAGACGAAACAAAGTAAAACAACAAGGTTTACCTGGCCTTCGAAACAAGATTTGCAGCTAGACGATACATGATTTCTAAAGAGATGAAGTGCGTGAATTGCTGTCTGAAATCAGGGTAGGAGTGATTTCTGATGTACGAAAAGAAACGGGATTGGTGTTAGCAGAATTTAAGAAAGGAGGAGAAGGCTCTAGAAGAAGCAGCGGCCAGCTACTAGGGTTTAGGGTTTTTAGAGATAATTACCTAAAAGATTAATAATTTTAAGTGATTGAGCATAGGGTTTATGGGTTTTCAACTTATATATAAACCCATTTTGCAAGGATGTTTTTTTTTCTTTTGAGGGCTTCGTAGCAAAAGCTTTCTTGGAACAGAGGAAAGATATAAATACAAAATTATTTTTTATTTTTACTATACGTCGGGATACAATAACGAGATTCAACCTCTTGAAATCGAATCTTATTCCGTTTGACTTCTTAAATATTGAATATCACATTTACAAACTTAAACTATTATTTAAAGTAAATATAAATGATAGGGAGAATAGCATTTACCCCCTCGAATTATACTCATTATAAAATTTACAAACTTAAACTATTATTTGCTCGATTTATAACCTTAAACTATACATTTTGATCAATTTACAACATTAGATTTTTAATTGATCAAATTTCAACCCTAAACTATCATATTTTTTTATTTACCACCCTTTATTTATTTATTTTTCAAAGGGTTTACCATTCTTTATTCATAAGCATAATTAACCTTTTAAAAATATTTAATGAAGGATAAAGTTGTTATTTTCAATTCATCTTCCTCACATTCATCTCCATCCACTTTTTCTCCTCCACCTCCACCTCCACCTCCACCTCCACCTCTATCAAACCCACTCCAACACATACACCCCATCTTTCACAAACAAATAAATGAAAACCATATATTTTATTATTTTAATTGGAGCTTTAGGTACAAAATGCAACATTTCTAAAAATAAAAAATAAAAATTACATAATCTCCTCCAAATAAGAAAATATATAAGGACAATTGATACGTGAATGAGCAAACATATTATGTCAATTTTGCTTTAGTTGTTCAAATATATGCTCTTAATTTTTTGTGAAAGTTGATCGGCTTTTTTAAGTGTCAATCTCACCGGCGATTGTATCGGTCAATTATTTGTAGCCTAGAATTTGTTAGTCAATGTCGTATCCCACGGGGAATACGGTCGAGTACCAAAGTCGGCATCGTTCCTAGTTTAGGTCAACACAAATATTGAACGTGGTGATTTGTCAGATCACCGGTTCTACAAACTAAATATACACAAAATGAAAGATTTAATACTATATAAAAGAGATAGCCGAGCTATGATCCAATCTAATACTCACAAACCCTAGCTAAGTCCCGAGGTATTCTTGATTCACCTAAACGTTCTCGATGTCAAGTAGGGTGCCGTTTCCTGGCTCTGAGAATGGACATTATTTCAATAATCTACCCTCCTATGTCAGGTTCAACAGTCCGCTGACCGGATTTAACTGACCTCACACGGTCTACGATTCATGAAACGCTCGACAAGTCGATATAAAACCTCACACACGAAACCGAATCTGAACAACTCAGTCGGTTTTATAGGGTGATCCTATAACCTCTTTTCCCGTATCCTCACGCAAAATACATATGTAAAGACGATACGTGTGATACGATTATCGAGTAGCTAATTCAACAAACGTGATAAGAATAAGTTCTAGAACTACGGTAACATCGAGAATCAACAATCAAACATCAAGAACACCACATAAACAAGCTAGGATTCGATTTCATAGACTATTACATAACTCGACTATCGGATAATTAGCTACTTATTATAACTACCAAATCACAAGAAATCAACATTAAAAGTAACAAACATCAAGATTGGAAGCAAGAAATAGAGATTAAGGAAATTACCGGAAATCGAGATGAAGAAGAACGGAAATGAAAACGAAATCCAAAATGAAACTGCAATAGCTAGTAACACCGATTTTCGGATTGCAACAACATAAAACTAATCTAAGCTAAAACTATATACAAATCTAATCTAAGCTAAGAAAAGGGCTGAAAAAATGGTGAAAAATGAGTTTGGGAAGAGGAGGTCTTTATCTAGATCCAAAATGAGGGTATTTATAGTGTTTTTTTGCAGATCTGGACCAAGTTAAGTCGGTAGGCGTCCGCCTATGAAAATCTTAGGCGTGCGCCTGCTGACATAGCTTCAGTAAATCGGCCATAACTTTGTGTGTAGGCCTTCGAATCGAATGATTCAAGTTGCGTTGGAAAGCTCATTCAATTGTCTACAACTTTCATGAGGATGTACAGCCCAGAAAATGCCGTTAAGGTGGATCAAAATGCAGATCAATGGAAGGTATGGTTATAGTACCACCACGTTTTGATCCGTTTGAACGTTTAAGCTTCGGGCACACATTCCAACCCTCGTATCTCGCCTTCCGGACATCTCGAACACCCAATACCTGTACAAAATCACAATAAATACCACACGCAATCCCTACAGGACACTAGGGCGACCGAGAGTATAGTAAATTACTCCGAAAAATATCGGGAATCCCGGACTTTACGTGTAAATACATCAAAATACAAACAAATATCTCCGGAAACATATAAAACGAGGTATAAACGGGGTCTAATCACATAGTAAATGATAGTCAATTTGACTTTTATCAAAAGTTTGCGCACTAGTAGGTGTTGTATGGGTTTGGCGGTAGGGGAAGAAATTAGGTTGATGGAGATGAATGTGAGGAAGAATAATTGAAAATGACAACTTTACCCTTTATTAAAGATTTTTAAAAGGTTAATTATGAATAAAGGGTGGAAATAAAATATTATGATAGTTTAGGGTTGAGATTTGATCAATTAAAAGTTTAAGGTTGTAAATTGATCAAAATGTATAGTTTAAGGTTGTAAAATCGAGCAAATAAGAGTTTAAGAATGTAAATTTTGCAATGTGTATAGTTCGATAGGGTAAATTGCAATTCTCCCTAAATGATAATGATAAATGAAGGTGATAGTATAGTCACGCTAAGTCGTAGCCGTGGGAAACGAGGGAATGTAACGGTAAACCCATGTTAAGTGGTATGTGTAAGGGTATGTATGGATTTATAAGGACAAAATGGGGGTGATGACAGGATTCGGGGTGAGAGACTGTAAAGGTAGAGTCTAAATTAAGTGAATGCAACGAAAAGACCCGGAAATAACGAATAATGAAAGAATTCATATATTGACAGTCGGGTTAACTGGTTGGGATATGAGTATAGATAAAACGAGGGTGATGACAAAGTGAAAGGGCATGGATAGAGATAAATGATCGGACAAGGACAAGGCGGGGGTCATGAGGGAGAACATGTAATTTCTCATACTAAAAACACCGTGAGAAACGAGGGAAGGTAATGGTGAAGTCAAGTTAAGTGGTGGGATACGGGTAGAGATGGATGATAATGAGAAAATGAGGATGATGACAAGGCACGCGGTGAAGGAAAGTAACAGTACATGGTACGAGGTGAAATAAGCTAACAGTAAAGTCAAGTTAAGCAGTAGGGATAAATGGTAAAGATAAAACAAAGCTGATGATAGAGTACGATGTTAGTGAATGTTATAGAAAGAGCACGGGTATGGTTAGGGGTATGGTGTAAGTGGTAAGGGTAGGGTAATGATAGATGATAATGATAAAACAAGGGTGATGACAATGTACGAAGTGAATTTTATATGAAGAGCATAAGTAGGAGTAAAGTTACGCCGTCGTAGGTGGTAAGTGTAAAGATAATGATAGATGATAATGATAAAACACAAGTTATGACATGGTACGATGTGAGCGGATGTTACAGGAATATCATGAGTAGGGGTTGAGTTATGTCGTCGTATGTCGCAAGATATAAATGAGGTGAGTATAGGTAAGTGGTTTTAGTAATATAAGTAGGGCCAGACCAAAGGTGTTATAGTCGATTTAAAAAAAAACCTCAATCCGAACATGAACCTGCTATAGTTACACTTAACCTTGTGCTATAGTTAGTAGTCTCGTGCCCACGGTACTCCTAAAGCAGGGGATCATTCTCGCTCTCTTTCTCTCCATAAACGCCATCAGCAAAATTGCAGAAAAGCTCAAGGAAAAGGTTGAAAGGCAAGAAGATGACTGAGGCATATGTGAGGAACAAGCCTGGAATGGCATCGGTAAAGGACATGCCTTTATTGCAAGATGGCCCACCTCCAGGTGGTTTTGCTCCGGTCCGGTACGCCCGTCGGATCCCCAATACTGGGCCTAGCGCAGTCGCCATTTTCTTAGCTGCTTTTGGTACTTTCTCTTGGGGTATGTACCAAGTGGGACAAGGCAACAAGATCCGCAGGTGCTTTTTTTCTACTCGATTAAGCTCCCGTACATTTTCTTTACATATGATTGAAATCTGTGTGAAAAAAAATGGTGGCCCGGAATTTTTTAAGAGCTGTTTTAGCTTGTATGCCTCATAAATTCTTTCTGTATGATTGAATTCTGTGCGAATTCGGTGCCCCGGAATTTTTAGCAGCTGTTTTAGCTTGTATGTTTCATACATTCTTTCTGTGTGATTGGATTCTGTGCAAATTTGGTGCCCCGAAACTTTTAGAAGCTGTTTTAGCTTGTATGTTTGATTCTTTAACCGTTCTTTGGAAATGAGTCGGAACCTCCTTTTTAGGATTTTATTTGGGGGCTGGGGATATCCGTAACAACTAAAACTAGTGTGAAATTGGGCTCATTTGTTGGAATTTGTTAAGAACGTTAAAGTTGACCGATGGGTGCTCAATGTTGTTTAATTGTTCTGTTATCTATGTACATAAGCTTTTTCTATGAAAACTTGGTGACTATGAAAGCATTTTTGGAATGTTAATTGTGAATACATCTGCAATTTGGGGAAAATAGAGCAGAAGTGGCAATCCGAAGTGGATAGTTTGATTTCGAAGTTCAGCAAAGGATGAAACTTTGCTATTTGGCTTTCGGAGTGTGCTTTCTAGTTGGTGATTATGTTCAACGGCTGAAAGTGTACATTACTACATTAGCTAGTTCTTATATGCAAGTAAACAATGGATTTTCATTGTCATTTGATTCTTTGTTGTGGAAATGCTCTTATGTGGTGTACAGTTCATAATCTGTTTAGGTTTCATAGACTGCGTTAAACGATTGTCTCGAAAGTGCTCGCGCTACACTCTATACTACTCATAGATTGTGCTAAATGATTGTCTGGAAAGTGCGAATCCCAAAGTTGTTAAAGCCTTAGTTGAAGACAAGGGGACAAGGGGCTGCGTTGCCTAGGTGATGCCTAGCCATTCGAGGCATTGTCATCAATTAGCAAAGCTTGATATGATTAAATTAACATGAGCATCATTGTCTGTTGAAAATCGAAATCAAAACTTACCGAATGGTGTGCAAAGAAAGCTGAAACAAGAAGAGAAACCAACTTGGGGATCTAGTAACAAAGATTAGTGTTTGACCTCTAGGCTATAATGCTAGCTTGGAGGAAAAGGGCAGCAGTGAGCAAATCTGGTTCGATGTTTTGGTAAAGGGAGAAAATGTATACCTACAAAGAAGAATTCAAAGTCTGATTCGGGTAGCCTTCTGGCCAGAAGTGCAAAACAAAAAGAAAAACAAAAACAAGGTGGTCCTTTTTTTTCACTGTTACAAGCTTAAGAATAAAAAATCAAAAAGCATTGACTAGACGTGGTAGGCGACTACCTTGAAATTTTCTCTGTCTTGCCCCTAATTCCAGGCGACCCAGGCTCGACTCTCGCCTAGGCATTTCTTTAACAAGTATAACGCCACACACAGAGAGGGAGAGGGAGGGAATGGGGGAGATTTGTACTTCATTGATTTTATCTAGAGTTTTTGGAGTTTGTAGAGAAATGAATCATAAAGCTTTTCATGAAACCGAGAACCCTCACAGCTATTCTTTGTTATTTATGTTTCAGGGGGACATAGAATTATGCTTCTATTCTTTGTTATTTTTGTTTTCACTGCTATAGCTATTTCTCTTGCTCTGAAGGACTACATTCCCCTGGATTCTTGGTAAATTGAACTTTGACAATGCAGATTGTAGGTGGTCCTAAGGCAATTCAGGTTAAGTTCAGAAATGAGACTCTGGTCTAGGCTGACGTGATAAAGAATACTTATGTTTGAAACCGACATATGACACTAGCCTTTAATTTTTCAATGCATTTCTTTGCACAGCATACTTTAGATGCATCTTGCCTCTTAGAAAAAGTAGCCCTCTAGCTTTTGAAGCCTTTATATCGTCTTCACACGTCACTTCATTTGCTTTCGTCCGGAGTGTATGATATAAGGAGTAAGGACAGAGACCAAAGAAGCAACCACAGGAAAATAGAAACGATTGCTAATCTTATCCATTACTTATCAGGTAGTCGATAGTTATAAACCATTAAACAATTCTGGCTTGTTTTTCCTGGTATGTTATGTTCCTTGGGCTTTCCATTCTTGTATGATGCTTCACAGACATTTCACTCTTACTTAGGAGTGGGGCAATGCTTTCTCTGTAACGACAAGGATAAAGAAAAACGAAAATCTCAGGTTGGGGTTAACTAACCAGTGGAATGTTTATTGCACCTTTAGAAATGACCTGTAAGGAGCCCATAACAAATAGCTTTAGGATCCATAGCTTCGGCGACAAACTTGCAAGAAACAAACAAATCTAGGACAAGAAGCTCGGTGATGTACGAGCTTTGTCTCCCTCAACATATTCTGTAGTGGCTACCTTTTTTTGTGTCTTCGTCTGGAAACGTCTTTTGGTAAACGATAAAGACTAGACAAACCATATTTGCTGGGGTGTGTTAACCGAATCCAGCTTTCTCAGAATTCCAAAAGCACTAGCAAATGCATGTTTAATAAAACTAATGCAAATGCACACCGTCATTCTGCAGGGTAATAAAGGAAGAAAAATATGCTGCCCGGAGAGCCATCTTGCCAATGATTCAAGCTGAGGAAGACGAAAAGTAATCTTGTACCGATTAATTTACACTTTTTTTTTCTTCTTTTCGAATCATATTTAGCTGCTTTTGATCCAATTTTCAGAACATTTTATAATTGCGTTTCACTTTCAGATATGTCATAAACTTGAAGAAATCTCTAGAAGAAGAAGCAAGAATAATGAAGGATGTCCCCGGGTGGGTAGTCGGAGAGAATGTGTACAACTCCGGCAAGTGGATGCCGCCAGCCACAGGAGAGCTCCGCCCCGATGTTTGGTGATTTTTTGGCGGTTATTATAGCAACACCGATGATATCAGATTTTCCATTTCAAATGAACTTGTGGTTTTCAGATTTGGCTTTTCATCTTTTTGAGAGAATAAAAAGATTTTATCTGGGATTGAACCTATGCTTCTTAACTGATAAGACGGGATCGGTTCGAACACATTGTCTCGATTTTCTTGAACCCTTGTTGATGATTGAATTCATGTTTCTGGGCTTATAAATGAATGCTCTTAAGTTATGGAATATATTTCCATGAAAAACGCTTCTTGTTCTTATTCATAAATTGTGTCAGTTCCTCTTAACAGATTATAAACTCTCTGAATTGCTTTAGCTCTTTTTAACCAGCTATAGACTCGATACATGATCGTTTTCTTGAAATACACGTCGTGAAATTGTTGTGCCCACATTTTACGTACACCTTCACTTATGACAAGTCGACACTCGTATCTCTGCGACAAGTTATACATATTACGATTACGATTATTCACACGCATATGAAATATATACACGCATCTTTTTTGTTTATACTGTGACTCGAACCTGCAACATTCGTGTTAAGGGCCAGAACAATTACCACGACTTTCTTGCCATTTGTATTTACAAATGGACTTTTATTTCCTTCCATAGACGGTGTCAGTGTACGTTTGCCTTGATAATATAACGCTCGTCTTTTTTCGCTTTCTTCTACATAAAATAATTGGATAGGTTCACATGCTTATGTTTTGTTGTCACGTAAACTGAAAAGAAAAATATCCTCGTATTGCACGTGACTATCACATGCATACTGTGAGTGGTTTGAAAGGCACAAGCTCACACTTTCGCTGTTTCGCACAGACGATGTTATTGTCACAATCATTTTGACACACCACCATTTGATCTATCAATGATATCACTTATGATATGATACCGAGGCATCTCTTTGCAAGGAAGGAGCCTCGGTTTTACGTCCGGAAGTGGGCTTAGCGCCCCACTGTAACGCACGTAACTTGGCTCTAACGGCACTAAATAAGTCATAAATAACTTGATCAAGCTAAGGACCGTCGTTTTCAGCTTACCTAAAAAAATTTAACCCGAATTGATAAGATATTTATGTCTCGCATGAGTGATTATTCTATTACTTTATAGTTGTGAGACTTTACACCCACCGTTCGTCCTCGTTTCCTTGAATAGATGTCAAATTATCAGATACATACGTATCATATGGTGATATTCATCGTATCGATTGTGATGATATCATTACTCGACGATTAAGTTTTGCTTTAAAGTGAATAATAATACATATATCCTTAAACATATACATATTTATAAATTATTTAAAAGCCTCTATTGTGATTGCACGTAGCTAGTGTGCTAGAAACAAATAATAGCATCTAAAATAAAATTCCACAAAAATCATCGCCGCCACATGCGTTTGTCGCAGTCAAAGATTTTTTTGAAAAAAATTAAACAAAATTATCCTGAAAAATACATGGCATGAAATGGTTGGGTTTGGTGACGTGTGATATTGACGTATTTGTTAAAAAAAATAAATTATTATACTCAAAACAACAAATGATACACATTATGATCAATTGATTATGTTGTAATCAATTGATATTTCTTCACTCCTTTTATCAAACCAGTCTCTTGGAGATATTTGGTCTTGATAGCCTTGATCGATCGAAGCTATTAATGCGGTATAAGTAGCGTTGTAGTACTGACTTTGGTAGTGTTGTAAATTTGGTTTGTTTGGTTTTAATAAAAGCTTTCGTCCTTTGGGGGAAAAAAAAAATTTATGTGGTAAACACACCATACTAATCAAAATTATTCATATGCTAATCAAATATAAAATATTTAATATTTCTTTTTTTTTTTGAGAAAAAAAATATTTAATATTTCGACTCAATTAAATTCATTTACATCACGTCAATAAACAAAACAAAATAAAATCTTCAAGTTATATTTTTAATATGTCATGACTACCATTTTTAACAAGAAGGGAAAGAATTTACACAAAATACGGAAAGATCTTGAGCATATATAATATTAGGAAATCTACTTTATTACCTGTTTTATGGTTTTATTAGTAATAAAAAAATCTATAATTTTTGTTTCTGCTTTTGTCTTTGAGATGGACATGTTAATATTTAATATAAATCAATGGCCAAAAGTTAATATTGTCTTTTAAAGGACTGAGTAGTACCTTCAATGAATAAAAAAAATATTTAAAACAATACCCTTAATGTTATTGGCCGATATATCTATTCAATTCGTCTAAATAAAATAATATGAATCATATATATATATATATATATATATATATATATATATATATATATATATATATATATATATATATATATATATATATATATTTTATCCAGAATCATATATTTTAACTAATTAAAACTAAAAAGCTCAATTCATTAGAAACACATTGTCAGTTGATCGTGATTCGTGAATTACGTGTCTTTTATGTTAAAAAAAAAAACGTAAATTTATCAATTTTTAACGTCAATGATGCATATTGAAAGCAAATATGTTCTCACTCGAATTTTCACTCGAGGTTGTGATAAAAGCACTTGAAAATATTATTATTTTTGTAAGAATATCATTGAGAAAATATTGTATTAAATGATATTAATATAGTAATTTGATATATATTCTCTTTTAACATGGTTTGAGTTTGTCATAATGTTGTCATTTTTTGACATATGTTGATTTAGGACGTGACAAAGTTTGGTTATATTGGACGTAATATATGACTATGACGTGTGTCTTAATTATCTTAAATTATGCAAAAACAAAAATAGAAGGGACGTTAATTAAGTATTTAGCTAGCTGTAAAATTTCATTCAGTATTTAAGTAATATTTTACTGAATGAACTTGAAACATAAAGAAGGTTAAGTTAAAGAAAAGAATAAATTTATAATTAAACTTCATATGCAATATATGTATATATATATATATATATGCAAAAAAAAAACAAAAAAAAAAAGTAAAAGGAAAAACATAATATCTTTAAATTTATAGATATCCAAATAACAAATCAGCAAAGGAATCTGTTATGTAAATGCTAGTTTCACATCTTAAAAACATGTTATGTTAATATGTTGTGATGATTTTATTATAATTCAGATCATAAACTTCATTTCCATCTCTAAATTACGATAAAATAATATATATCATTATTTAACTCTAACTCTATATAACATTCACGTCTTTATCAATATAAACCGTCAAATAATATAAAATAATATGTATCATTACTTTATATCTCTATCAATATTCATACGTAAATCATCATCCATATTCTAATCCCTATAAATTAAACAATTTTTAAGGAAAAATATTGTAAATAAAAAAAACCTTTATTACAATTTACAGTACATTACAGATCATTAGATTAGATAATAACATATTTTTAAATAAGATTAGATGAGTAACACGTTTATCGTATAAATTAAATATAAATGACAATCAGTGCAATAAATCTCCATACGAGAATCTCTCTTACATTAATTAAAACGAAAAGCTTTCAAAAAAAAAATTAATTAAAATGAGAAGGGATTCAGCATATATATATATAATAAGTTTGTAACTCCCATACAAAAAGAAAAACAAAAAAGTATCAAAATACCCACAAATTCAAAAACCTAAAAATCCAATCTTTTTGTGGTTGCTATCCAAAACCCAACCCACAGAAAAATTTCAATTTCAATTTGATATAGTCATTGATAACGCCCCATTTCTCCTTCTCAAAGAGCAAAATTATAGGAAAAAAACAACAATTTTTATACCCATTTGAATATGAACTCTTTGGGAATAAAAGAATTCGCAAGGGATTTCCCGCTCGTTGTTAGTGATGACCTTCTGGATTTCGAATTGGACGGTGATGAAATTGGAGGCGATACCAAAAAGTTTAATCTTTCAAAGGGCTCTTCTTCTGATAATTTTTCCGGCGGCGGCGACGACGGCGGCGGTTCAGTTAAGGCTGTGAGTTAATTAATTTTGAGATTTTAATGGGGTTTATATGGTTCTTCGTCTGCCCTTTTAGTCTATTTCTGTCCGAGTTGGTGTGGGAATCGGCCGAGTATGGGCTGTTTTCTAGAGGTCAGGGTGTAACTCGTCAAGACTCGTTGAGTTGGGGTAACGTGATTTAATGCGTTAATATATTTGGTAAAAAGAGGACCTTTACTTTTACTTCGTAAGGAAGAATTAGATACGAAATTGGAAAATTTCCGGCGCTCTTTCAGCGGACTGTTTTGCCCTTGAAAACCCTACAATTTTGTTCTCTAAAACCCCTATTGCCCGAGGGCTTTTTCGGCAATTGCTGCTTTTGTCCCTTAAAACAGTTCAGGCCCCAATACTAATACTTTTTTATGCAATTGTACCAGTAATTTCTACAAAATTTGTATTTAAATTTTCATTTGAATCTGTTTATTGTTAAAAATACACTTTTTTTTTTTTGAACCGAGTCTGTACCGCAGTTGTTGAGGGTAAATGATCTTAAATTTACTGGATTTTGCAATTGATAGCATTGACACTGACTAATTTGGATTGGTTCGGTTTGGTTTGTTCAGGCAGATCAGGAGGAAGAATTGGAATGGCTAAGGTATTTCCCAGAAGTGGAAGACAACATTCTTTTCGACAAACCCGGGGATATTGGGTTTCTAGGGGAACAACATAGCCCCGTGTCGGTTCTTGAAAACAACAGTGTCACTAACAATCAGACTAGCTTTGGTACTACTACTACTACTATTGCACTTAAGGTGCCCACCGGTTTCCCAGACTACGTGCGAAAGAAACGTGTGGGAAGAAAACGAAGATCAGATGGCTTTGGGTTTGGCCAGCAGCATAAGCATCTGTTCTTGGAGGGTGTCAACCCGATTCGTTCGTTGAAAATCGTGAAAAAGAACAGAGCTGCAGCAACAGTTGGTGGTAGGAGGTGTTTACATTGTGGCTCTGATAAGACACCGCAATGGCGTACGGGACCGTTGGGGAAGAAGACATTGTGCAATGCTTGTGGAGTGAGGTATAAGTCGGGACGTTTGGTCCCGGAATACCGTCCTGCTAATAGCCCTACATTTACGCCCGTACTGCACTCTAATTCTCACAGGAAGATTATGGAGATGAGGAAGAAGAAACAGGAAGGGATAGGGCCAAAGTTTGTGATGAATGGTACATTTTGATGTGGTAGTATTTTTAGTGTAGTTTGTTGGGTGGCATTATTAGTTTTAAGCAAGCATTTGTGGTTATTAGCAATCAGTCTTTCAGATTTTAGTGCTTTTCTTGACTGTTGTTTATTTACAGATAGATTGGTAACCTAATGATATTTATTTTTCATTTCCAATAGGGATTTTTTTTTTGATCGACTTACTTAGTGTGTGTTCATGTGAAATAGAAAAAGTGATACATTGAAATTTTATCTATTATGATTATCTTGCATTATGATTCAAATGCTTGGTTGTGGAAACTAATCAATACAAATCTATCTTACGTTTTAGTAAGAATGGGGATCTTTACTTGCATCCTCACGAGTCTACCGATATGTATCACGTTAGAATCGACCTTTTGAAAGTCGGTTCTTGAGTCAAAGACCGACTTCTAATAAGTACACTTTGAGAATCGACATACGGAAAGTCGGTTGTTGGGTTTAGAACCGACTCTCAGACGGTCGATTCTACGAAGTCGTTGTGGTACATCAATATGTGGGGCACTAGAATCGATCTTGTGAAAGTCGGTTCTTGAATCAAAGACCGACTTTTCGTAATTACATCGTGAGAATCGACATATGATAAGTCGGTTTTTTGCTCCAGAATCAATGTAACGCCCGGACCCCGGGGTGCCGATAAAGACTAAATGAATAATAAAGGGCGGTCATTAAATCTTGACCGCCGTATTCGTTTGGCCTAAATGGGAATCCGAGTTACAAGACGCTTTATGTCTCACATTTATATGGGATGAGCAAGCGCATTACTTTACCGATGCGAGACTTTACAATCAACTTTCACAATATCGATTTTGTGAAATCGGTGTGGTACATCAAATAGGTGGGTGCACTTGCTAGACTCTTAGGTTGTGTTTGTTTTGCCAAGAGTTTTTTTTTTTTTTACATCACATCACCAATCATTTCTTACAATTCTTCCATCATTCAAATCTTCAACTACAAATAAAAAAATATTAAATCATCTCTCGTCATTTCACTTTATCAACTTTATTACATTTTTTATCATTATTTTATTCATTTCATCAATCATTTCATAATCTATACAAATTTCAAAAAAACATCTTAACTTTATAATCATTGCTTCAATCACTTTATCTATAAAAAAAAACCTCCCAAAAAATACTCCAACCCAAAACAAACACAACCTTAACGGGTGCAAATAATAGCTCCAAGAAGAATTGTTGTTTTCACCACATGGATTAGTAACATGTATACACACCGCGACAAGAGCTAGTAAGGGAGCCTTTAAGCTAGATCATCAACTTACGTTGGACATACCTACCTCATTATTTAACTTCGTTTATTGAATCAAAAAAATAAAATAAAATAAACAATTAGTTATTTATATCAACAAAATAATGTTATTTGTGTTATTTATGCAACACGATAATCAATGCAATCAAACAAGACAAACATAGTACTAGTTTTTTTTTTTATTGACAGTCAGATAAAAACAATACAACTGATCTACTTTCAGAACAACCTATTGATAGTCGACTTCTAGAATATCGAATCTAGAAGCCGAATGCCCCTTTTTTTACATCAACAAAATCAAACATAACTCGAAATGTGATATCACGGTGAATTTGTTGTGGGATTTTTAATGAAATGCATTCTCTATTTTATGGAAAGAGCATGTTATGGACCTCTATTATTATTATTATTATTATTATTACTATTACTAATAGACGGTTTCAAAGATTTGGTGTAAAACGGTGGATGAAAAAGGGCACCCCAATTGCCCCAAATAATTCTCCTTGATTTCTGGTATCATCATGATACAATTGTTGTTATAGTATGAATCAGCCTGCAGCTATGTTTGACCTTGGGGTTTATGCTTTGCTTGTGTCAAAAGGCTATGGAAGTAAAAGTAGTAGTAGTAGCAGCAGCTAATATTTATAGTATATTGGGAATAATTAATATCACTAATTTCCTTTGACGTTACTGACCACTTGCAAACAACATCATCTAATAAACAAACAAAAAAATCCAAAAAGATATTTTACCACTTGGAAAATGGTTGAAAATGTCATGATCCACACAATGTTTGTTGTAAAGTCTAATTTTATCAACTAATGTTTTTTATGATGAAATTGTTACCGTCTTTGTGAAGAGGATAAATCTGTCTTCTCGACGTGTGCCGTAGTTCGGCCTTTGGTTTCTAGACAGTCGAGTGGATATATACTCGACCTCTTCTTCATCTCGGTATTCCTATAGACACCCTTAGAACCGCTTTGTACACGAGCCGAGTTGAGTATCCGTTGTTTGCTTGTATTTGCAACAACTCGGACAAGAGTACTAACTAGGTCATAACTTACCCCATTTGCACACACGTAACGCCCTTTTTGTACAACAACTTGCTGAGGCGACCTTCGCCTACCTTCTAGGTGGTAAGATCTCGACTCTTGCCTCCCTAGGCGAGCACCTTGACAACTATAGATCTACTTTAAGTATATATGACTTATAGCGTTTCTATCAGAGGTCACAATCAATACTATTTCAAAGGGAAAGAAAGAAAAAAAAACAGGGTATACTGTCTCCCATAACAAAAAGGCAGAGAAAATTTAAAATAAAAGATTGAAAATACTTTGAAGAGAGTCAGCACAAAAATATGCATTTACAAGGTTTGAACTCATTCACTTGTTTCAAGCAATAAAAGAGGAATATGACTTCATAGTTCATACTGTAAAAAAATGATGAATTGAACACTTACCTAGCATTAGTTAGGCTAACCAAGTGAGCAATAACATCTTCAAGGCGAGAAAATTGAGCCACAAACTTGTCCTGAATATCGCCAACCCCAAACTGGTTATTATGCTGCTGCAATTGAGACAGCCCGTCACCCATGATTTTCAGACCATTTTGCAGTAACTCTACTCCTTTACTTATTTCATCAGGCAGCTTCCTCTTCTTATTTCTCTGATCAATCTCCATGACATCATCACCGGCTATAACATCGACGATTTTAACTACATTAGCCTTCTGCTTAAAAAACATCTCTTTTAGGAGCATGGCATCTTTGTCCAGCATTCTGAGACGATCAAGAATCGGTGTTTTAGTTACGATGCATGCCAGTTCTTTCTCGAGAAAAGCTTTCAGTTCGGACATGAATCGATCCTCGTCTGGTTCAATTCCGGTTTCCAATTCAAACGAAAGCGCTGCATCATGTGGGACAAACCGCCATAATTGATTGCAAGAAGTGTGTGCAGCGAAATACCCGAATGCTGCAATAGCTAAGTGAGTGAAAGCCCAATGTTTTTCCCTTAATAACATGTGGTACAACTCCCAAACAGCTCTACTTTTAGGATTATCTTCATTGTCTGATACTTGGGCATGACCTAGACCAGCCATGAAAGAAGCTAGATTTGGTTGGCAACGGAACAAGAAGCTGCTAGACGTTGGGTTTGACGGACTAGAAATGAAGAGGTTACGTAGCTCCAAAACAACTTTTTCCATTTCATCGGCTGAATATAGATGCTTCATGTTCGAGAGTATTCCTAGCGCTTCAGACAAGAGCCTGCTGTAATAATGTTTAGTTCTGTCCTCTTGAGATCGTCTGTATTTGCGGATGATACGAATGAGAAACTCAAAGATCTTCATTTCTGAATCAGAAATACTGACCTGTCTACAAGAAATACAACAAGCTTCAAATGGATGATAATAATACTTATTTAACTTACAGGACTTACTGATGCATATGTTTGAGTATGATATGATTACTTACTGAAACTGTAGGGCAGCATGAACAGAAAATACCGGGACACCGAAAATTGCAATGTCACCAGGTATCGGTAATCTACTTTCGAAGCTCTCTATGAAGGCAAAATATTCGGTTACAATACGCTGTTTCACAGTACTTCTTGTCCTTTCTGAAAGAGAATTTAAGGGAAAACCTTCCATTAGCAAAGCCATGAACATGATTGAAGAATGTTGTGATTTGTTATCTCCGGCAACAGAATTATAAACTTGATTCGCCACTTCTCCTGAGCAAGAGGTAACGAGCATGGAAATAATTCGTGCAATTTTTCTTAAAGGGCTGCCTGGAATTGTGGCTGATTCTGAAGAGGCGGTGCACTTCAGTAATGAGCAGAGCTTGTCCATTACATCATGCGCTATATCTGCCTCACCATGACGAAATATAAAAGCCCATAATTCTGTAATAATCTCCGAGCAAAGAATATGCGGATGGAATAAGTTTTCAAAAAGGAAATTTCCCACCTCATTCCAAGCTGGACTAGAGGACATAAGTATCAAGAATGATTTTAACACATTGACCAGAAAATGGATTAAAGGCTGAAGAATAAACTCCTGGTTTTGATGTGAAGCATGTAGTACGGGCACCTGTAGGACAAGAACAGAAGAATATATATACTCATCCACGAGATTATCGAAAAGCCATGGAAGCTTTCTGGCCATCCAGAGTTGGACATCATCTTCAAAATCAGAGGCGCTCCGAAGAAGGGTAAGAAATAAGAAGACTTGACCAAGCAACAACATTTTCACTTCATGAACCATATCACCTGCTGAATTAGGGTCGACTGAATCACCGAAAAATACACTCAGATCAATTTCAGCTTTGACCAACCAGTCTAGAATCTCATGCTTCTTCCCTTGTTTTACTTCGGCGCTACCCAGAATCGAATTGAGCAAATGAAGAGACGTTGGCTCGAGAGTATCAGCCAAAGCTTCATTTGCGTCTTTCAACGGTTCCCATTTGCTCAGATAAATCCTAAAACTTGAAATAATGATGACACAGGCAGCTATTTCTTTGTAGACACAAATTGCCTGTGCTGTGTAGTGAGAAATAATTCTAACCGCGTTGATCAGATAAAATTTAACAGGAAGGAAAATCCTTTTAGCATCAGCTACGGAAATCGTTTCTTTCAACTGTGATGACCAAGAATGCGCCGCATGCTTCAAGCTTTCGTTAGCTAGAGAAACAAGATTGACGATGACACGTGCTACATCCACCTTTGTAGCTAAAGCACCTCTACCGAGATGAAGTAAAGTGACAACACCTTTCCATGACAAATTGAGTATGCTTACAAGACTACCACCATCATTAGCTGCAACCATGCCAACTTCGCATAGCATGTTTATTGTATGTGTTATGATATTGATAGCATAATCCGTGTGATCAACCTCTTCATTACATACGGCTTTTTTGTCATTCTCGAATCTTACGTTGTAATCATCCCAAGATATTCCGTTAGAGTATACCTTGCAGAGCCGAATCACGCTATCAAGGACCGACTGAGCCAATTTGGGAACTTCTGAACCAAATGCGGTAATCCTCTGTTCAGAATTCACAGAACCAAATGGAACATGAGTAGTTTCTAAAAGCCTGTCGTAGAACAGATCAAGTAAAGAAAGAAATACAATCACCACACCCTAAATTCATTACCTTAATCTCCAACAATAAATCTTTAGTCAGGCCTAGTACTTCTAAAACGAAATTCTCAATTAAGAGCATAAACTCCTTGCTGCTGGGAACGGAGTATCTTGTCAAAGCTGAAAAACTAGCGGCCGTGTAACTGAGCAAATCCAACAGCAGCTGTAAGAATTTCATAGGATATTAATGAAGTATGCTTTTCCTTTTCACACATTAATTGCTCAATGTTTCAACAATTAGTGAAACAAAGCTAATTTCATAGTAGATCCAAAAATATATCTCGTGTACAACACACGTAAAAACACTAGTGACTTTGTCCGGTATTCTGCATATCACATTAGGCAGGATTCAGGAAGGACTGAAGTTACCAGTTTCTAGTGTCAACTTAACGGGGAAATTGTGTCTATACTACTTACCTGATAAAAGAAGCTAGTATGTTCTTCTTCTGGGGACTCCTCAGTTGACATAAGTGACATCTTCAGATGCTTCCTACACCATATGCTTGCCTGGTAATCAAAATCCTAAAGTTACAAGCAGTCTGTCTTCTCAAGAAAACCATTAATTGAGACACCGTTACATGCAACCAAAAGGTGCAAAATCAGGGGGGGAACCCAAACCTTGATGCCCAAGCCAAGAAATCTGTCTAGACAATCAGATACATCTGAGTCCATGTATTTGGCAGCAGCATGCAAGATAGACTTGTTCAGAGTGCATTGAGATATGTCGAGACATGTGAAGTCCTCCCAAAAAGCCCAGTTAACGTTAAGGTACAGAAACATAGTACAAAAAATTAGAACCAAAGCCTGAATTAAGTGCAGTGATAAGTGTCAACGGGAAAAGTTAGTAACAAGCAAAAATTCGGTGGTATCTGAATTTCAATTCAATACTCCGTTCAAAATTGGCACCATAAATCATCAGAATTTGTTCCATAAAATGAAATTTAGCCTGCTTAAGTGCAGTGATAAGCACACGGTCAATCAAGATGTATTACAACATGATGCAGTAATGTGATTCTCTCACAGAAATTACTAGAATATTAGAGCAGAGTTCACTAGGAATAGGTGAATTCCTCTTTTTCAATTTATAGGATACTGTCAAAGCTTCAAGTAGAGTATTCACTTCGAATTTTTCTGTTATGCTTAATTCCTCAACGTCAGAGAGTAATTGCACACGGTTTTCCACAACCTGCAAGATATATTGATTGAGAGCAAATTTAGGCATCTATTATTCAATGTGTACAGAATGAATTCAGCAATAAAACAGAAGTATAGATTAAAGAAAGAGCCCAACATTGGGAAATTATCTAGCATAGTCAATGTATACAGAACTTTACCAAGTACGAAAAGACAAATTCAAAATTATAGAACCGCAAATGAGAACGAAGTTCTATCAACAAAATATGTTGAAGAACAAGGACAATTACGATGCAAACAAGGGCCGGATGTTATCATTGTACTCTAATACCCCTTGTAATAACTTATGTGCTCTAGCATATGCACATTGAGCTTGTACTATGCAAATCCTCAACATATCGTGTTCGAGAAACAAATCTTGTGCTTTTTTTAGCTCATAATGACCAACAAAAACATTATCCTTTTGTTGCCACCACAATGCATCCTATAAAATAAAGTAAGCACCAGTAACCTCTCTAAGAAATGACTAATATGTGAATCTTCTTATGCTAATGCTTAACATATTTAACATCATTGCCATCCCCTTGGGGATTAGAGATGCTTTTCAAGCTTCTTCAAGCGCAACAAAATCATCAAAAACTCTACACGTGCATGCAATCAAACACTTCAAATCCATACTCGCAATCAAATTTTTAAAAGCACTGCGTATTTCTCTGTCAACCTCTACATTCATATGAAACTAAAGAATACCGACTAGAAAATCAAAATAGTGAACTCAGTTTCGTATCTGGTGAGTTACAACAAATATTGATGAACATTATGAGTGAATTACCAATTTATCGTGCAATTAAACCAGATATATGACGAGTTCACGATTTCACAGTATAAATGCAATATCGCCATAACTCTTGAAGAAAACAACAAAATGAATAAATGAAATTGAAATTAAAAGCAATGATAACATTAAGCTAATTGAAAATGAAGGTAGAAAGCTCACATCAGCTGATTTAATGGCTTCGATTAGTCTCTGCAAATCAGTGCCTGAGCTCGATGTTTCCATTTCTCCACGCTAATGGAGTCCAGAATTTTCTCACTCTAAAAATTGCTTTCAGAGTTTCTCTCTCTTTACTATCCTTTCAGTTTCCCGCCTTCAGATAAGGGGGGAGAGGGCGGGGGGAATGATTTGTTTTTTTTCTTTTTTTTCCCTTTTTTTGAGGGTAAAATTTGAAACCTGCTCTTTTTTTAGAGGACAAATGCCAGAAGGACAAGATAGAAAATGGTTGAGAAGGACAAAATGTAGTAATATATGTAGTAACACATGTATAAAAATGTAGTAACACATGTAGTAACTGTTCTTCTCAATCATTTTAAATTAAAACTGTCCTTCACAACCTTTAACCCTTTTTTTTTTAAGGAAAGAAACCTATGCTTTTATAACAGCATTTGAAAAGTATTCGTAGATTTACTCTATAAAATTTACATCATAATTAAATTCAATATGGTTTTGTATTTTTGTGGTAGTCAATGTATTTTTATAAAATGATGACCGTGTAAATACATTATAGACTTTAAATAGTAAGTATATCATTATCCCCTAAAAAAAAGTATATCATTATCCACTTGAAAAATAGGAAGATTTTGCCTTCATAATATAGCTCACCGATAAAAGAGTCGAAATACTATAATACCTGCAATTTCACATCTAATATGAGGTGTTTAATTCCGTAAAGACTTTACTTCTTTTAGGTGTAAAAAAAGTACATATATTCATTTACAAATTTATTCGTTCGGACATAAACTTTCGATGTATATCTTTTACGGATCTCTACGTTATTTTATTGAACCTTACCGTAAGGTAAAGGTAGAATAGGGATAGAGGTGGAGTAAGATGTATAATAAAGTGTGTTGGGGCAATGGCGAGGAATAAGGTAGGATGGGGGCACTTCTTATTGTGCGGTGGGGCAGGGCAGGACAAGACGGGGCGTCACTGTCGGGGTGGGGCTCGGGGCCAAATATTATTTGTGTCATAAAGTTAGGCTGAGTGTTTATCGTTAGAAGAATACCTTATTTAGTTTTAAAAATGCAATATATATATACTTATTGAGTTAAAATTTCGCGGGCGCTTTAAATTCGTAGATTTTGGGGGGGCTCGGGGCGCGTGGCGCCCGCCCCTCCCGGGGGCGCCCGAGGACAAGGCGGGTGCATGATTAAGGTGAGAGGTATGGATAGAGGTGGCGGTTCCTGGGCTTTTTACGGGTCAGACCCGGCGGTTCCACAGGTCAGCCGGGTCTAGGAACCGGCGGTTCCACGGGTCCAACCCGGTTTTAGGTTCCACCGGACCCGGACCGGCCCGAAACCGGCGGTTCAAAGAACCGGATGAAAAACCGGCGGTCAAACCGGCCGGAACCGGCCCGGAGGACCCGAACCGGCGGTTTTCTATTTTATTTTTTTTCCCCTTCAAATGGACCAAGTCTCCAACATATAGTTTTTCAAATTTTTTGAATAATTTGTTTTTTATCTTAAAATAGCACACACTCATCACACTATAAATACATATTCATTTTAACCCACAATTCTATTCTAACTCTCATATTATAATATTATCTACCATTATAATATATTTCGGATAGTGATTTGAAGTTGTTCTGAATAAATTCGTTTACTTTATCACATTCGAAATATATTATTTTGCAATGTCTATCAAACTGTCAGCTTTTCGAGAAAAAAAAATCGTGTAGAAAATGTTACTAATGCAACTATCGGGGAAGTGAATCCTTCAAAATTTAAGGATGTTTGTAGCGTTTGAGAAAAAGTGTATCATTATGAGCGTGGAATCGGTTTTGGTTGTTATGTACGACACTTACGAACAAGACATTTCGAGGAATATGAAAATTATATGCAGGATGTGCGGAGACGTCGAGACGGATAGCCGTGTAGGATGTGACATGTAACAACGTCTACATGCACGTTATGAAAATCGATGTAATATCAATGTTGAATGTTGAATGTTGTTTGTTGTAGTGTTTGTTGTATGAATTTAGTTTTATCAATGTAACCGTTACGTAGAATAATCGGTATCCATCATTTATTGTATTGTAATAAATTAATGTAATCGAAAAATGGTTGTTATAATGAATGTTAAAAGTTAATCAATGTTATTTTTTTTTCTTAGCAATTCTTTTATTTAGTAAACGGTGTTGTTAATTAATGTATAAAATATACCATAAAATGTTGCTTTTTATATTTTCAAAAAAAATATTGTGACACTAGTGTCACAACATACTAATATATTGCTTTTTACTATTACTTTTTGGCCGAAATATATTGTGACACTAGTTTCACGCATTATTCTTTAATTTACTTACAATTTATCTATAATATAATGTATGAAATTAAATATTATACAAGTCGTGTGTTTTTTTTAAAAATATAGTTATGAAATTAAATATTATACATAGTTTAATAACCAACTAGAATTTATTATTAATCTTAACGTACGTTATACAAATTTTCTAAAAAATATTGATTTTTTTGGAACCGTGATCAGAACCGTGATCGACACCATGATCTGAACCGTCTGGACCCGGGAACCGCCAAGACCCGGAACCGCCAAGACCCGCCGGTTCCCGAGACCCGGCGGAACCGGATAGAAATTGGAACCGGCGGTTCCAGTTCCATTTTGAATCCGGAACCGGAGGGTCGTGCCAGAGACCCGAAACCGGCCCGGAACCGGTCACGTCTAGGTATGGATGATATGTTTTGTAAATATGATTTAATCCTATTTTCTAGATGTATATTTCATTATCTTACGATTATATCTACTGAGGCAGAGTATGCGTAATTAAAATTTAGTGCAAATTAGTTATAAGGCCGTCGTTAGAGAATTAATGATCATTTAGGACACTCCGAAATCTTATTTAGTTATAAGGACATTCTAATTTTAAGAAAGAAACTTATTTAGTTATAAAAACATTCTAATTTCAAGTGGATAAAGAAGAAAAAGGAAGGAAGAAAAAAAAAAGATGAAGCGCTAGGGGAAAAAAAAACGCTGGGACCAAAAAAAAAAAAAAAAAACTCTGGAAGGAAAAAAAAAAAAAAAAAAAAAAGATGAAGCGCTGGAGCTGATGTTTGTTTTTTTGTTTTTTTGTTTTTTAAGATGCAGTGACATTGATGTCTGAAGCAGTGACATTGATGATTTTAGGCTTTTTAGCAGGGACATTGATGACTTATGCAGTAACATTGATGTCTGATACAAGGACATTGATGACTTATGCGGTGACATTGATGTCCGATGTAGTGACATTGATGAATGATGCAGGGACATTAAGCTAAACAAGATCGTCAAATGATTCAAGATCGTGTTAAATAATTGAGGGATTCCACAATGAATCCAATTATCGAAGGCACAAACAACGTGTGGCCATTACAAAAGTCATAGTGAAGAGTCTTTGTAGTTTCACCAAACTTGTAATTCTATCCATATTAAAAGCTCCACATTTGGAGAAATGCAAAACAAGAGCGAAGTAGTGATCGATGCAATTGTTAGGTTTTATGCGGTGACATTGACGACTTATGCGGTGACATTGACGACTTATGCAGGGACATTGATGTCTGATGCAGGGACATTGATGACTTTTGCAGTGACATTGATGTCTGAAGCAGTGACATTGATGACTGTATTTACAATTAGATAATTGATGCAATGATATTGATGTCACCGCATATACAACTTAATACACACATTTGATAACTTTGTAAAGTAACTTTATTTCTTTGTTATCTTTAAATATTTGATTGATGTTGGTTTATTTGATTAGTGTTGGTTTAAATTTTCGATATTTTTACAACCAAAGGTATGCATAAATTGTTACAATAACACGTCACTGCATAAATCGTTACAATAACACGTCAGTGCATAATTCGATACAATAAGACATCACTTTGCATAGATCGCTACAATAAGAAGTCGCTGCTAAATCGCTACAATGAGACGTCGTGCATAAATCACTACAATGAGATGTCACTGATCAAGGTTGTCAATGGATCGCGGCGGTCAATACATCATGGTAGCCAATGAATCGCGGCGGTGATTGCATCGGGGTGGTTAATGGATCCCGGTGGCCAATGCATCCGGGTAGGTGGTCAATGCATGACGGTGATCATTACGTCACGTCGATTTTTATGAAGAAAAAAATTGATTTTATGAAATTTATTCGGAAAAATATCAAATTTAATTTTAAAATAAAGAAGACGAAAAAATATGAATTTTAGTGGAAAAATTATGATGATCCGAGTTTTAGATCAAAATATATGACATTTAGAAATATGGTGAATTATAAATAAAAAAAAACAAAAAAAACAAAAAAAGAAAAAAACCCACGCACAGTATTTTTTTGTTTTGTTTTGTTATGTTTTTTATTATTATTTATTATTATTACTTTGAAAGCTTTTTTTTTTCCTTCTTCCTCTTTATCCACTTGAAATTAGAATGTCCTTATAATTAAATAAGATTTCGGAGTGTCCTATTACCCCTAATAAGTTGAAAATCAGTCCTTTTAAATAATTGACCCTTTAATTTATTATGAATTTAATACCAATACAACAAACTCGTATTCACACGTACGTATTGATATTGTGTGACATACTAAACACACAGTGGATAAACATCAACATTTTTAATCAACAATTAAACCTAATGGCTATCACAACTTGTCGAATAAAGACAAATAGTAGCTGATCAAATTCTTCAAAATTAAATTAGTATTTTTTCTCTCAAAACAAGTTTTGTCTGTAAGCTGTATCCAAAACCTTAAATCCTGGGAATGATATCTTGGCTTTTTCTCATGGCCCAATAATCCATCCGACAAAGAAAACATGTCTATGTGGTAAAACCATGGGATTCATTTTCCGTGGTGTCTTTCGTTCGTATGAGAGATATGATGTTCGTAAACAATAAAAATGCTTAAAAACACTCTTACACCCTCGCATTTTACGATATAAATCATATCTTCGTACAGAATGAACACAGAGAAAATTACCCATAAACTATACAATACATATCCATAGATTTCTCTATTTTTAACAAATCAACTAACATCCCACATCAAACAATGTCAAGTAAATTTAATAGTTGAACAATATCCAATACACATAGTTATTGTAAAACACAAATATGATTGGTCCATGCAAATGCAACCAATTGTTCCCCACACATCACAATATGAAACATAAAAAATGTTCTTATTATGACAACTATTCTATCTTCTTTTTTGCATCAAACTTAAAAAAGCAAACAAGCCTATGTAAATCACAACACATGTCTCACAGTAGAAAACAAACACCGGTGATCACAACATCTGTCGTAAACCGTAGAAAACAGGTACTAGACACGTCCCTTACACCAATAAGATCACAACACACGTCTCTGACTTGTAGAAAACGAAGAACACTAGATACGTCATCACACCAAACCAATCTTGACAGACTACAACACCTGTCTCATCGTATAAAACAAACGTCATTACACCAATCTTGGCCCCACAAGGGAGAGGATCCACGGGTCGATACTAAGCCCGCCCACATTTCCATGTCATTTAAATCCATGTTTAATATTCGAAAACGACGAATAAAGCAACGACGACCCGGAGAAGCTAGTGTTATTACTCTTCGGATACATTCTTCGCGTCTCCTTAGTAGTAGAAGATGTTGCTGCTTGACCACCACCAGCACCACCACTCGGTTTATTATTTACCAAATCGACCTTCGTGTACTCTTCTTCGCCTCCTTCTTGCTTGATCTCTTTCAACATGGCAGACACGTCTTTCATCGTAGGGCGTTCGTCTGGAACCGCGTTCACGCATAGTAAAGCTATCCCTAATGCTTGCGTCATCTCTTGAACGTCGGGTTCGGGTCGAGACGATAAGGTCTTGTCCAAGACTTCATTGATCTCTTTCTTTTGCTTAACCCAATCTACTACATGGAGTCCATTTGGTATTGTGGGATCAATTGGCTGTTTACCTGTTAAAACCTCTAGCATTACTACCCCAAAACTGTATATATCACTTTTCTCTGTTATCTTCATCATGTAACCATATTCTGCTTACAAAATAAAATAAAATAAAAATATTAAAGTAAGAATGACAATAACAAATAATAATGCAAGATAAAAAGTAGTTAATTTACCTGGAGCAATATATCCATAAGAACCAGCAACAGTATTAGATGACCTAGCATAATCACCATCATCAACGAGTTTCGCGAGCCCGAAATCCGCGATATACGGCTCAAACTCGAGACCGATAAGTATATTATTCGCCTTAATATCTCTATGAACAATTGGAGGGACACAATCATGGTGAAGATAAGCAATCCCTTGTGCTGCACCTAAAAGAATGTTGTATCGTAATTCCCACTCGAGCCCGGCTCCGTTTCGTTCGTGTAGAATACTACCTAGGCTTCCATTTGGCATATAGTCATACATAAGCAATCTTGTGCTTCTGTTCCAACAACATCCTAGGAATCTTACTATGTTCTTGTGTCTGATGGAGCCTAATGTTCTTATTTCGGCTGAGAACGAATCACGAACGGTGCATTTGTCGTCGAATCCACGCTTATTGTTCGAACACATGGTTGTTGGCCAGAGTTTCTTGACAGCTATGACCTCGCCATTGCCTATGTCAGCACGATAAACGACCCCGGAACAGCCTTTTCCAATGGCGTTTGATTCGACTAAACATTTCAAGACTTGTTCTACCGTAAAGTTTAGTTTTTGAAAAGGTGTGAATTGCCAATTAGGCCATGAATCTCCAATTTCAGAATCAGAGTCGCCGTTAAGTGTTCTTCGTGCTCGAAGAACTGCAAATGTTCCGGTGATCACCATTACTACGGTTAGTGTCACGAGCAAGGCGATAGCTAGCTTGAGTCTTCTTGATCGTCTTCCTTCATTATCGTTTTTTAGTACACCTAAGCCAGCTCGAAAACACGCATCACCTACTTGGGAACATAGACCTTGATTTCCGGTAAGATCAGATGTGGATAACTGATGAAAGAACTTGTTGTCTGGAAGATAACCAGACAGATTGTTGTAGGAAACATTCAATGAGACAAGATTATCGAGTGCAGCAAGTGGGCTCAAATCGCCTTCGAGGTTATTATGGGAAAGGTCTAAAACAGAGAGCTTTATAAGAGCAGAAATTTGAGCAGGAATTGGCCCAGTGAATCCATTGAAACTTAGATTGAGCGATATTTCGAGGGATTGAAGCTTGCTCAACTCGTTCGGGATATTTCCGGAAAGCTCGTTGCTACTAAGATCTAGGAATTGAAGGTTTGAACATAGGCCTAATGAAGGTGGAATCCATCCAGAAAATGAATTCTTGCTTAAGCTTAACTTGTTCAAAGACTCCAACCGAGCTAAACTCGCGGGTACAGGACCCGAAAATCCGTTATACGAAACATCCATTACTTGAAGGCTCGATAATGTTGACAACGAATTAGGTAACGGGCCTTCGAGTGTATTGTTGCTAAGATCTAACAACTGCAACTCTGTACAACCACCAATTTCATCCGGGACTGGCCCGGAAAACCGGTTTCCGGATAACTCAAGAAAGTTCAGATTTTTAAGACCCCCGATTTCCCTAGGAATTTCACCGGCAATTCGATTATTCCCGAGCCTTAATCTTACTAAAGAAGTACAGTTACCGATTTCTAAAGGGATTGAACCAGAAAGATCATTTGAAACCAAGAGAAGCTTTGTAAGGTTTTGTAAACGGAACAAAACCGGAGGGATGCTACCCGTAAGTGAGTTGCGCGATAAATCGAGCAATTGAAGGCTACTACAACCAGCTAAACTTGAAGGTATGCCACCTTCAAGCTGATTATCCCAAGCAAAGAACACTACAAGATTTTTCAACAACCCGAGCTCAGAAGGGATCAAGCCCGATATCTGATTCGAATCGAGCTGTAACTGCATAAGATTCGAGGCATTGGACAAAACCGAAGGGATCGAACCAGAAACATTGTTGTTACTAAACATAAACTCCTCAAGCATAACAAGCTTTCCAATGGACAGAGGTATAGTCCCAGACAAAGAATTCAAAGACAAATCCAACATTGTCAATTTACTACAATTCCCAATCTCTTCAGGAATTACACCAACAAAATTGTTTTGCCATAACAACAACTTTTCGAGCTTTGGAAGCGAACCGATCTCTACGGGAATCGAACCGGATAAGCTATTCTCATACAGATACAAGTTCACAAGCTCAGTACAGTTCCCTAATGAAGAAGGTATTTCACCAGTAAGCATAGCAGTATAAACTGACAATGTCACAAGTTTGTTGAGCTTACCTAAAGATGCAGGTAAAAAACCCGAAACACGAGTATCGGAAAGGCCTAAAACTGTCAAATTACTACAGTTTCCAAGCTCATCAGGTATTCCTCCAGTAATATCTTTATTCCCACCTGCTCTAAAAACTTCTACACCAGATAATAAACCAAGTTCAGAGGGTATATTTCCACTCAGACTGTTATCAAAAAGATAAAGACTTTGGAGACTTTGACATTTACTTATTTCAACTGGGATTTTTCCTGTTAATTGATTTGAGTTCAAGATTAAATCTTTAAGATATAAAAGATTACCAATGCTTTCTGGGATGATTCCAGTAAGGCTATTAGAGCTAAAATCAATCACAGTTAAGGACTGACAGTACCCAATATCTTCTGGGACTGTTCCTGTGATATTTGCATCAGAAATCACAATTTTTTGAAGATGCACAAAGGAAGAAAGATTTGCAGGAAGTGAAATTTCAAGAGGGATAGACTGGATATTGATTTCAGACACAAAACTATTTGAATTGCATGTTATGTAACTCCAATTGCATGGATTAGAGTCATGCAAGTTCCAGTTAGAAAACAACAGGGGAGGTGAAACAGAGGTGTGTAGCCATGAG
Organism: Gentiana straminea; assembly: GCA_036785695.1. Lineage (NCBI taxonomy): Eukaryota > Viridiplantae > Streptophyta > Magnoliopsida > Gentianales > Gentianaceae > Gentiana > Gentiana straminea. The sequence goes on from JAVUPR010000348.1 coordinate 2,012,595, forward strand.
TATAGAGCCAAAGCTTCATGATTTCCGGCGGCGGCGGAAATGACGAAAAGGGCTGAGAGAAGAGGGAAAAAGAGGAAGTGGGGTGGTGGTGAAAAGCTGGAAAAGAGTGATTGGTGGTGGTTATGGGGGGTTTTGTTTGAAGAGTGGGTGGAGTTGGGTTGCTGTTTTTGCCTCGAGGCAAGCATCGTCGACATGTTGCATCAATTTCCAAGCTTTCCTTCTTCTTGGGTTTGCACAAACACCATTTTATCTCTCTCCCATGTTTGTGTTTTTAAACAAGTGTTTGTGTTTTTAGTTTGTTTATTGTAAAGCTCGAACCTCGAGCTCTGCTCACAGTCATCACATACACTAATGATTCTTTCGCTCTTTACAGACTTTAAACAAAATGAATTCAAATACAGGGGCACTTAAAACAAAAGGAACCCTTCAAAAATACAATGGCACATAATGTCAAGATTAGAGAAAACTAATTACACGTATGTTTTGCATGAATATAATTCAATGAAATGGAATGAATGAAATTAAGAAAATGAAATGGAATCTACTAATTTCATTATTGTACTTAAAACACGAAATAATCAAATGAACTAAATTTTATAATATATGACATGTGAAGTGATGGATATGACATGATGATGAAAATGGTAGAGTAGGCTGGATAATGTGCGTAAGGTAGGATAGGGTGATGTGTGTGGTAGAATAGGCGGATGGGTAGGGTTAGATGAGTGGGTGGGTAGCCTTACCCCACCATCCAACTTACCCTACCATCTTACCTTACTATTCACATTACCTTATATGTCTTACCATGCCCTACTCACTCTTTCATACTTACCACCAACCGTTTCCATCACCCACTGCACGCATGTTGGAGATTGACGATACATGATTTCACCCCTCCACGTGTCGTCTATCGGTTGGTCCTCACGTTATGAATAAGTACTAAGGTACGCATGTCGAGACTCGATGCGGTCTACGCCGATCGACATTCGAGCAGTGTAGGATAAGGTTCCCAAAGTCGGTTACCGCAAGTCGGTTAAGTTGGCGTCGAGGACAGAGTCCGCACCAGCTACGAAGACCCGTTATCAGCATGATAACTTGGGCAAGGGGCAAGGCCCATTAAGGGTAAATATGGCAATAGCTAAGACCGGCCTAATATTAGGGTTAGATCACGCACTATCATTATAAATACCACGTTCCAGGAACTACGTAAGGCTAGATTCCTGGATAATTACATGATACGTAGGCAATCTAAGACAAGCTCTTAGACTCAGCCGCAAATCATAAAACCTACAACTCATTCTTGAGGCATTAGGGTTTTGGGTGTTCATCACTAGATTCGATCAAGGCCCAGATTAATAAGGTGACATAATTTGTCATCGTCATTGGCGCTAGAAGGAGGGTCTTTCTATTGTTGGATACGTCAAGATCACGATGCCTCCCAAGGATAAGAACGTCAGGAAAACCACTTCCAAAGTCACAGATCAACAGGGCTCGCAGATGGATCTGGATCCACAAGGAACAAAGGACCCAGTGCTGGATCCTGTCCACGAAGATCCCCAGAAGGAGAAGCAAGGTCTTGTTCCGGAACATCAAGTTATTGTGGATCAATTGGCAGGGGCTGATCGCGAATTGATGTCCAGGATTATAGCGGAGGCGTTCATGGCACAGAAACAAGCAAACGGCGGCAAAAAGGAAGCCGCCGACAACGCCAAGCACATCCCTAGGGAAGAGATCAGTGCATCTTCCAGCTCCATGGAGAGAAAGAGACGCAAAATTCAATAGAAGCATCAAATGATCGATGAGGATAGCGTTAGGCAGGAACTGGACATCATTCTGGGCAAAAACCAAGTCTCTCTATGGATAGAATCGCCCTTCACGAAAGAAATCGAGGATTTCCCCAAACCCAAATGGTTCAAGACACCGAAGATAGAACCACTGATCCAGAGGACCATCTACACAGGTACCTATCTCAGATGAGGTTGGATGGCGCACCTGATGCAATGCGATGTCGGGCTTTCGAGACATTGCTCGTTGGTCGAGCCAGAGAATGGTTCACCAAGCTCCGACCCGGGTCGATCTCTAGTTTTGCTATGCTAGCCCGCAAATTTCGAGATGCGTTCATCGTAAACAAAAAGTTCCATTTAAGTGCTACGCACCTCATGAATATGAAGCAACAAAATGATGAAACAGTGATAAATTATCTGAAGAGATTTAATCTCGAGGCCATGCAAGTCGAGAATGCCGATGATCGACTTCTGATCACATCATTCGTGGGAGGGTTGCGGAATACAAAGTTATTTATGAAGTTGAGCAGAGATGTCCCTTGTACCATGGATGAGTGTGTTAATGTGGTGCATAGATTCTGTCAGGGGGAAGAGGCAGTGCGTAGGGACACCCAATCCGTCTGGATGGATTCGAAGAAGGACACTCGAGGTCCGAATAAGAATCAATCCAAAGGACAGAACACCGAGAGCAAGCCGACAGTGGACCGTCTCAGAACGTTTGGGAAAGAAAAGAGCTCTACGCGATAGAGATCTTATCCCCCTCAATCGGTCTCGAGGGGAAGTGTTATCCATCATGATCTTGAAGGGCATAACAAAGAAACCGAGGCCACGAAAAAAGCCTCGAGAAAAGAGAAACCCCAGAAAGTATTGTGAGTTTCATGAGGATATAGGTCATACAACGGAGGATTGTGACGACCTGAAAAGAGACATCGATAATTGTATTCAAGAAGGCAAGCTAGATGAGGTGGTTGATAGGTCTCAGGGCAGCGAGCCCAAAGGGCGCAGAGAATTTAAAAGGAAGAATTCTGATCAAGATCGAGATCGAGGTCGTGACGCTCAGAGGTGTATAGATCGATCACCACGTCGGGACCGATCTCCAGATCGAGAAGGAAACAACAGAGGCGACCCTGATCGAGATAGGTATGACGATAATCGACCCAACAATTACGTCAATACGATCTTTGGGCCAGCTGAGAATGATAAAGACCGAGCTAGTCGAGAGCCAACTGACATCTTGAGGGAAAATAAGAGACTGAGATTTATAACGGAAGTCGGGTATGGACCCAAAGACGATATTCTCAAGTCTCGGAGTCACAGTGAGGGGTTGGTAATTGAAGCGGTGATTAGCCGAACTCGGGTATCGAGAGTCTGTGTCAATAATTGATGAGAGTCAACTTTGCTATAATTTCTTGTGCATTTTACCCCTATTTGTAGCCTATTTGATGTAATTTTGGGGTAGTTAATTGGCTTTTTAGGCACATTTCACAATAGCACGAATCACGAGACGACATGACGTTTACATCCGAAATCTCCACATTTTTGGGTGAATTGTATGTGTTTTATTGGTATTTGTCACGTTTGGGTATGTGGTTTATTTTGATACAGATATAGCGTGATAGAGGGCGTGACAAGAAGCGCAACGGTACAAAAATCGTCCAAAACGAAGTTCGTATAAAGAAATGGCGCGAGATTCAAGTTCAGGCGTTCGGGAAAAAAATTAAAGAATAAGAAAAATTGAAAATAAAAACAGCAACCATCACACCTAGGGTGTGATGAAGACTGTTTTTCACTCTTTAAGAACATGCCCGAAGTTAAAGAGTTGAAACGGATCAAGCATCGTTGATGTTTTCATTCTTCTGTCATTTAATCCTTATTTTGAGCACCCTTGGAGGCGTTTTCTGGAAACGTTGTCTTCATGAAAGTTGTAGATAATTGAATAAGCTTTCCAACGCAACTTGAATCATGCAAATCGGAGTCCTACATGAAGAGATATCACTGAATTACTGGAGACATGCTTGGCTGGCTGCGCCGATGACGTCATCAATGAGCTGGATGACGTCAGCAGTCGGGAATTTCCGAGTTTTTCACTATTTTGAGTCGAATTTGGCCTATATAAAAGCCAAATTAGGTCAAATTTTCACCACAACTTTATACAATAATTTTCTTTTCAGTTTTATAGATTTTTCTTCCCTAAAAACTATAAATTTAGGTTAAATTTCTTGAATCAAATTGCTACGATTGTTGGTTTATTTCAGGGATTTCTTCTCTACGGATTGACAAACCGATTGGAGATTTTCTACAACTTTATTGGTAATTTATTTTTAGCTTTTTATCATGTCTTTCTCTTGTTTATTCTTGAATTCTTGTTTTGATTTTCCAATTATGAGTAGCTAATTTTATTATAGCTATATTATGTGATGGAACTACGAAATTGATACCTAAACGATGATCTAGGGATGAGAAGGGCTTAAAAATTAAATCTTTTGAGTTGTTGTGTCCTAGAATTTGAACTTAATGCTATTAGTGGAGTAGCTAACCATTAATTGATCATACACACGAACTCTATAAATGTATTTTGCGAGTGAGTGTGCGATATAGGGCTTTAGGATTGCCAAGCACAAACTATTCGAGTTATTTGCAGCCTGTTCCTTGGTAAGGTTTTTCTGGCTAAGCCGTGAATTCGGTGGATGCGGAGCATCTCATTGTTCTTCATCATATTAGGTCAAATAAATCCCATGTAGGGACTCGTTGAACCGAATATAGGGTAACTAGGTTGTGGTATTAGCGCCAGGGAGCAGTTTAGGAGATTGCACCCACAACACATTCATTAGAAGCTATTGGTTGGTTGGTAGGTTAAGGCTCATCCTTAGTGATTCGGTAAGGTTTTAATAGTAGTGTTCCTGATCATAGTTTAGCTATTCATTTTTATCATACTTTTTTTTTTGAGAAGATTATCATACTTTTTAAAGGTAGCATTTTTATCTTTTTAGTTATAGATTGCTTCACACATATTTGTGAGCCTAAACTGAATACGAGCATGATTTTGATACTTAACTGATTCCTCGTGGGATACGACCTTGCTCGCCGTTGTAGTACAACCGACCCGGTACTCTGCCGGTTAAAGTTGGTTTGCTATAATTTGGCCATCAATAATGGTAGCGCGATAAACATCCTGTATTACTCAGCGTTTGAGGCGATGAAACTAAAAGAGAAGGACATAGCTCCTTTAGCGTCTCATTTGTTTGGGTTCACAGGACAAGCGTTCCATCCCATGGGATCGATACAGTTGCTAATGACGGTCGGGGATGGCGAGAAAGGAAGAACCCTTGAATTAAACTATGTGGTAATCAAGGCTCCTTCGGCATACAATGTCATCTTGGGACGACCTGCTCTCTTCGACCTGCGCGCCATCATCTCCACTTTCCACAACAATATGAAGTTCCCTAGCAGGAACGGATCTCATAAAGTAAGATGAGACATTGACGCTGGGCGGAGCTGTAACTCCATTGTCATGGACGGGAAAGTGGCAATACAACAAGTCCTAGTTGAGGAACTGATTCCGGAGGAAGAAGAAGAGAAGAGTTGGATCTCAGTTGATCCGGTCGAAAATGTTCGTCTATGGGAAGGCGAAGATGATCAGTGTGTACAAGTCGGGGTTTGGATCCCGGCCAAAGAAAAACAATTACTGGTCGAGCTGCTAATCGAGTTCAGAGATGTTTTTGCTTGGAGGGCCAATGACATGCCGGGACTATCCACATATATCGCGGTCCATAAACTCGAAATAGATCAAGCCAAGAAACCAGTTAGACAGAAAAAGAGGAGCTTTGGCATGATCGAGTCGAATCCATAGAGAAAGAAGTCGGAAAGTTATTAACCGCCAGGATAGTAAGAGAAGTGTTTTATCCCGAATGGCTAGCCAACCCTGTGTTAGTCAAAAAGCCCGACGGCAGCTGGCGTATGTGTGTGGACTTCACCGACCTCAATAAAGCATGTCCGAAGGACTCATATCCATTGCCAAAAATCGACAGGTTAATAGACTCTACTATCGACTTCGAAGTGTTTGGTTTTTTAGATGCGTACAAGGGATAACATCAGATCCTAATGGATCCTCGAGACGCTGAGAAGACGGCTTTCATTACGGAATTCGGCACTTTCTGCTACGTAACCATGCCGTTCGATTTGAAAAACGCTGGGGCTACATACCAGAGAGCAGTCAACAAAATCTTCACTAAACAGATCAGCAGATGTATGGAAGTGTATGTGGACGACTTGCTCATCAAGAGTCGATCCATGAACCATTATTTGGTAGATGCTCGGGAAGTATTTGAGGTGTTTAGGGATATGAAGATGAAGTTAAATCCGAAGAAATGCACCTTTGGGGTCAGGTCGGGGAAATTTTTGGGATACATGATCTCGAAGGGCGGGATTCGAGCGAACCCGGACAAAATCAACACGTTGAAAAATATGCCCATACCTCTAAATATAAAGGAAGTACAGAGACTAACCGGTCGAATGGCCGCCCTCAATAGGTTTCTATCGAGATCCGCGCAACGCGTACTACCATCTTAGAAGATTCTCCGTAAGGCCAGTCCTTTCCATTAGGATGAAGAATGTCAGACAACCTTCAAGGATTTGAAAGCCTACTTATCGGAACTACCCACTCTCACTTCATCTCGAGAAGGAGAGAAATTATTGGTTTACTTGGCAGTATGTGAAGAAGCAGTGAGTGCGGTTCTAATTCGGGAAGAGGTCCACGGCCAAGTGCCAATTTATTTTGTTAGTAAAGCATTGCATGGACCCGAGATCCAATACTCACCAGCAGAGAAGTTGGCGTTATGTCTGGTGCATGCCTCGAGAAGACTGAGGCCGTATTTCCAAGCCCATCCTATCACGGTGGTTACTGACCAACCACTGAAGCAGATCTTAGCAAAGCCCGACACTTCGGGTCGATTAGCAAAATGGGTAGTGGAAATGGCTCAGTATGACATCGAGTTCGTGCCTCGAATTACGGTTAAGGCCCAGGCCTTGGCAGATTTTTTATCCGAAGGAATTTCCATCCAACTCGAGCAAGAGAAGCAAAGTACAGAAGAACAGTGGACTCTCCAAGTCGATGGGGCATCAAGCAAAGAGGGGGCAGGAGCCAGACTCCTGTTAATCAGCCCGAAAGGTGAAGATTTTCCATACGCCCTTCGGTTTGACTTCAAGGCAATGAACAACGAGGCTGAATATGAAGCTATGATCACAGGTCTGAAACTTACTTTGAAGTTGGGAGTCGACAATCTACTAGTTTACAACGACTCGCTGTTGGTGGTGAATCATATCAGGGGGGAGTATGAAGCCAAGGAAGAAACCATGAAGAACTACCTAACAGTGGTGCAAGGTCTCATACCTAAGTTCAAATCAGTTCAGATCGAGCAGGTCCCCCGAAGTCAAAACAAGAGAGCCGATGCTTATCTAAGCTAGCTTCGAACTTCGTCACGAGCAAGAAAGTCTTAGTCGAATTGTTGACAGATAGAAGCTACAAGGAATCAGAAGTGCAGCCGATCACTCAACATGCGACTTGGATGGATCCAATAGCCCTTTACCTTAAGGACGGAATTCTACCGTCCGACAAGGTACAAGCACGAAAAACCTGACTTCGGTCAGCACAGTATGCTTTCTTCACTCCATCCCTTATCGAAAATCTTTTGTAGCGCCATGGTTAAGATGTGCATCAGAAGAAGAGGGTGAATATCTTCTTGAAGAAATTCACAGAGGGGCTTGTGGAAACCATTGCGGAGTTAGGATGCTTGCCTGAAAATGTAAGCTAGCTGGGTAAATTTGGCCGTCGATGCAACGAGATGCGAACCGCCTGGTTCAGAGGTGTAGGACTTGTCAAATCCATGATAATATCACCCATCAACAGGCCCAAGAAATGAACGTCATCTCATCAGCTTGGCCTTTTGATCAATGGAGCGTCGACATCGTTGGACCCTTACCCCGAGCTCCGGGTAACAACAGGTACGTGGTTGTCGCAGTGGACTACTTCACGAAATGGGTCGAGGCCAAGGCTTTGACCGACATCAGGGCAGCGACCATCAAGAAATTATTGTGGGTCGATATTTTATGCAGGTATGGAATTCCCAAGGCTCTGATCTCGGATAATGGCACTAAGTTCGAAGACCGAAAAGTTAGAGAATGGTGTAATGAATATCATATCAGTCAGCACTTCATCTCGGTCGCTCACCCCCAAGCAAATGGTCAGGTCGAGCAGACAAATCGACAGATCAAGCTAGGGTTGAAAAAGAGACTAGAAGCTGAAGATCGAGATTGGGCAGCGTAACTTCCGAGCATCCTATGGTCGTATATGACAGCTCCAAATTCGTCGACAGGAGAAACGCCTTTCTCTCTGGTCTACGGATGCGAGGCAGTAATTCCCACCGAGATCGGCTTTCCCTCCCCTCGAGTTCAAGCATACAATATCGAAACCAACGATCCCGATCTTCGACATGAAAAAGATAGCGTTGAGGAGCGAAGAGAAATAGCTTCAGCTCTAAGGGCGAGACATAAACAGAAGATCTCGCAGTATTATAACTCCAGGGTCAAGTACAAATACTTCAAAGTTGGAGATTTGGTCCTTAGGAAAAATGAAGCAAGCTGACAAGAAGCGACTGGTAAGTTAGACCCGAATTGGGAAGGTCCGTACCAGATCTTGAAGGTTCACCCCAAAGGATCCTACCAACTCGGACGAGCAGATGGAACCACGGTTCCTCGACATGGCACGCCAATAATCTGAGGAAGTATTACGTTTAATTAATCTTTATGTCGATTCGTTCTTGTTTTCACATTTTTTTAATAAGTATGTTTGACAATTTCATGCATGTTCTAATAAACATGTCCTTTTTCGAGATGCTTTTATGTTTGTTAGGGTCTACAGCCTTAACATTACAAGTCTAATGCGATACAAAATGTCAAAGGCAATGCAGTCGACTACGAGAAGGGAACATCCGCAAGTCGGATCCCTCAATATAGCCAAAAGCAAAACGAGCCGAATAGGCAAAAAATGCTAAGGCAAATGGAGAGTTCGCAAAGTCGGACCGAACGCCCAAAAAATCGACCAGCCAAAAAGCAAAACGAGGCTAATGGGAAAAAAATGCTAAGGCAGAGGGACGGTTCGCAAAGTCGGACCAAACGCCCAGAGAATTGATCAATCTACGGCAAAACTAGTCCGTGAGACAAAAAATGCTAAGGTGAAACAGGTCGATCTCAATTAAACTAGACTCACAAGTGCAATAAGAACCAAAGGTTCATAATACACTTGGGGGGCAACATGACATCGATAAAGCAAACAGCAAACAGAGCTAGAGGCTCGACAAGCAAAGAGCTAAAAGACATCGAAACGTGAAATATGGACAACAAAAAGAAAAGGAAATAAAATACTGCAAAATTGAAGCAAATTTGAAGCACAATAAGGCCAGGTCGAAAAGACCAGCCATAACAAAGCAAAGTATAATAATACAGATCAAATTCAAGTTATAAGAACCAAGTTCAGAAGGTCGAATAAAAATTCAAAAGAACAACAGCTAGGAAGTAGCATCGGGAGTCGGCTCGGTGATATCAGCGGTCGGTGTAGTATTGGCGGCTTGTGCGGAAGTGGAGGGACCATATTTCAGGGCCATAGATTCTCCTCGCTATACTGGTCGTATAGCTTCTCCGCCTCGGGCTCATAGAATTGTGACATAGCAAGTCTACCTACATCAAACCCTGGATAGACATCCAAGGCATGATTCACCACCAGAGTGTAACCACCATCATCGCCATACGCATCATCACAGTCAGATCTTCATCGAGCTCAGTCGACTTACGGAACCCGACGACCGCATCTTTTCTGGCCGCCTCGACCTGTGAGGGAACTCGATCAAGCTCGACCTTCAGAGCATCTCTCTCTTCTCGAGCTTGCCTCACCTCGGCTAAAGATGCATAGTGCGCTTCCTGCATCTTTTTATGGTCCACCGCCAGTTCGGTCAATTTCTTCTCAAGACCTACCAGTCGCCTCGAGTTTTGTTCAAATTTCTAATAGAGGTAGATAGCTCACCCTTCAAAAATGTGATCTCGGCCTTCAGCTTCTCTATTTCAGAGTCCGCTTCTCTTGCATGAACCTCCAGTTGGGTTTCCAGACTGGCTACAACGGCACCCTTCTTGGCACTCTCGTCCATCAACCTCCAGATTGTCCTCTTTGAACTTTCTTCCAACTCGGCCGGCGCGGTCAACCTCTTGGCGGCTTCCTTGCTGAGGTGATGTGTCTGTTGAGAAAAAAGAGATACATCATCCATCAAAAATAAAAGATGGGCCACGATAAAGAGAAAGAAAATGAGAAAGCGGTTTACCATGCGACCCAATTTCCGGAGTGCAGAAGATAGAGCTTTAGTCTCCATGGCTGCACACTCGTCAGCAACCCGGTTCATGTCGACTTCCATATCAGAAGAGGCTTCGCCGACTTTGGCTCTCTTGTCCTGTCTTTGTTGATCCCTCACCAGTTCGGGAAGGGTTGCTCCTTTCTGGGATGGCGCTGCTGTTTCCTCGACGCTCCCCCCGACAGGTGGAGTTATATCAACCAGGTCCTCTTCGTCCTCATCTCGCAAAGAACCATGGCGGACAAGTAAGCCACTGGTAGGTGGGGGGCAGAAAGGAGAACGAGCTGGAATCGTCGACTCGACACCAACAGGGGTAATCTCGGGCTGAACAGAATTCCCTTCTACTGCAGTGGGAGGTGCCCTTTCCTCGGCAACCTAAGCGTTAGGGGCTGCTTGATCCCCGAGAGTCAGAGCAGCCCTACCCTTCGACTTGGGAACATGAGTAGGGTCGGTGATAAGAGAGAACTTTCCCCCTGCAGAAAGAAAAGATAAGATTAACATCAACGAAAATATCAAGTTACAGATCTAAAAAAAAACACATGTATAATGAACGGATAAATATCCTACAATTATCTTGGTCGAGGGCGTGAATATTCCCGTAGGGCATCGGCCCTGCCTCCTCCAGATAGGCCAGGTCGTAGAGAAGGCTCAAATCTCGGGTGGCCACCTCGAAAGCAAAATTGTCCATTGTACGGGCCTCGTGAGGGGCTGGACCCTTATCCAATTTATCATTCCTTTTCCCCCTCGACCTCTATTGACCGATGTAGGGGTTATCTAGGCCGTGGCGAAGAAAGAAGAACCGAGGCTTCCAGTCCCCGTGTGATGAAGGCCCTTTGGACACCAACTCGTGTCGATTCGTCCATCGCTGGAAGGTGTACCACATCTTGTCCGGCATGCTTGCCATCTTATAGTAATAGCGAAAGAGGGGGATCGAGAAGCACACCTCTGCCACTAGACATGCTATCACGAACCCCATCAGAATCCTGACGGCATTGGGGCCTAATTGAGATACACTTATCTCGTAATGGTGTAGAACAGCCACGACAGCCGGACACAGTGGAAATCTAAATCCACTGGAAAGTTGGGCTTCGTAGACTGAGCAAAACCCATCCGGAGGCTCATCGGCGTATTGATGTTGGCCGGAAGGCAGTTGGATTTCAAACTGGGGGCTGGGAAGGCCAAACCTTTGCCGGATTTTACCAACATCATCAGAAGAAAGGACACTAAGACAACCTTTAGGACCCTTTCCTTTCATCCTAGTCACTAGTTTCTTAGGCTCTCTAGGGGCAGGAGGGGATCGATGAACCTACGGGTTCGTCTGAAAGTGGCCGGAGAGGATGATCAGGTTGAACAGACGGCGAGGATTGACTGTTAGAAGGCGATTCGCTACCCCTATCTGATTCAGTAGTACTACTAGACATGAGTAAATGCAGAAAGGATAGGTAAAGATAAGAAGGATGCTTAATTATCATTTAGAGAGTATGCAACGAAAAGGATGAAATGTCTTTGCTCCGGTTCCTTCTCTCCCTTTTATCTTGCAAGAATCCGAAAATGATTTGAAAGGACGTGATTAGGGGAGTTATAACCCCCTGCAAATCGCGAGAATCAAGGCAGTGACATTATGGTTGACGGAAGATGAAGCGTTAGTGCGCCATGACGTCACGCCACGAAGCTACAATCAGTTAGGGTTACAGGTGGCGGGCTTCCCGCCCAGACGATGATCCAACTTGAAGACGATTTCAAAATGACAGATTTGACCTCAGACAACGGGAGTCGCCTCTCTCAAGTCTGGGGGGCTTATGACGATACCAGATTTCACCCCTCCACACGTCGTCTATCGGTTGGTCCTCACATTATGAATAAGTACCAAGGTACGCATGTTGAGACTCGAGGCGGTCTACGCCGATCGACATTCGACCAGTGTAGGATAAGGTTCCCAAAGTCGGTTACCGCAAGTCGGTTAAGTCGGCGTCGATGACAGAGTCCGCACCAGCTACGAAGGCCCGTTATCAGCATGATAACTTGGGCAAGGGGCAAGGCCCATTAAGGGTAAATATGGCAATAGCTAAGACCGACCTAATATTAGGGTTAGGGCACGCATTATCATTATAAATACCACGTTCCAGGAACTACGTAAGGCTTGATTCCTGGACAATTACAGGATACGTAGGCAATCTAAGACAAACTCATAGACTCAACAGCAAATCATAAAACCTACAACTCATTCTTGAGGCATTAGGGTATTGGGTGTTCATCACTAGATTCGATCAAGACCCAGATTAATAAGGTGACATAATTTGTCATCGTCATAGATGGTTGTTATAAAATTGATAGAACCTAAAATGGATGAATCACCCCAACCTATCCTATGACTCACCTACCCACCCCTACCGTCATACTCCATCTTACCATACCCAACCTTACTCTAACCCGCCCCCACGTGTTTTGTCATATTTCATTAATTACATTCCATTTTATTCCATTCACTTTCGAATCTAATGTAAATAGATTTTTTTTCAATCAATTGAAATGAAATCACTTCTGTTTAACTACCTTCTAATAATAACCAAACATTGAAATGAAATAAAAATTTTATATTCCGTTTCCATTTTTTGCAAAACACTCAAGCCATGTGTATCGTAAACGACTCCTTTGAAAATCCAAAATAAACGGAATTTGACCACTTGACAGTTGACACATGTTTAACTGATGATTTAGAACGTAAGTCACTCTTACGTAATAATGAAATCAGGCATATATAAAAGCAAGCAAATAAAAATTGCAATAAAATAAATCTTGAAACTGATCTGAATAAAAATCATACTCATGGTTTGTACTGAATTGCTATAAATGATGGCACTTATCGCTACGCTGTTGCATCCCACGCAAACAAAAACAAGTTCTTATGCTATTGAACATTGTATTAAGTCACGAGTGTAAAATCACCACCGATCACTAAATTAGTGAATCCATTGATAATCAAGTACATACATAAATATTGAACGCAAACCGGTTATGTAAGGAATCACCTCGTGAGAAAAATGTTAAATCCATCCATGAACCGGAGGCCTCTCACGGCGGTATAGAGGTCTCGAGTCACATGCAAGTTAGTGAAAACTGTTGGAGAAAATAGAGGAAAAATGATTTAATTGATTTTATCGATTTTTTATTTACGACAACTATTTTAAAAATCGAGTTCGATAGACTTTTATTAAAGTTATCGAGACTTTATTAAATCATTGGAAACTACGTGCTACGTAGTTGACAATAGGATTTTAAATCATTCCATTCGGAGTACGGGTGAATGAGATATTAACGCTTTAAGTTGTTGTGAGATATGAGAAGTAAAGTAGTGTAAAACTTTGTCCCACATTGGAACTTGAGTGTTCCAATATCAAGTATTTATGTGATGATAGTTGATGATTGGTATAAGCTCCTAGAGGAAGGGAGAGAGTTCAGAATGGTTTTAGACTGACGATGTTCTATTAAAATTGCCACACGCGCGCGTGCGCCGCCGCCTGGCCGTGCCCGTTGGCTTGGGCTTGGGGAATTGGGAATTAGGAATTGGACCTTCGTGGGCCTGAGGGCTAGTATTATCTTTTTGGACAAAGTCAGCGGGATGGCACGTCAGCTGAGATAGTCAGCTGGACGAAACTGAACCAACTCAGCCATGTCAGTTGAGGCAGAACTCAACATTCAGCATGAGTCGGTGAGGCGAACTCGGCATTCGACGATGAGTCGGTCACCGAGGCGAGAACTCGCATTCAAGCAAAGGAAGAGTCACCGAGGCGAACTCAGCATCATTAGGGGAGAAGTCGGTGAGGGTTCAGCACACTGACTGTTCGGCCAAGGCACCTTCAGAATGTCTTAGTCACCTGAGACTTTTCATCTTCTTCTGAGACCTTTCATCTTCGAACCTGTTATCATCAATATTTGGAGTAAAGTGGAAGTAGTGGGAGTTATGCAATAAATGAAATTAATTGCAGAGACTCTTCCATTACAATCTGAGCCTCTATATAAACAAGTCCCGACAAGATGGAATAAACACAGAAGTATTCAAGCAATACAAGAGCATTCATACATTCCATTGCATAAAACAGTTTATGCATTCATAGTGAAGAGTTTCTGGGCATCATCAGAGTTCGAAGTGGTTCAGAAATTAAAGTACCTCATTTCTGAACAGGTAACTGAGTAATCCTGGGAGACAATTGCATAAACCGGGGTACAAGCCAGAGCAAATTTGTCTTAAGGACAGAGTTTCATCTCACCTCAGTTGGAGATATCCTTTCATTATTTTTTCTTTTTCAATTACAGTATTGTAATAATTTTATTTCAGATTAATAAAAAGTGTTCTTAATTTCCTGTTTATTTATTTATTTCACATACGATACAACGGCTATAACAAAAACAAGGAATGAGAGGTAAACGAAACATTCGAACAAACAATGCGACTGTCTACATAACTGAATGCGCATGCGAAAGCATTGACGTAGTTCACTAATGACATAAGCGTATATTGCACCATCGTGGAAACGAAGTTCATAATATAATGAGATACTACATGAGTATGATAAAAGAATGGATAGTGATTTAGGCACAGAAAAAGTACACATAAAAATCCACACAACACTTTATAACCACATATTTTAACACTTAATAGAAAAACAAAATAATACAAAAATTCTGCACCGCATAAATACAAATTCGGAGAATGAGTCGTGCACCAAATCGGTGCCAAAATCATTTTCCTAAAAGAATACCCAAAATATTGCCATGTCATTCAAGTCGGTCCATGACAAGTACGTGTGAGACTCTGAGAGAGGACAATTTTGGATGTGCATATCCTCATGTAGCACAATGAGACCTTTTGTCGGACCATTGTAGATGCATTGTGAGAATCAACTTTGATAAAGTCAGATTTTATTTCTTAACCTATGAAAAGTCGATGCTAGATTTAAGAACCAACTTTCACAAAATCGATTATGTTGTAGTGCATATGTATTGTGATACACGCGTACATTATTATGGATGGTGCAAATAAAATCCCCCTAAACAATTTTCTTGGGAACACATTCTTTATACTCCTCTGATCATAAGCTAAGTTATCTCCGATAAATTGTGATGATCATTCAACTTTACCTAAATTTTAAAAAACTTAAGCTTAATACCATGCATTTTCAAACTTCTGAGGTACGTATAAACTTTTTAATCATTTATTAATTCAAAATGGTTGTGTTGAAACGACTTTAGACAATGTGAAAATTTGAAAGAAGAGATACCCAAAGCTTGATTAAAGTACTGAAAAATGAATTAATTATAGAAATATGCTGCAAAGAATACCTAGAGATTTACAATCTGCTGCATTACTATACCCCCTCCCTCTGCACTCCCCCCCCCCCCCCCCCCCTTTCATCTCCTCACTAACTCATGACCACAAACCTAGGATCCCACCACTTTTTGTCTCTCTCTATATATATATCTCGGTATAAAATTAAAGTTAATGTAGTCGGTGTAGCCGTGTAGGTGCATAGATTTCTGTAAACTAACATGGAAGATAGTTAGGGTTTTTAATGCAGTGGTGATGCATATGTAGTAGTTTTCCATCATAATAGCTCATAGCTGTCTGTCACTTTGATTGTGTCATTGTTATGGTCTTATAAATATTGATTACACCGTAATATTTCACGTCGAAAAAATGTGAAAAACATTCGACATAGAGGATTTGGTAGTTTAATTCTGTCAACAATTGTAAGCAAACGATAAGGATGAACCTAACTTCTTGT
Source organism: Gentiana straminea (assembly GCA_036785695.1). Lineage (NCBI taxonomy): Eukaryota > Viridiplantae > Streptophyta > Magnoliopsida > Gentianales > Gentianaceae > Gentiana > Gentiana straminea. The sequence continues at coordinate 2,028,555 of JAVUPR010000348.1, forward strand.
TGCATTCATGATGTAACGTTAGTGGGCATGAGTTATGAGTGATATATGTTGTATAAAAGCCGACTACCAGCTGATGAAACTAAAAAAAATGGTTGAGAGAGAGGCAATGTGGACACCTCTAGAATCATCTAATAGAGTTGTGAGAGGCAACGGAGACCACTTCTAGAATCTTCTTCTGGTAAGAATCGGGCAATGATACCAGTTTATTAGGAAAGGAAGAATGTAATATCACACATTGAAAAAAAAAACATTATTACAATCGATACAAGGATGAGACATAGTGATTCTAACAACATGAGATGGACTGGTGGAGTGTATTTACAATGTTCTGTGGGCTAAGTTAAGATAATTTGATGGACAACATAGATTTATTAATATATATATATATATATATTTTTAATTGGGTGGACTTAGTCCCCTAGCTAGGCTCCAAGGGTACATCCGTCATCCATGAGTGAATTTGGAAACTCGAGTTTAGTTTTAGACTAATAATGAAGTACGACGTCTAAGTAGTTACCGAATCTATTATGTCTCTGCTAACAATGTTGAGCTCAAGTTCTCCAACATTACATACATTGTATACTTAATAGGAATAACTAATTAAAACGTAGTGATACAATCATTATACATATTATTGTAAAAAAAAACAAAAAACAAAAAACAAAAAATGTTCAATTATGTTAACACTAGTGTGCATGTATGGTATACACCTATTGAATCAATGTTTGCAATCATATAATTTGAATATATAATATTAGGACACCCCACATGATTGATTATAGTCACAAAACTCTAGTCAATAAATCCCGTGACAAAAGAAGTCCGAATAGTAGGACCTAATGTAAATAATTAGTCCATACCATACCATATATATATATATATATATATATATATATATATATATATATATATATATATATTCAAATAAAACACCATAGAAAGAAGGAAAAGGATGGAGAAAAACACAACTTAATGATTTAGGTGGACAAATAGCTTTCCCTTAACACTTCCCAGATTTTAAGGCTATCTCACGTGATATAAGATTCGCTTCAAACATTTTAATACCCCTGTTTTCAGAAAGCTGACATTTTTATATATATTTCCGTCCTATTTTATTTGTCCTGTTTAAATTTTCACACTGATTGAGAAAAAAAATATATAATTAATCTTTGAATCTTATTAAATAATCCAATATTTTTACATTTATGTTTTTAAATAGTTGTTGGAATATTTAATTGTACACATTGTTTTATTGTAAATATTGTAATGAGTCAAAGACATTTGAAGAAATTTGTTAATAAATTTACAAAATGGATAGTTATTTTAAAACAAACTAAAAAAAAAAACGTGAACAAATAAAATTGGATATATTTCTTCATGTTTGACGCAATATACGTACCTTCTATTTCAATACATATAATAATAAAATATCCAGCGCCATATTGCACAATAATGGTAGGAAAACTAAGTCAAAAGAGTATCTCACCTTAATTAAATTACCTTATTGTGTAATCTCTGCCGCTATTGCGGATTTAGCTTGATAAAATTTATTTTTCCTTAGAAAAAAATTATATATGTGTGTTGTATAAATAAGTGTATGTTACAATGTTATAAGTTCTTCATCAAACAAAAAAAAAACAATATTGTAAGTTCATTGAATAAGCCGATGAGATCTAGCTCAAATAGCTAGAGTTGAGGTCCCCGAATCCCTCTGGAGTCAAGTTAGTCTTCCAACGTAATTTTCCTATTTAGAAAAGTTATACCCACAATATTTGGTGTATTAGTACACTAATGTGTGGTTGTAATATTGTATTGTTTTTTTTTTTTTTTTTGAGGAAAATAAAATTTTTTTTTTTAAAAATAGAAATAGTTGTATTGTTCTATCTTCGATTGTAATAAAAAAAAATCATTAAAATAAATTAAATCCACGTTTCATGTTTACTTTAACTATTTAGGAAACCGTGAATACCCATTACGTCTTATGATTAGTAGCTTTCATATGTCCACCTTTGAAATAGGTTAATTGAAAATGAAATATTAACAATTTACCTTTTTTTTAGGTCAAAGATCATCATTTTTCAAGACTCCTTTTGGGCAAAGAAGGGGAGTTGTTGATCATGATCGATTTCATACCGATATATATGTCCACATGTCAGAACGATAATATTGACTTCTGCCAGTAATCTTTATCAGTCTCGTTTTTTAGCCGATCGACTAAGACGTTAGCTAACCAACCGGGCTTATGCATACATTCTTATAAGTTTCATCCTCCCTCGATAATCGTTATTATCCTTGCTCATAAGCAAACACATGTTTTTCTTTTTTAGTCTCATTCTTCAACATGTTCGAACACAACTCATTCAACCAAAACTCTTTGAAGTTTATCAACCTTCAAAACTCTTTGAAGTTTATCGACTTTAATCTTTATTGTTAATCTTTCTCCCAACTCTGAGTGCTCATACTTATATTATTGAAGGTTGATAACTTCAAAGAGTTTTGGGTAACAACCTATTTTTTATATTGTTGTGGTGTTCGAGATAGAAAAAGTGGAATGCTATTATAAGTCGTCATATAAATATGTGGGATTTTGCTTTGAACCCAACGATTAAGTTAAGCGCTATGATGCACCGACACTTCAATCTGGGCACCGTGTGCCATGTCTGACACGATACGTGTCCGACACGTGTCCAACACGTGTCGACTGATTAAAATAATATTATTTAAAATTTTAATATCCGACACGCTGTCGACACTCCCCGATACGGCACCGACGCTCCTGAACCCAATTTTTTAAAATTTGTTTTTTTCCTCTTTATTTAAGTTTTATTCAATGGAAACGTTAAAATACACGATTTCTATTTCTATAATAATTTAATAAATAATACGTCGTATTATGTTTATACATTTCTTGTTGATAAACAATCATTTTTACAATTTGTAGTATTGTGAAGGTCAATCACAATGTCTTTTGACATCGTATAAATGTCGAATATGTATTTTAGATATTAATAGAGTTTACGTATTGCTTACATTATTTTCTCTAGTTTTTTAGATTTTTACGATTTTTTTGATAAATTGAATCTTATTTACATCATATAACATATATATATATATATATATACATACATACATAAAATGATGTATTTTTGTTAGTAAAAGATATAAAAACACTACTGATGTCCCCTCTTGATCTTTGTATTTATTCTGGTGCCCCCACTAAGAATTTTTTCTGGGTCCGCCACTGACACACACACACACACATGTATATATATAACGTATCGCCGGCGTGCCGTGTAATATCCCGATTTTTCTAAAAGGACATCCTTGTCTTTTCACGAAAAATCTGAATATTTAGTTTTGTTTTAAAAGATTAAAAGAAAAAGGGAAAAGGAAAGGAAAAAGATTAATTGGATTTAATTAATAAGGAATAATTAGGTTTAATTGGGATTATAAAAGGAAAACTAATCCTAAATTAACCTAGTTGTTGTTTTACGTAAAAACAAACTGAGAGGCGCAAGTTTGGAGAAAAAAAGAAGAGGAGAGACTTTTGAAATTCGAGGCTAATCCTTTGATCAAAATCGCAGACATCTCAAGAGAGAAAGGATCACCGCGAGAAGAGGATCGTTTTGATATCAACAATCCCTAAATCTGTTAACGTTAGTTTTCCCTCATCGTTCTTGATATTAGGGTTTATTCATCATCATTGTTAAGCTGCGTTTTTTCTGGGTTTAAACATTGTAGTGATCGTCTTTGGATTAATCGTTTATAGGTTTGGAGTTAAAGGTTAAACTTTTGACGGGTTGAAGCTTTGGATCGTTGTACCACGCAATTTAAGGTAACGTGGTGTTCTTATCGTATGACTAAGGTGTCGTAAGGTTATAGAGCAATTTGTATGTTAGTTGCATCGTTTTTAGTCTGTCAATGTTGGAGTTTGGGTTGGATTTGGGTTGGAAATCGCGTTTTGACAGTTACAGATTTTCTGGGTAAATCCCAGGCAGACGGGCGTCTGCGGTAGCGGCAGCTCAAACGAGCGTTTGGGGTATTTCGGACGGGCGTTTGAGGGTCCAGTTTAGATACAGGATGTGGCTGAATTTCACGAACGGGCGTCTGGGGATTGGTGGACGCACGTCCAAGTCAGACGGGCGTTTGCATGGGGGCAAACGGGCGTTTGACCTATTTATTCTGTTTTTCATTGTTTTCGTGTCAGCTTGGTTTCAGGCTTCATAATCATGTTTTTACTGTTTAACCTTATGTGACAAAGCCTTGAATTAGCTTTTGATGCGTTTAGTTTCGGCACCATATGGATTCCTTAAAAAGATGAAGTGTGGGACCGTCGAAAGCTTTGGATTGGCCTTGTGCTTCGATAAGCTAGGGTTTATCGATGTCTTTGTATGTGCTAGGTTTTGTTAGAGTCTAGTGGTCTTAAGAAGAGGGAGTAGACTGATAGGTGTGCCTTTTATGTGAATCAACTTAGGTGGCTAGTTAAACATCTAATCAAACGTGCGTGCTAGATTAATAATCTTAAACATCATGCAATGCTTGGTAAGACATAGTACAATATCGCGATGTGTTCTCTGACCAGACAAAGTAGATTGTACCCACGCCGGTAAATCGATTGGCTAGATAAAGCGTCTGGTACATTCTGTCGGTTATCACACTATCGGGACTCAGATATTCCCGGGGCCACTATAGCGTGTCTCTAAGTAGGTTGCACCCAGTTGTCCTAGTACATCCTATTACTAGGCGTAGTACTTGTTATTCATGATGTAACAAACTTGAGCTAATTTAGATAACTTTGGAACCTCGTGTTATGCTATGAACATAATATGATAGTTAGCTAGGGTTAATAATGGAATGAATTAATAAAAGACGGCGTTGCTTTTATTTATTTATGAGACCAACGTTCTTCTACGCGTTACTGCGCACTTACGTACTTACCCCGTTACTTTTTGTTTGTCGTTCTCTTTCCCCAAAGAAGATGAACGTTGTTCTTAATCTTGATGAGTTTTTGTGAGGACGTGTGAGATGGAGGCTTTTGAAGACTTAGTTCTTTTAGTTTCGATTCTTTCAATAATGTTGTTGATTTAGTTTCAACAATGTTGTCTTTCTTTTGGATTAGTTCCGTTTACGTTCTTTTGGATTTAACGTTGAATGTTTATTATTCTTTATTGGATTTAATTTTACAGCATTGAAAACCGTGTGTTTGATATTTTGTTTTCTCAAGTCGTTTTATCTTCCGCGTCGTTTTAGTTCTGATGTATGACGTAAGGCTTACATATATTATTGAATTTATTTGATAATATTTGTGCCGAGCGCTCTTTCCGGATAATGACTCGGTGTCCGGGAACGGGGCGTTACATGCCGTGTCCTTAAATTTCGGCATGTCCTGTCCTTAAATTTTAGAATTAGCCGTATCGCCGTGTTTGTGTCGTGTCGTGTGACGTATCCGTATCCGTGTCTGTGCAACATAGGTTAAGCACCACAAACAGAAAAGAACGTCACTAATCTTGATGTTATTAGAGCACTCGCATCAGATACTTAACGAATACTCTATTATACAGTTTTAAATGCACGTTTTCTAGTTTACAGTATCTTTATTTAAGATAAAATGCATCAGACTCTTTATTTTACATAACACGGAAGATATAAAGACAAATTTACAGAATCTGAATCAATACGATAGATGTAAAAGAAATTTTATAGAATCTGTAGTTTACAGTAAAAAATAGAGTATCTACTACAGTGTTATTTTTCCTGTTGAAATCTCTACAATAGAGTTTTTAAATGATTTACAATATGTACTACAAGTGTGCTAAGTCTTACAGAAATTTATGATATTGACTTAGTGAGCAATGTATTGACAATAGCGTTTACATAATACGGTAAGAATATGAAATAGACGATTTCTATCGCACCACGAATTAACTATCGGCATCATTTTTTTTATTATTTTTCATTTACTCCAACACATCACCAAATTACTATTTTGTCACCACAAAATAATAAAACTACAACTTATTACACTTTAGTCCTTAACTTTTTTTTAATACAATTTTTCCCAATCTCATCTTTTAAAAAAAAAAAATCGTGTCTTCTAGGCTCCAATTGCTGGCGAGGAACGCGTTTTCATTGTTGATTCAGGCGGCCGGACATCACCGGGAATCATGGCAGCTTTCGAGATTCATTAGAAAATCAGAGAAAGAGAGGTGTACAGAACGTAAAGAAAATCTCTACGTTCAAACGTAAGTATCCTTACGTCCAAACGTAAGGAAATTCAAACCAAATCTCATACAAAAAACACTCAACACAGATTCTCTACGTTTAAACGTAAGGATCCTTACGTTTAAACGTAGATAATCCTTACGTTTAAACGTAAGGAACGTAAGGATTCTCTACGTTTAAACGTAGAGAAATTCTTGTCCACATGAATTTTTTTTTTTTTTTTTTTGAAACAAACAATCTTCTATAGGATTCATATACGGAAATTTAATGTGATAAAGACAAATGTGCCTATATATAATAAGTAAATGAATGCGCATTATAATGATTGATGGGTGAACATGCGTTATATTTTTATTTCTTTTAATGTTTTTTTATAGTTCCGGGCACATACAATTTTTTTTAAAATAAATTTATCTTTTATGTAAAAAAAAATTAAATTCGTCCGTTTACTTTTTTTTTTTTTTTCTTTATACACAAAAAAATTTGTCAGATTACTTAATTGAGATTTTTTCTTTTGTCATTGTCCATTCTTCACGATTCTTTCCAAAACTTATCGACTTATATTTTTAGTTAAAGATCTTTTTTCAAAAATGCCATATTTTCTAATTATCCATTATAATATAATTACTTAATCGTATATGAGTTTCTATCTTTCTATCTTATCGATTGATATGTTTTTCTTGTTAATTACTTAAGGATGATATTTTTTTATTTTTTTCGAAACAAACAATCTTCTATAGGATTCATATACGGAAATTTAATGTGACAGCACAGTGTCTATATATAATAAAAAAAAAAAAAAATTCCTTTTAAAAAAAAAAAAAATTTCATGTGGACAATAATTTCTCTACGTTTAAACGTAGAGAATCCTTACGTTCCTTACGTTTAAACGTAAGGATTATCTACGTTTAAACGTAAGGATTCTTACGTTTAAACGTAGAAGAATTTTTGTGAGATTTGAGTTTGAATTTCCTTACGTTTGGATGTAGATTTTGAACGTTTGAATTCCTTACGTTTACGATTTTGGACGTAAGCGATACTTACGTTCGAACGTAGCATCCTTACGTTTACCCGATTTTCCATGTCGAAAAGGGAAGGAGACCCGGTGGTGGAGATTGTTTTTCCGTGCCCGACACAACCCGATTGGGGCTGGGCAAAAATTGTGGTGTAAGAAGCAATTATGTCATGTGTTTTATGGTGTGAACTAGTAAAAAAAAAAAAAAAAAATTAATTTGGTGACAAAAGTAATTAAAAGGATGCCGACAGTAGGTGTAGTGTCAAAAACAAAAATGTGGTGCCGATAAAAGACGTCATGAAATATTCTCAAATCATTATTAGTGTACGTAATTTATTTAAATATTTTTTTTTGAGGAATATTTAAATAATTAAAGGCTTAATTTAGATAGGTCTCGGTAAAAAAAAAAGGTTTGATAGGTCTAATTTGTTTGAAATGCCTAAGAAAAAATAGTTATCTAGTTGCTAACCAGTTGGGTTGTCGCCGTTTTACCCACTATAAACTCCCCGGGAAAACAGGAAAAAATGGCGGCAGCGGCGGCGAAAGGATTAGTATTGTCGCGGCCGGTGACTTTTGTCACCGGAAACGCCAAGAAGCTGGAGGAAGTTCGAGCGATTCTCGGGAATTCCATTCCGTTTCAGTCTCTCAAACTTGATTGTGCGTGCACAACACTGATCATCTATTATTACTGCATATTTTAATTGTTAGATCTTTTTCTAAATTTTTAGGAAAATTCTATTTCTATGATTTTTAATTTTCATATTTGCAGTACCGGAGCTACAAGGTGAGCCTGAGGATATATCAAAGGAGAAGGCCAGATTTGCTGCTAAAGAGGTACAACTCCTATAGCACAACCCAATGTTCAACCAAACTTGGTGCATTTTCAATGTTCTTACTATAATATGATGGTATTGTTGAAACTAGTTTCTAATAGAAATTGTATTGTACTACCTTAGTTCCATTTCAAGTCTTCACCTTGAGTTTGCACATAGTTTTGAAAAAGTGTGTTTAGCACGCTGACTTGCATATTGATTCACACGAGAATTTACATCATTACGTCTAAGTTGGTGTTGAATCACATAGTAAACTACTGTTTTTGCTATAGATTAACAGATTGAAAGGCTTTGAGCCAACCTTCCTGTAAATGTAGAATGTAGACATCTTGATTCGATCTCGAAAGGACTGATACACCACTAAATTTGGATAAAAATCGGGAAGGAATCAGTAATTTGTTCTCAATTTATCGCTATGTTGTAATATGATAGAAAAAGGGAAAGTCTAAAGATCACTTTGTTCATGTCTTAGTACCTCTATGTATACGCTTTAGTGATAGAGTCTAAAGCCAAGCCACACTAACTCAGGACAACACGGGTCGGGTATTGTACCGCAACCATAGAAAGAAGAAAATGCTTAAGGTTCATGTCTTTTATCTATTACTACCTCTAGGTATTCTCATTAGTGATAAAGGATTAAACTGAGTCTCACAGAGTGTGAACAAGTTGGAATTCGTTGAAATTGGGAAGTTTTTAGTGCCTCTGCTACACTTCATTTCAAAGCTTAGGGTGACTTAAGGAAGAAGTGGCTGGAACTTTGAGTGGATGCTATTCAACTACCACACAACATGCATTTGCCCTTAATACCTTGACTTTACTTGATGCTTTAGTATCAGAGTTTTTCATAATGTGGTTATCACAGGACCATATGATGTATAGTTACCCTGGATTATGAAAGAACTTTTCTTAATGGGCTTGCTATTTCATGGACAGATAACGTGTTTTGCATGTGGGCAATTTGTCGTTTTGATGTTCGAATTATAGATTTTTGATTGATTGATATATTCTTGAAGGTGAATGGACCAGTATTGGTGGAGGATACTTGCCTTTGTTTCAATGCCCTTAAGGGTCTACCTGGTAAATTTAATGTCGTAGAGGTTTTTGTGTTCCTTCACACTTGATTATATCATTATTCTTACTGATCATTTGAAATTATTTGCAGGTCCTTACATGTAAGTTTGTCAGCTTCAATTGTTTTCTTGGTTTGAGGTGAAGTATCTTTCTGTTTTTTTCATTATGACTGATACCCTTTTATGATTCAACGTTGAACATGTGCTGTTAGATGAGACCGCAAAAATTCTCAGTACTCTTTATAGTATGTACTGAAGTTACAGAACTTTGCAATATAGTATAAGATGTGCAATTGGAGTTCTTAAAGTCTAAAAATAAATATCTAAAAATTACGCACTTCCTCAACAACTGAAGAAGTTGGGAGGTATGGTAATATAACATGGTATTTGATCAAATGGCCGTGAGTACCTGGAAATTAAGTTCAAGAAGCATTATCTCCATACAAACCATACTACTACACTAACATTGTTTTGTTTTTTCTTTCTTCGTTCTATGTCTAATTCACTGTTTCTTTTATGGGTGCAATCGTAAACCATGACAACCAGAAAGTGGTTTTTGCAGAAGATTGGACATGAAGGTAATTGGTCGTTATCATTTTTTCGGTACATATTATATATCCATTAACTTTTACAGCTTGTTTCTTTTTTCTCCAGGTTTGAACAATATGTTGAGTGCATATGAGGATAAAACAGCATACGCACTTTGTATATTCTCTCTTGCTCTAGGACCAAATTTGGAGCCAATTACGTTCCTGGGGAAAACCATGGTAATTCTTGATAAATAAAGATTCAAGAAAGTGAAAACTTGCATGGATCATGTTTACTGTCAAACTTTCATTAAGAGCTAACCCTTATTTTTTATTTTTTTAACATTTTCAGGGAAAAATTGTACAAGCAAGAGGACCAAATGATTTTGGATGGGATCCGATCTTTCAACCCGACGGTTTTGATTTAACGTAATAAAAGCTAATTCTCCTACTTTAATTACATTTTTGTTTTCTCTAGTAATCATCAATTAAATTGTCCTATGCTAAACTGGATTTATTTTGTGGCTGCCAGTTATGCTGAAATGCCAAAGGAAGAAAAGAACAAGATCTCTCACCGTTCAAAGGCTCTTGCTTTGGTTAAATCTCATTTCTCAGAAGCTGCTTATACTTTTCATGTTGCTAATTAATCTTTCGCATTTGATAATGCTAGTAGTTTTTTTTACGGGAAATTTTTAGGTAGTGTATCCATACGGTGTGTGGATATGCTTTTATTGAACTAGAAAACAAGGGCGTTTTGCGGTTCAAGTAAGTATATCCATGATTCCATATCGTACGGATGTACCACCTTAGAAGTTCTAAGTTTTGAAATATAACAAAGACCGCTGTGATGCATCACTTTACTCTGGCATATGCCTCGTGTTGTTTTATTATGTTTTGTTAATCTTTGTTATGCTTTACGACACTCCCAAGTCCCATCCTATCCATTTTCTTGCTAAGAAAAACGATGTTGTCACAATGAAGTGTCGTAACAAAATGCCGCATTGAGTAACAGTTCATCTCAAAGCATCGTAAGGGTGTAGGAAAAGGCCGTTGCGATGCCTTGCTTTTACTTTTTGGCGTGTGTCATGTTTTTTTGTTATGTTTTCAGGGGGGCTAAGAGGACATACAATAACGAAGCTCTTCCCATTGTGACTTTTCCTCAAAAGAAGCAAATTTATCCTATGTGTCCACTTTGTCAATTTAATTATCACATTGTGTCTCACAATAGCAGAAAAGTTAAATTAGATGGAGTAAATATCGGACGAAGATGATTTGGAAAGAGAAGAAAAGAAAGGATTGGATCAATTGAATATGAGAGAGAATGTTGAGAATGTGATTGAGGAGGTGAGCAGAGTCCCACCCACAAACTTTACGGCGTGAAAAAGGGGCTATTGTAGGTTTTATTTTTGGGGCAATGGTCCTAAAGGACAAGAAAGGTAAAATAATAGGAGAAAATGACAAGTTAATTTCTTAATTGTTTGTAAGGACAATAAGAAAATTAGATTGACTAAATTACCCTCTCCTAATTCTGTCTCCCTAACCTCCTTTCACGACTTGTCAAAATTAAAAAACATCCTTTCACGAGTTTTGCGCAATCAAATCAGACGCAAATCTTTCACAAAAAAAAAACAGTAGCCATGTCGTCGATGTTGTTTGAAACAGAAAATCACAACAAATATGAACAGCGAAATCAGGGTTCAGTGTGTCGGATTTTTCTGAACTTTAACAGGATTAGATTGCAGCCAATCCACCTCCTATCGGTTTGTGAGTAGCTACCGAAAATTGCTGTTGCATCGATGGAGATGATCGAACAGCAATATGGGAGTAGTGACACTGGCTCACACGAATCGAGAGATGGACATGGATGAAGAGACGAATAAGAAAGGGTAAATGTTCTAATTTTGTATTCGTAGTCCTATGCCACTGTGTGTATGATTTTTTTTTTGATTTTTTTTTCTTTTGATGTAAATAATTTGACAGTGACATTCGAGTTATGGTTTATGGTATATGATGGATTAGAATCTTGTATGATTGTCGTATGAAGATGATATGAATTCGTTGAACGGTGCAGTGATAGTGAAGTGCCAGTGAATTATTTGTGGTGAAATTTTGAGTTGAAAAATTGGTAAGAATGGAGCCATTAGAGTTAGTGTCACTACACCAATCGTGTATTACGAATGCAATGTCACTGAATGTATCAGGCCTTGTTGTTGTAGTGAAATTAGTAGCGATAAAGTTGTAGGTTAATGTGGATTAAAACATGAATTCAGAATGGCGTTTAGTGATGACTAATGTAGTGATTGTGGTCTCCTTATAGTGTAGATTGTTTGTCAGTAACCTGCACTTGCTATTGTTTGGAATGATCCATTGATTATCTAAATATATTTATATATATATTTAAGGGAAAAATATAGAACGAGTGACACCAATTCATAAAAGCATGGTGACGTAGTTCTGGGAGGGGTAGGGCTACACTAGAGATGAAGTGACGGACGAGGCAGTGACACATGGTTACGTGAACGGATAACGCTGTTAATGCAGTGAAGTAATGTTGATGTAGTGACGTTAGTTTACGAGAATCAATGATTGTTGCTAAATTTAACTTGTAGTGACAAATGCATTGAATGATCGATTTGTACATGTTTAGCGAATGTTTAGTGAATATATTGTAATGTTGTTAAAAATTAAGCTGCAGTGACAAAGCCCAACCCTGTTTTTGTTTGGACAATTCTTAATTAGGAAAATATCAGAAGCTAGAAACCTCAATATTTTTGTGTTTTAATGCTAGTCATATATGTTTGTTCTCAAATGCAGTATCATAAATGTCTAAGAACTGTGTTTGAACCGTTGAAATTCTTTTTTTATGTTAATATATGTTATTGCGTTGATTTGTGCCACATATCATTGCTTCTTTTGTGGCAATAGAAACATTATTTTTCCTGGATTTGTAGAGCCATAGTGGGTGATAAAATAGGAAAATATCAATGATTGTTGATAAATTTAATTAGGAAAATATCAATGATGGGTTGTCGGTAGGGCTTCCCAGAGATGAAGTGACAACGCTTATTTGTTAATATAGTCGATGTAGTGACGGTAGTTTAAGAGAACGAATGATTGTTGCTAAATTTAAGCTGCGGTGACAAATGCCATTGAATGAATTTGTACATGTTTAGCGGACGTATAGTGAATCAACTGTAATGTTGTTCCGAATGGTAAGGGAGTATTTATGAATTTGGCCACTTATTGTCACTACAGTCATTAGTTGCCTAACAATAATTTTTACAAATACAATGTCGTGTTGTACGGAAAATTACGTAATGTTGAAGAATGACGTTGTCGTAATGTTGGAGCTGCAGTGGCAAGACCTAATGACGTTGTTGTGGATATTGACAGAGATGGTAGTTTTCAAATGAATTCAAATGAGCTTGCTACAATCCATGTAGAAAATTTACCTGCTGCCAGAGTTTTAAAGAAGGAAGACGTTAGAGCAGCAATTCAAAAGATGCCGGATACTCTTGGACCATACTTGTTGGATGTGAATCATGTGATTGTGTCTCATCAGGAGCATGTTTTACCTATGATTCCTAGTGGTGGAGCTTTTAAAGAGGTGATTACTGAAAGCGAGGGTAGATAAATTTTGCTGCTGATATTCTTCTATCTTTTTGGAGATGAGTATTTGTTGATTTCATAAATTTCATGGTTGGTTGACAATTCTCTTTTGAATTAGGTGTTTATTAAAGCTGGCCCTTTATGTAATACAATTACTACATTTCTTATGAGCTCAAGTTCTTCATTTTTTTGGTCTTCAATTCTGGTGCTTATTGAGTTTTTAGTTTGAAATTTTACGAGTAAATTGTAATTCGAAAAGTGGGTTGTAATTATTTTTGGTTCTGTATGGGATTTTGTGATATACTCTGTGGTGTTGTTTGACAGATTGATTTGGGATTTCATTTGGAAAAGAATATGCTTCCTTGCTCTGTTTGTATGTCAATGGAAAATGAGTAGACTGCTAAAAAATAAAATTACCTCTCCACGTTTAAGGAGAGTTTGAATGAGACTGAATTGTGAGATATTGAGTAATGATGGATTGCCTGGAATCACGGCGTGAATTAAAAAATAAAAATAAAAAAAAAAGAAACTTACCACGGCGTGAATTGGAAAGAAAAAAAAGAAGAAGAAAGAAACTTACTAGCCAAGGAGAGTTTGAAAGAAAGTGAATTGTGAGATATTGTGTGACCATGGATAGCCTGAATCATGCCACATCTTTATAGTAGTTACGCAGATTTTTTATTTTTTATTTTTTAGAAACCACAAAAATAGTCATTGGGGGTAAATTAGTCCATTAAAAACTAATTTTTCCTTATTACTAAATAATTTGTTAATCTGTCCTGAATGCCTTATTAAATTGGTAAATAGTCCTTATCAACAAAAAAAATAAAACCATTTATTTTTTATCACGTTGTCATTTTTTTTCCAAAAAGTAACACTCACACCGGCGAAAATAAAACTATTGTATGTGCTGTAAGTTTGGAACTAAGTTTCATTCATTAAACTATGTGCCAACTTGTAATAGCTTCCAAAGTACTACCCTGCAGTATGAATATTTTATACAAATGGGCTTTTTGTAAAATAGAGACATCAAATTCAATAAAACAAAAATAAAACAGAGACATCGGGCAGAACAATAGTAAATTATTACTAACTGTATGGTTTCTAGAGAATATCAATTAGTGTGTTTAATTTTTAGTATTTTTTATGACGGAAAATGACAGACACGAACACGTCCTTTTTCGTCTTAAGTGGGTCTCAAACTTTGGTTATTCTCCGGTTATGATGAGTGTTAACTATTTGGCTGATAACTTGTTGGTGTGTGTTTAATCTTGACAACAAAATGAGATTGCATCTTAAGGAAAATTTTGATGCGTGAACTCTTTATTAGAACGGATTTGGACGACTATCGCGTGTATAAAAAGACAAAAACTATAGTTTTGTCCGTTTATATACGTGGTGATGATCCGATGATTCGTTGTAATAAGGAGAGTAAACTTCACAATTAACCTGCATTTTAGACTTTATTTTATTTTATATTTTTTAAAAATGATCTATTTTATTCAATACTTCGAAGCCAAAACTCTTTAAAAAAAAAAAGATACAATTCAAAATCGGTTTTTATTGTTCTTTTAAATCCCAATCTATCATTTACGCAATGAAAATATGAGACGGGGCCAGATGCCTACTTCTCAAAAAATCAGGTCTTTCCTTCACTACCATGTACGGAGTAGTACCAAGGCAGTACACCTAGCTTTTGTGGTATGTAATAAAATTTCTTCCGTAAACGCTACAGGACTCCAAATCTTTGACTCTGCAAGTACCTTTTTTTTTTTGGAAAATGCTATGTCCACTACACAAAAGTGTAGTGGATGATGTTGTGGATGATCCTGTCCAGAGATTGGAGAGAGAAATATTTTTTTTTGTGGGTCCTGACTAAATGTGTGGTGTAGATGATATTGTGGATGATGTTGTGGAGGTATTTGTAGTGGATGTAGCACTACCGTTTTTGTTTTTTTTTGAGGGGCCTCTGCAGTCCTACGTTCGATCGCATACGATGCCTGTGGGAAATTTAATTTTGTCACCTATGACGGCATTCATGAATAAGACATTCGCATTTTAATTCGTGCAATATGTTAAATGATTATCCGTTCTAAAATAACTGAGGTGGCTGTCAAAAAATGTTGTTTCAAAATAATTGAGAAAATAATATTTATTGCTGCTTATTATTCTACTTTTATCTTTATTTAATACTACTAGATAAGAAGTTATAAGAGAATACTATCATTACGTCATTAAAGTCATAACATTAAATCACATATTTAGTAAGCGTGTTTTTGACAACAATTTGAAACGGAGGGAATATATAATTTTATGAAGGACAAATATGTCAAAGTAAAAGTTTATTGACCGGTGACCACCATTAAAAAGTACAACAGCTGCCTTCCCCATTTATTCTCATTTCTCTGCACTCACTCACTCACTCACTCACTCACTGAATACAACTCCAAACACTTTCCCCTTCATTGGAATTGTAGCAAAAAAAAAAAAAAATGCAGTACAAGAACTTAGGTCGATCAGGCCTAAAAGTCTCTCAACTCTCCTATGGAGCATGGGTTACTTTCGGCAATCAATTAGACGTCAAAGAAGCTAAATCCCTCCTCCAATGCTGCCGTGATCAAGGCGTCAACTTCTTCGACAACGCCGAGGTCTACGCCAATGGCCGTGCAGAGGAAATCATGGGTCAAGCGATTCGGGAACTGGGTTGGAAGCGTAGCGATGTGGTGATCTCTACTAAGATTTTCTGGGGTGGACCAGGACCAAATGATAAAGGGCTGTCGAGGAAGCATATAATTGAAGGGACTAGAGCTAGTTTGAAGAGATTGGATATGGATTATGTTGATGTTATTTATTGTCATAGGCCTGATGTTAGTACACCTATTGAAGAGACTGTGAGGGCGATGAATTATGTGATTGATCAAGGTTGGGCTTATTATTGGGGGACTAGTGAGTGGTCAGCTCAGCAGATTACTGAAGCTTGGTCTGTTGCTCTAAGGTTGGATCTTGTGGGACCTATTGTCGAACAGCCTGAGTACAATCTTCTCGCTAGGCACAAGGTACTACTATTTTGACCAAATTTAATATGTGGTACTATATCAACCGGCATATAAGTAGTATAAGTAGATATATATTAAAGAGATTTTATCTAATTCTCTTTTAATTATATCTATTATATATCTATAAGTGTCTGTTTGTCTTCCAGCCACTGTATTAATGGAGTACACCTCAACTACCATTTAATAGGCTGCTGGAACTTTATTACCGTTACAGCTGGTTACTAGAACCAAGGATCCTTGTATTTATATGCCTGTAAATCTTATGTTTTAATCTAAGAAAGCATTTCAGCTTTATTACTTCTTCTTCTAAAATCTACATGGTATCAGAGATCTGAAAAATTTCAGACAAACGCTTCATCTTCCGCTTCATCTTCTTTTCTCTTTCTTCCTCCTCCTGTTTTCTCATCATGACTGAATCAAGCATAACATCCGCTACTTCTGCTGATCAGTCCCGACCTTTGGGTGGATTTGACAATCCAACCCTCCAAATCACTACAAAAAAGCTCTATGGTGCAAACTATGTACAATGGGCTGCCTCCGTTCGAATGTACATCACTGGACGCGGCAAGTTAGGATACCTTACTGGGCATATCAAAGTCCCAGAAGATAAGGAATCTGAAGCATATCGCACCTGGGAAACTGAAAATGCAACCATCATGTCATGGTTGATCAACTCCATGGTGGATGAAATAGGACAAGTCCAACTCTTTGCTAAGTCTGCCAAAGAGATATGGGACAGGATTACTAAAACCTACTCTGATCAAGGAAATTTTGCCCAGGCATTTGGTATAAGAACAAGTCTCAAAGAAACCAAACAAGGAAATCTTGATGTCACGAAATACTTCAATACTCTGAGTAGACTTTGGCAAGAGTACGACCAGCTCACCATGATTGAGTGGGAAAACACCACTGATGCTGAGAGTTTCCAGAAGCACATAGAACAGGAAAGGGTTTTTGACTTCTTAAGTGGTTTAAACACCATTTATGACGCTGCCAGAGAAAGAATTCTTGCTCAGGTTCCCCTTCCATCTATTCAAGAAGCCTTTGCCTCAATCAGAAAAGAGGAATGTAGAAAAGGGGCTATGGGAGGCTTGCTCCCAACTCCAGGGGGAGAACACTCTGCCCTTATGGTGCAAGGAAGTGAATCAGCTATGGTTAGTGGATATCAAAAAGGACCACACAAAAGGAATGAGCAAAGGGGCAATCTTTGGTGTGATCATTGTAAGAAGAAAGGACACACTAGGGAAACATGCTGGAACATCCATGGCAAGCCACCACATCTACAAAAGGGGCAGAACACCAAGAAACAGGGATATCATGTCACTGACCAGACCTCCCACTTCTCAAAAGAACAGTTGGAAGTACTCAATCAGCTGTTTGGCAAGCAAATGCAGTCTCAGAAGGCAGACACTTCCATTGGAGCTGCGGCTGACAACACTTGGATCATCGATTCCGGAGCCTCTAGCCATATGACTGGTAACTTCTCTCTTTTCTCTACATATGAACCCTCTAATAACAACCACTATGTCAAAATTGCTGATGGGTCTTGCTCTAAAGTTAAAGGCACTGGTACTATCAATATTCAGGGTAACATCAGTCTCAAATCTGTCTTATATGTTCCTAACTTATCCTGTAACCTTCTATCAGTCAGCACCTTTTGTAAGGATATGCAATGTACTGTTAATTTTTATTCTTCTTACTGTGAGTTTCAGGCAGTGGAATCCAAGGAGAAGATTGGATGTGCTAAGAAGTATAAAGGGCTCTATCTTATCCATGGCAGAAAAGTAGACAATGAACAAGGTCATTTTGTGCAAACAGAACCTTCAAAAAGGAATAAGATTAACCTTTTGCATAAGAGATTAGGGCATCCCAGTTTCTTTTATCTTCAGAAATTGTATCCTACTCTCTTTATCAATGAAAAACCTGAATGTTTTAGATGTGAAGTTTGTGAAATAGCTAAACATACTAGGAGTTCATTCAAGGCTTTATCTTATTCTGAATCTTCCCCATTTCACTTAATACACACAGATGTATGGGGACCATCTAAAACTCCAAATCTAACTCATAACAGATGGTTTGTTACATTTATTGACGACCACACTAGACTGTGTTGGGTCTACCTAATGAAACAAAAATCTGATGTGAGCTCTATATTGGAGATGTTTTACAGAATGATTGAAACTCAATTTCAAACTAAAATAATGATGCTAAGATCGGATAATGGTACAGAATACCTAAACACTGTCCTAGGCAATTTTTTAACTAACAAAGGAGTCATCCATCAGACTTCCTGTTCTAACACTCCACAACAGAATGGAGTGGCAGAAAGGAAGAATAGGCACCTCTTGGAAGTCGCTAGAACCCTTCTCTTTACCAACAATGTCCCTATTTTTTATTGGGGAGAGGCTGTTTTAACTGCTGCATTTCTCATAAATAGAATGCCTTCTAGGGTTCTTGGATACAAGACTCCACTGAATGTGTTCAAAGCATTCTATCCTGGATCCAAACTTGTATCCAATATTCCCTTGAAAGTATTTGGATGCACTGCTTTTGTCCACATTCACTCTCAGTCTAGGGGTAAACTCGAACCTAGGGCTGTCAAGACTATTTTTATTGGCTATTCATCAACACAGAAAGGTTTTAAATGTTTTGACCCTCTTGGTAAAAGAATTTACATATCCTATGATGTTTCTTTCTTTGAAGAACAACCTTTCTACATCCATAAGGAAGGTCCTCCTATAGACTACTATGAATTCCTCACAAATAGCCCCACTTTACCTATCATAGATTCTGATCCTGTACCTATGGAACCCTCAACTACATCTGCCAGTGATAAGAATACTGAAGTCATTGTGTACACAAGGAAGAAAAAGGGCCCTGATCTCCTTAACACATCCACATCAGCTCCCTTGGATACACAGGTGATTAATACTAACCTGCAGGACCAATTATCTCCACCTGACGCTCCAGACGAAACTGAGGAATATCAACCTCCTGATAACACCACAGGTGATACTAGTCCCATATATACTCCTGTTGATTTACCCATTGCTTTAAGAAAAGGAACTAGGGAATGTACAAAACATCCCATTAACAGGTTTGTTTCCTATGGAAAACTGTCCACTCTTTACAAATCCTACCTTGCTAAGTCTGACTCTGTTCAAATACCTAAGAACATTCAACAAGCCCTTGAGTGTCCCCAGTGGAAATCTGCTGTACTTGATGAAATAAGGGCACTCCAGGACAATCACACCTGGGAAATAGTTGACCTTCCTAAAGGTGTGAAGCCTGTTGGATGTAAGTGGGTATTTACAGTCAAATACAACCCTGATGGCTCTGTGCACAAACATAAAGCTAGACTAGTTGCAAAGGGGTACACTCAAGTTTCTGGCATTGACTTTACTGACACTTTTGCACCCGTTGCTAGATTAAACACTGTAAGAATAATTATTTCTATTGCTGCCACTAAAAACTGGCCTCTCCATCAGTTAGATGTAAAAAACGCATTTTTGAATGGTGAATTAAAAGAAGAAGTCTTTATGCATCCTCCACCTGGTTTTAAAGGCAAACCTAATCAAGTCTGTAGATTACAAAGGTCTTTGTATGGCCTTAAACAATCTCCACGAGCTTGGTTTGACAGATTCTCTAAGGTAATGAAAAAAGGGGGATATACTCAAGGGCATGGAGATCATACTCTGTTTTACCAACATACTAAGGCAGGGGGAGTCACCATTCTTATTGTTTATGTGGATGACATTGTCATCACAGGCAACTCTGAGCATGATATCTCCACTCTAAAACAATTTCTAAAAGGAGAATTTGAGATTAAAGACATGGGACCACTGAGGTACTTTCTTGGAATAGAGGTTGCTAGATCCACAACTGGCATCCTCTTGACCCAAAGAAAGTACACCTTGGATCTTCTTGATGAATATGGCTTGCTAGGGTGTAAGCCTGTTGATACACCAGTTGATCCTACCATCAAGTTTGGGAAGGATGATGCAGGGGAACCTGTCAATCAAGAATACTTCCAAAGACTTGCTGGTAGGCTTATATACTTATCTCACACTCGTCCTGATATCTGTTTTGCAGTAAGCCAAATCAGTCAATTCATGCATTCACCAAGAGAGATTCACCTTCATGCTGCTTTCAGAATTCTCAGATTTCTCAAAGGGAGTCCAGGCTGTGGTCTATTGTTCAAAGCTAGTGAATGCAAGACTATAGAAGGCTATGTTGATGCTGATTGGGCTGGTTCAGTGACTGATAGGAGATCCACGTCTGGATGGTGCATTTATGTATTTGGAAACCTAGTGTCTTGGAGGAGTAAAAAGCAATCTGTGGTTGCACGCAGCACTGCTGAAGCTGAGTTCAGGGCAGTAGCCTTAGGCATGTGTGAGTTGCTATGGATACAAAGGATATTAAAAGAACTACAAATGCCATTTCCTACACCTATGAGACTCTACAGTGACAGCCAATCCGCCATAGAGATTGCCAACAATCCTGTACAACATGACAGGACCAAACACATCGAGATCGACAAGCACTTCATAAAGGAAAAACAAGAAGATGGGAGCATCAACCTCTCTTATGTCCCTACAAAACTACAAGATAGCAGACTTGCTCACCAAAGGCCTACCAAGACTTCCCTTTCAATTCCATTGTACCAAGCTTGGCCTATTAGACATTTACAAGCCAGCTTGAGGGGGAGTATAAGTAGATATATATTAAAGAGATTTTATCTAATTCTCTTTTAATTATATCTATTATATATCTATAAGTGTCTGTTTGTCTTCCATCCCATGTCTGTATTAATGGGCAGCTTTTCTCCTATCTTCCTCTATTAATTGTCTTTGGCTCTTTTGCTCTCTGTTGCATGGAGTACACCTCAACTACCATTTAATAGGCTGCTGGAACTTTATTACCGTTACAATTTGGTTACTAAAGGGAACCAAGGATCCTTGTATTTATATGCCTGTAAATCTTATGTTTTAATCTAAGAAAGCATTTCAGCTTTATTACTTCTTCTTCTAAAATCTACAATGCTTTAGTTTGTTTCCAACCTGGTATGTCTGCGTGTGATTGTCTATGTTGACACTTGATGTTGGAGACCAATTTTGTAGGAGCTTATGGCATAAACCTAGTTCTTGATGTCCCTATTACAGTACATTCAACCAATCTATGTATTTTCTTTGAGATTTCTTTCTTTTTTAATCGGAATTAAGATGGACTAATGATGACCATTCGGACCTACTTTGCATATTTGAATCCCTTTCTATGAATTGCAGAATCTGGCGGCTAGATCGTTGGTTGAAGATACATTGAAGAAAGTTGATGGACTGAAGCCTATCGCGAAGGAGCTTGGTGTTACCTTACCCCAGCTTGCAGTTGCATGGTGTGCTTCAAATCCTCATGTCTCATCAGTTATTACCGGTGCCACGAAAGAATCTCAGGTATGCAATTGTTCAACTATTTTAGATACCTTAGATTCAACACAGGAAATTTGCTTTGCTTTTAAGAACAATTGCAGTGAACTCCGTAAAACAAGGTAAATCTGTAAAAATGAATATCCAAACCAGTCAGATCCATAAGAAAGCACCTGCTGCAACAGAATATTTACTATGATTTGTGAAATACGTAATCTTTAAGCGCACAAAATACAGCATCTCTATGGGCCATAAAGATTATGAAAGTGCTATTTGGTCATTTCTTTATGGGATTATTCCCTAAAGTGCGTTTTTGTTGTTGTTATTTTTGTGTATTTTGGAAAAGAGGATAAACAAACTGTGGTGGTTTGTTTTGGTATATTCAGATAAAAGAGAACATGAAGGCAATAGAAGTGATACCATTGCTGACACCAGCTGTGCTGGAGAAGATTGAAGCAGTTGTTCAAAGCAAACCAAAACGGCCCGATTCATACCGGTAGACACGACAACATGTTCTTGATTGCTGGAGCCTTTCTTCTTCTTCTTCTTCTTCTTCTTCTTCTTCTTCTTCTCACCTGCTACCTTGCTGCTGCCTACTATGATTGTTGTCTTAATTTGTAGTATGTGGTGTTGTCTAGCCTTTGACATTGGAAACATTAAAGATTGAAGTTGTTTTTTTTTTTGTTTTTTTTATTTTTTACTTTGGTTCTGATATATTATGTAGAAACATTGAAGTTTGAGACTTTTACTTTGGTTCTGATATTTTCTCATCTTTTGCCTACCCTACCTTTTTCCATCTACCCACTCTCACCAATCTAGGTATATCGATAAGCCCTTTACTAGGTATATCCGGTATCGAGTTGTTTTTGTATACGAAAAGTATTAAATCATGCCTCCAATGACTCAGGATCTATCTGTCATTTCACACTTATGTCATATCATCCTACTTTACCCTATTTTACTTCAACACCACGATGCGATATCGCATCGTGTCACATATTGTTAAATTTTGTAAATGCCTTATCCTTCAATTGTGTGTCTGATATAGCAATGAAGTTTTTTTAATTCCATTAAAGTAAACTAGAAATATTGCTCCATAATTTTCATCCTTCTGAAAAAAATATAATAAAAAAAAATCCACCATTGCTGTCTTCAGCGAAAAGGGAGCTACTAATCCCCCCCCCCCCCCCCCATCCCATCACCCTCCCCAATTTTTTTTTTATCAATCTTCTTTGTTTTAATTTTTTTGCTTGCATTCTTTTTTTTGCTTGTAACTTTTTTTTGATAAATTATTTTTTAATAAATTATATGTTTTTGAAATCTATTCAATTTATTCTATCAAATGAGTCCAATATTGAATATGAAATGTTGTATTAAAAATAATTTTATCAGATCCAATATAATTCTTTTTATTAATATTATTTTTGTTATTTATCTTTTTTATCGATTATCCTTCATTCTCTTACAAGTATATGATATATATCTTTTTTAAGTTCATATACTTGAGTCATGTATGTTGAATCCGTCAAAGTTATTTTATGTTTCTCTGAAAATTATGTACATAGAAATAATAGATAAACGCATATAAATTAATCATCAAAACCATGCATAAATTCAAAATGTTGTCCGGGTTGATCTATCCTCATTACATCATACCACAATGAATACGTGCTTGATAATCACGAGCTCATTCGTCTGATGGGTTTGATTCGCCTGAGAAACGCCATATGATGATGGGTGGTACATGGTATTCTGGGTACAAGAAAACTTGTACGAAGTGATTATCTTGAACATGACCGATAGCTATATGTTGCCGCTGGGAAAATGGAACTGGCGGGGATCTCAACAGCAAGTGAGTATGACAATGCGTATCATGCGAATCGAATGTATGCAGTACCACGTTGTACGCTGAAGCTACAACAACCCCCAGTGTTACAACTTCCATCCAATAATACTCGGGTGCGGGTACTGCGAAGCAATTAAGTCTTGATAGTAGTCCAGATGCATAATTAATTTCTTGAGAAAGGTTTTCTTACAAGTCCATATTTTGTTTAATCTCTTGAATAAGCATAAATCGTACTTGACGCCATTCATGTTCTGAACCATGGAGTTGCGCAGCTATTGCTCTGAAGCCACAATGACCGTCGCCTTCGACGTCAACACAATGAGAAATATAAGGCTGATAGCGTTTAGGAAATGTATAAATGAAGGGATCCTTTCTTTTACTCGCTTGAGAATTCAGAATATATGGTACCTTCTTTTCTGAAGTGGGTATTGAAAAGAAAGGCACTGCGGCCAATGTTCGCTCATCCCTTTGTAGGTCGACCCTTTTGTTCCGTGTTGTATCTTTGGGGTCGGGCGTACAACGAGATGGATCTGCCATATCGAGAAACCTGTCAATCATAGAATCTCGACTAGCGGGTTCCAACTGGCCAACTATCCCCACTAGGAACATCATTTGTAAAATTATTTCCAAATGACGAACTATCAAAGAATGATTAATTGTAGGAATCCATGTTATGAATTACGAAAATCAATGGAGTATTTGTTGAATGAGTATGTATGAAAGAGTTGGAGAAATTATGATGATTTTTTTAGTAAGTGAAATGAGTCCAATATATAGAGAAATTGAAGATGGGATGATAATGAGAAAATCTGAATGTGTGGTTAGAATTGATGATAAGAAGATAAGAAGGGGTAGGATTGAAGATAAGAAGGGGTAGGATTAAATATAAGAAGAATCTGAATGAGTGGTTGTGAATAAAAATAATAGAGAAATGAGTGGTAAGAATTGAAGATAAATAAAATCTGAATGAGTGGTTGTGAATAAAAATGATAGAGAAATGTGACTATCAATACTACACTTGTTTTATTGATTTTATTTACTAAATTTCAATAACATAATAATATAAAAAAATACGTGTTAAAAATTTATACAAAATTTTCAATCATAAAACAACAAAATACAAATTAAGTTTAAAAAAAAGTATAAAAAAAAAATTGTTAAAAGAAAGAAAGAAAAAAAAAAATTTTTGATGGGACGGGGGGGTTGATGGGATGGGGGGGGGGGGGGGGGGGTGATTAGTAGTCCTCAGCGAAAATGGTCGTTCTCTTGTAGGTGACTCCTGTAGAGGAAGCTGCCTACGTGGCGAGGATCCGACCACACGCGGTTTACGAGGTGGAATACGCCCCGTGCGTGTGTGGAAATTGTGTGATATCGGGATCTTTGCGCGTAGACGCTTCCCGCAGTAGGGAGTCCCTAGGATAGAATTTTCCCAACGAAAACTGTTTGGCACACACCCCTAAGTCTTGGTATTTCCAATTCCACTCGCACCACAGAAAGCGTGAAAAAAACAAAACAAAAAAAAAAAAAAAAAATCATTTCTGCCCATCTGAACTTTTGTAAACAATTTAATTTCTCTACTGTAAAAGAATACTTTCTTATTCTCCATTGTAAAAAAAATATTACATGAACTCTTAGAACCGGAAAAGATCACATCTAATACATTTGACGGTCAAATGTAAAAATACCTATAAAACGACGTGGTTTTATGTGTAAACTACAGGAAAAACAATGTCGTTGTATGTATGTCGTATTATGTGTTTTTTTACGATTGATCGTAAAGAAAATTGAAGGGGATCAAAACCCGAACTCTCTTGGTCATGACTCATGAGTTTCACATTGAGAATGTGGCTTTTATTCTTTAATAAAGCAAACGTAGCAACCACATAAATAAATTAAAAAAACAACCATTTTCTGCACATTCCCCGTGCTTTCATTTCGTTTAAAGAAATCATATGCTAAAAGTATTAAATAAACAAAAAAAAATATTGGAGTCCATTTCAGTTGTCAACACAAGTGAACTGATTTTCTTTTTAAAGGTTTTATTTTGATTATATAATAAGACACTGTCCATATTGAACAAATATATGTTTAAATGTCCAATAATTCCATTCCTGAAAGATGTTAAAAAAAAAAAGGTTATCAAGTAGGGTGCATACTGCATGCACGATAAATAACAAGATACATGTATTGGAGATATATGCGGTTTACTGGAGTTGCAATGATGCTCATATTTGTATTATTTGATGTATGTATACATGAATACGAGAAGGATAGATTTAAGTAATTATTGAATCTATTATGCGTCAAATAGCTTCGTCAAGAGGTTACAGACAGTTAAGCTGAATTTTAAGATCAAGATGTTTGAGATTTGATTTAATATAATCCCTATTAAAGTGGTTACATTTAAAAAACATAGACAGATTAAAATTTTAATTTTAATTTTATGACAATGGACGATGGACTAGTTTTGTGGACTTGCATCATAAGTAAAGAAAGTATGGCTATAAAAGTAGTCTATTTTCAACAAAGGAGACTAAGATACATATTTATAAAAGTTATTAGAAATAAGAATCTTCATAAAATCGTCGATTGAAAAAAAAAACACAAAGATTTTCAGAGGTAGAAGCCAAGAGTGATTTCAGGAATTTTATGACACGGGCCTCGGGTTAAGAGCGATACATCATATGAATATTAATTTTAAAAATTTAAGTATGATTACTGACGATACAGGGTTTCACCCCTCCACGTGTCATCTATCGGTTGGTCCAAACATTACGAATGAGTGTCAAGGCATGTAGGTCGGATCCCATGTTCGGGACTGCGATGATCGACATTCGAGCAGTGCAGAGCGATGAACCCCGAGTCGACTATCGCAGGTCGATTAGGTCGACCTCGAGGACAGAGTCCGCACCAGCTACGAAGGCCCATTATCAGCATGATAACTTGGGCAAGGAGCAAGGCCCATTGAGGGTAAATGTGACAATAGCTAGAACCGGCCTAATATTAGGGTTAGGGCACGCATTATCACTATAAATACCACGATCCAGGAACTACGTAAGGCTTGATTCCTGGACAATTACAGGATATGTAGGCAATCTAAGACAGGCTCTTAGACTCAGCCGCAAATAACACAAACAACCACCACGTTTACAGTGCATCAGGGTCTTGGATATTCAACACTAGATTAATAGAAGCCCGGATTAATTAGGTGACATAATTTGGCATCGTCATTGGCGCTAGAAGGAGGGTCTTCTACTGTTGAACACACCAGGATCACGATGCCGCCCAAGGATAAAAATGCCAGGAAAGCTAACTCCAAGGCCACAGATCAACAAGGTTCACAGCCCCATGAACAAGTAGATATGGATCCTCAAGGAGCAAAGGATCCGGCAATGGATCCTATCCATGAGGATCCCCAAACGAAGGCGCAAGGTCTCGCTTCGGAACACCAAGCTATTGTGGATCAACTAGAAGTGGTTGATCGCGAATTAATGTCCAGGATTATAGCAGAGGCGTTCATGGCACAACATCAAGCAGATGGCGGTAAGAAAGATGCTGTGGAAAAGCCCAAGCGAGCTCCTGGGGACGAAGTCGGCGCGTCTTCTAGCTCCGTGGAGAGAAAAAGACGTGAGATCCAACAGAAACATCAAAGGATGGATGAGGACAGCGTCAGGCAAGAGCTGGATGTTATTCTGGGAAAAATTCAGGTCTCGCTGTGGTTGTAATCGCCTTTCACTAAGGAGATCGAAGAGTTTCCAAAACCTAGGGGGTTCAAAATACCAAAGATAGAACCCTATGATGGCACCACTGACCCCGAGGATCATCTACATGGGTATCTATCTCAGATGAGGTTGGACGGCGCACCCGATGCGATGCGATGTTGGGCTTTCGAGACGCTGCTCGTTGGTCGAGCCAGAGAATGGTTCAGCAAGCTATGACCCGGGTCGATCTCTAATTTTACCATGTTAGCTCGCAAGTTTCAAGATGCGTTTATTGTAAACAAGAAATTTCACTTAAGCGCTACACATCTCATGAATATGAAGCAACAAAAAGATGAAACAATGTTAGAATATCTGAAGAGGTTCAATCTCGAGGCTATGCAAGTCAAGGACGCAGATGACCGACTTCTGATCACGTCGTTTATGGGAGGGCTGCGTAATACAAAGTTGTATATGAAGTTGAGCAGGGATGTCCCTCATACCATGGACGAATGTGTTAATGTGGTGCACAGATTCTGTCAAGAGGAAGAGGCAGTGCGTAGACACACCCAATCCGACTGGATGGATTCGAAAAAGGACACTCGAGGTCCGAACAAGAATCAGTCCAAAGGACAGAACACCGAGAGTAAGCCGACAGTCTGGGACCGCATTACAACGCCTATCTCAGACCGTCTGGGAAAGAAAGGAGCTCTGCACGATAAAGATCTCATCTCACTCAATCGATCGCGTGGAGAAGTTTTGGCCATTATGATTTCGAAGGGCATAGCAAAGAAACCGAGTCCACTGAAGAAACCTCGAGAAAAGAGAAATCCCAGAAAATATTGCGATTTTCATGAGGATGTAGGTCACGAGACGGAGGAATGCTCTGACCTAAAGAGAGACATCGATGCTTGTATTCAAGAAGGCAAGCTAGATGAAGTGGTGGACAGATCTCAGTTCAATGAGCCCAGGGGGCGCCGAGAATACAAGAGGAAGAATTCTGATCAAGGTCGAGATCGAGGTCGAGACACTCAGAGGCGTAGGGATCGATCACCACGTCGGGATCGATCTCCAGGTCGAGAAAGAGACAACAGTGGCGACCACGATCGAGATAGGTACGACGATAATCTGCCTAATAACTACGTCAACACGATCTTTGGGCCGGCTGAGAGCGAGAAAGACCGAGCCAGTCGAGAGCCAACTGACAGCTCGAGGGAAAATAAGAGACTGAGATTTACTACGGAAGTCGGGTATGGACCCAAAGATGACATTCCCAAGTCTCGGAGATACAATGAGGGATTGGTAATTGAAGCAGTGATTAGCCGAGCTCGGGTATCGAGAGTCTGTGTCGATAATGGTAGCGCGGTAAATATCTTGTATTACTCGGCTTTTCAAGCGATGAAAGTGAAAGAGAAGGACATAGCTCCTCTAGCGTCTCCTTTGTTTGGGTTCACAAGACATGCGGTCCATCCCATGGGATCGATAAAGTTGCTAACGACAGTCAGGGATGGCGAGAAAGGAAGGACCCTTGAATTAAACTACGTAGTAGTTAAGGCTCCTTCGGCATACAGTGTCATTTTGGGACGATCCGCTCTCTTCGACTTGCGCGCCATCATCTCCACTTTCCACAACAGTATGAAGTTTCCTACCAAGAACGGCTCTCATGAAGTAAGAGGAGATGTTGATGCCGGCCAGAGCTGCAACTCCATTGTCATGAACGGGAAAATGGCAGTACAACAAGTCCTGGTCGAGGAGCTGATCCCGGAAGAAGAAGAGGAGAAGAGCTGGATCTCGGTTGATCCTGTTGAAAACGTTCATCTATGGGAAGGCGAAGACGATCAGGGTGTACAAGTCGGGGTTTGGATCTCGGCCAAAGAAAAACAAGCACTGCTTGAGTTGCTAATCGAGTTCAGAGATGTTTTTGCTTGGAAGGCTGATGACATGCCGGGACTGTCTACGGATATAGCGGTCCATAAACTCGAAATAGACCAAGCCAAGAAGCCAGTTAGACTGAAAAAGAGGAGTTTTGCACATGATCGGGCCGAAGCCATTGAGAAGGAAGTCGGGAAGTTATTAACAGCCAAGATAGTAAGAGAAGTGTTCTATCCAGAGTGGTTGGCCAACCCAGTGCTAGTCAAGAAGCCCGACGGCAGCTGGCGTATGTGTGTGGACTTCACCGACCTGAATAAAGCATGTCCAAAGGACTCATATCCATTGCCAAAGATCAACAGGCTAGTAGACTCTACCATCGACTTTGAAGTATTCGGTTTTCTAGATGCATATAAGGGATTCCATCAAATCTTAATGGATCCTCGAGATGCTGAAAAGATAGCCTTTATCACGGAATTCGACACTTTCTGCTATGTAACCATGCCGTTCGGGTTGAAAAATGCCGGGGCTACATATCAGATGGCGGTCAACAAAATTTTTGCCAAGCAGATTGGTAGATGTATGGAAGTGTACGTAGATGACTTGCTCATCAAGAGTCGATCGATGAAGCAATACTTAGTAGATGCTCGAGAAGTATTTGAAGTGTTGAGGGACACGAAGATGAGGTTAAATCCAAAGAAATGCACCTTTGGTGTCAGGTCCGGGAAATTTTTAGGATACATGATCTCGAAGGACGGGATTCGAGCGAACCCGGACAAGATCGACACGTTAAAGAACATGCCCGCACCTCGAAACATAAAGGAGGTACAGAGACTTACCGGTCGAATGGCAGCCCTCAACAGGTTCCTATCGAGATCTGCGCAGCGCGCACTACCATTTTTACCAATTAGTTTTAGTAGAACAGTATGCGCTTGATCTTATCATGGTATCGGAGCCAGATTGCCAACACTTGAGAGGGTTGGGATAGATTGCCCACACACTTGAATGTATAAGAAATATAGTAGCGCCTTTACTAACACCAATTGGTTTTAGTACAACGGTAAGCGCGTGATTCTTAACATGGTATCAGAGGCAGATGTCACGGGATCGAACCCTGGTTGGAACATTATTTAAAAAAAATTGTGCAAGTGTTGGGACAGATTGCCACACTTGAGGGGGGGAGGTATTAGGAGAGATTGCCCACACTCTTGAATGTATAAAGAAATATAGTAGCATTTTTACTAACATCAATTGGTTTTAGTACAACGGTATGCGCTTGATCCTAACATGGTATCGAAGCGGGAGGTCATGAGATCAAACCCTGGATCCCTCAGTTATATTGTGCAATTGTTGGGCCTCTTTGTCTTGTTGGCCTAGTTTGGTCTTGTCTTTGTGTGCCTAGATGGCACAACCTTGTTAGAGGCCCACACTTGAAGGGGCGTGTTAAAGGAATAAAGTTGCACATTTACTACCACCAATTGGTTTTAGTAGAACGGTAACCGGTTGATCTTATCACGGCCCCATAAGAACAAGCATCCACAGAAAGCTCCGTGCCCACATTAATCTTTACATTGCTACCAACCCGCGGTTGCCAAATGGTAATCCGCGATAAACTAACCGGCTCGTGGGGGGAGACTAGGGGTGAACATGGTCCGGTTCGGCCGGTTTTTATCATTTTTAAAACCGAACCATTTTATACGGTTTCAAATTTTTGAAACCAAACTAGAACGGTTTGAAGACGTAAACCATGTTATTCGGTCCGGTTTGGTTCGATTTGGTTCCGGTTTATTACGGTTTTCACATGGTTCTTATCTTACTCGTTTCAATTCGATCATCAATGAATCATCAACTTAAAAAAACTATTATTAATGAACAAACAACTATATTATTAAATGACATACATAAATCTCAAAATGCATAACACAAAATAGTATTTTGAGTAAGATTAGGGAAGAAAGAGGAATAGATTTGTTTCATAAGGAGAGACAAATGGAAGATAGATAACACACACACACACACACACACACACACACACACATATATATATATATATATATATATATATATATATATATATATATATATATATATATATATATATCAAATGAATAAACATGTGATACGATTTGAGCTTTATTTAGTAAGAAAATATTCATGATTTTATGATCTCCAAAACACGATATTGATTATTTGTACAATGTTATTGTCCAACATAACCTAATTATAAGCAAATCAAAGACAATCGTATATAAAACTAAGGTTTATAAATGCATTTATCCGATAATAAAAAAATATATACATTATGCGAGTTCATCAATATCATTAAGAGAAGTAAGTCATACAAATCAGCATCGACAAATATCCATAATGAAGTTCATCAATATCATTGAGATAAGTAAGTCATTCAAATGAGCATCCACATATTTCAAATATTGGTGTTGAGCAAGTATAAATAGAAGAGCGAGTTAGCAGTGGTGAGTTGTGAACCGAAATGTACTCAAGATTCTTTCAAAGGACTGAAGACAATTCTGTGAAATGATCAACAAAATTGGAATATGTAGGATATGAAATAAACTATGTAGCAGCACTATATTACACGTAAAAAGTAAATATAGATTGAGATATATAGTAAAAAGCGTATAGATATTTTAAAGTATTAGATGTAGGTGTGTGTGTGTGCGCATGTGTGTGAGTGTGAGTGTGTGTGTGTGTGTGTGTGTGTGTGTGTTTGTGTGTGTATATATATCATCCGGTTTGGTCCGGTTTTAAACGGTTTTTATTTTCTTAAATTGGAACCAAATTGTATTCAACGGTTTGGTTTTAAGTTATATGAAAACCGACAGAAAAACCATGGTTTATACATTTCCGGTTTGGTTCAATTTGGTTCAGCCGGTTGGTTTGGTTTTTAGAATTTTTGTTCACCCCTAGGGGAGACCGCATAAGATCTTCATATTCCCGAGCATCAAACTCCGAAGTTGTAACAAGTCCGCCAATATCCACAGCCTGGCTGTCAAACAGCCACGCACACCGTGTTTTCCTGATATACTAGATGGCTGTAACCAGATATGCCAAGCGAGGCTCATCGCATGCAGAGAAGAGCTACTCCAGTAATGATCGGAAATCCGAGCTCCTCTGAAGACTCTCCTCAAGGGCTCTATCCCCCACCCTATCCCACATAGCCCGAGGGATTGCACAATGAAACAAGGTATGCCAAAGGTCCTCTATACCATGCCCGCACAATTCACAAACACCACTGTCCATATCTCACCTCTGCAACGACTCTCCAACCGACAAGCAATCATGCAGACATCTCTACAAAAAAAAAGTGTGCAATCTGTGGCCGAACCGGAAAAGACCAAGTCTGGCGCCAAATTCCATCCTTCTAACCAGCTGTCGAAGGCCTAGACTGCAAAAGCAAGCTATGGTGAAACTGGGTAGCCAACCAATAGCCATATTTCACCGAACAACGCCCACGAGGGTCATAATGCGACATAATGTCATCCGATTGCGACCCCACCGGTAAAGGAATTCTGAGTATAGACTGAGTCTCATGCGGATAAAAAGGAGTTTTGGACCAAGTCCCGATCCCATGAAAACGTGTTAGGGATAAAAAAAACAACCGAACCTTAGCATCCAAATGAAGCATAGCCGAACCTACCCGAAAGGAGTGCGGCGGGGAAACCCATGCATCAGAATAGATGTTGATCGTAGCACCATAACCTACCCGCTATCGCAACCACGTTCAAGAAGATCCCGTCCAACCAACATACTACGCCATATATAAGAAGGCCGAATATTTTGCCTGGAGAACCCGACTCACCAAAGTATGCGACAACTTAAGCACTCGTCACACCTGCTTATCCAGAAGCGCCAGATTAAAGCACTTAATATCTCGGAAGCCTAATCCCCCCACATCATTGGGAATAGTACACACCTCCCACTTCTTCCAATGGGTCATACGCTTATCCTCCGTACCTCCCTAGAAAAACCGCCTAATCATAGACTCAATCGTATCAATCAAAGTATGAGGAATGAGGAAGCATTGCATCATGTACGTAGGAATTACCTGCAACACACTCTTGATAAAGGTCTCCTGAGCTGCCGGCGATAGAAACTTATCCTTCCAACCGCTAAGCTGTTTCCGTACTCGATCCTCGATATATTGAAATACCTACCGCTTAGACCTACCAATCATAAAAGGCAGCCCTAGGTACTTGCCGGTGCCTATGCCAAGCGACACACCCAGATGCCGAATAACATCCTCCTTGTCAACATTCGTCACCAACTTTTTGAAGAATAAACTCAATTTGTGCGTGTTGATGTATTGACCCGACATCACCTCGTAGTGAGCCAGAATACCCTTAACCACCTCAACCCCCGCCTCAGAAGCATTAAAAAAGAGGAGATGGTCATCAGCAAACAACAAATGAGAATCTGACACCTCCCCATGACTGCCAAAAGAAATCCTCTCCAAGGCCCCCTCCGTGGCTGCCTTATGAATAAGCGCAGAAAGACCCTCAGCACAAAGGATAAATAGGACAAATGATAACGGGTCACCCTGCCGAATGCCTTGTGTAGGTATAATCCGTCATGTAGGCCGTCTATTTAGCAATACCCTAAAAGACGCAGAAGTCACCATACGCCGTATCAAGTCCACAAACCGATCAGGGAAATTCATTGCACCCATGACTGCAAATAAATAATCCCACTCAACCCTATCAAAAGCTTTATCCATATCAAGCTTCAAAGCTGCGTGGTGCTCACTCCCCCGGAGGCCTGTTGTGAGAGAGTGGAAAGCCTCAAAAGAAACAATGGCATTATCAGTAATAGGTCTCTCAGATATAAAGGCACTTTGATTCTCGGAGATCATCGAATCTATAACCGGCTTAAGTCGATTGACCACCGTTCGCGAAATAAGTTTGTAGATAAAATTACAGAGGCTGATAGGCCGAAAGTCTTGCACTATCACTAGTTTTTTTATCTTCGGAATAAGCAAGATATATGTCTTATTAAGCGTAGAGATATCCAAATCCTCATTCAAGACATCCAAGATAAGGGGTAAAATTGTGGGGCCAATAGCGTCCTAGCATTTCTGGTGGAAGATGACATGCATACCATCAGGTCCTGGTTCTTTTCGCCCAAGGAGCCGAGACAAAGCCGCAAGTACCTCCGCCTCAGTAAAATCCATAGCCAGACGCTGAGCATCGCCCTGGTAAACTTGCCTGAGCGCAAGGTCCTCGAGCTCCGGCACACCTGTATTCGAGCTAGCAAAAATGGAATCAAAATAAGAAGTAACAAGCGACGCCATACCTGCTTCGTCCGTGATCATTTTACCATCAGCATCGTTTAGGGATTGAACCAAATTCCTCTCACGCCGTGAAGATGCATGATGATGAAAAAAAAGAAGTGTTCTTGTCCATGCACGTAAGCCACTCCACTTGGCCGCGCTGCCGCCAAAATTCCTCCTTAAGGGATTCAACCTGATCAATCTCCGAATCAACAACCGCTCCTTATGCCCGTCAAAGTGGTCGCCTTACGTCATATATTTCAATTTATAATTGAAATTTTCTTATGTGTTTATGGACAGGAGAAATTTTATTAAAAAATATTGATGATATATAGGCCCACTGGGTCGGATTACTCGTAATTGGGCTGGGCCCAGTAAAGATAAACGGGCCAGCAAGGCAGGACTGCACCATGCGCTGACCAGGTTAACCTTCTGGACAGAATAGTCAGAAGAGCAGGACTCCACCGTGTGCTGTGCGAAATATCTCTAGACAGAATGATCGACTGAGCATGACGAAGACCGAGTCAACAACGGGTCAACTGCTTACAGACGTGGGTAGATCCCACGTCCGGTAATGTCCCAAAAATAACCGATAATAACTTCCCATTACGCCAGGGAAGAGAATCACGATCTACAACTATAAAAGGAACACCCTGAACTACGAAGGGGACTTGATTCCAATTTCATACCTGAATTGGATACGTAGGCAGCTCTCTCAAAGAGTTCAGTCCAAATCCATATACAACTTTATCTTACTCTGCGTTGTTTTCCTAACTCGAATCATCCAGTCACCCGATCACAATAAAAGATCTACATCATTTGGCGCTAGAAGGAGGGTCTTGATTCTAGTTAGTGAGGGGTTGTTACAACAAAAATGGCAAAAAATCAGGGTAATTCGAAAAAGCAACAAACTCAACCAGAAAAGGAAAATCAGACCAGGGGGGAAAAGAGCCCTGACAGAAATGATCAAGAAACTGGAAAGAAAATTCTAGAAGAAGGACAAACTAGCACTCCAAATGCAGTCAAACAAATGTTGGTGGAAAACCTTGCAAATCTCAAAGCTAAAGAAATAAAAGCCATATTTGAGGAAGTCTTGAAAGCCAGAAATCAGGATAATGATGTCTCTGAAACACCTACTCCGCTTCAGACTGCTAAGAAAGATAAACATGAAGCAGAATCTAGAATAAGAGTGGTAGTTACTCACCCAGGTGGTGACAACGCCAGAGCAGAGTTTGATGCTATCCTTAAGCCTCAGCAAGATGAGTTTAGGCTGGTATTTCCGTTTACCGAAGACATCGATATGTTTCCCTGTCCTCCAGGGTTTAAGATCCCAAAGATTCAATCATACGATTGAACTAAGGATCCATATGATCACATGCATCAGTACACCCAGCATATGAGTTTGTATAATGCTTCAGAAGAGATGAAATGCAAGGCATTTGCAACTCTTCTCACAGGAAAGGCAAGAGACCGGTTCAACAAGTTGAGCCCCAGGTCCATACCAGATTTCCCCACTCTGACCTGGAAATTCATGCATGCATTTATCGCTACCTGACCTTTCCAGAGAAACCGAACATATTTGCTGACCATCAGGCAAAAAAGTGATGAAACAGTATTGCAGTTTATCAAAAGGTTCAACGGAGAATCATCTCAGATAGCAGTTCTGGATGATAAGTTCTTAGTGGCATCCTTCGTAGCAGGTCTTAGAGAGGGGCAGTTACATGCCAAAGTGTGCAGCAAGAATCCAAGCACGATGGAAGAATGTCTGGAAATTGCATACAGACATTGTCAGGGAGAAGAGGCAAACTGTTCGGTAAAAACTCGTTTTAAATTTATAAACCGAAACACCCCAAGTATAAGGTTCGTAGTATAGGATGTTAACGGGTCGTCCTAAGGGAGTCGAATGTTTATCGGATTAAGGTGCAATTATTATATTGATTATGTCACAATTTATTACCTAAAACTAAGGTCTATACTAACTATAATATAAAAACGATGAGTAAAACTAAACTAAAACAGGAAACAGGAAAACTCGACTATGGACGGGCGTTCACTTATGTGGACGGGCGTCCGATAACACGCTGGAAACAGAAAATATGCAGAAAAATAGTATGTAAAAACTAGGGTTTCAGAAAAACAACTAAACGAAGCAATCAAAGTCGATACGAACGATTTGGTTTATCAAATAATTAAAAGGAACGGCAAGGAAACGGGGATCCACCAATCAACCAACCCAACCCCAACTAGGTGGCAAGTTAAAGATACGATTTTAGTAATGATCTATCACGAATTCGATTAAATTCCTTTAAACAAATTCTAGGGTTTCGTTTTCTTTTTCAAGCAAAACTAAACGGCATGCAAAACAAGATCATTAGATCGTCTCCAAAACTCTACTCAATTAATCATAAACGATCTCTCAAATTACAACTAATTGCATCAATTGAAATAAATCAAAGCTTGAACAATATTCTCATATAAATTCAAAGCATAAAAGTAGTTTTATCAATCTTTCGATTCAAACAAAACGTAAACAATATAAAACGATATTCAATTGACGAAAAACCGTAACTTAACTCACTAAAAATACAGCAGAAATCTCTCTAGTTGGTGTTGATGTTGATCGGTTTCATCCGTTGTCCCACCGCGAATTGCTTAGCCAACAATCATGTTGGTGATCATGATTATTGGGGTGGAAGAGTTCATCTTCTTCGTGTATATGTGGTGCGGCTGCTGCTCTGATATTAGGTCTCAGCGGCCGTATTTTCTGATGATTTTTAGGGTTCAGAATAGGCTGCTATATATAGGATTCTGAGGCGGCTAGGGTTAAGTCGGCAGGCGGACGCCCGTCCAGGCTGATGGACGCCCGTCCAAGGATCTTTTGCTTTGCACCAGACGTTCGTCCAAGCTACGTCCAAACTCTCTGTATGTGATTTCCTCTCCTGGACGGCCGTCCGATGCTTTAAACGCCCGTCCACTGGACGGATGCAATGGACGCCAGTTTAGCCTTGTAAACCTTCATGCCAATCTCACACTTACATCTTTCTCCTTCCTTTAATCTTCAATCAAGCACCGTTCTAATTCCTTTCACAACATGCAAGCATACCTACAAGGCGATAGAAACGAGCAAAGTGTAAATCGTACATAAATAAATAAAAACCACATAAATAACTCGATTTTCACACTTTAATAAATTCTAAACCCATTCTTCCAATTTATCCTTTTAGCAAGTGATTTTCTATAAAAATCACTAAAACACGGGGATTATTGTTATGAAATATTGCGATATAAATCATAAAATTCACCGAGAACACAAACAGAGCCAAAAGAGAGGAATCCCATAGGGATTCCAAAAAAGGAAAAACTGATGATAGATCGGACAAGAAAAGAAAGTCAGTTTGGGACTGGGTAACCGCTCCCATCTCTGATATATTAGGCAAAAAAGGTGATTTGTAGGACAAAGACCTTATCCCTCTAAACCGATCTCGTGATCAAGTTCTGGCGATCATGGAAAAGAAAGGAATTGCCAAGACTCCCCCTCCATTGAGGGGTCCAAGAGAGAAGAGAGACCACACCAGATGGTGCAAGTATCACAAGGACATTGGATATGACTCTGAGCAGTGCAGGGACCTGATCAGAGATATAGATGCAGCCTCTATGGAAGGAAAGATCGATGAATGCATCGATCGAACGCAGGGAGATAACTCCAGGTGAAGGAGAGAATTTAAGAAATTCCACAACAATCATGACAGGTACAATCAAAGGAGACACAGAGATCCGTCTCCTGATGCCGATGGGCATAGAGAAAACGCCCCGATCAACACAGTGAACACGATTGTTGGAGGACCAGGATGAGTTAATAAGGCTGCCCAGCAGGAAAAAAACGGCAGCACAGAAAAAGACGGAGAAGCCAAGAAACAGAAGGTGATGGGAACCGTTCAGTACGGCCCAAGAGATGCATTACCAGCCATCTTGAGCAACGAAGGACTAGTAATAGAAGCGGTTATACATAAAAACATGGTCAGAAGAATCTACGTAGACACAGGCAGCACAGTAAACGTGTTGTATTACGATGCATTCCAGGCAATGAAGTTAACAGACTCGGAGTTGACTCCTGTGTCAACTCCTCTTTTTGGATTTACAGGACCTCCCATCCATCCTGTGGGTATGTTAAAGTTATTGACGACTTTCGGAAAAGGACGACAGAGCAGGACTCTGATGGTCAATTATGTGGTAGTAAAAGCTTCATCGGCATACAATGTGAT
Organism: Gentiana straminea; assembly: GCA_036785695.1. Lineage (NCBI taxonomy): Eukaryota > Viridiplantae > Streptophyta > Magnoliopsida > Gentianales > Gentianaceae > Gentiana > Gentiana straminea. The sequence goes on from JAVUPR010000348.1 coordinate 2,067,272, forward strand.
TTTGGGAAGACCGGTGTTGATCGATCTCAGAGCAGTGGTATCACCGGCACATAACAGTATGAAATTCCCAATATTTGAAGGAGAAGCTACCGTTAAAGGGGATGTAGATGCTGCGAAGAACTGCTATACAACCACGATCAGTGGAAAGATGAAAGTGCAGCATGTGACAATGGAAGATCTCGTTCCAGATGAAGAAAAGAGTTGGCAGTCTAATGATGCCGTGGAGTCAATAATGTTAGATGAAATTGACCCCGAATCCATGGTCAGCATAGGATTATGGATACCGGCTGAGCAGAAGCACGTTCTGATCAAGATTCTGAAAGACTACAAAGATGTGTTTGCATGGAAAGCAAGTGGCATGCCTGGACTATCAACAGAGCTGGCCGTTCACAAGCTAAACATTGACCCAACCAGGAAGCCAGTGAAGCAAAAGAAAAGATCGTTCGCACCAGAAAGGATATAGGCTGTCCAGCAAGAAGTGGAAAAACTGTTGCAGGCCAACATGATCAGAGAAGTTATATATCCAGAGTGGTTAGCAAATCCAGTACTGGTCAAGAAGCCAGATGGCAGCTGGAGGATGTGTGTGGATTTCACAGATCTAAATAAGGCATGTCCTAAAGATAGTTACACTTCCCCTAGAATTGACATGCTAGTAGATTCTACAGTTGGATATGAAATTTTCGCTTTCTTAGATGCTTATAAGGGATATCATCAGATTATGATGGACCCTGTGGATGCTGTAAAAACTGCTTTTATTCCTGAATTTGGTTCCTACTACTATGTGTCTATGCCCTTTGGATTAAAGAATGCAAGAGCTACCTACCAAAGGGCAGTCAATACCATTTTCAAACAACAGATTGGCAAATCCATGGAAGTATATGTGGATGACTTATTGATCAAGAGCAGGACTCTTGACCAATATAAAAGATGTAGCAGAAGTTTGTAAAGTGTTAAGACAAACAGGAATGAAATTGAACCCAAAAAATGTACTTTTGGAGTGAGGTCGGGCAAATTTCTGGGTTATATAATATCCAAAGATGGTGTCAGGGCCAACCCTGATAAATTAGAGGCTTTAAAAACTATGCCCGAACCGAAGAATATTAAAGAAGTCCAGCGATTAACAGGAAGATTAGCAGCGCTAAATCGTTTCTTGTCAAAATCTGCGCAGAAGTCACTACCTTTCTTTAAAATTCTCCGGAAGGCTAGCCCATTTGAGTGGAATGAAGAATGTCAACAAGCTTTTCAGGATTTAAAGGATCATATCAGTCACCTACCAACTTTAACTCCTCCTCAGGAAGGTGAGGTACTATTTTTATACTTATCTTTTTGCAACGAAGCAGTAAGTGTTGTGTTGGTAAAACAACATGGTATGTTACAAAGGCCTGTATATTTTGTAAGCAAAGCCCTACAAGGGCCTGAAATCAGATATTCTGAGGTGGAAAAATTGGTTCTAGCCCTGGTACATGTCACAAGGAAACTAAGACCATACTTCCAAAGTCATCCAGTGATTGTGTTGACAAATCAACACTTAAAGCAAATTTTGGATAAACCAGACAAGTCTGGGAGATTGGCAAAGTGGGTAGTCGAATTAGCAGGGTTTGATATCGAATACAAACCAAGAACAGCAATCAAAGCTCAAGCATTAGCCGATTTCTTAGCAGAAGAAAAAGCTATGGCTGTAGAGCAAAAGGCAGAGCAGAAAAAGGCTGAACAGTGGCAACTATATGTAGATGGAGCTTCAAACAAAGAGGGAGCAGGAGCAGGTCTCCTACTCCTTAGCCCAAAAGGCGAAGAATTCCCATATGCTCTTCACTTTGAATTTCAAGCCACTAACAATGAAGCAGAATATGAAGCTTTGATAACTGGTTTGAACCTAGCACAGAAATTAGGTGTGCAGATTCTGAAAGTGTACACAGATTCGCAGATTTTAACCAATCATATCAAGGGAGAATATGAAGCTAAGGAAGGCCCCATGAAGAAATATCTTGCGGTTGCACAAAGGAAATTGCAAAACTTTTTGATGGTGGAAGTGGAACAGATAACTAGGGCCCAAAATACCAGAGCAGATGCTTTATCTAAGCTTGGGTCAAATTTTTTATCCAACAAAAAAGTATTGGTTGAGCAATTAAAACAGAAAAGCTGTGATGAAGTTGAAGTACAACCGATAACACAGGTAGAGACTTGGATGGATCCAATTGTAATGTATCTGAGAGATGGAAGACTTCCTGAAGATAAATTACGCGCTAGAAAACTGATAAGGCTCTCAGCCAGATATGCTCTGTTCAACGATGTTCTGTACAGAAAATCTTATGCAGCACCCTGGTTGAAATACGTCACTCCAGATGAAGGAGATTATGTGCTGAGAGAAATCCATCTCGGAATTTGTGGAAATCACTTAGGAGCAAGAGCTCTGGCCAGAAAATGTAAACTTTTTGGATATTGCGGCCGAAATGCAAGAAGACGCGAGAGCAGAAGTTTGGTCGAACTTGCAAGACATGCCAGGTGCATGGCAATTTATCACATAAACCTGTACAAGAGATGACACCAATTGTATCTCCATGGCCTTTCGATCAGTGGGGAGTAGACTTAGTGGGTCCGCTACCCAGAGCACCGGGAAATTTCAAGTTTTTGGTGGTGGCAGTAGATTACTTCACCAAATGGGTGGAAGCTGAACCTTTGACCACCATCACAGCCAACCAAATTCAAAAATTCCTGTGGAGAAATATTCTATGCAGATATGGTATCCCTAAAGTTCTTATCTCTGATAATGGCACGCAGTTCGAGGATCAAGGTGTGTAGACCTGGTGCACAAAACCTAGGAATCTCCCAACACTTTACCTCAGTGGCCCATCCTCAAGCCAATGGGCAGGTAAAGCAGACCAACAGGAAAATAAAGCAAGGATTGAAGAAAAGATTAGAACATGAAGGCTCTCATTGGGTGGATCATCTTCCCAACATCTTATGGGCATACAGAACTACCCCAAATACTGCTACACAGGAAACTCCATACTCCTTAGCATATGGATGCGAAGCAGTAATACCGGCAGAGATTGGACACAAATCTCCCAGGACAGAATTATACTATCCAGAAACCCAGGAAGTTGATATGCTGCACATCAAGGATGAACTGGAACACAAAAGGGACATAGCCTTGATACAGATGGCAAAGTACAAGCAAAGAATCGCGCAATACTATAACTCCAAAATTAGAGGAACGTATTTTAAAGAAGGTGATTTAGTTTTGAGGCGAAATGATGCTAGCAAGCAAGGTCCAACAGGGAAGCTAGACCCAAATTGGGAAGGTCCTTATAAAATAATCAAAGTGCATGGAAAAGGATCTTACCAATTGGCTAATGCTTCTGGACGGACGATTCCCCGAAGTTGGAATGCTATTCACTTAAGGAAGTACGATCCTTAGAAGAAATTTACTTTCTGGAACTATTGTCTGTTGAAAATAAAAAATTTTCACTTATTTTATCTGTTATATGTTTGCATATTTTAAAATTTTATTGAAATGCACGACATTAGTGTCAAACTTGCAGCGCAAGAACGTTCTGGGCAGAAGATCCACTAAAAACATATAAGTGACAAACTTGCAGTGCAAGCGCATTCTGGGCAGAAGACCTATTAAAGAATCTAAGTGTCCAACTTGAAGAGCAAGGACACCCTGGGCAGAAGACCCATTAAAAAATATAAGTGCCAAACTTGCAGCGCAAGTGCACTCTAGGCAGAAGACCCATTAAAAAATATAAGTGCCAAACTTGCAGCGCAAATGCACTCTGGGCAGAAGACCCATTAAAAAATCTAAGTGTCCCACTTGCAGAGCAAGGACACCCTGGGCAGGACCCATTAAATAAACTAAGTGTCCAACTTGCAGAGCAAGGACACCCTGGGCAGAAGACATATTAAGAAATCTGTGTATCACACAGAAAGCCCATTAATAACCAAAGTCCTAAATTTGCAGCGCGAAAGTATTCTATCAAAGACTTTCTATATAGAAGATACGTTATATAAAGAAGCTAGAGATAAAGGATCCTAACTTCTTCGCAGCGCAGTAAGGAGACAAAGTTCTGAGTCAGAAAATATCAAAATGAAAAGCCGATTCAACGGGCCAACGATCAAAGTATTATACATCAAGACAAAGATCAAATAGAAGACAAAGAAACACAGTTACATAAAAAGCTGTTCAAAAATTACAGAAATTGTTTATCAAAGTTCTAAATCAAGATGAAGAAGGAGCAGAAGGCTGTGCGGATTTCTTCTTCGCATACTTGCGAATGATATCTTCCCCACTATTGTACTCATCATACCGCCTAGTGAAGATCTCGCCAGCTTTCTTATCATACAATTTGTGATTAGGCAAACTGCTAATAGCTAGGTCTGCTGGCTTGGCTTCATCAACACCAAGGGTATATCCTCTGCGCAGGGCGGGAGCCAAGATGATTTGAATTTCCTCATAAGTTTGAGGAGCAGCTTTGTATCCTGCAACAACCTTCTGGACGATGTTCTGAGCAGGAGATTCCTCCATCTGCCTCACGGTCTCGTCAAAATCATTTTTCATCTTTTTTACTTTGGCAAGATGCTGTTGATTCTCCTCCTGCATCTTCTTCAACTGCTGATCTCTAAGTGTTAACTGTTCTTCCTGGGCGAACAATAAACCCTCAGTTTTGGCAAGCTCGGCTTTCAATCGCTCTACTTCCTGACGAGCAGTTGTCTCTGAAGACATTAATGCATGATTGGCCTCCTCTAAACTGGCCACTTTCTGTTGCAAAGCAGAAATCTCCCCAGCCATTCCAGAAGTTTTCTTATACAAAGATTTGCCCAGGCGGTAACACTGCAAAGGACTGAATCTTAGAAGATATAAACTCAAAGAAAATTATAATAGACTCTATAAGAAACTACTTACAGAATCAGCAAAGTCCTCCACGGACATGTCCTCAATGTCAAAAGAGGAATCACTGGCAGAAGTCCCAGATGAAGCATGCCTGTGCCTTTTCTTACTTTTTTGAAAGATGGATCTCAGGGGCACAACAGACAGAGCAGAAACAGGATCAGTATGAGGAACTCCTAAGTCAGTTGACGTCGCATTCTCTCCAATGCTTGGCAAGACCTGAACAGAAGGTTCCGGAGCAGAATCCTTGTTCTAGGCAGCCTCTTCAGACACAACATCTGTCTCCCCAGGTCCCTTCTGGGTAGAAGCCTCACCGCCTTCAGGGATAGCGGATAAAGTCTATTCAGAATCTTCTTGCACCTGTTCTATTTCCTCCTCCTCGTCGATATCAATGTTGATCAGGTCGTCCACATTGGCCACTACATAAACAAAAGACAATCAAAGTATGTTCTAGCACAAGAACAAAAAAATAAATTCAGACATACGTTTTCTGTATTCTTTCTTGGAGAACTCCACATAACCAGTAGGCCCTGCAGTGTGAAGCTGAGCAGCACTTATCAGGGCAGAACTTATGAAGTCTAAGGTAAGGGAAATCTTGTTACTAGCAAGGTATCCAGCTAGAGTAGCATCAATGAAATCTTTTAACTTGTCTTTCATGGAAGAGGTATTCCATCGCCCAAGGTTCACCTCCGTATTATGCTTCACGAAGAAGAAGTGTTCTTGCCACTTTTTCTTGGTTTTATCTTTGCCAGATACAGGGATAATCTGATTCAGCTTACCGGCTCTACGGCAGAAATGGTACCATCCCCCGCTCCCCTGTGTTAACTTACATTGGTAGAAATTCCTAAATAATTTCACAGAGAAAGGGGTGGTGTTCAGACGACACCAAATCATGAAACCTATAAGGAATTTGACTCTGTTTGGGTGTATTTGACCAACTCCCAATTGATAATACTTCATCACCTCGATATGCCCGGGAGGAAGAGGAAATCTTAGACCGCTACGAAGCTGGTCAGCATACACTTGTACAGAAACCTGCTGGAGGATTATAAGCATACTCGGTAGATTTGGGAAGAGCAACTTCGAAAGGGTCAGTACGAATCTGATAGGTTTTCAATAAACCAGCCATTTCAGTCTTGGTCATTTTGCTAGCAACGCCATGGCAAGCCATTATAGCTTTGGTTTTGTCAAATCGATTGATCTCCCTTTTCAAAGTATTTAAAAAAGCTGTATGGTCTTCCGGATATTGATGAACGATTGAAGTAGGAGTAAAAATCCCAGGTGGAAGAAGATGAGAAGGCAAAAGACACAAGGGATAATCCCCAAAAGTGGAAGTATTTCCTAGATCAATCAGAGAAGATGGATGATCGATATTTGTTACAGTTTCAGGACAAGGAATAGGGTTAGAAGAATTCACTTCTTCACTATCTATTGCGATCGAAATTTTTTCCGGCGATTGAAACAACTTTTCTACAGAACCGCTAGATGCAATATTGGCTCTCAAACTCATAAAGAAATAGAGACTCAAAAGAAGTAGAGAAAAATATAGAAACAGAGACTTACTTGTAATTGCAGAGGTGCGATTCCAAAGGTTTGAAATAGAGGAGTTGTTGGACAAGAGGTCTAATTATGTGACAAGAAATGGAAGCGACGTAATAGTTCAATTCAAAGTTATGATAATATCCGGGTATGACTTGGCCTCGTTTCGCGATATATTAATGATGGAAGTTAAAGCATTTCAGACTAGGGCAGCTGTGAAGTAGTCCACCCCAGTCTGGGGGGACTTATGATGATATATAGGCCCACTGGGTCGGATTACTCGTAATTGGGCTGGGCCCAGTAAAGATAAACGGGCCAGCAAGGAAGGACTGCACCATGCGCTGACCAGGTTAACCTTCTAGACAGAATAGTCAGAGGAGCAGGACTCCACCGTGTGCTGTGCAGAAATATCTCTAGACAGAATGATCGACTGAGCATGACGAAGACCGAGTCAACAATGGGTCAACTGCTTACAGACGTGGGTAGATCCCACGTCCGGTAATGTCCCGAAAATAACCGATAATAACTTCCCATTACGTCAGGGAAGAGAATCACGATCTACAACTATAAAAGGAACACCCTGAACTACGAGGGAGACTTGATTCCAATTTCATACCTGAATTGGATACGTATGCAGCTCTCTCAAAGAGTTCAATCCAAATCCATATACAAATTTATCTTACTCTGCGTTGTTTTCCTGACTCGAATCATCCAGTCACCCGATCACAATAAAAGATCTACATCAAATATTAAAATGTTCCGACCCGATTTATTTCCTAAAGTTTAAAAACATGACCCGATTTAATTCCAAAGATAAGGCCGAGCCTTACTTCCAAATGAAGCACGTGACATGTCACCTTAGAGCAACCATAGTGAAGGGTTTCTAGACATATTCTTTATACATTTTTGTCAAGAGAGAATAAACATTTGGATAATTGTCAAATAATGATAGTAAAGTAGAAAAAAAAAATTGGAGGCTATCTACTCTATTGTCTTCTTTGGGAGAGCCAAGTAGACAATTATCTATCTCAAAAAAGCTCCAAAGCCTCCGTTTTTCGAAAATTTTTATGGTGCAACCGTTGTATGAAGGTTGTATCAAGTGGCATATTTTACCACCTTTCATTTCTAACCCCTCACACACGCCAAAAGTGTATTATGTGAAAGAGAGTTAAAATGAATGGCTCTAAAGTATGTCACTTGGTACAACCTTCCTACAACCGTTGCATCATAAAATCACTCCCGTTTTTCAGGGAAAAAACATCCCATTAATATTTAATATTATTTTAATAAATAGATTATCACCATTACAACATCACATCACACACAAATTAATCTCTACAATCCTTCTATATTATCACCATTACAACATCACATCACACACAAATTATCTCCACAATCCTTCTATATTTATCCTCCACTTATATTTCTTCACATAATCCAAACAACAACAATCAAAAGGGTTGTCTCCCAAATGCCATTATGGCTGCTCTTCATATTAATTACTATACTATATTAAAGTTGCATCTTTGGTAGTACGCTTTTTGCGACGTTTTGGTCGTCCGGCTTTAGCGACGTTTTGGTCGTCGCTATACCAAATTTTTTGTCTTTGTCTTTTCCTTTTTATTTTTTTTTTATTTTTTTAGTTAGGTAAAACGAAGTCGTATGATTTGGTACGGTGTTATCACATCAACGTGTTTATCACTAGGGTTTTTATTTGAAGCATTCAATTCTTTGATTCGAGTTTCGGAAATTTTAATTGTGTTATTATGTAGTTTCTATTGGTACACTGAAACTCTGGTTTGAATTTTTGTGCACGAAGGTGCATTTCGATCTTCAGAATTTTTTGGTTAAGTAAAACAAAGTCGTATGATTTGGTACGGTGCCACAAAAACTACTAGAAAATAAAATATTGTAAAAATTAGACAAGGAATGAGAATGTTCATTCGATCTATGATACATAAAATATACATAAAAATAAAAAACGAGATCCAACTCCCATTTATCTTACTTATCATTCGGTTAATTTACTTCGATAAAAGATAAGAAAATGAAAATCTTCCGAACCTTTTCTTTTTTATTTCTTTTTATTAGTATTAGTTAGGGTTAAGTCGATGAATAATATTCTACGACTAACAATTCATTTATTCGAGTTTGGGAAATTTTAATTTTGTTATTATGCAGTTTTTATTGGTCACGTAAAGCTACGGTTTGACTTTTTTGCGTGAAGGTGCGCATTTTGATCTTCGGGATTTTTTCCTCACACGTAACCTTTTTCTTTGAAACACGCAGATATTGTCACCTCTAGAGGAGATTTAAATGCTTTTCTAAGCGTTGAAGTAGGTTGATATCTTCTTTATTTTTCTTAAAGTAAATTTATTGCAGACATAAAAACTATAATCGGTGCATAAAAAAAGTGAGGGCACACCGTTCATCGCACGGTGGCCCCACTAGTATACGTATACAACAAGTCAACCTTATCTAATAATTCTACGTCCTTCTTTCCTTTTTTTTTTACGATTTTTTCCCGTTTTTCGATGGGCACGAAATTCCATAAAAAATAATCACGCATAAATACTGGAAAATGCTCTCATTATATTATATATATTCAGCAAAGCTACACACATCATATACCTGATTTTCATTTTGATAATTATCTCATCATTACACAAATCCACCAAATTCTCTAGAGAAAACAGAAATGGAGAAAGCAATCGAGAGGCAAAGAGTCGTTTTGCAGCATCTGAAACCGTCTTTCACATCATCTTCTGTTGAAAACTTCGATTCTTCAATCTCTGTAAGTCCTCGAATTGCTTTTTTTTTTCTTCATTGAAAATGAAATGATTTGTAAGTTTTTCGTCGATGAATCGATTTTTTAGCTGTATGATTTCGTCAAAGAGAACGAATCGTGTTGATCTTTTCTGTTTAGATTCCGGTTAGCTAGTGTTTGGAAACAATCGAGCTGCGGTTTTGTTTGTGTGTGTGTTTTTTGTTATTCGTAATTGTTTTGTCTTTAAGTTTGTTAGATTAGCATCTCACCTACCAATAGCAGCTTTAATTTTGCTTGACTCTCCATGTGGATCTAATAGTACAAAGAGATGTTTGATATTGATCCATGATCTCTGCTCTTTAGCCATGTTGAATTACGTTTCTCTATAAGCTTAATCTTTGGTAATTTAACGAAGTTACTTTGTTTATGAGATTCTGGCGCAGTTGATTGGTCGGCGTAGGTGAAAGGATGCTACCTAGTTAAGGAATGATAGTAGATTGATCCTGGTTTTTGATTTTCTCACTTCTTTATTACCATCTGAAAGAATTAGTGCAAACTATAATGAAAAATCAAGAAGTACTTGGCAATTTTTAGGAATTCGAGGTACAATTCGAATAGTGAGACATAACGATTTCCTAATTTTTTCTTTCTAATTTGATTTTCTTTGTTTTCTGTTAAAGCTTCAAAGATGAAGTAATCATGGTAGTGATTTTCGTTGTCACTTAGTTACGCCAGTGTGATTTTCTCTATGATTTTTAGATCAGAGGATGCATAACTGAATTTTTCTGTCTTTGTCATACCCTCCTCAAATGGCTTGGGAAGTAGCATAGTACATTTTGTATATCTTAGTGGTATCGTCTTGATCTCTGGAAGAACCATATGATTATACAGTTAGAAATTTACAACTTTTGCTTGCCGTAGTAATAAATTTAGAAATTTGTGGTAGACATTTTCATCCAAGCAATTCTACAATAATTATTCGATTTCTTTTTTTCAAGCTTAACCAAACACAGTTACTTTTAGAATGTGAAGACCCTTTTAATTTTTTATTCAGTGGGTTATTTTTCTGTTGGTGAACACTAACTACCATTAGTATTGTTAGAAGTTGAAAATAATTGTGAGTAAACGAATTGATTGATTTCGCTTGCCGAATAGCTACGGTGGACTTTTAGATTTACTTTGCTTTTGGATTACTGCAAAACTCACCGCTTAAACTATTTCTTATTAGGCTTCTGCTTGTCTGGCTGGCGATAGTGCTGCTTATCATAGGAACTCTGTTTTTGGGGACGACGTGGTCATCGTAGCGTATGTTTTCCCTTCGTTCTATACATACATACCACCTGGTTAATTACTGAAGTATGTCTCAAGCAGGTGAGTTGTGTTTTTTTTTTTCTTCTGTGCAGAGCTTATCGAACTCCACTCTGCAAGGCAAAAAGGGGTGGTTTCAAGGATACTTATCCTGATGATTTACTAGCAACCGTTTTGAGGGTACGTTTTCACCATTTCGGTCTAAGTTGATTATTGTTCTTTTAATAGTGACAATTGGCATTTGATTTATAATAAAATATGACTTCCGCAGGCATTGGTAGAGAAAACAAATGTGAATCCTAGTGAAGTAGGTGATATTGTTGTCGGTACGGTGCTAGCACCTGGCTCTCAAAGAGCAAGTGAATGCAGGATGGCTGCATTTTATGCTGGTTTTCCTGGTACAAATATGCCTGGAATTCTCTTCTAAGTTTGTTTACGAGCATCGCACTCTCCTTAATACTTTTAATATTGTTTCAGAAACTGTACCGGTTAGAACTGTGAACAGGCAATGCTCATCAGGTCTCCAAGCTGTTGCTGATGTAGCTGCAGCTATTAAAGCCGGGTTTTATGATATTGGTGTGTGGACATTTTCTCAAGGTTACATAATTTTGTCATTTTCTTTTGCCTAGTTTTGCTGAATTTCTATTTTTGATGTAGGCATTGGTGCTGGGTTGGAATCAATGACCGTAAATCCTATGGCTTGGGAGGGATCAGTAAATCCACGGGTATGTATTTATTTTGTCATTTTTATTTTATCACCTTCAGTCAAAAAAATTCTCATGCTTATTGGATTAATTTTAGGTCAAGACGATGGCAGAAGCACAGAATTGCCTTCTTCCCATGGGTGTGACGTCAGAAAACGTGGCACATCGCTTTGGTGTGACTAGGCAGGAGCAAGACCAAGCTGCGGTATTTAGCATACATTTTCTTGCATTACTGGTTTTCTTCAACTATACTTGATTTCTGATTCTCGGTTATTTTTAGGTCGAGTCTCACAGGAAGGCTGCAGCCGCTACTGCTGCTGGAAAATTTAGGGATGAGATAATACCTGTCAAAACCAAGGTGCCAACTCTAATTTATTGTCTCAGTTCTTCAAATAAGTTGTTTTCTTCACGTATTACATGTTAGACTTGGATATGGTGACCTAATAAGAACTGTCTTTGAAAAGATCGTTGACCCGAAAACCGGAGATGAGAAGCCTGTTACTATCTCAGTGGACGATGGCATAAGACCAAGCACAACAGTTGCGGACTTGGGAAAGCTAAAACCCGTCTTTAAGAAAGACGGCACAACCACAGCAGGTAATAGCTTGTACCTTATGTTAAACAATTTTCTTTATATTAACATATTAAAACAATTTTCTTTAATGTATATTATAGGAAATTCTAGTCAAGTAACTGATGGTGCCGGAGCTGTACTACTCATGAAGAGAAGTATTGCAGTGCAGAAGGGGCTTCCCATTCTTGGTGTCTTTAGGTGTGTCATTAGACAATTAACTCGTTTATAGCGCGTTTTCACGTAAATATTTGCTGCATACTGAATACCTTTAACTTTCTACTGCAAGAAATTGTACTATTAGCTTCAAGTAAAAAATTTATGCTTACTCTTACGTTAATTTTTACAGCGAGATTTTCCGAAGGAAAGCCGTTTTTTTTTCTGACTGTATATTCTTTACAGGACATTTGCTGCTGTTGGTGTCGACCCTGCAATTATGGGCATTGGCCCGGCTGTTGCGATTCCAGCTGCAGTTAAATCTGCTGGGCTTCAGCTTGAGGACATTGATCTTTTTGAGATTAACGAGGTGTGACACGTTAAGGCTGTCTACTGTTTTTCGTTTTTTTAACTCAAATCACATTCAAGTTCTTTCATAATTTGATGTATGTATGCAGGCTTTTGCATCCCAGTTTGTATACTGCCAAAGAAAGCTAGAGCTTGACCCAGAAAAGATTAACGTTAATGGTGGTGCAATGGCCATAGGTCATCCCTTGGGTGCAACAGGTACAGTTTGATTGACTGTTTGAATGCGGCATTGCTTTTACTGTATCGAATGCTTCTAACTTGACCTTGAGCTTTTAATATCATACAAGACTGGGGCTCGACTCTTTATAGCTTAAGTTGCTTGCATTGTATAACGTGCTTTGTGTTATTCTGAGTCCTACCGCCGCATATGTTTTAACAGGAGCTAGGTGTGTCGCCACTCTATTGCATGAAATGAAACGCCGTGGGAAAGATTGCCGCTTTGGAGTGATATCAATGTGCATCGGTGAGTACTTGCAAAAGTTCCTATTCTTTAAAAAACCTAATGATACCACCATTATAAGAAAGAAAAACACGATGTGACATCTGATGTGGCAGCAGAACCGATGCTTATTTATATATAAAAAAAATTAATAAGCATCAGTCAAACATCAAATTGTGACACTTGTATGTCTTTCTTATTGAAGATAATTGTTAAACGCACCACACGACCTCGGCGAGTCGAACGGAAGCTGGAAGTGTGGTGCCACGGTAGATTGTCGTGGTGCCCTTAACGACGCCTTACTCAAAACCTTTTGAGGCTTACTCGTAAAGCGCCTTTTACCGGTATCATTGAGTTTTTACCGTGCACTACATCGGAAACAATTGAATTCTTAAAAGTTGATTCTAAACCATAGAGCCCGGCTTTCATCCGGTTGATCGTGACAAATCAATTGACGGAGGTGTGGTGTCACCGGTATTTGTAACATATCTAAATCAGAAATCGGTATATATATTTGGTTGGTTGTAGGTACTGGAATGGGAGCTGCAGCAGTGTTTGAAAGAGGAGACACCTGTGATGAACCGTCCAATGCAAAGAAAATCAATTCTCATAATTTCTTGTCTAAGGATGCGATTGCTCGGTAGTTACTTTTTCATGCCCCCTTTCAAGAACATTTGAACAATGATGTTGATGTTGTTCCCAAGAAATTATGTACTAATAATAACATGTTGTAACAATGCACTCTTTATTATTTTAAGTTTATATTATTATGGATTTTGAATGATTTGATAATAGTACAACTTATTTGTTGCTGGAATAAAATTTACTGATGATTATGATGTTTGTTCTATTCTGCTCTCATTTCGCGCTGTGTGGCTAAAATGCAATTCATTATTTTCTGCTGTTACCTGGTTATACCTACCTTTCTTCTAATTACAGCTTTAATCAGAAGTTTCAAAAAATTCACCAAAAAAACATTTCAGGGTTTCTATTCAGTCAAGTTATTGCGAGGGAAAAAAAAAGCAGCCGAGAATATTACTTTATTCAACGAACGAGGTTGTTTTCTTAATGGAGAAACAAATAAGTATGAGTGGATATGCTGAAAATTATATATGTCTTTCTATTTAATCTAATATTAAATATAAGCGGTGACCGATAGAGTGTACATTTATTTAGTAAATTATTTTAAGAGTGATATGCTACTAGAAGCTGTTAGAAGACCGTTATCTCTCCGTTAAGGAACACAATTGACATACCGGCAGCATGCATTGTTCCTTTACCTCTTCATCCCAACCCTGGATCAACTTCATCCCCAAGCCACTAGTATCTAAGCTTTCATCAGTATCTTGCTAGCTCTGAAAACTCGTTGTTCAATGAATAAAAAACCACACTCATTGGCCATTTCAATGAGTTAAAAACCACTGAATATAGTGGTCATTGGCCACAAAGGGCAGGAAAATCAACGGTGGCGGCTCATCTTATAGGGGAGCTGGGTAGAAACGACAAACGGCTTCTTACAAGATTTGAAAAAGTGACCCGTCAGAAGCCGTGAAACTGCGGTTTTAAATATTCATGGATTCAAGATAAACTTGAATCGGAAAAGAATAGAACAACGTCCATCGATAATACTATGTCTACAATTGACACATTATTACGGTACTATTGTACGGTCTTGGATGCGTCGACGATTGTGATTCCATCAGATACACCATCAAATCCATTTGTCAGGCTGACCTTGCTTTATTGGTGATTGATTCCTCCTCCAATTATTAGAATGAAGCGCCAGACATGCTCGCTTATGCTACTTGTGTCAAAAATATATAATTTGATGTTGTAACAAGGTACTGCTTGTTTGCTACCTTACCTTATTTTATTTTTGTTCTTGAGGAATTGAGGAGATCGAGATCGAGTTATCATAGTTACGTTTAATTTTATTAAATTCGGTGTGTAACCAAACGTAAGTAATTAAGTATGACAACTCGATCCCCTCAATTCCTCAAGAACAAAAATAAAAACTTTATCCCTCAATTCCTAAGAACAAAATACTTGATCCCTCAATTCCTAAGAACAAAATAGAACAAAATAAGGTAAGGTAGCAAGCAAACAATACCTTGTTATTCTCGCGCCTCTGGCACTTCATCCCAAAATCATTGGAGGAGAAATCAATCATCAATAAAAATCGATTTGATAGTGTCTCTGATAGAATCAGAATCGCCAGGCACATCCAAGACCATACAATAGTAATACTGGGTCTCAATTGTAGACATAGTATTATCGATGGACGTTGTTCTATCCTTTTCCGATTCAAGTTTATCTAGAATCCATGAATATTTAAAACCGCAGCTTCACGGCTTTTGACAAGTCTCTTTTCTAAATCTTGTAAGAAGCCGTTTCTCGTTTCTGCCCAACTCCCCGATAAGATGAGCCGCCACCGTTGATTTTCCTGCCCCTTTGTGGCCAATGACCACTATATTCACTGGTTTTTTTATTCTAGCAAGAGACTGATGAAAGCTTAGATGGCTTGGGATGAAGTTGATCCGGGTTCAGGATGAAGTTGATGGAGCGGTAAAGTAACAATGCATGCGGTCGGTATGTCGATTGGATTCATTAACGGAAAGATAACAGCCTTCTAACAGGTTCTAGTAGCATATCACTGTTAAAATAATTTACTAAATAAATGTCCACTCCATCGGTCTCGCTTAAGTCGACATATCTTGATATTACTATGATGATATGAAATCATTCATTAAATTATACAGGGAGACAAATATTATTTTCAGCATATCCAGATACACCATGTCATACTTACTTGTTCCTCCGATTAGAACCATTATCTCTAAAACAAAAGTTATTTGAACCAAGAAATATAAATACCAGAATCATCAGAATGACCGTCTTGAACACTAAGATGAACCCTGCTTTTCCGTGTCCTTTGAATCATCATGTCCGTGACAGGATGATCCTCATTGTGTTGGTTTTGGTTGGGACCTAATAACAAGATGCAAAAAGAGGGCACTCTAACTAAAAGCTCAAAGAACTATATGATCGGTCCTCTTCAGATGACGAAAGACACAGTTTCTTGCTTCGGCCGTGTATATCCTCTCCCAGGATTTTCCAACACATTTGATTTTATACCTTACTTTGATCAAGTTCAAAAGCGGAAAAACCCAATAAACACGATGTGACTGGTTAAAGATTGGAGTTTAAAACCAAGCATTCCAAGAATGCTTCTGAAATTCATTTCCAAACGATCATCCAGTTCATGTTTCATTATTCTGTCATTTCCTTAATTTCTTCATCTGTTGTAACATCCTCACATCCCTCTTCTTCATCTTCAGAACTCTCTACGTCCTTTGTATGCTCCACTTCTCCATGGATGTTGTTGCTGTTCACATTATCATCACGTCTTGATAAACCTCTACGTCCCATAGCAACAAGATGAAGAAGCTTTCTCCTCGCCTCATAGACACCATTCGGCTCAATCAAGCATCCTCTGAAATAAGCCTCACGAAGAAAAACCGTATGCCTCTTCCCTTTAGTTGACAAATAAAACATCCCAGGATGATCCAAAAACAAATCCCTTATATTCAAATCAATCCCAAACCACTTCCTAAATTGACTAATCTTCTCTACCTCAATCGTTTTTTCAACCGTTAAACTCAAGAACTCATGAACAATACCAACCGCCCGTTTTTCCATTCTTTTCATCCCATGCTTTGTCTTCCTTTTTTCTTCAACCCCGATTTCATCATAAGGCCCAATGTAAGGCAATCTCTGCCATTCCTCAACTTTAGCTTTATAGGTTTTCTTTAAAACCATTCCTGGTGGATAACTATGCTTAAACCGATACCGAATGTTTGTTCTATCTACATTACAATCCTCTTTACAACATTCTGCTAACCTCCAATTCTCTACGGAAGCAACGAAATCGTGATCCATGGAATTTAGCTTTAAATAATGAGTATTGCGCTCATTTCCATCAGTAAGTACAAAAACAGAGGGGTTGTTTGCAATTACAGAGTCCTCAAAATCATCAGGAAGGCCAAGCTCTTTCCATACTTTGAAAATAGCTCGTAAAGGCACAGTCTTTGTGATTGAAATCGAAAGTAATTTGACTAATCGGTCAACAGCTAAAGGTAACGAGCTGTTTATAGCTTCTGATTCCTGTTGAATGATTTGAAGGGTGATCGGGGTAAGTGTACAAAAGGGTTGAAACTTAATGGGGTGATTGAAAAGATGGAAAATGTGGGGGTACTTACGGAGGAAAGAGGCGGCGCCGCGGTTGAGATGGAGCTTTTGCGAAAGACGGTTGAGGAATTCGACAGAGACGGAAGGGGGGGTTGAGGAAGAAGAAGAAGAAGCAGCAAGAATGAGGTCTTGAATGGAGATTACTTTGAGGAGGTTCTTGTAATTGTCCATGAGTTTTTCAAAAGTAGGGTCTCGTGCTCTGGAATTTACGTATTGAGCTGAGGTGGTTTTGAAGCGGAGGAAAATAATGGTGGTGGTGGTGGGTGGCGGTCTAAGAGAAAGGAGGAGTCTTTTGAAGGTGGTTGCAGCCATGGCACGGCCCTATAGAAGCGGCAGAGAGGAAGATGAGTGAATCGAAGAGAAAAACACCCTGCCAAGCTTATGATTTTGCCAGGTCATAAAAACTAGACTCAGAGCAACTTGTCATTATTATTTAGATGAAAATGACACAAATACCCTCGTCGTCATCTTTCTCTTTCTTTTCGTGTTTTATAAAGTTGAACTCTAATTTCAAAGTGTCTTTTATAAAGTTGAACCCTGCTCAAAGTATGGTGTTACATAAATAAATCTATCGTAAATGCCTCATTTTAGGCTTAGTCTTGACGTTGCAAAGGTCGAGTGTCTACATTCGAGTTTTATAAAGTTGAATCTAAGCTCTAAGTATAGTGTCTACATTGCAACTCTTAAGTTGTGTTTGTTTTGGGTTGGAGTTTTTTTTGGTAATGATTATAAAGTTAAAATGTTTTTTTGAAATTTATGTAGATAAAAAAATGATTGATGAGAGAAATTGAAATAAGATAGTATAATGAATAAAATAATGATAAAAAAGTAATAAAGTAGATAAAGTGAAATACTAAAAGATAATTTAATATTTTTTTATTTATAGTTGAAGAAATGATTGCTGAGAAAATTATAAGAAATGATTGTTGATGTGATATAAAAAAAACTCTAACCCAAAACTCGAAAACAAACACAACCTTAGTTATATAAGTTGTACCAGGTTTTGGGTTTGTATTTTAGTTGAACTTATACAGATCCATTTTTTTAGGTGAAATGGACCACATTGCACCTTTTTAAAAAGTTGATTCTAAAACATTCCATCGACGGGTGATTCTGATGCACAGAGACTTCATTGGACTTAGACCCTCGATCGACTTTAAAACCCCCAATTTTTTACAATCGACCTTCTCAAAATCGTGACTATGTTATAAAACCGACTTTAAAAAGGCCGATTGTAGGGACAACACTAACTTTTGGAGCTGTTAAAGACACTCTATAGAACATAGCACAAGTATCCATTGTAAAAGCAAAAGCAGTAATAACTGGTTGAAACATCACCATACATTAATTATTAACCCATATGAGACCAAAATGGCAACAAAAATAATTTTAAAAAAAAAAAGCAATACACAATCGCTTCCATAGGTCACCTCCTTTCGAAAACCATGTAAGATTCTAACCCTCAAATCAGGAATCGAACTGGAATAATCGGGTCCAATGTAACTATGGATGAACCAACTAGAAAACCCGAACCAAAAAAAAAAAAAAAAAAAAAAGTAAAACAACAACAATCAAGTTATTGAATTCTTGCAGACAGGACAAGAGCTTTTCCTTGTCAGCCATGGATCAATGCACTGCAAAAAAATAAAAAAAAAGTGTCAAGAAAATGGATTTAAGAGAGATTGCTTTTTAGTACAAGAAGTTTAGATATAAAGAAGAATGAAAGCAGAAGATTCCCTACATCTTTATGGAACTTATGAAAGCAAGGAAGGTGTCGTATGGTGTCTCCCGTGGTTGGTGTTTCAAGACAAACAGCACAAGCTTCTTCCAAGTCATTCTGCATCAGAGAGAAACGAAAAGATACGATGCATGTTTTTCATCACTCAATACAATCAAGACTCTGTATTTGCACGAGACCGTTACTCATGTCACTGAAAAGCCATTCATTCATAAAATGCCGTCTTTTCACTTTCACACACATGTCACGCACATCTAGCGGTATTGTTTGTTACCTCGAGTGTTGTTTGGGGTAGCTCGTTTATCCGCCTATTGGACGCACCCGAGTGTCTGTGATTATTCTCATCAAGCCCCAAAAGCATCTCATAATCATTCCTATAATCATATAACAAAAATGGCCATTGCTTAAGAATTTCACTCGTAAGAGCACTTGAAGTAGATACTATAAGACAAAGTAAATCTGTAAAATAGAGATCCAAATCATTCAGATGATCCAGTAAAAACCACCTACAACAGAATCTCTAACTCATATATGTAAAATATATATAGTAGTAATTTCAAAAGTCTACACTATATGTACTACACAAAATACAGATTCTCTAATCAGATTATACGTTGTAGAGATTCTAATTCATTTCATCCTGGATAGAGACTCTGTGAAATAGGGAAACGTGATGTTTGACTCTATGAAACAGAGAATCGGTTAAAAGAAAATATTGTGTATATGTAATAGGAGGGAGGCAAAATCATTATATCTTACTCATTGAATTCACGATGAATCTGAAGAAGGCTATTGTCCACTCCCATGTCGTTGAACTCCTCTAATGCTTCCAAAATGGTCATCCTCTGCATTGGATCACATAAATATCATTAACAAATCCTTTAAAATAACTTCGATTGATTTTAAAAAAAATAAAATTCGAAGAGAACGTCAAGGTGGGTTAAAGTTATAGAACCATTACCAATTCAACATCCATTTCTGAAGGAAACAAGGTACTCACGTCCCTAGATGATGAAGATATGGCACGAGGACGTCCAGGAAAACGATTTCTCAATCTCATTCTATTTTGTAACATAACACGAGTTTCATGGAGAGTACGAGAACCGTTCGTATTAGTACGTGCACGAGGCGCTCTACTCGGGATACCTGTTGACACAGTTCTCTGTATACGAAGAGCAAAATGACGTTTTAGTTCACCTCAGTAACGTTCGATCCCTTAAATATAGGAAGACTCAAAATATGGAATGTTCATGTAACCGACATATAAACATATACGTAACCAAATCTGCACAATGGAGCTATAGGGGTATAACGTAAATCGAAATCAGATACATCAGACAATTGAAGGAATGTGTGTGTGTGCGCGCGCTCCCACTTACAGCAGTAGATGCTTGTCGAGTTCTTCTAGGAGGAGCAGGCAGTACATTCTCATGCTGCAAGTCCAATCTTTCATGCACATCAATCTGCAGTAAAGAGGGAAGATATTAATAAATGTGAAGAAAAAATCTTGCTGAATTAAATGGAATATAAATAACATGAAAGATGGTACAACCTCGCCGAATCTGAGACCAAGTTCCTCATTGTAGAGCTGTTCTTGGAGTTCCCGAGCTAAAATTTCATCAGCTTCCATTTGTCTTGTCATTGCAGGATCTACACTATTGCTAGAACTGGCACCATCAAGTTCAGTAACTCTTGCTGCATTATTACGTCTACGGGTTCGAGTTGGTCTGGATTCAATTGTACTATCTCCTGATGAACCAAGAAACACAATACCAGAATCATCAGATGCGTTCTGCGGCCGAACGTCTTGAGTGCTTGAAGATGAACCCTGTTTCTGCCTCTTTCGATTCATGTCCGTGACAGGATGATCTCCGTCATGTTGGTTCGATTGAGACACAGGACGCAGCCTTTGTCTTAGAGGGAGGGGACTATCGTCGCCACTCAAAGTCGAAGTATGATCCACAGGACGCAACCTTTGTCTTAGAGGGAGGGGACTATCCACAGGAAGAAGCTGGCGCTCCTCGAAGAAGAAGGGTGCGTTTTCTTGCTACGGTTGTGTGTACATCTCCACCCACCACTCAATATACCCATAATGCTGTCATCATCGTCTCCTTCAAGGATCTCATTAATACTCACAGTATCCCTGCAAGAAGATTAACATGCCCAAATCACACTCAAAATACGATAATAGCTACTATAAAGACTTCTTGATATCTACGGGATAGTAAGCCGAACACAAGACACTAAAAGAAGTTATATTGAAGCAATAAGGAGTACATGATAGCTTTTCACAAGAATAAAGATAACTAAGTACCTGTCATTTGCATTTTGAACCCCGGATTCTTCA
Source organism: Gentiana straminea (assembly GCA_036785695.1). Lineage (NCBI taxonomy): Eukaryota > Viridiplantae > Streptophyta > Magnoliopsida > Gentianales > Gentianaceae > Gentiana > Gentiana straminea. The sequence goes on from JAVUPR010000348.1 coordinate 2,088,349, forward strand.
TTCGACAAAGGAATGATCCCTTTTCCCTTATTCGATACATTGGAAGCTTGCGCTTTTGAATGAACTCCAGCCTGTGTACGACTGGACGAGACATGGGAGGGTCCCTCATCTATCTTTCCATTCGAGTCCTTGCCCAAATCTTTTTTAGCTTTGGCAACGTTACATGGAGATATACACCCATTGCGTACCAACCTTTTTTGCCCGGTATTTCTAGGTGAACTAAAAGAAGCAGAACCAAATTGCCCAACTTTAGGTTGAGTTACAGCATTAGATTCAACTCCTTTACCACGATCAAAGGCAGAAACCGTAGAATTATTTCCCGTTCCATTATTGATTCTTGATACCAATCGGGAATCAGCCACACTCTGTTGAGAATGCAATTGAGCAGCTGATAGAAAGTTTTTTCCATTTTCCACGATTTGACTACTCCCTGATGAGACAGCTTTTTTACCTTTGTCTGACATCATTCTTTTTCCATTTTCTATGATTTGAATACCTCCTAACGAGACAACTTTTTTACCTTTGTTACCATGACAATGCTGTTCAGTCGGACCTTCAACAGCGCCCTCATGAGGTACATAAGATATACCGTTGCGTATCTTTTCACTTTTTGAAGATTGGTTATGACTACTCTCATGACTAGGGTCATGTCTTTTAGTCACAAAAGTAATTTTCGAAGATGAATTTCCTGGGGGTGCGGCTGAACTACTGCCATGATGACGTCTAGGAGGTCGCATACAGTGCTTTCTAATCCCGTTTTCGTTAGCCCTCATTCCAATACTGTCCTTATCATTGCAGCTATTGACTTTGTCTCCAACTACTTGAGTATCTGGGGAATCGGGAACATCTATGCTGCTCTTGAATTTAGTTTCTCGCGCCACTAGTCTATCTGGGGTGTCTGGCACATATACTATGGAATCAATGTCCATATGTTCCATAGCTGCATCAAAAGGTCAAACTGGCATAAGCAAAAAACAAGATCACTAAATGAAAATTTAAGCAACCATTAACAGAATCTCGAACAACATTGACTCTCTAACGACCAAAGGATCTTGATCGATTCAAGTACTGCATAAGATTGCGCCTACTCCCAAGAATCTTGATATTACTGATTGAAAAGAAATAAAGAAAAACGCTATGCGTCTCAACGCTTGAGTGCAATATAAGTCCACAGCTTCACCACAAGTCAAGGTACACGTTTACGGAAGCTATGAACATAAGGTCCTAATCACAGATGGTAATTAAATTACAACTAAGGACACTCTCTTATACACATCGACCTACTTTGTAAGCTTACTTTTCTAAATGAGAGCAGTTATCCCTAGAAGAATAGCAAATCATTGTTCAAATGAAAAAGGGACACCGATCAGACTCAGGAAAAGTGACAAACGACTCAGAAAGCTATTGTGATCTGACATCATATTAGCAAAACTTATGCAAGATCTTACGTACTTACTTACTTGACCCGTGAACAATAAAATGCGGACAAACGACAAATCAATAGATGTATAGATACTATGGAGATATACATAACAAATAACAACCAATTCGGTTTCTTTTGATCATTCCTACCTTTCTTGCCCATACTATATAAGCAATCTAGATAATGAATCACGTCTTTCCTTATTCACCCTTTCACAATCTACGTTAAGCTAATTGACTTATTCAATAAAGATGCTAAGCCCTATAATACATCGTAAAAATCAGCCTTTAAATTTAAATCACCCTCAGATTTCTAAAGATCTAAACATCACATGGTGGTAAAATCGGCATACTTATCACAGCAAAATCTCTAGCAAGCAAGTACTAGTAAAGATTGTCAAAAAAAGCAGCAAGATTTTGCATTCGAGTTTGAATTCACATGATGCAAACATAAAGGAAACGGAGATCAACCCATTTGAAAATTTCAGCTTTTGATAGCAGAGCTAAAACATCCTAAAAGATAAGAGCTTGATTCATTCATTCCAAAAAAATAAAAATAAAAAAACCTCTTTCGTTATGATGATTTCTAGATGTAAATACAGCAAAACGAAGCCCATAATAGAATATAAATTCTAACAGAGGGAGAACTTACATACGAAAAAGAGAAAATGTTGTTGCAAAATTCTTGAATTTTTTCGAAAATCGAAAACCTGCAGGAAATTAGGTTCCAACTCTACGTTTCGATTTATCACAGCAAAAATCAAAGAGTGTCAATCACGCTCTGTCCCTGCGCGTGCATTAAGTTGGGCCAATAAGTGCTTTGGACTTATTATTTACACGTATTGGGCCTTACTCATATTGGGCCTTGAGCTGAAATTTGTCCAAGTTTTGTTTTCACCACAAACTTGTTTCGGTCAATATAGGTGTTTACGTCTTTCGTCTCCGGAAAAAAAAATATTGAGAAATTTTATCTTGAATTCGATGGTTGAGATTTAATACACATAATTATAATCATTCATTTGATGACATGTTTTCATCGAATTTGGTGGTCAATAACCATCATTAAAATTGCCCGTTAATATATTTTCTTATACAAAATCATTTTAATCGTTAAATATTTAAAAACTTTCGGTTAAAAGTGTCACTGTTACCTTAAAAAAAAATGTCATTGTTATTGATTCACGTTATACATGAGAAACGTTAACAACGTCACTAAAGGTTCTCAACATCATCATTTCTTGTAAAGTAAGGAACGTCAATGATATTGTTGCATAGAATATTTGTAAGAGATTTTTTTCTTTTACCGATTTATATATCGTAATTCTTTATTTAGAACACTTGCAATATATAATGTAAATCCTTTAAAACTGTGTTTTAGAGATATCAACATTCATATTTACAAAAAATAACATTACAACAGATACTTTATTTTTTACCGTAAAATACGAATTTTATAAAATTTTATTTACATCTATCACGTTTTTACAGATTATATAAATTTTCTTTATATCTACTGCTTTATGAAAAATAGAGATCTCGATGCGTATATTGGATAGAATTCTGTAAATTAGAAAAAAAAATGTATCGAAAGCTGTAAAATAAATAATTCATTTTTTTGTTGTTGAAGAAAATACATAATTCGTTAAGAGTATCTGATGCAAGTGCTCTCATTGAATATCTATAACGTTAAAAGCAAATAATTTGTATTAATTTCTTACCATAGAAATAGAATAAAGTGTACAAAAATTATATCTAACAAATAAATGTAGTGTGTTCGATAAATTTGTGTAATTTTTTCTCTCCAAAATATTTTAAACACGTTTACAATACCCACTACAAATGCTCTAAGAGAAGCACCGGAAAAACCATGATTCTTTTTCGACAAAAACCATATCATATATTATATAAGACAAACCACAAACTCGTGTACAACTTTGCAAAACGTAAAAACAAATTAACTACACAAAACATGTAGCTATTCCAAGCCAACCGTGATTCGATCCATTGTTTTTCGACTCATCTGTGATCTTTGTGTTACGCCAAAACCGACACCCCAATAATGATCTCGTACGTGAAAACCATGATTAGCTAAACACGAACATGATTGTTCTTCAAGGGAAAAAGAAAAAAAAAAAGAAGCTAAACACAAGCATGATTACCATTAAATTAGTATTGGTAGCTGTATTGTTTACTTGATCATAACATTTCAGGTTGTGATGTGAGGGAAGTCCATCTCTTAATATGGTGAGTGATACAATAGTAAGTGCCCAATATAGGACAAACTTTAACGTCACAAACTAAGGAATATCCAAACTACCCAAAATTCCATTATCCTCGCGGGGAAGAAAATGGTGACTGAATTCAAAGAGCTTTAATTAAATTTCTGAAACTCCAACAAGCCTTAATATATGTTTGTTTTATTTTTATTTTAATTCTTTATCAACAAAATCATATCTTTTTAACACAAAAATATATGTTTCGGATATCAGTGATAGCATTGTCTTCTCCCTAATGATAATGGATCAGCCCCCGCCTACCCTTCTTAAGTTGGTGGGGTGGGGGTGGGGTGGGGTGGGGGAAGAGAAAAACCGCACACACCAAGAATAACCATGGCTTATGCATGAGTGCCCTATTTTGTAGAAACAAAGAACATGCTACTTTAATGAATCTACCAATACGAGAGAATGACAATTATATCTTGTGTTCTTTGTCCGCTATGGAAGCTTGAGAATTAGGTATGAATATTTAAACCCTACCCAACACGATGGGAAAATATAGTAACGATACGTTTGGACCGTAATGAAATGAAATAAAATAAAATTAATGGAGTAGAATAAAATGAATATGGTTTCACCTCGACGTATGACATGCAACGGGTGGTTTGTAAACGTAATTATCACATCGATCAAGTGGACATATTTTGTTTTCTCACTGAAACGTAATTAACATAAAGTTGATATATATAAGGTTATAATGGTCGACCTGGATTCGAGTCTCACTAAATGCAGTGTGTGTTATAAATGTTAACTCTATGTTAATTTTTTACCCGGACCCATTAATTGTTAGGAATGATACTATATACAACAACATAATTATCACATCAAGTGGACATCTTATTCTTTCCCAATGAAACGTAATTAACATAAAGTTGACACATATAATACACACTGTGTTAGGTGTAGTGACCGAAAGATAATTTATGTAATTGTTTTTGATAATGGATAACAGAATATATCTCACCTTATTACTTGCTTTGTGCTTGTAAATAATACATCGTCGCTAAACCCTAAGTATATCAGTATGTAACCGCTTAACTCAGTGTAAGACATGCACGTGAGTATTGAGTTAGTGGTGATATACTTAAACTATTAGTCTGTGGTGAACTTAATCAGAATTTATGGTCTAATGATTAAAACACCAATAATGCGCCCAGACACCTTAGGGTGTGATAGTCTTATCCGGACTATCGGTAAAGGGTACCTAAGTGGGGCATTTATATATGATGGCATTCATATAGGATTTCGGATCGATTTAATCCGGGTTTCTCGATATAATTCCGTAATCGAGAAAACTTATTAAATCATTAGATGATCATATATGGATTGACCTTGGAGTCGCTTGTCTCGGGGTAGTGTTTGATGTGTTAGTTAAGGATCACTTTGATATGTGATCCGAGTCACTTCTCATTGGCACTATTCCCCGATGAGTGAGTAGTTCGTGTTCCACGACACGAATCTATTCCTTCCTACATGGGAAATAGAGAGACGATCTCCTTATTTGTTAGCCCAAGAAAATGATTGATGGGCCCGGTTCATATTAGACTAATTAGCTACTAGTCGGATATGTGAACTAATTGATCACTAGGGGGTTAATGGTACATAAGGATAAGATATTCTGAGTCGGGTTCACGGAGACTTCCCACTCAGAATGGACAGGCTATGGAGGGTTAGTCCGTATGTAGTGATTCTATCGTGGACGCTAAAAGTTATGAGTCTTTTGCGGCACACATTTTCACGCCGTCGTTAGTGTTATTAATGACTCTTCATGTACGCCGCAAATCTTTATTAGTGGCTTGTATCAGTGTGCTGCCAAAATACTATTGCAGCGTCCTTGAGACGTTCATTATGCGCTGCAATAAGTAAGATTCGCATCGTGTATTTGCACGCTGCCGATAGACTCGTCATTACCGGCACGCAATGCACTCTGCCGTAACCATTGATATACTTATGGGCAGTGCATTTATCATGGCCGCTGATAATTTGTATCTCGCTTTTAAATTTTCTTAGACAAGGATATTATTAAAAAATATATTTACAAACAAACAATAAAATATATATATATATATATATATATATATATATATGAAAATCTTAAAATGAATACATAATTTAAATGAACACCGTAATTACAAAATAAATACTCAATATTATAATTCTAATAACACCACACCTTGAAAACAAATACCCACTGTATTGTAATATCAAAGACACCAAGATTACATAATAAAAAAATACAGAATATGAACATGTTTCATATAATTAACATATTCGAACAATTCGGGTGTTTTCTAAACAAAAGAGTTGTGAGTAGATTTCACTCATCCAGTACCGTAATTCATTCAATCGTACTTCACCTTGCGTACTGTAGAGGAGACATTACATCATTTGGTTCAATTAGCTCCAATCTTCCGTTATGACTTTATCGATCCAAAATTTCCAAAAAGATTCACCAGGAGTTTGATGCATTTGCGCTTTATGATCCGTAGAAGCAAATTTACCTTCAACAAATCTACCTAACCAGTCAAGTAAAAAGATTGGACATGTTTATCTGATTTGACTATATATAAAAATACAATAAAAAAGTTATTACAAACTATATAACCAGAAACATATTGAAACAAAAGAAATAAATTCGATAAAAAAAACCCACCATCCATATCAAAGCAAAGGATCCAACATCCATGTACGAAAACAAAGATCAAAGTCAAATGCAATCTACAATGGCAAGCTCATGTACAGAATATCACTTAAACAAAAAACAATTATTTAGTTGTGGAATTGATGATAAGGGCTTTTTACTAGAAATAAATTGTTTACCTGAGCTCTAGCATCATTGACACCACCACGGCACCACCACTAACTCCATTTCCGGTACCATTGACAACACCACCCCTAGCAGCCATGTTATGCAAACATAATCATGTTAAGGTCTGATGTAAATCTAACAAGCTAAATGTATACGATAAAGTCATTTTTCTTTTTTTGATTACTTACTTGTTCTTGACAAGGTTGTTGTCCTGATGTTTGAGCTAAAAACATAGACTTGAATTCCTTCAACTTTTCATTTAGGATACAAACCTCTCATCCTGAAGTTGGTTGACCGCAACATTCTTTTGAATTTGTGCTCCAACTTTGGAAGGTGTAACTCCAAAAGCTCATTCCCCACACTCTGCCCGGAGCTTCCTTGCCAAATACATATCTAAGTGCATCGTCAGCAACGCTTATGATTCAGGTGAGCACTATAGTATTTCATCCTGTAAATAAAATAAAACCATAGGAGACAAATAATACATATATGTATTCTCAGTTTAGACTTTCTGTCACGTAACAATTTTCCAACATGCTGAAACATAGCTTTCCTTTCATAATCTTAAACTGCTTACTTTGACTATATATCTTAATGTATTAGACAAAAGAGAATCAACATAAGCACGAAAAAATAAAAACAATTTTGATCCTTGGAAGAAATTTATTGAAACATCCTAAAAAACATTGCATGATGATATTTGTCTTTTATATCTTTTCAAAATGTGCTTTGTTGCAGCGATGACATACTTAAATCTTCAACTTGATTCACAAGTGATTATTTCAAAACATATAATCATCTCCTTTTGATTTTAATGATGCCTTTAAACTGAATTACAGCATTTGAAGATTCTAATCTTTAAGTGAGAAAGGTAACAAGAGAAGCAAAATTGTGCGAAACAAAGATCAACACGTGTTTTTTCTTTTTTTTCTTTCCCTTTTTTCTTCCAAAGATCAACACGTGTTATTGTTTTCACAGCGAATTGTGCTATTAAGTCTGTGAGTAATAGAAGTGGTCCAATACCAAAATGAATGGGCTATTGTCTACACGGAATGAATCTCTATTTCCATCGATTTTGAATTACAAGGGTTTAATACTTCCGTTTATCTAAAAAATATTGTTAATGGCTCGGAAAGTTGTTGTGTGCAATAATAAAAGCACTCATTTATCTTCTCTTGTTAAAGCTCTGACACTAAATAAGTTCAGATGAACTAGATGAAGATATTCTATGTTAAAGACTCTAGCCAGCAACATCAAAATATCACACCTACTAAAAAAAATCAAATCTCCACAACATTCACAAGAAAACAATGTATTTTATAATGACAATGCATAATCAAACACGTCAGTTAAATCAGTATATAGTAATGTTTTCTGAAAGGCTGAAAAGAAAGTGAAACAAGAAGACGGCTCGACGAAAACATCAAAACTCCACACAAGTGTTTGTGAAATGAAGTTCGTAGCTTGCTAATCAGAATGCAACTAAGATAAACACTAATCGATAGAGTTTTGTTAATCCACACTTCAGCTCTATTAAAATTTAGAGGCAACAGAGTTAGTTTTACCAAAAACAAAATGGGGAACACACTATTCACTATACTAGTAGTACAGTTTCACCACTTAAAAACTTGAGGAAAACATTTGTACCGATCCTAAATTGAAAAAGCTAAAGGTAAAGAGACTACATCAGTTCACAGGCTGAGTTAATTAGATAGTGAAATGCATATTTGGATGTACCCTTTCTTTCCACTCAAGTGTCATAAGGCTTTTATGCATCCAGTGTTACACATAATTCATACCAAAAATCCAAGAAGTTAATTGACCTTTTCCCTCCCATGATTCTAATACACAATAAACTTCCCTTTGCTAACCCCAACCAATTCCGGTCAATCTCAAACTGTATAAAGTACTTTGAACTTCTCACCGTTCACTAAAGTAAGCAAACTGCGGATTCAACCTTATTGCTTCAAAAGTTATACCTTAGTAAGATATAAATGTTTTGTAAGTCAGCGGCAAAACCAAAATTGATATCCTGACAGCTGCAAACAAAAAAACTAGAAATTATGTAAATCGCTGTTAAAAAAAACTTTATCCATCGCCGAATCAAAGATATAGGTTAATTATGTTGGGAAAAAACGAACCGAGCAATAGCCCTTAACGACGGTAACACAAAATAACAAACGGAAGGAAAAAGACAAAACACCACGTGGTTTCCGGCAATATGCCGACTAGTCCACGGACGAAAGAGAAATATTACTAAAGAGGAGAAATACAAAAGATACAACTCTCCTAAAGCCAAAACAATAGCCAAAGACAATTGAGAGTTTATCTTGATTGGTACACAAATTGACACACAAATTGCACACCTAAAATACAAAGCCAAAGACTACTTAAATAGGAGCTTGAGTCGGCGGCCATCATCAAAACTCCCGATGTGGGATAACAAAATTATACAAGTTAACCAAATTTGGGCTTTGGCCCACTTAACCTAACAAATCTCCGCCTTGGGACAAAGACCAAAATCCAGAAATAGTAATACCACTCTTCCTCCACAAACTTCAAAAGTCTTCAGATTGTGTCAAATAAGTCCAAGCGCTGCTTGAACTTAACAAATGGACGATGGTTCGTAATTTCTAATTCTGAACGAGATGACATATGGATTGCAGAATTGCCAATAACTGTGGATCCTTGCAAAATATACAAACCACCGGACACCGCAAGCTTTCATAACAACAAGAGCACCTTTAATTATCTTGAACTCCACCTTTAGCGGTGTACCTAAATCCAAGAGTCTCAAATGCACCCAAAGAGATAAGATTTTTCTTCAAATCCGAACATGTCCGACTTTCTTAAGTGTTCGACAACTCCATCATGGGTCTTGATTCTAACCGTACCAATACTAGCAACCTTGCAAACCGCACCGTTGCCTAACGAAACAACTCCACCTTGAACCGAATCATACGTGGACAACCAATCCCTATTGGGACACATATGATACGTGCAAACGTAATCCAAGATCCATTCATCAACGGACCTTAATTTATCATCGCAAAGAAAATATCTCCATCACTCTCATCTTCAACGAAACCGGATCGACTCGGACTCTTTACTATGCTCTTTCTTCTTTTCACGTTTTTCTTTGTTCTTAAGACGAAAGCAATCGATTTGATATGCCCGATCTTTTTACATTAATTGCACGTCAAATCTTTATGTGCGGGATTCAAAACATAATTCTCACTATCTGCATCCTTCTTATTTGATCTGCCCTGAACTACCAACACGTCTGCCTGACTACTACTACTTCCCACAGTTATATCTTTATCAATCTGCTCTTTCGATTTCAAAATTGACTTAATTTCTTTGTAAGAAATAGTTTCCTTACCATAAAGCATCGTTTCCCTAAAATGCTTAAACGACTGGGGAAGCGAACATAATAACAACAGGGCCTGATCCTCATCATCAATCTTAGCACATCAGCAGGGAATCAAATTTGTCTAAGTTCAATAATATAGATGACCCTTCAGACATACGAAGCATATACAAACTCTGCTTTAAATAAAGCCTATTCTCAACGGTTTTCTTCATATATAAAGTTTTTAATTTTTCCCACAAATCCTTAGCAGTAACCTCAGTGGCTACCTCTCTTAAAACATCATCAGAAAGACACAAGATGATACCCGACCTGGGCTTCTTGTCGAGACCATCAAACTCCTCATCTGACATTTTCTCCGGCTTTTTCTCCTTCCCAAGCAGCGCAATATCGAAGCCCTCCTGAATCAGCATAGCCTCCATCTTCAACTTCCACATCCCGAAGTTGACGTTTTTGTCGAACTTCTCAAAATAATACTTAATTACCGTCATGGTGACTAATTTTTCAAAAGCTCGGAAACACCTCGAAAAAAACCCCAGCTCGAAAAACCTCGGCTCTCGAAAAACACCTCAAAAAATAACCTCGGCTCCGATACCAATTTGTTAGGAAAAAACGAACCGAGCAATAGCCCTTAACGACGGTAACACAAAATAACAAACGGAAGGAAAAAGACAAAACACCAAATTTACGTGGTTTCCGGCAATATGCCGACTAGTCCACGGGCGAAAGAGAAATATTACTAAAGAGGAGAAATACAAAAGATACAACTCTCCTAAAGCCTAAAACAATAGCCAAAGACAATTGAGAGTTTATCTTGATTGGTACACAAATTGACACACAAATTGCACACCTAAAATACAAAGCCAAAGACTACTTAAATAGGAGCTTGAGTCGGCGGCCATCATCAAAACTCCCGATGTGGGATAACAAAATTATACAAGTTAACCAAATTTGGGCTTTGGCCCACTTAACCTAACAAATCTCCACCTTGGGACAAAGACCAAAATCCAGAAATAGTAATACCACTCTTCCTCCACAAACTTCAAAAGTCTTCAGATTGTGTCAAATAAGTCCAAGCGCTGCTTGAACTTAACAAATGGACGATGGTTCATAATTCTAATTCTGAACGAGATGACATATGGATTGCAGAATTGCCAATAACTGTGGATCCTTGCAAAATATACAAACCACCAGACCTGCAAGCTTTCATAACAACAAGAGCACCTTTAATTATCTTCAGAACTCCACCTTTAGCGGTGTACCTAAATCCAAGAGTCTCAAATGCACCCAAAGAGATAAGATTTTTCTTCAAATCCGGAACATGTCTGACTTTCTTAAGTGTTCTGACAACTCCATCATGGGTCTTGATTCTAACCGTACCAATACTAGCAACCTTGCAAACTGCACCGTTGCCTAACGAAACAACTCCACCTTGAACTGAATCATACGTGGACAACCAATCCCTATGGGACACATATGATACGTGCAACCGTAATCCAAGATCCATTCATCAACGGACCTTAATTTATCATCAAGCAAAGAAAATATCTCCATCACTCTCATCTTCAACGAAACCGGATCGACCGGACTCTTTACTATGCTCTTTCTTCTTTTCACGTTTTTCTTTGTTCTTAAGACGAAAGCAATCGATTTGATATGCCCGATCTTTTTACATTAATTGCACGTCAAATCTTTATGTCTCGGGATTCAAAACATAATTCTCACTATCGCATCCTTCTTATTTGATCTCGCCCGAACTACCAACACGTCCGCCGACTACTACTACTTCCCCACACGTTATATCTTTATCAATCGCTCTTTCGATTTCAAAATTGACTTAATTTCTTTGTAAGAAATAGTTTCCTTACCATAAAGCATCGTTTCCCTAAAATGCATAAACGGCGGGAAGCGAACACAATAACAACGAGTTCGATCCTCATCATCAATCTTAGCACATCGACGGGGAATCAAATTTATCTAAGTTCAATAATATATATGACCCTTCGGACATACGAAGCATATACAAACTCGCTTTAAATAAAGCCTATTCTCAACGGTTTTCTTCATATATAAAGTTTTTAATTTTTCCCACAAATCCTTAGCAGTAACCTCAGTGGCTACCTCTCTTAAAACATCATCAGAAAGACACAAGATGATACCTGACTTGGGCTTCTTGTCGAGACCATCAAACTCCTCATCTGACATCTTCTCCGGCTTTTTCTCCTTCCCAAGCAGCGCAATATCGAAGCCCTCCTGAATCAGCATAGCCTCCATCTTCAACTGCCACATCCCGAAGTTGACGTTTTTGTCGAACTTCTCAAAATAATACTTAGTTACCGTCATGGTGACTAATTTTTCAAAAGCTCGGAAACACCTCGAAAAAAACCTCAGCTCGAAAAACCTCGGCTCTCGAAAAACACCTCAAAAAATAACCTCGGCTCCGATACCAATTTGTTAGGAAAAAACGAACCGAGCAATAGCCCTTAACGACGGTAACACAAAATAACAAACGGAAGGAAAAAGACAAAACACCAAATTTACGTGGTTTCCGGCAATATGCCGACTAGTCCACGGGCGAAAGAGAAATATTACTAAAGAGGAGAAATACAAAAGATACAACTCTCCTAAAGCCTAAAACAATAGCCAAAGACAATTGAGAGTTTATCTTGATTGGTACACAAATTGACACACAAATTGCACACCTAAAATACAAAGCCAAAGACTACTTAAATAGGAGCTTGAGTCGGCGGCCATCATCAAAACTCCCGATGTGGGATAACAAAATTATACAAGTTAACCAAATTTGGGCTTTGGCCCACTTAACCTAACAAATTATCATATTAGCCACATTATTTGATTCAAAATACAATAAAAAAATTGGGGAAAATATAAAACTCAAGAAAGTACATACCAAAAAAAGGAAGTGAATGGATTGGCGATACTACGACATTGAAGGTAATTGCGGTGACAGGGACTTCAACCAAGAGGGAAGAAAAGAGATCGTCCTGCAGAACACGAAGAGGGAATTCTAAAAAAATTGAGATCTACAAAAAAAAAATGCTTACGGATTATAGTTTTTTTTGGGGATAATGAATTTGAAGTTTGAACAAATTTGGGATTTTGGGAAGATAAGAGGAACCGCTAGCTACTTCATCGGTTCATCCGCTCTTTTGTTTTGTTAACTTTTTTTTCTTTCTAAATTTTAAATTAGTAATAGGATAAAATGCGGGGACGACTAAATAAAAGGCGCCAGAAGGAAAAAAGAAATTTGGAACGCCTATTTGAGTTACTTTTATACATGAATATTGGAGTTTTGGCAGCATAGAAAGTCGACTGCTGTTGTTTTTAACCATTTATGACGTGCTAATACACGCTGCCAATACTTGTCATTTAAGCACCTAATTTTGTGCATCACTAAAATACTCATTAACGATGTACAAGAAATGCATGTCGACTATAATACTTTATATCAATTATTAGCAAGCATGCATTTATTCACACGCCGGAAAAAGTAGTATTCGTAGCACGCATTAAATGCACGCCACTAATAAAAGCCGCAGAAAGTAAGATTTCTTGTAGTGATGGTTTCACCTCGACGTATGACATGCAACGGGTGGTCTGTAAACGTAATTATCACATCGATCAAGTGGACATATTTTGTTTTCCCACTGAAACGTAATTAACATAAAGTTGATATATATAAGGTTATAATGGTCCTGGATTCGAGTCTCACTAAATGCAGTGTGTGTTATAAATGTTAACTCTATGTTAATTTTGTCCCGGACCCATTATTGTTAGGAATGATACTATATACAACAACATAATTATCACATCAAGTGGACATCTTATTCTTTCCCAATGAAACGTAATTAACATAAAGTTGACACATATAATACAGACTGTGTTAGGTGTAGTGCCCGAATTGAAAGACAATTTGTGTAATTGTTTTTGATAATGGATAACAGAATTTATCTCAACTTATTACTTGCTTTGTGCTTGTAAGTAATACACTGCTGCAAACCCTAAGTATATCAGTATGTAACCGCTTAACTCAGTGTATGGCATGCACGTGAGGATTGAGTTAGTGGTGATATACTTAAACTATTAGTCCGTGGTGAACTTAATCAGAGTTTAGGGTCTCATGATTAAAACACCAATAATGCGCCCAGAACACCTTAGGGTGTGATAGTCTTATCCGGACTGTCGGTAAAGGGTACCTAAGTGGGGCATTTATATATGATGGCATTCATATAGATCGGATCGATTTAATCGGGGTTTATCGATATAATTCCGTAATCGAGAAAACTTATTAAATCATTAGATGATCATATATGGATTGACCTTAATCTTGAGGTGATCACAAGAATCGCTTGTCTCGGGGTAGTGTTTGATGTGTTAGTTAAGGATCACTTTGATATGTGATCTGAGTCACTTCTCATTGGCACGATTCCCTGATAAGTGAGTAGTTCTGTGTTCCACAGACACGGAATCCATTCCTTCCTGCGGGAAGTAGAGAGACAGTCCTCTTATTTGTTAGCCCTAAGAAAATGATCGATGGGCCCAGTTCATATTAGACTAATTAGCTACTAGTCAAATATGTGAACTAATTGATCACTAGGGGGTTAATGGTAAATAATGATAAGATATTCTGAGTCGGGTTCACGGAGACTTCCCACTCAGAATGGACAATCTATGGAGGGTTAGTCCGTATGTAGTGATTATATCAGTGGACGCTTATTTACTCATAGGGTTGAGTGTAAGTATATATATATCTATAATTGGTAGAGTTCAGTTTTGGGTTTATGGTGGCGTAATCCCGGAATTAATAATTTAAGTGTGAATATTCTGTTCGATGAATATTTTGCTTAATTATTGGAGCTACTGGTTATAGGTCCATGGACCCCAGTGTGGCTCCTGTAATTCGGATGTTTTTCCTGTTATTGGGCCTCAATGATAATTAATTGGCTGGGCCAATTAATTGATATGCGAAATATTATTTAGTTGGGCTAAATAATATAATACACATAAAAGACATTTTCTGTTGGCCTAAACCCTAAGTGTGTGGCGCCTCATGTGTCTTAAATGCAAGAATTGATTTTCTTGTGTGATTAATTATTTACTTGTTAAATAATTAATAATAAATGATAATTGATTTGTAATTCATTGATTGATTAATCACAATCTTTTATAAATGGAATTATCCTTTATTGTGATTTCTTTTTAATTATTTATTTAATTAATTAGAAACTTGGAGGCCAATGATTTACTCTCCTATATAAAGAGAGTTCTTCCAAGACATATGACACAAGTAATTTTCGACATACACACTAGAAAGTAGAGATAAAAATTTGTTTCTTCTCTTGGGTTTCTGGATGTGGAAGCATATCAAGGAGGTTCTAGTACCAAGAATTAGTGTCCATCAACCACCTTTGTTTGGAGAACACATTTGAAGATCTTGGCTTCTCTTCCTACTATTGGACAAACATTCTTAACCCCCTCGTAGGATTTTAGATCCTTTATTTATGTATTGTAATTTGTAGATCGTGATCCATCCGCTGCACAAAGAAACTACATCCTTCATGTGGTATCAGAGCCAGGTTCCATGATCTATGAATTATATTCATAGATAAACGATTTAAAAGGAGGGGAATTGCATGTAGATTTTTTTATTTAAAATATGCATATGTGATTGGTTGTTATGGTTGAAGAGATGGATTGGGGTTGGTACTGTTTACCCGTTAGATCTATTGTAAACTCATATAAATTCGTTATATGAGTATAGGAAATTATGTAATTTATTTGATGATGTAATTTTAAATTTCCTAGAAATAGATCCGTTTTGTTTCGTTCGGTTTGTCTGTTTTTTCTAGTTGATGGAGCCGTTGAAACGATAATCTCTCCGGTCGAATAAATATCAAAAGTTGATGAACAAGCCCTCAAAATTTGGTGTCGATCGGAGTACGTCTCGATATCGATCGCGCAATAAAGTTCTTCGCCGTAACGAGAAAAGCACAGCAGCCATAAAAACCCTAGCTGTGAGTTCGTCGAATTTCTGGAAGAGTTTGGAACGTTGAAACATAGATCCGACCGTTCAGATTGACTAACATAGAGTTATGAACAAGACCTAAAAATTGCAGGTCGATCGGGTTTTGTCTCGATGCCCGATCGGCTACGGGAAGACACTGATGCGCCGCAGTTATAAACAGATGCAGCAGTTGGATCGACGGATTGCTGGAGAAAATTGGGCCTTCGAAACTCGGATCCAACCGTCCATATTGAAGCAGGAGGAGTGAAGAATAGGCCCACAATTTTTCGTGACAATCAGAGTTTGTTTGGATGCCCGATAATCGATGAAACAGATCAGCAGCAGATTATATTAGAAACTAGTAAACCCTAGTTAGGGTTTATTTATTTATTTTCTAATAGGTTAGATACGGGGGTGCCAACGGTCCATCTTGATGTTTATTTTCCGCACTAGTATGTATGCTTAGGATGTATGCGTAGAACCGGAAAATTGCCATGACATGCATCATATCATGAATTCCACTCCATATGCATATACATGTAGAAATTAATTCGAGGAATTAGTTAGGCATGTATACATCACGCGATTAGTTTTAATTAATTGTATGATATTAATTAGAAACTAATTAGGGAAACCGAGGATTCCGGGTTTTGTCAATCGTCATGGTTAGGTGATGGATTCTCGGTGAATCCCACCTTGTGAAAACATAGGGAGTAAAATCCCGAAACCTCGACGAGATTGCGTTTTTTTGTCCGTAGTGTCTACGTGAAAGTTTGATGTTAAGGGATTGAACAATTATGGGCGAATATGGTTCGAAAGTGGTCAAACCATGGTTGGGTGGTCTACTGAGCCACGGCTCGATCGACTTAACCCTCCACGTGTGGCGTTTGCACGGGGGTCCGGCAAGGATGAGCTATCCGGCAAGCAACTACGGCTCAACGGAGCTCCCATAGCCCTGATCCGTCCGACGGCCACATATGTTCCAACGAATAGGTCGGGTGGGCTAGCCCGCATACCCGACACCATTCGGCCCCATGATTTATTGTTCCCTAAAGATACATCAAGTCCAAAAATGAAATCGGTAAACCCACAACTTTTTCAAAATATTGGGAGCGGGGAAAGCGACGGCCGACCCCACGGCCTTTGCCGTTGACACAAGCAACGTGAGAGAATGGTGACGCCTCGTGCCGGCTCGGAACCGGCCTCCCAAGGAAGGCCTTCACCGCTATCAAAATTCAAGGCTTGGTCTCCGAAAGGATAGGATTTTGGGTACTCGCCGGGTCACCGACCGACCCTAAGGCGGCATACTCGGGGTCTACCTAAAAATCGATATAGTAGGTCACACTCATTATGGGTATTTTTGGTAATACCTTGGCTGAAAAAGAAAGGTAATCAGGGATTAAAGTTGGATGTTCGATTCCATTTTAATCATCGAGAGAGAAATATCTCAATTTAGTCGTCACCTCTTTGACCTACCCTAATGCGGCACTGAGGTGTGAGACTAGATCCTTGAAACGGTAGGATAGACTATACATTTAGTTTATAGTTCTTAAAATCAATTAGTAGTGTATAATTTGGATTTATGTTCTGTCAATTTTATTTACCACTATTTATATCTCTCTCTAGGGTACTAGACTGCTAGTGTATGTTTTAAATTGACTAGTAACGACTTCGTTAAAAGAGGTAAGTAACTAGAACGTTGTACTTAATAATCTTACATGCGATTAATTTTTCGGAAGATATATTTCTCTTGAGCCTTCAAGACTTAAATGACGTAAATAAGTATGTCACTGTTGTCACTCGTGTTGAACGAGAGACAACCATAATTAGTTTGAAAGATGATTGGGACGACAAAATTCTTCTAGTGAATTTTTAATTGTGTAGTGACTACACGAGAAATTTTATAATAGAAAAATTGGAGGATCATAAATTAAAGTGTTGCTAGTTAGACGGTATTTGGAATCGATAAACTAGTGGGACTCGAACCCAGAACCATGACACATTGTGCGACTCGAACCCAGGACCTGATAGTCTAGAGCCCTCAGCTTAACCACTTGGTTTAGGTCTCATTGGTTATAACTAGGCTGTTTTTAGAATTTGTTATATCATCCGATCATTCCAACTCGCATCCAAATGTGTCAAAATGATAAAATAGAATGAAAAACGTATATATTTCATTCATTCATTCCAAACGCACGTTTTTTCCTCCTCAAATGCTTGGTCCAAATAATGCAGAGTTTGGCCTCGGGTCGTGTATAAATTAAAATAAACGTTTTAATAAGGATACTGTCAATGACACCACTATCAATCTATCGTTCGGGCACTACAGCGAAATTCGACCTCTTCAGATATGAATTTATACACACAAAACTCGACTTTGAAAGGGTCGAAATCAGATTTCCACCTTTATAAAATCCAAATTTGTCAGAAGTGTGGTGTCGGATAGACGGTGTGTGTTGCTATTAACAACGCCATTTAATTAATACTATCTACCGATTTTTTTTTAAGTGTACTTTTAAGATCACAAGATTTAGGTTTATGTAAGGGTATAACATTAAATTCCAAAAATTCTAAATTCCAAATTCCAAATTCCCTATAATTTCCAGTTTGATATATTAATTAAACCTAACGATATCTCAAAGAAACGGCACACACACATATATAGGGCCACGACTTTAATGGAAAAAAATATTAAATTATGGACGAGGAAGAAACTTACATTCCACCAACTCCTCTCGTTGTGCCGTTCCACACGAAAGATTTATAGTACTCCTTACCTACCGTAATATAAATTTTTTTAACTTTTTTATGGTGTTAAAATATAAGTTATTTTCACATTTCAATACTGATATTAAATATATTGTTTTCACTTTTACACCAAACAACGATATTATTAATCGGTGCCTCAAAAAAATAATACAATATTTTATATTGAATTATTAAAAATTAACTCATTTATTATGTTTTTTTTAAAGCATGTGTAAAATGGCCAAAAGGCCTTATATTATGGGACGGAGGGAGTATAACCGTTAAATCAAGTGATCCCACAAGTTTTTCTCTCCCGTCAGATTATACACATATAACATATTCAAACTGCCCCACTAACCCCCACTATCCACTCCAATTCCAGCTGTAACTCCCTCCATTTCGTTGCCGCATTAAGAGCAACCGTCATCGTCACCATCACCACTTTCTCCTCTTCCCTTTCCCCTTCCATAAAATATCACCCATTGATCCACAAATTCCAAAATAGCAGTTTTTTTTTCTTATGGTTTTGAGAATCAAATAATTGATCTGAGATTTTTTTTTTCATATGGATTGCAATTTTATAATTGTTTTTTTCCCAGCAATTATTGAATTCTCGATGAAGAACAATATGCAGATCTGTGGGTTTTTAATGTAGTTTATTTTTGGTTTTGTGATTTTGAATTTTCTGCATCAATTTTCAAAGGTTTGATTTTTTTTTTCTACAAAGAAATTGCAATTTCCCAACTATTTTTTGACTTTTATTTTTTTATCATTTTTTTCACATCCATATTTCTGAGTCATATCCGTGATTATATGAAAGATATCTCACTGTTTGCGCGTTTGTTTCAGGAAAAGAAATGTCGTCAGCTTCGTCTCGGCCTACCGAGCAACTTTTCCTATTTTTCCACTAATATGGAAACGGTAATACATTCGCAATGCTATTTTTCCACAAATATGGAAACGGTAATACATTCGCAACGCAGAGCAATCATTCCCTGTTTTTCATGATTAACAGATCATGTTTTTTTTTTTTTTTTGGAGGGGGTTTGGGGCCTTATTTCTATCATTTTTGCCGTTTCTTATTTCATTTTTTTAACACCATTTTCTACTATTTAATTTGCTTTACTTTGATTTGTTTTTTATTGGATACTTTATTTAAACGCATATTCCAAATTTTGTGTAACTGTGTTATGTCTTTTATTGTTTTAATAGTTTTGATGTTTTTTTGAGCAGATGAAGTCAACCAGTTGATTTGGCTTAACCTTGGCAATCAAAACCATGTTTCAAAGTATCATGAGCTTATGGATAAAAAATAGTATTAATATAGTTTTAGCTTGGAAGTACATTGTCTATTTAAACATGGTTCTTACTCCAAGTTAGCAGGTTAGGTGTGCAAAGGTAACTTTTCAATTTTTATTCTAATGGCGATTACTTTTTATGCTTTTTATTTTTGTGTATGTTTGTTTGGTATCCCATGACCGTAGGTATGCATTTTTGTTTTGTATGTGTATGGTATTATTTGCTTTAATAGCTTTTTGATATCCACTCTGTCGGGATAATCTTGAATTGATTGTTTTCTCCTTTTTTTATTTTTCTAAATCTTCTCCCCTGAATAGTACATGATTTATGTAAGATGTGTGACTTTTATATTGCAGGGAAATGAGCTTTTATCAAAAGAATGTGAGATGTAGGCATTTTCTGCGTGACTATATGGATATGATATTGCTTCTTTAAATGATATCGTTCCACTCTATTGTTATTTCATTACATTGGAAGTGTTCCGTGCACTACGACTTGAGTTTTTGGTTCTACTTTTAGGATTCTTTTCTTTTGGCGTCCAAATGAGCTCAAGCTTATGTTTTCTTTAATGTCGTGATTATTTATTTTAGGCGTTTTTTTTGCATTTCTATTTCAATTTTCATCCACTAATGTTTTCGGTATGTTCACTTGTGGGTTAATTGCGGGTCTTACATATCTCCTCAAAATGCATTAGATTATGCTCCTGGTCCGAAAGTGGTAATTATGGCCATTTACCTACCATCCATCAGATTTTGATTTTGGAAACTGTGAGTATAAATTTTATTAAGACATGGAAATCGATTCACTCATGGTTGTAATTGAACCTTTAGTAATTTAGTTTAGAAGTATAAATGTGTAGCTCGATGCTCTGCTTCCCAGAAATTTGTTGTTGCAAAAGGCTGTATAAGATTTTTTGTTGACAGATGATGGTTTTTGAAGCTTGGCCTTCACACAAACATGCATTGTTGGAAGGACTATTTTTGGTTGTGGGTTATGAATGTATGATGCTCTATTCCTACAATTTTGGCTATCAGATTACACTCAATAATAGTTTGGCATCTTTATATAGCTATGAAACTCCTTGAACTACGTGCGTTAATGGAAACTTCCATGCTTTCAAGTTATTTATTGGGTTAAAGTGCTTCGAAGGATGTTGGAAGCCATGTGAATCGGTTGTTGTTTTATTATGTCATTCTCCTGCCCTTTTCCAATCTTAGCGATCATCGACAGCTGGATTCTATTAATGTTTCTCAATTTTCTGCTTGCTGAAATTTATTCATCTTCACTATGCTATATTTATTCTCTATAAGCTATTTTCATGGATTTTCTTGGTCTATTTTGTTGGGATTGAGTGACAGGAATTCAGATTCGGATCTCCCATGCCCGTGCTGTTGGTGCTTGCTCATTTTGGTTTATATGCTGGAAGAATCTACTATGTTGCTTCTTGCAATTATTTTATTTATTTATTTATTTATTTTTGCTTCTTGCATTTTTGGCGGATGTTGTGTGGTGACGAAGTTTCGTGCTTCACATCTTTTCCGTGGGTGTTTGGGGTTGTGTAAATATTGTAACTACAACTCTTACAAAATTGATGGCTCTTATGCTAACATTTTACATGTGCTTTGTAGATTAATTGATGCATAACGTTATTGGATGTTGTAAACAGTAGAAATACAAGTTAGGACATATATATAAATAGATTTTTGTCACAATTATAGAAAAAGTGAGACAAAATTATATTGACACTAATACAAAAAAAGACATAGATCACACTTATAGAAAGATAAAGATCACACTTTTAAAAGAACTGAGACAAGGAAAATGTATAAATCACACTTAAATTTTTTATCACAGTTATTAGGTGTGAAAAAAAAGAATGATCACACTTTTTTTATGTGATTGAAATTATAATAAATCTCGGTTTTTAAGTGTGAAAACAACTACTAAAATAGATTACAGTTTTTAAATGTGTTGAAATTAAAATAGATCTCAGTTTTTAAGTGTGATAACAAATATAATAGATCACGATTTTTAAGTTGATAACAACTAAAATATATCACAGTTTTTAAATGTGTTGAATTATAATAGATCTCGGTTTTTAAATGTGATAACAACTAAAATTGATCACAGTTTTTAATATAACGGTTTTTAGGAAAACTGAGACAAGAACATCAATCAATCACGGTTTTTTACTGTGATTAAAATAATATGAAATTTTATAATGAGATTTCAGTTTAGTGTGGTCTAAAACGATAAGAAATTAGGCATCGGCCCAGCGGTAATTAGTGTGATTGCTTAATCTGGAGTATCCGGGTTCGTGTCCCATTGGGAACAAAAAATGTGTGTGCGTATATTTCCTTTTCGAAAAAAAGAATGATCACGCTTTTTTAGGTGTGATTGAAATTATAATAGATCTTGGATTTTAAGTGTGATAACAACTACTAAAATAGATCACAGTTTTTAAATGAGTTAAAATTATAATAGATTTCGGTTTTTAAGTGTGATAACAACTATGATAGATCACGGTTTTTAAGTGTGATAACAACTAAAATAAATCACAGTTTTTAAGTTTGTTCAAATTATAGTAGATATCGGTTTTTAAGTGTGATAACAACTAAAATAGATCACAATTTTTATTATCACGGTTTCAAGGAAAATTGAGACAAAAAAATCAATCAATCACAAGTGTTTGATTTGTGATTAAAATAATATCATATTTTATAATGAGATCTTAGTTTAGTGTGGTGTAAAATTAGAAGAAATGCATTGGCCTAGTGGTAATTAATGTGGCTCGTTAATCCGGAGTATTTGGGTTCGAGTCTCACTAGGAACGAAAAATATGTGTGCTAATATATTATTTTCGAGAAAAAAACACTTTTATAGGTGTGATTTAAATTATAATAGATCAGAGTTTTTAAGTGTGATAACAACTAAAATAGATCACAATTTTTAGATGTATTGAAATTGTAATAGATCTCGGTCTTTAAGCTGATAACAACTATAATAAATCACGGTCTTTAAGTGTGATAACAACTATAATAGATCACAGTTTTTAAATGTGATGAAATTATAATAGATTACGGTTTTTAAGTGTGATAACAACTATAATAGTTCACAGTTTTTAAGTGTGATAACTATTATAATAGATCACAGTTTATAACTGTGATTGGATTAAAGTACTTTATGTCACACCTCAATATGGTACACTTTGGAAACCGTGACTAATGTTAATATATCACACTTAAAAACCGTGAACTTTATGTTTTTTTGTTGTAGTGGCGTTACGTCACGACTTTCCATTATATATATCACGATAACGTGTTCTTTTAATTTTCTAATGATGCATATCATACCTCAATCCTACCATACATCTTGATACGTTAATCCCATCTTTTTAACACTTGGAATATTACATTTTGTCTTGAATACCAAATGTAGCACCCTAAACTTATGTTTTATAGCGTTAATTACTTGACATATAATGAAACCAAAGCCTTTTTAGGCTCATTGTTGTCGCATAATAAAAAAATGATAGACCCAAGTTATCAAAAAAATAAAAATAAAAACATTATATATCACTAATATTTCTTTCACTTACTCAACCTTGGACATTACAAGATTCCCATCCCTTTGTCCATGCAAGTGCTTTTTCTCAAACATTATTTATTAAAAAAAAATGAACTCCTTTACGAAAGATTCATACTTTCTCGTCCCTAAAATTTCATGAAATATGCATATCATTGGTTACGTACGTCTCGCTGATCTAGTATGTAAATACTGCAAATACATAATATCGAGTTCTGATTAAAACCAAGACTGTCATAACAACATCCGTATATTATCTTTTACCATATTATTTTTCGGGAAATACTTGTGAGAAAATTTTGGGATGAAGTGACAGGTGAAACGATCAGAAACACACAATTTAAATACAGAATAAAACTATGTGGTTGTGGTTTCTCCACACGTGTGGAGACACCACACAAGTATCTCTCTTAATTCTCAAACATTATTTACTATTTACATGCATGTTGGAAGATTCTTCGATGAAACCAAAACTCAAAAGGAGTTAGGTGTGTGGAACGGCCATGGTAAAGTCACATATGTTACGCCCTTGTCCTGGATACTAAGTCATTATCTACAAAAAAATGTCCGGCATGCATATAATTAAATTTTAATCTAATTATACGCGTAAGCCTTACGTAAGCAGGCATCAGAGAACAAGCGGAAGATAAGACGGCTGACTCAGATACTTAAAATAACTACTAAGACGATCGAGAGTAACACATGATGCATCTATTATATCATCAAAGACTTATTATAATCATCAAATACAAATGTTCCATCGTTACAAAGGACAAGAGAATCTATACCCAAAAGTAAGCTGAAAGTAAAGACAGTAGATGTCAACTGCATCATTTCCGGGTCACTCCTCAGTGGCCTAAAAAACGACCTACAAAACACCACATTCTCGGGGTGGGGACAAGAGAGAAGAGGGGGTAAGTACATATGTGCTTAGTAAAGGGTAGAAGAAACGGTAAAGTAAAGCAATAATGGCATATACATATAACATGACATCATCTACAATCACTACCACATATGTTGTAATATTAGAGCTCTCTCACCATCTACTAGCTCCGTAGTATATTCTCACACAAGTAAAGTTTGTTACATCAATACCAAAGGACATCGTGAATGGTGAGAATGCACGAAATATATTAAGCACCTCTCGGGGAATGGACTTAGGTCTCCATGTGTGGGAAATTACACGTTGGCCCTTGACACATAACTTAAAAGGGGGCTGTAAGAATCCCATGCTTCGATTTATAAACGTGCCTTACCGGTGATATTGATGTTTTAGTTTTAGACAACCACATATGTATTTACGAGTTAAGTTCTAACCACCTGATTCATTCACATATAAGGCTCCCTAAGGACTTATAGTCCTAGACAACTAGTTACACTACCTAACATGTTGCAAAAGAATCACTGACTACTTAGACAATGTCCTACAAGGCCTAAACAACGTCTTCTGGTGCTCCCACCTTCTCCCCGCAGAGGGTCTCAGTTGTGGTGCCGAGCCAAGACCGAAATTAGACATTGTCAATTAACATATAATGATCCAACAAAACATACAAACAACATCGTACCGCATAATACGCGTAAAAACACAAAATTAATATTCCTTGTATTTATATTTTTGATATTGTTATTTCCTCAAATAAAACAGAATAAAAATAGGTCAAACAAAAGGCTTTTTTTTCTTTTCTTGGATACCGACTGCAACATACTTTAGTTTTGTAGAAGACCGGATAAAATGGCAGTTAAAAAATTTAGAGTGTCAGTTTTCGTCAATGTCGGGATCCCGACATGTTGAAAAGAAGACAAATCCACTAGGGCCCACTTTATAACCTCTCTCTATTATTCATATTGGACTTTTTAGTAATTAATTAGGGACCTAATAATTATTATTAGATTTTAAAGATAATAAAATAAAGCTTGGGCTTGACCCAAGTTAGCTAAAAATATATGTATATTGCGTGAGCAGCAAAGAAGAAAAATAGGGATTAGCTTAGGTTTTATATATGAATAAGGTTCTGACGTGAACGGGAAAAAAAAGAGGGCTGCGCCAACTTATTTCGCCAGCTATTTTTTTCCTTTGCCTTCATGTCATAGGTACAAATTTTCTATTTGATTTATTTTTATTTATTTTTATGAATAGCTAGTTTCTTATTTTAGTTAATTAATTGTTAATCCCTCGATTGCTACAGATTGTGAGATCGAATTGTTCGTATTATTCGATTAAATTATTAGTATTTACTTATTTTCTGGTTTCTCTGTTGATGATTAGATTGTTCGTTTGGTTATTTGTGCACGATAATTATGTGAATTTTCTAGTCTAGCACCAAAACTCGAACCGAGGCGATTGTCATAAAGGTTTGATTTTAAGTGGTAAACAACATATTGTCACTTAGGTTCGTAGCCGTAGGATTTTCGTTGTGAAATAAATGATCTAGATTAAAGTTAACCCGATGTGCGGTAATACCTAGAATTGGGTTTTTCTGATCGTTAATGCAATTGTTCTCACCAAACCTCTGGCGATTGTTGAGAGGTGTGCTACACAGTTAGAGAATAAGTAGTGACGATTGTCCTGCTTATCGAACATAGGAAAAGCTGGTTGCTTGGCGATTGTAACTATAATTAATTTATTAATAATTTAATGAGTCATCTTTGCAACAATGATCAGTCGTAGGAATTGAGGGGGAAATAATTAATTAGCTGGAGCTTTTCTTGCTTTTCTTGTAGGTGATTTATCTTTGGTGGTTTGACGACCTACCATAAGCCTTACGTAAGCAGACATCAGAGAACAAGCAGAAGATAAGACGACTGACTCGAACACTTAAAACAACTACTAAGACGATCGAGAGTAACATAGGCTGCATCTATTACATCATCAAAGACTTATTAAAATCATCAAATACAAATGTATCCATTACAAAACGCAAGAGAATATATACCCTAAAGTAAACTGTAAGTAAAGGCAGCAGACGTCATCTGCATCTTCTCCGGGTCACTCTTCGGTGGCCTAAAAAATGACCTACAAGAAACCACCTTCTCGGGCGGGGACAAGAGAGAGAAGAGGGGGTAAGTACATACGTACTTAGTAAAGGGTAGAAGAAACGGTACAGTAAAGCAATAAAGGCAGATACATATAACATGACATCATCTACAATCACTACCACATATGTTTTAATAGTAGAGCTCTCTCACCCTCTACTAGCTCCGTAGTATATCCTCACACAAGTAAAGTTTGTTACATCAATATCAAATGACGCGTGCATAGTGAGAATGCACCGAGAGATATTAAGCACCTCTCAATGGGGCATGGACTTAGGTCTCCATGTGGGAAATTACACGTTGGCCCTTGACACATAACTCAAAAGGGGGCTGTAAGAATCCCATGCTTCGATTTAGAAACGTGCCTTAACAGTGATATTGATGTTTTATCTTTAGACAGCCACATATGTATTTACGAGTTAAGTTCTAACCACCTGATTCATTCGTGTATAAGGCTCTATAAGGACTTCTAGTCCAGACAACTAGTCTACACTATCTAACACGTTGTAAAAGAATCATGACTACTAAGCGCAATGTCCCAAAGCCTAAACAACGTCTTCCGGTGCTCCCACCTTCTCCCCGCAGAGGATCTCAGTTGTGGTGCTGAGTCAAGGCTATCAGAAGTTGAAATCAGACATTGTCAATTAACATATAATGATCCAACAAAACATACAAACCACATCATACCGTGTAATACGCGTAAAAGCACAAAATTAATATTCCTTTTATTTATATTTTTGATATTGTTATTTCCTCAAATAAAACAGAATAACAATAGGTCAAACAAAAGGCTTTTTTTTTTCTTTTCCTGGATACCGACGGCAACATACTTTAGTTTAGTCTCTTTTTTCCTTTTCCTTTTTTTTTTTTACTTCTGCTCTTTTGTGTTCTTCTACTTCAAATTTATTTTATTTATTATTCACACTCAACTTTATTGAAGAAAGACTAGTTGTTCCCTTTCTTTTTTTTGTATTATTTTTTTTCTCTCTTCGGCAACGCACAGGCACGACAAATGGACTACAGGTCCTTTTTTCTTTCGGCAAACAGGCAATTACATATAATGTAAAATAAAATAAAACCAATAGAAATCAAAAGAGCAACAACGAAACACCAACGACAAATGGTTAAATACGGTTGAGCAACAACTTTTTTACCGTTTAAGTAGGACTCCCTTACCTTTTAGCGAATTTAAAAGCGAATCCAAACGCAACTTGAAAACAAAAACTTGAATCCTTTGGTTCCACAGCTCTACGCACAATCTACGATTCATAAACGGAATAATATGATTAATACCACCCTTTACACAATTAAAGCTCAAACTTTTCCCCAAAAACGATCAAGATTTAGATTTTAGTCTTTGGGACGAAAACTTACTGTTTATAAAACGAATTGTATAGAAACGATCGTCTTCTCTCGTCATCACTTTCTTCTACTACGGCGTCTGCGGGGGTGAGCAGTTGACCGCGCGGTTGAATATTATCTTCCTCCACTTCTTGGCAACTTGTGTCGCTTTGCCTGCGTATTTCTTTTCAAATTTGCCGTGTGTGATAAAGTGGGGAGAAAAGATGATTATTTTCCTTTTATAGTAATTATTTAATTCTTTTAAATTACTAACTAAATCCTTTAATTAATAATTAAACCTTTTTAATTATTTCCTTTAGGTTAACATAAAATAGGAAAATGTTGGTCCCTTGAAAAGACTTTGGTTATATTTAGAGGGGGAGGGGGAGGGGGAGGGGGGAGGGGGGGGGGGGGGGGGGGGACAAACTCATCAACTTCGGCGGTCCGCGATAGGCTCGATAGTCTGGCGACACTCGCAGTCGTTGA
Organism: Gentiana straminea; assembly: GCA_036785695.1. NCBI lineage: Eukaryota > Viridiplantae > Streptophyta > Magnoliopsida > Gentianales > Gentianaceae > Gentiana > Gentiana straminea. The sequence goes on from JAVUPR010000348.1 coordinate 2,116,743, forward strand.
CTATTGACTTTCCTGAATTTGTTGCAGCGGAATATATTTAAATTATTAAGCCTTATTACTTGTTGTTTAAATTATGATACCAAGTATTGGATACTCGGTAGTGTATGTGTGTGACTCGATTGCTAGTTCAGTAGATTGATGTGCTAAATGTACTAAATGCAGAAAGTAAGTAAGCAATTTTTATAGTGGTTCCAGGTGGTGTAATCCTGTCAGTCCACTCTTCTCCTGTGATGTAGGAGGTAATTCACTAGAGATCTCTGAGGTATCTGTTACAAAAATCCCTAAGTTGCTTGTCCTTCACCAATAACTATGGCTTCACAAACTAAACACTTGGAACGGGTAGGATTCTTCGCTCCAAAGTCTTCCACCTTGGTCCTTGAAGGGTAGGATTGCCTCTTCACCACGCCTCCACCACAAACAACGATCCTTGACACCCAAAGATGCTTCATCGTCTTCGTAGATTTCTTATAAAAGAAAGTTTGAATCAAGTAAGTGATTCGGCTTTCGGCGACTTGATCGGGATGATATGATCAGCAGCTTGAGGTCTTCAAGTGTGTAAACTTGATGTAGTTTGATAACAGATTACACTTGAAGAGTTTGACTAGATCGTAGCTTTATGTTCGGTAGGGTTAGCGAGTGTTTTCTTGATAAAGCGAAGCTTAAGATTATATGTTGTTTTTCCTCAATTTTCATCACTTGTATCCGAATTAGGAGTCCTCTATTTATAGGTAGGAATCCTTGTGACTTATGTTTGAAATTCAAACATAGCCGTTTCGAATTTGTCCCGTCTTGACTTGCTTTTCTGTCTTTGTACATAGTACTAACACCGTCGAATGCTTTTGACGATTTTCGGTCCGTCCACCCTTTGACTTGTATCCATTGGATAAACCTCTCGTTTCTTCCCAACATCCCTTTAATCTTAACCATTGATTTGTTTGATAAAATCGAATTTGTTATCTCGTCCTTATCCTTGTATTTTTCCAATGTAACCTTTGAATAATTCAAAATATATATCGGCAGGTTCTGTGAATGTAAGTCTATTTGAAATGCATATCGATCGGAAATTTGTTCCAAAGTTGCTGTGTTTATAAAAACACTTCAGCTGACTTCTCTTATATCTAACTTTTTATTATTAAGTTAGATTACACAATTTTAATCATAACCAAGTTCCAAACACCATTTAACTTGTGGAACTTAGACCTTGTACACAAGGTATATGTAATCAATTTAGGTCATCACAGACTTCCCTAAATTCTGATTCCATATCCTTGACTTTAAATACTAAGTTTGATCCCTTAGCCTTCAATAACTGAGTTTGAGCCCTCAGCCTTCAGTCTTCAGCAGGTTTCTAAACTAGTCTACTGACTCAGGTACCCTACTAATATAGACAGGTCTGCTGATGAAAGTCAGCTGACTATTTACAGTGCTTGTTTGATTAAACCTATACAAAGATCAAACTCTAATAAGCCTATACATTTGATCTAGACATCTTTTTGCCTTTGCTCTATAACAGCTAGTCTGGCACTCATCACTAACACTTAAAATAAGTCCAACAATTTCCCCCTTTTTGGTGATGATGCCAATACCCTCCTTACAGCAAAGCAAAAAGAGTAAAAAATAAAAACAGAACAAATTCAGTCATTTCTCATTATAATTATATTTGTTCAAAAAGTATTATAGTCTAGATTCAGTAAAAATAATGCAGATGTAAGTATGCTGATCTAGTTTCTTCTTTCTCTTTCTTGCCTCTCCTTCTCTTGCTGCTCATGATATTCCTTTATGTCTCTTACCATTTCTCTCATCCACTGATTTTCAATAAGGGAAAAATCAATATGGGGATTCACTTCCTTTCACCATTTCCATGGCTCAGGTAAAGTAAGGTTGATCTGATGTACTCTGTGTTAGTAATACCATCCGCAACGGAAGCGATTTTAAGGATCTAGATCTATATAATACACGTAATAAAATAACTAGATCTATTCTACAAGGGGGATGTAGATCATACCTCTTGAATCTCAAAATTCAAGTTGAAGAACCGCAAAAAGGATGAATGTAAGAAGATATGAAGAGCACCAAGATCTTCCGTACGTGTGATCTAAGCAACTCCCGGTGGAAGGAATTCTCGACTCAAACCCTTCCGATATGCTACCCGGAAAAATCTCCAAGATTTTTCCCCAACCCTTGGCCGAAAATTCTTCCCCCTAATTTGCAAGAGTGGTCGAAATTTACATGTGTGTTAAGGCTTGGGAGAACTCTCTTTATATAGGAGAGTAAAACTTAGCCTCCAATGATTTTTATTTTGCAAATAAATAATCCAATTAATAAAAGATAATTCCATAATATTCTAGAACAAATCTAGAATAATATTTATCTTTATTATTTACCATAAATATTTATCCAATAAATATTTTATGCACATGTCTTATTAATCACAAGAAAACTAATTTCTTGTTCCAAAAAGAGTAGCATGGGGCGAAAATTTCATATATTGACCTAGTCAATATTAATTTTGCCATCACACAATAATTGGGCAAGATTATGGAAAATGTCTTTTCCACATATTTAATTATTTAGCCCAACTAATTTAATAGTCCACTAAACAATTAATTTACATATCGTTTTAATAAAGTCCAACAAGAACTAAATTAATATTATTAGGATTCGACGTCCGAGAATAGCTATGCTATATTAGGAGGCACGTCGGGGACCATGGACTAATAATCAGCGGCTCCGATAAATCAAATAAATAATTATAGAATAATTATATTCGATAAATCAATCACGGGAATATGCCACCATAATCCCGTGATCGCACTCCTCCGATTATAAGATTATATTTATCTCCTCACGAGAATAATAATAAGCGTCCATTGATATAATCATTACATATGGATTAATCCTCCATAGATCGTTCATTCTAAATCGGGAAGTTACCGTTAACCCTTTTTAGAACCTCTTATCCTTATTTACCATTAACCCCCCCTAGTGATCAATTAATTCATACAACTCACCGGTAGCTAATCGTGTAATATGAACTCGTACGATCGATCGGTTTCTAGGATTAAAAAATAAGGAAGCGTCTATCTACTTCCATAAATGGAAGGAATGGATTCCGTATCCGTGATAACACGTACTACTCACTCAATCCAAGTACAATGCCAAGATGGGGTAATTCGGACCACGATTCGGTGTAATCCTTAACCGTCAAGTCAAACTTCATACCGATTCAAGCGGTTGATTTCGTGATCACCTCGGGATTAAGATATATCCATAAATATGATCATCCATTGATTCGATAAGACTTCTCGATTACGGAATTATATCGTGAACTCTAATCAAATCGGTCCGTCCTATATGATATATCTATCATATATAAATGCCCCATTAGGTTCTCTTAACCGAAAGTCCGGATAAGACAATCACACCTATTGTGTTCGGGCGCATTAATAGCACGGTAAAGGAGAGACCCGATACTCTCGATTAACTTCACTACGGGCTAATTGTATTTTAAGTACATCTTCACTAACTCAATCCTCCCGTGTATATACCATACACTGAGTTAAGTGATTACATAAACGATATACTTTAGGGTTTTCTGTAGTGTAGATACTATTGTCAATCGGTGAATATGAGAATAATAAAAATGAATAATAACATCATTTCATTTATTAAATAAAACAATTACAAAATTGTCTTTCGGGCATCACACCTAACAATCTCCCACTTGCACGAAAGCATGTGATTAATTGTTTTAGAGCACACCCTATTATTTAAAATACAGCAAACTATCACTCCCACTTGCTCTAAAGCAAATGAGACATGTCTCTAATACCTATAGTCTCCAAGTGTCGACTAAAAGCTTCAATCGACAGCGTCTTGGTGAATGGATCTGCAGGATTATCGGCGGAGGCGATTTTCTTGACGGAAATGTCCCCTCTATCAATAAAATCGTTGATCACCCAGTATTTTCTCTCTATATGCTTCGACTTACTGTGATTTCGAGGTTCTCTAGAGTTGGCAATGGCCTCATTGTTATCACAATAGAGAGTAATAGGATCCTCAGCATTCGGGACAACGCCTAATCCGCTGATGAACTTTCTTAACCAAACTGCTTCTTTAGCTGCCTCCGAGGCCGCTATGAACTCAGCTTCCATTGTTGAATCGGCTGTGCTGGATTGCTTTTGGCTTCTCCATTCTACTGCACCGCCACCAAGCGTAAACACTGAACCAGAGGTAGATTTAGAATCATCTCTCGTCCGACCGAAAGTCGAATCGGTGTACCCCGCTAACTCCAAACTCCCACTCGAATAGACGAGCATATAATTTCGGTTCTCTTCAAATATTTGATGAGATTCTTCATCGTCGTCCGTTGCGGTTGCCCCGGATTTGACCGAAAACGGCCGACTAATCCAACGCCGTAACAAATGTCGTGTCTCGTACACCTCATAGCATACATGAGACTACCAACGGCCGAGGCATATGGCACTCTTCCCATAGCTTCAGCCTCTTCAGGGGTTTGGGGCCCCTGAGTCTTAGAGAGGTAAACGCCGTGACGGGTTGGTAGAAAACCCTTCTTTGCGTTCTCCATACTGAAGCGTGCCAGCACCTTATCTATATAAGTTGCTTGGGACAGAGCTAACATCCTGTTCTTGCGATCCCTTATAATTTGGATCCCTAGAACATAACTCGCTTCTCCCAAATCTTTCATTTGGAATTGCGTGGTCAACCAACTTTTCACGTCGGACATCATCCCCTTATCGTTGCCAATTAGGAGTATGTCATCAACGTACAACACTAGAAATACAACACTATCTTTGATAACCTTCTTGTACACACAAGATTCAGCAAAGTGTTGTTCGAAATCATAAGACTTGATCGTGTGATCGAATCTATGATACCAGGAACGGGATGCTTGCTTCAACCCATAAATGGATCTGAGCAACTTGCACACCATGTGCTCTCGACCTTCTTCAATGAATCCCTCTGGTTGCTGCATATAGATTTCCTCGTCAAGAAAGCCGTTTAGAAACGCCGTCTTAACATCCATTTGCCGATTTCATAATCCGGACATGCAAAGCAATCGAAAGGAGGATGCGGATGGTTTTCATCATGGCCACGGGTGAGAAGGTTTCCTCGTAGTCTATACCTCTCGCCGTGTGTAACCTTTGGCTACCAGCCGTGCTTTGAAGGTTTCAACCTTCCCATCTACTCCTCTCTTTCGCTTGTAGAGCCATTTACATCCAATGGGCCTTTCACCCCGAGGAAGTTCTACAAGTTTCCGGACCGAGTTAGAGTACATAGACTCCATCTCTTGATTCATTGCGTCAATCCATTTATCCTTATCGTGATCCAAGTAAGGCCTTCTTATATGTCGGAGGATCATCTTCCACCCCATCGAGGCGACTACGTTTGCCTCTAAATCCATGCCGTACCGAGCCGGTGGCCGAACCACTCTCGCAGTACGTCTGGGTGGAACAGGAATGTCGGAAGTGACTGTTGTATTATTAGTGTTGTTTACAGGAACATCAGCAGCCACAATAGGCTTGATGTCATCGGAGAGTAATTACTCTAGTATAATTGTACTTCGAGGTCTGTGGTCTTTCATATAACTTTCCTCCAAAAACGTAGCGTTAGTCGAGACTAGCACTTTGTTATCTTCCGGATCGTAAAATAGACCACCACGTGTACCTTTTGGATAGACTACAAACAAACATACTTTCGTATATGATTGTAGCTTGGTAGTCTTGTCCATCAGCACATGTGCAGGACAACCCCATATGCGGAAGTGACGCATGCTTTCGCGATGTCCCGACCACATCTCAATGGGTGTCTTTTCGACGGACTTTGACGGTACCGCATTCAAAATGTAGACCGCCGCTTCTAAAGCATAACCCCAAAAGGATATAGGTAGTGAGGCGTAGCTCATCATTGATCTAACCATGTTAATCAATGTCCTCGTTTCTCCTCTCGCAACTCCGTTTTGCCGAGGTGTCCTAGGCGCCGAACGTTGGAAACAAATTCCTTTTTCACCAAGTAGTCAATGAACTCGCATCTAAATACTCACCTCCACGATCCGAGCGAAGGCATTTCAATGACTTGCCTAGTTGCCTTTCGGCTTCTGCTTGGAACTCCTTGAACTTTCCAAAAGCCTCGGACTTTCTATGCAGCAGATAAACATAACCAAATCTCGAGTAGTCATAAATGAAAGTCACAAAGTACTCGTATCCGCCTCTAGCTTGTACGTTCATCGGACCACAAAGATCTGAATGCACTAAGTCTAGAGTTCCTGTGGCTCTATTACCCTTTGATGAGAAGGGACGCTTAGTCATTTTTCCCTCCAGGCAACACTTGCAGACAGGCAGTGTGTCACGGATGACTCACCTAAGGCATTAACCTTTTCAAGTCTTTTGAGTCTTTCCAAGGAAATATGGCCAAGCCTTAGATGCCACAAGTATGTTTTATCTTCTTTTACTTGAGAAACTTTCTGCCTTTTAGCAGATCTTTGATGAGCAGTTTTAAACATTTCAGTATTAAGTAGGTGAGCTTTATGTGGTCTTACAAAATATAAACCGTTTTCATTTATAGTTGAACACAATTCAAAGCCATTCTTTGAAATAACAAATTCACCATTCAAATTTGAAACAGAAAATGATTGTTCAACTAAGGCAGAATAAGAAATCAAATTTCTCCTGAAATTCGGAATAAAATAAACATTTTCTAAATGTAAAATTCTATTATTAAAATGCAAGTCCACAGCTCCCCACTGCTTTAGCCGAAATGAGCGCCCCGTTGCCTACCGGCATCACTTGAGAACCCTCTTCCGCCTCCTCGTACGAACTAAGAATCCGCAATGAAGAACATACATGGTTAGTAGCTCCGTATCAAGTATCCAAGTGGACACATCTTTAGCTACGTTAAAAGATTCCAAGAATAGTAATTCAAAATTACCTTTCTTATCTTTCCCAAACGGATGCCTTGACTTTGCCATCTTTCACATCACGAAGATATTCCGGACAATGGCGTCGCCAATGTCCTACCTCCTTACAAGAAAAGCATTTGCCCTTTGGCTTGGCCTCGTCAACTTTCTTGCGCGTCTTTTTCTTCATTGGCTTGGGCACGGGTGCAACATTACCCTTTTTCTTTGGTTTGGCCTTAGGCTTGTTTGATGACCCGGCTTCGGCCATATTGGCTTCGACTTTCTTATCCCCTACTTGGACCTTATCTTTCGATAGCAGCCCTCGTAGATAGTCGGTTCATTCAGCATCTGTGTCATGGTCAACTCATATTTGCCCATCAGATACTGAGTTTTGAACGGGATAAACTCAGGAGTCAACGATTCCAAAATCATCGATACTTGAGTTGCTTCATCGAACTTTGATCCATGAATACCGGCGTCATTGAAGTAACTGATCATATTCAGAACATGACCATTCACTGCTTGACCTTTCTTCAATTTCGTGTTAACGGCCAACTTGATGGCATCGTGTCTTGCTTGGTTGCTAGGTGATCTAAACATCGTAGTAAGTTTCCGCATGATTTCTCCCCGCAGACTCAAACTCTTCAATCGGGTCCTAATAACCTCCGACACCGCCGCCGGGATGATCCCACGAGCCCGGTTATCCGCTTCGATCCGGCCGATTACGCCGTTCGATCTCGCCTTTACCTGTGTTTTTGGATCGCCGCGTAGGCATTCGAAGTAAGTACATGTTGCACATTCTCATACGTGAGTACCACGTTTAAGTTACTCTTCCATTTCTTAAAGTTGTTTCCCGTTAATTTTTCAGACAGTAAAGCAGAAATTTGAGCAGACATTTTTTGCTGAAAATAAAATGACATACATTAATTCAAGTTTAACACTACTATATATTATTTTAGGAATAGTAAACTAAAAATAAGTCTACTCTACCATTCCAAGGTTTTAACCTCGCATCTTAGTGCCGCCGTAGGGTAGGTCAAAGAGATGACGGTTAAATCGAGACAATCTCATCAATGAATAACTTGTGAGAATCAAACATCCCACGAGAATCGAACATCCCTTTATTCATTGACTACCTTCCTTTTTTAGCCTAGATATTACCAAAAATATCCTTTATGAGTGTGACCTACTATATCGGATCTCTTAGGTACGCCCCGAGTGTGCCGTCGTAGGATAGGTCAGTGACCCGACGAGTACCCAGAAATCCGGTCCTTTCGGAGACCAAGCCATTAATGTTGATAGGGGTGAACACCATCCGTAGGGGGACGAAATCAAAGCACCGCGAGGCGTCACCCGTCTCTCACTTACTTGTATCTATAGTAGAGGCCGTGGGGTTGGCTGTCGCCTCCCCCGCTCCCACTCAATAATTTGGAAGTGGTGGTGGGTTAACTAACCACGTCTTTTTGATGTTAACATAAAAGCACATCAAATCAAGGATTCCGAATGGTGTCGGTAACGTAGGCAAGCCTACCCGTCCTATTCATTGGAACATATGTGACAAGTCGGACGAAATCGGGTCAAGATGCCCCCATTGAGATAAGAAGGAATCACCCCTCCGTTCTCCGGTGTAGCTTAGTCTTGCCGGACCCCCGTGCATACATCACACTAGGAGGGTTAAGTCGGTCGAGCCTAGCTCGTTGACCACCCAACCTATAAGCGAACCATTTTTATCCAAGATTTATTGTTCTTTTACCATCATTCAATCTCGTAGACACTACGAATTGAAAACGTGATCTCGTTTGGGCTTTAAGGCGGTTCACCGAGAACACACACCGAAAGGCCTAACGATTTCATAACCCGTCCTCGGATCTTTAATTAGTTACTAAATTTATTAATTACCACGTATTAATTAAATTTCAACTAATTACACGAGTTTGTATACATGCCTATTTTAATTACCAAAATTAAAATTCTACATGTATGCATGGAGTGGATTTATGATATGATGCATGTCATGGCAATTCCGATTTTATATCTATTTTATGATCGAACACAAAAAATAAATTGCGGAAAATTTAAACACCGAGATGGATTGTTGGTACCCCCGTATCTAATCTATCCTAGGAAAAATAAATTACAATCTTATTGTCTTCGAGTCTTGATCTTCGAATCTTGAACTCGAACCGCCGGATCACGAACCACGAACACCCGAGAGGAGAAAAGGTCTTTTTAATTAAATAAATCCAATTTATTATAATTAATCCAATATTTATTTCATTATATGCGGCTGCTACTAATTATTTTCCAAATTTTTTTTTTTTTTTTGTGTGATGCGGCAGTTTAATAATCACAAAAAAAATTAGGTCACAAAAAAAATTGATGCAGCCGCAACAAAATAAAACCCTAGCCGCAAGTTTTTTATTAAACAGGACTTATAGCGACGCTTTTCAGCGTCGCAGAAAGTCCTGTAGCAGTTTTTAATAAAATTTTGTCCGTTTCTCCTCGTTCATACCTTGGGTTTCGCCTTGATCTTCAATTTTCCAGCAAGATCTTTATCTTTTCCAGCCCGGATATTCAAAATTACAATAAAAGATGCTACTTTTACAAAAAAATTCGAAAATTGACATAAAATAAATACAATTCCTATGTTCAATTGTTGCTAAACAAAGGAGCTACAATAGATCTAACGAGTAAACAGTACCAACCCCAATCCATCTCTTCAACCAAGACATTCATAACATAAAAATTAATTAAGCATGCATCGGCCCCTTTTTAAAAAAAATTGGGACAAAAAAAAATCTACATGTTTTACCACTCCTAGATCTAATATTTTATACGTATAAATATAGATCACCTTGGCGACTGATACCACTGTTAGTAATACCATCCGCAACGGAAGCGATTTTAAGGATCTAGATCTATATAATACACGTAATAAAATAACTAGATCTATTCTACAAGGGGGATGTAGATCATACCTCTTGAATCTCAAAATTCAAGTTGAAGAACCGCAAAAGGATGAATGTAAGAAGATATGAAGAGCACCACGATCTTCCGTACGTGTGATCCAAGCAACTCCCGGTGGAAGGAATTCTCGACTCAAACCCTTCCGATATGCTACCCGGAAAAATCTCCAAGATTTTTCCCCAACCCTTGGCCGAAAATTCTTCCCTCTAATTTGCAAGAGTGGTCGAAATTTACATGTGTGTTAAGGCTTGAGAGAACTCTCTTTATATAGGAGAGTAAAACTTAGCCTCCAATGATTTTTATTTTGCAAATAAATAATCCAGTTAATAAAAGATAATTCCATAATATTCTAGAACAAATCTAGAATAATATTTATCTTTATTATTTACCATAAATATTTATCCAATAAATATTTTATGCACATGTCTTATTAATCACAAGAAAACTAATTTCTTGTTCCAAAAAAAGAGCATGGGGCGAAAATTTCATATATTGACCTAGTCAATATTAATTTTGCCATCACACAATAATTGGGCCAAAATTATGGAAAATGTCTTTTCCACATATTTAATTATTTAGCCCAACTAATTTAATAGTCCACTAAACAATTAATTCACATATCGTTTTAATAAAGTCCAACAAGAACTAAATTAATATTATTAGGATTCGACGTCCGAGAATAGCTATCTTTATATTAGGAGGCACGTCGGGGACCATGGACTAATAATCGGCGGCTCCGATAAATCAAATAAATAATTATAGAATAATTATATTCGATAAATCAATCACGGGAATATGCCACCATAATCCCGTGATCGCACTCCTCCGATTATAAGATTATATTTATCTCCTCACGAGAATAATAATAAGCGTCCATTGATATAATCATTACATATGGATTAATCCTCCATGATCGTTCATTCTAAATCGGGAATTTACCGTTAACCCTTTTTAGAACCTCTTATCCTTATTTACCATTAACCCCCTAGTGATCAATTAATTCATACAACTCACCGGTAGCTAATCGGTGTAATATGAACTCGTACGATCGATCGGTTTAGGATTAACAAATAAGGAATCTGTCTATCTACTTCCATAAATGGAAGGAATGGATTCCGTATCCGTGATAACATAAACTACTCACTCAATCCAAGTACAATGCCAAGATGGGGTAATTCGGACCACGATTCGGTGTAATCCTTAACCGTCAAGTCAAACTTCATACCGATTCAAGCAAAGTTGATCGTGATCACCTCGGGATTAAGATATATCCATAAATATGATCATCCATTGATTCGATAAGACTTCTCGATTACGGAATTATATCGTGAACTCTAATCAAATCGGTCCACCCCTATATGATATATCTATCATATATAAATACCCCATTAGGTTCTCTTAACCGAAAGTCCGGATAAGACAATCACACCTATTGTGTTCTGGGCGCATTAATAGCACGTTAAAGGAGAGACCCGATACTCGATTAACTTCACTACGGGCTAATTGTATTTTAGCTACATCTTCACTAACTCAATCCTCCCGTGTATATACCATACACTGAGTTAAGTGATTACATAAACGATATACTTTAGGGTTTTCTGTAGTGTAGATACTATTGTCACATCGGTGAATATGAGAATAATAAAAATGAATAATAACATCATTTCATTTATTAAATAAAACAATTACAAAATTGTCTTTCGGGCATCACACCTAACACTCTGAAGCCTAATCGCATGTATAACTCTTTAAACTCATTCAGTGAATCTTTAGCTGATGTAGTAGGTAGACTCCTTCCACCTCTACCACCTCTTCCACCTCTTCCACCTCTGTGTGAAGATCTTAAAGCTTTCACTCTTGCTTCCCAAAACTTAAGCCCCAAAAAGGAATTGAGTCCCTCATGGAAGCCCTTGTCATGGTAAGGTCTTCTCTTGTTGTAGTAAAGCCTCTTATACTCCTTGAAAAGATCACCAGTCAGTGGAAGTCTGCCAAGTGCAGGTTCTCTGTATGCATTGGTGTCAGCTTCCAATATCTTCTGTGCAAAAATTCTAGCAGCCTCTTTTGCTACTGCTGTTTGGATCTCTTCCCCCTTATTGACATCATCAACAAAATGGGACAGTAGGCCATGAACACTCTCCTGTGTGATCACTAGATTATTCAGTTGACCCTCCATTATCTCTGTTCTAGTATCAACTGCAGTGATCCTTTCTTTCATTATTTGCTCTAGTAGATTGATCCTCTCAGTGAATTTAGGATCCAATCCAGCAGGGTGAAGTGTTCCAGCAGGCTCAGCCTCAACAGGCTTGGGTGCATCAGCAAGTTTATCCAGTTTCTGGTGAATGGATTCAAGTTGGTCTTTCAGAAACTTCTCCTTCATTGTATTGCCTTGTCTAATCCCCTTTACATCTAGAGCAAGGTCAGCAAGAGCATATTGAGTGGAGGTAATATTGGAAGCAACTGTTTCAGTGGTTCTCCCTCTATTTTCCACTAGATTCATCAAATCTTCAAACCTTTGCTCTTGTCTATCAAGTTGAGTCCTTAATCTTGTAATGTCATTTCTGACAGCCCTCAACTCATCCATCACCTGTACAGGTACCCCACCAGCCATTCCTCCAGCCATATGTTCAGCAGCTTCATCAGTAGGCTCTTCTACACTGTATTGTGCTCTCTGTCTGCTGACAACCATGGCTCTACTCATGTCCCTTCCAGCAGGGGCAGGTCCTTCTTCAACCAAGATTGGATCTAGGGCAGGTTCCTCAAAGAGTGGTACAAATACCTGTTGTGGTTCATCATGTATAGGTTCTTCCTCAGGCACTTGAAACTCCTCATCACTATAGTCATAGTCCAGCAGCTGTTCATCCTTATCAATAACAACGATCCGCGACTATCTTTCCCTTCGGTGACCTTTCTGCAAGTAGGCTCTACTACGGCGGCACTGTTCTTCAATAACGACGGGGGTGTCCTCCAAACCCATAGTTAGTTCCAACTTTTGTCCAGGTGTTGTTTGATCCTCAGCAACCTGTACCTCATGTTCCAACCTTTGTTCGAGTCTTTGTCGATCCTCGGCGGCTCGAACCTCCTCAACAGGTAATGGTGATCCCTCAAATCCCATCACCATGTCCAATCTCTCGTGCTACCACTTGTTTGTTCCTCGGTGATCAACACTCTGTACAAGAATTGCGGGGAATTCGGCCATATTTTCTTTTTGAAACCCTCTAACATTAGCAATCTTTCATAGAGTATTAGCAGTTTTGGATAGAGTGTCCTGAGTATCAATCCATTCTTGATATTGAGCTGAATCCTCAGAACTGATATCAGGTTCACTATGATCAGTAACCTTCTCCTCATCCAGATCTACGGTCCGTTGATCATCGGTATGTTCAACGATTCTACAACAAAGAAAGTATCGATATACCAACCCACTGTTGCCTCCAAGATTTATCCCATCATTTATTAATGCTTCCGGACCATCTATGGTTAAATCTTCCAAATCCTCATCCATTTGGCCTCGTCCGCGGCCCTCGGCAGACTTGCTAGCAACAATGGACTGTTCAACTCTTGGTTCATTTAACATAGCAGTCCCACTGGCTTTTCCTTGATGTGGGGGATGACCATCATCAGAGTCAGATGATGATGAGTCATCACTATCTGATCCATCTTTAGGATCCTTGAATTTGATATCTTCTTTCTTCTTTTGTTCATCAATGAGTTCCACCGATCTCATTTCCGGCAAAGAAGTATCAACCAAATCAAGAAAATTCTCCACTCCTAACCTTTCAAAAGCCCACTCCTCAAAGTCTGTCATAGGCTCAGCTGCTGATTTTTGTTTCTTGTAATATCCAAACTTCCATTGAAAGTAGTTGGCAACCAGCAGGAGCTTAGGATCAACGTACCCTTCCTCATTTTCTTTTCTTCCCTTTCAAAGGGCATGGTTGGCTTTACGGGAGAGTTTGTTTGTCCACTTTGTTGACCTCCAAAGGTCCCAACAAGTAGATTCAAAGTTTCTTCAACAGATGCTTCTAGGTCAGTAGGTTCTTCTGGTTGTACATTTGTACCTACCACCTTCATCTGCTCTACACATGGTTACCCTGACTTACATGCTCATCAGCAGGGTTAGCAGCAGACTGCTCTTCCCCCTGAACTATTGCAGAATTTGCAGGGTCTTGTACAGTTAAATCAATGTCCACAGCAGGTGCAGACTCGGTAGTCTGTTGTGGGTCTTCAGGAAGTTGCTCAACAACAAATTCTGTATCTTTAGTAGTCTCAGCAGCCTTTAGAGGGGAGGATTCAACAACTTCTACAGCAGGCTCAGGTGCAGCAGTCTGCTGTGATTCTCCAGTAGGTTGCTCAACAACAACCTGTTCAATCTCAGTGGGATTAATAGTTGTTAAGGGCTCAGCTTCAATAGCTTCTTCTTTTTCTTCTTCCCTTTGAGCCTCCAGAATCCTCAACTGTTTTCCCTTACCATGCTTCTTTTTCTATGCAATTTCCTTCATTCTCTTGGAAATTTGCTCAGATTCAACTTCAGCAGCTTTTCTCTTTCTACTATCTGCCTTCTGTTGCTCTTTCAAAATATCGCGAGCAGACTTCTTCTTTGTGACGGCGGGGTCGGTAACCTCAATTTCAAGCTGGACCTCGTAGACTCGACGATCTGTTTCCTTGTTTTCCTTGGTTGTAACATCTCTGTGATTTTTTTGATGTCAGTAGCTGTTAAGGGTGATTTTATACGTTTTGTAAGTATATATTTTATGTCAATTTCCCCCATATCTGGATGTTTTTCATAGAAATTGAGCTTTTATTGAAATATTGAGCAAGTGATGTTTTTAATGGGTTAGTTGCAAAATTGTATGATTTATGTGTAAAATTGATGGTTTTATATTGATTTGGAAGATACTACATTTTGCAATGTGTTTGATGTATTGTAGATACATAATATCGACCAAGAAGAGGATTAAAAGAGGTTAACAATCGGATTAATGAAGAGGAGAAGAGATAAAGATGAAATCGATTGAAGATAAAGATGAGAAGATCGATTTTTAAGCAGCTGAACGTGCGTCCAGAATCTCGGTCCGGTGGACGGGCGTTTGGTCCGGTGGACGGGCGTCCAGCCGAAGAGCTTGATTCGAGTGTTGATGGATTTGCCGGACGAGCGTCCAATTTAAAGAAGGACGGGCGTCTGATGAAGACTCAGCCCGACTCGAAGTTTTTTGTCGAAGACCGAACGAGCGTCCAGAGAGATGGACGGGCGTCCTTCCACCGCCTCAGCACAGCCGACTTACTTTTCTATAAATACCAGCGCTATTTTCAACCCTAGATATATATTATTACACAGCCGCATACACAGAAAACCCTAAATTCGAGCCAAGTAACCTCGGCCGGCCGAGCCTTGGTGCTTGGCCGGCCGAGGGTTGTTCTTTTTATTTAGATTTCGTTTCGTTTTTTTGGATGATTGGAGGCTAAACAATTTGTCAAGTTATTTAAATCCATTTCATCGGTTCTTTCTTTTCAATCTTAAGTTTGTTTTGTGATTTTTGATTAAAGTTGTTATCTTTTCTATATGCTTATGTGTTATGCAATCGATATCGAGAGATGTATTGTTTATTGATGTTTACCGTATGACGAGAGTCGGTGTAAACCTTAGATCACCATAGGAAAGATTAGATTTTCAATCTTAACATAACGAGAGTTGATAGGTTGAATATCTAGGTTGCTTTAGATTGAGAGATCTTACACCTTGGTTTGAGAGCGTCAATCTTATATATCGAGAGATGAGAGATTGATAGGCGAATTATCTACGAGAGTAGGAATTCATACCTCCGTTAGGTGGACCACATCTTTAATTAAATCATAACAAGATAACTTTAGAGAGGAAATTAAGGGTTGCGGGATCGGAGGAATATTTGCTTGTTCATTGTTTAATCACCATTATCATCTTCTTGTTTCTTGTTTATTTTATAGTTTAGATTTCGTTTTCGCTTTTATCCTTCCCGGCTTTGACCGACAATCCCTCTGTCCGAGTTTATTTTATCATTTTTAGTTTTGTTTTAGTAGTAACAAATTAGAAGAATTACTAAACTAGATTAAACAACCTCGATTCCCTGAGATCGACTCCGGTATTAATCGCTATGCTACGATCCCTACACTTGGGGAATACCGGATTTATAAATATTATTACTTGTTTATTTTGCATTAGATAAATCCGTGAACAGTAGCCTTCCTCTTCTCAGAAACCTTCTTGGGTGCAACAGATTTAACAACTTTCTTAACCTGCTCACCACCAGCACCATCATCTCCATCATTATCACTTTCTGTGGCTTCAGCATCCACATCTTCATCATCATCCAAACCAGGGATGAGATAGCCAATCTCATTCTTGTATCTGGATTTGTTTATCTTCTCAGGTGCAACATCAGGAATCCCCAAGTGATTCAGCAGGGCTTGAATCATCAATCCCAAAGGTAAGGCCTTGGATTTCCTTGTCCCTTCTCTTTCCTCTGTTATCACTTTCTTCATTTAATGGATAAAGAATCGGCCCAATCAAACTTCATGTTTTTGCAGATGATAATTAATAGTTTAATCTTGGGTCCCGATAAAGTATCCAGGCTTCCACCGAGTCCTAAGATGTTCTTTGCTATTATCTTACTCGGCGGGTTGTACTCCATTCCTATATGCTTCACATTGATGCTCAGTGTTGATTTAACAGCATCATTGGTCTTTATTCTGTCAACAAAATCCAATTTTGACAGTCCCATTTCCTCTGGATTAGTTGGAGCATCTTGTACATGTGCAAAACCAAAAATTTCCCTCAGCAGGTTTGATGAAACTTCAATCTCCTGGCCATTTACTGTTGTAGTAAATGCCTCTCTATTATCTCTTATGACAATGTTTCTCCAGAAACTAACAACATTTGTGTAAGATATCCTTTCCAGTCTGATATTCAAAACATCTTCCAATCCATCAACTCTTCTGATTCTACGACCAATATTGATAGCTAACTCAGTTTTGTTAGCATCAACAACAAAGCCTCTGACACTTTGGCTTGTTTCGATAGGAACATCATCCTTATCTGCCATTTTTGAAGAATAAGATGAAGAAGATAACTTTCAAATCTGTGTTCACACGGTATGTTTGCAGAGAAAATCAATCTGAGTTTTGTAAGGATTCTCTGTGTATATGTCTGTATAAATAGGGATAGGTAGTTGATAGTGTTAGATAATGCACTATTACATTTCGTCTTGAATACCAAATGTAGCACCCTAAACTTATGTTTTATAGCGTTAATACTTGACATATAACGAAACCAAAGCCTTTTTAGTTTTTAGGCTCATTGTTGTCGCATAATAAAAAAATGATAGACCCAAGTTATCAAAAAAAAAAAAAAAAAAACACTATATATCACTAATATTTCTTTCAATTACTCAACCTTGGACATTGACCCTTCACTAATTTTAGGATGGTCCATGTGTAAGTTTTGGATCACCAAGTCAGCACTTTCAAAAGGATATATTGGTGGAAAGTTTTTATAGGTAGGGACCCATTAGTGGAAGTTGAATTCCTATTGGTTTTGGTGCACCAACTAAGATTTACATCATGTCCAACATAAAATTTATGTTGACCCTCGGACATTACAAGATTCCCATCCCTTTGTCCATGCAAGTGCTTTTTCTCAAACATTATTTATTAAAAAAAAAATGAACTCCTTTACGAAAGATTCATACTTTCTCGTCCCTAAAATTTCATAAAATATGCATATCATTGGTTACGTCTCGCTAATCTAAGTATGTAAATACTGCATGTATATATTTCTTTACTAAGATAAGCAAATACATAATATCGAGTTCTGATTAAAACCAAGACTGTCATAACAACATCCGTATATTATCTTTTACCATATTATTTTTCGGGAAATACTTGTATGGAAAGGGAATTTTAGGATGAAGTAACGAGTGAAACGATTAGAACCACACAATTTAAATACGGAATAAAATTATGTTGTTGTGGTGTCTCTATACGTGTGGAGGCCCCGTACAAGTATCTCCCCGTACAAGTATCTCCCTTATTTCTCAAACATTATTTAGTATTTACATGTTGGAAGAGAAGATTCTTCGATGAAACCAAAACCCAAAAGGAGTTAGGTGTGTGGAACGGCCATGGTAAAGCCACATAGCACCTTACAACTCATTAAGACCCTACCTACAAAAATTATGGTGTCCATACAATGCTTTGACGTTTGTTTTGTTTTTTTTTTTTTTTGGGCACTCTTCTGGCCATGCCATGTGTAGCATAAGCATCATTATCGGATGATTTGCATTGTTGATCGGTGTTAGATCTATATTATAATATAGATCTAACACCGATCAACAGCGATGCATCATCCGATAATGGCCGGATATGTACAGCACACGGGTGTGACACTATCATTTCCGTTTTTTTTTTTTTTTTTTTTTTTTTGGGTTAACAATAATGATGTTTAGCATTTTCAAGAATTTTTTTTTTTGGGATAACCACCATAAAATTTCTCTTTCGTTAACAATAATGATGTTTGTATATTATCACCCAACGATGAATTGAGTTTTCAAAACTAGCATGGGAATATGTATGGTAAGTTATTCAATATGTATTAACTCCATATCTATATAAAATTAATTAATACTATCTACCACCGATATAAAATGTCTATTTTTTAAAAATGAATTGTCACATTAAAATTATCCATTTAAAAAACCGATGCATCATTTACTGTATTTTTTTCGAACATACCCCTATTATTACATTTAATGTTTATATATTCATTTATTATTTCCAGAGTGCATTTATTATATGTTAGGATATAGTACTATCTTCGTTCCAAATATAAGTCTGTTTAGCATTTTGAATTTGTCTCAAAATATAAGTCGGTTTAGATAACCAATTAATGTTATGAAATAATATATTAATGGATTATCTATTATTCTGATTGATTTACGTAGATTTTGGATTAATTCAGTTTATTGTGTTCACATTGTAATCTCTACTATAAATACCCTCTTATACCATTGGAATAACACAAGCAATTCTCTCTTTTTCTTTACTTGTATTTTCCCTCGTTCTTCCTCCAATATTTTCTTAGTTTTATAACACGTTATCAAAGACGAGACTCTACCAACGAAGTATTCCATTGGTGTCCCTTTTGGCGGTTCAGGTAAAATTCTATTATTGTTCATCACTCTTCTTGTTTTAATGGCTAACATCACCAAACAAGACTTTGTACCCCTAAACATATCGGGGAAAAATTATTTATCGTGGGCCATGGATGTTGAGATGCACTTGGTATCTATGGGTCTTGGCAAAACGATTGTCACAAATAATACCGAGACAAGCCAAGCACCGCGCAAAGCGCCATGATATTTCTCCGTCATCATCCGGATGAGGGATTGAAACATGAGTATTTAACGGTGAAAGATCCGTATGAATTGTGGAACCATCCGAAAGAGAGGTTCGACCACTTGAAGTTGGTTGTTTTACCGAAAGCCGGATATGATTGGCTCAACCTACGATCGCGAGGATTTTAAATCCGTCATCCACCGAATATAATTCGGCTATATTTAAGATCACATCACAATTGAAACTATGTGGTGAAAAGGTGACAGATGAAGACATGTTGGAAAAAACTTTTTCCACTTTTCATGCCTCGAATGTGCTCTCCCCGCAAACGAAGCAATATCGAGAGAAAGGTTTTAAGAGATATTCGATCTCATTGCATGCCTTCGTTGGCCGAGCAAAACAATGATTTGTTAATGAAAAATCATGAGTCCCGTCCCACGGAGCCGATCCATTCCCCGAAGTGAATGCGACACAATCTTCAAATTTTGGCCGTGGTCGTGGACGTGGTCGCGGTGGAGATCGTGGTAGAGGCCGTGGTCGTGGACGCGGTCGTGGAAAATATGCGACATATCACAATGAAAATTGTGGGAAGAAACGAAGCAATCCACCAAGATCGGATAATAACAACAAAGAAAAGAAAGTCCATGGTGACAAATGTTATAGATGTGGAATGGATGGACATTGGTCCAAGTCATGCCGCACGGCAAAACATCTTGTTGATCTTTATCTGGCATCTCAGAGAAAGCCAGAAAACGGTGTTGAGGCAAATCTTATTGATCAAAAGATTGATGATCTGAATTTTGATATGCCATTGATGTCACCAATGGAAGTTGCTGATTTTTTCAACGACACCGCTTGAAGGCTCCGGTTTATTGTGTCTTTTGACACATTATTTCTTTTGTCATTCTAATAAAGTTGTTTGTGCCCTTTTGCACTTTATTTCATGTCATCCCAATAAAATTGCTTTAGCAATTGTTTTGGTATTGTTTTATTTTGTCTTTGATTGAGGTTGATCTATGATGTAATATGAAGTTTTATTATTAATAAATCCAAGTGAGTATTTGATTATCGATCATTTCTAGTTTTTCCTTCGTTATAATTTATGTTGAAAACCAAAGGATACAATGCATTTATTATTAGTACATAGACTTGATATCTCGGATGTATTGATATTTTTTAAATAAAACCGTATGTAATAAAACGCTCCCCTTTATAAATAAAAAAAATTTAAAAAATAAAAATAAAACCAATGCGCGTCAAATTAGCGAGCCAATTATGAGTCATTTATGATCCAATATTTTTGCTGACCCACGTAATAAAGAAAAAAAAGGATTTGACATTTCTTTGGAAAAAAGATTTGATGTTTTTAAATTGTAATAACTAATAGATTCAATTTTTACCTTTTCCTTTAGTGTGAGACTTAATTATGAATGTAGTGTTTGGCATCTATATAATAGATGAATATTTAACAAATACTTTTACACTCTTTTTCTGATGTTTAAATATATATATATATATATATATATATATATATATATATATATATATATATATATATATATATATATATATATATATATATATATATATATATATGTTTATTCACTTATTTATTGCGGACACACCACTAAACATTATCATCATTCGTGTTAAATTGTTATTCTTCATTTATCTACATCAATTAACTCCTTTGTTTCCTTGACTAACATGTTATAGATTTTTTTTCTTGAAAAAAAATGGAAGCCATATTATTAATTTCTTTTGGTTGGTGTATAATACATCGGATTATACATTTCAATATCTAGAAGTGGATGTGACTAAACTCAATATTTACGATGTGTCCGTTCCTAGAAGCGAATGTAGACAATTAACTATTCTAAATGTGTTGAGATACACAAGTCAGTTCCCGGTGTGAACATGACAAAATCTAGATAATGTATACCGATATTTAAAGATGTATCGAATCACGTCAGTCAGTTCCCTGAAGTGAACATGACACATATGAGACCGTGATTTTAAAAATCATTATAGATGGACTTGGGGTTCATCAAAAGCACGAGGTGCTCATAGAAATGAATATGAAATTCATAGAAATAAATATGGACTCGGAGTCCATATGAAAGGGAATGATGTTCCTATGAAAGACTTAAAGTCTAAAATAAGAAAATCCAGTAAGAACATCGTGACACTACTTTAACCCGCGGAAAAGAAAGTTATTCATTGCGATAATATGCTATTGTATTGTAGCAATATTGAAGGAAGCGGTTTAAATTCAACAAAATGATTATCAAAGAATAATCATGAAACTCAATCCATTTGATCTAGTCCATTCCCGAAGTGCTTGTCACCGATTCATGAAAGTGGTTGAGGTCATATACATGTCCGAATTCGTGGACAAAACTCTTGATTAATGTATCCTTGAAGGATATCATCAAATTTGTCTACTTGGAGGGGAAGGATTGTCCACCAGAAGTGGAACAAAACGAAATTAAATTCTAGATGAATGATGAAAATCGATTTTCATATTGTGGTATTGAAAGATCACTGATCGCGTACTTGGCGTACGGAGAATTGATTTTCACGATGTGGCATTAACAGGCCACTAGTCGCGTACTGGTCATACGGCAAGATATCCGGTTGAGAATAATGAAGCTTCATATTTATAGTAAAAACAATATTATGAAACAAATACTATATGTTACGGTCATTATGAAAATGATCCAGATATATATGATAAATATTGTTTATCATTTTTCAAAAGTCTTAAACGCAATAAATTGTGCGACGTGGATATTAAATTGAGACATCGGAAGAATTTAAAAAGATATAGATCTCTTGAAGAGATAATATAATTCTTCCCGATTGAGTATATCTCATAATGTTTGTTGATACTCATATAAATGGATACACATTGACATGTAGAATCCCACATAGGGATATCACATTAAAATGTTGAATCCCACAAAGGGTTATTGCAAACTTAAGTAGATATGACTTCGAGATAAAATGTTTTTCCAAGATTAGGGGAGGAAAAGTAAACTTGGAGTTTATAAATCTTGTGGAAAAACATTGTATTAACGCACATTTAATCACCGGAGGCATTTAATTACTCTAGAAGAGTGAGCAAACCGCAAATGCTCGGTTGGAATAAATGTTGCCAAAAGGTTTATCCTAGGAGGATAATATTTGTCCTAGAAGGACGAGAAAAAGTCCGAGAAGGACATAATATGATACGTATCAAATTAATGAAGATAACGTTGTAAGCATCGAAAGACCAATTGGCTCGATAATGAAAATTCCTCGAATGGGTTATGACTATATTTATGAGAACTTTGGAAGAATAAGCATATGCTCGAGCAGAAAATATATAGTCAAAGAAGCTCCGGAAGAGCAATGGAATACTCTAGATGAGTAACGAAATCATAAACTTTTGACGAGGTCAATGCTAGAAAATGCCAACAAGTGTTGATAAATAATATGGGTGGAACAAATAATATGCGGTTGTCATACATACATGAGGTTGGAGAAAATGAACCCGAAGTTCACTCCCTCGTGTTACTTTCTTGCGACCCCCGAAGAAAATGTAATCCGGAACCGCATATTGCCGATTGTTAATTATGTTCACCGCTTGGAGCGTGAGATACCTTAATGTTCCAACAAATATAAATCTCTTAGTGTTGAGATAATGAATTAATGTTATCATTGTTTGAATTAATGAGATATGATAACAAATGCAACATTTTATGAACGAGGTTCATAAACGAGGCAAGTATGTTTTGATATGTCGAAATCGCGGGAGCGATTATAGTGCCTCAAGCACATGAGATGTGTGAAGCATATAAAGTGTTTGAAAGGCGAAACACAAAGTATATAATACATGAATGGTCCCCGAAGCGGGATAATTTGTTTGATCTCGAGAATGTGTGGATCCATTGTGAGACTCCCGAAGAGTTACAAAAGATAATTGAATATGATTAATTGAGTTATATTATCAAGATCCGTTATATGCACAAGAAAAGATATGTTTTGGCCCTGAAGACCAAAGATTGTACTCTTTTTCCCTTTAACAAGTTTTTCCCATTGGGTTTTCTTAGTTAAAGGTTTTTAACGAGGCAATCAGTGCACTAGGGCGCATATGTCATGAGTCATTTTTCCTTGACTGGTTTTTTTCCCACTGGGTTTTTCCAAGCAAGGTTTTTGGTACATGCCATATACGTTATAAAATCAGATCAAGCGGAAAGCATGTCGGGGACTTGTTAGTTACGCGGTTGGTGGACATTTATCGAACCCCCAAAAGGCAAGGCTTCAAAATTGGTTGTTCCTCACCAGTGGTGGTACATCGATTTCATAGTGCTGGACATAGAAAATTTTGGTCACAATATCCTCAAATCATGGCGAAATTGTAGCTATTCATGAAACAAATCAAGAATTAACTCTCGTTCGGATCATTGGCACATCATACCCAAGACACTTGTGGTTTATTCATCAAGAAAGAGAAGCCGAGTTGATTATATGAAGATAATGCAGGTGTACGGCTCAATTAAGTGGTGGCTATATAAATGACGATCGGATGAAACATACTTCACTAAATCTTCATAAGAAATGTGACATTAGTGTTCGGCGAGATAAGGTCAAGTGACAATCCAAACGAGATTTATTCGCGAAGTCATTACCTACCGCATTACGTTTGAGAAATTGATAAAGAAGATCGGAATGCATCGACTTAAAGACTGAATTGATGCTTGGTTTAGGGGGAGTAAATTAAACGGATAAATATGTACTCTTTTTCCTTAACTAAGATTTTTTTCCCACGGGGTTTTCTCTTAGTAAGGTTTTAATGAGGCATATCATATACGTTGTATTTTAATAATAGATATCCAAGGGGAGTGTTATGAAATAATATATTAATGGATTATCTATTATTCGATTGATTTACGTAGATTTTGGATTAATTCAGTTTATTGTGTTCACATTGTAATCTCTACTATAAATACCCTCTTATACCATTGGAATAACACAAGCAATTCTCTCTTTTTCTTTACTTGTATTTTCCCTTGTTCTTCCTCCAATATTTTCTTAGTTTTATAACAATTAAGCATTTATTACATTTTTCTCTTTTTATCTCTCATTTACTATATATTCATCAACTTTTCATTACTTTACAATAACGGTCAAAAGTCATTTTAGTATTTTTCATCAAAATTAATGGCATATAGCCAATTTAACTAACTTTCTTAATTTGTATGAAAAAATTCAAACGGACTTACATTCTGAGACGGATGTAATATATGTCCATTATTACTTAAAATACAACATATTAATTATTTTCCTAATTTTTATACATCACAAAAGGTGACATTTTTTATAAGACGGAGTTAGTATATGAATCTCTCTTCCACTGTGGACAAAATGAAGACTTTTTATTTTATTATTTTAAAGTATCTATATTTGTATTTGAATCTAATTTGCAACTTTCATTGAAATTTGCAACCTTCTTTAAACAAGAGGCCGGCTTTCCTTCCACAAAAAAAAAAAAAAAAAACAAGAGGCCGGCTAAATTATAGGGGAAATTCGTTTTTTACACTATTTCTGAAAATAAAAACGAAATCTACACCCCCTGAATTTTAAAAACGCCATCGCTTAAAAATCGCCCATAGATGGGAGGAAACGCTCAAAAATCACTCATATCCACGCCCACCTAACTTCAACCCGCCCATGATGGGCGGTTTCGCTCACAAACCGCCCATAAATCGCCCATATTTGACTGTTTTTTTTTTCTCTCTCATAATGGAGTCATCATGGGTAAGAATGAAGACATTATGAATGAAAAATAAAGGATGAATATTGAATAATTACTCATTGATTTGGATAAATATTTTACATCAAGTGCAAAAATTCATCTTTCTTTGTAACCTTCTTCCCAAAATAAAAATTTATCAGTTTGGACGCATTCAATGCATTTTTTAAAAATGTCGGAAGTAATTACGCACGCATTCAATATATTTAAATTTTTGGTTTGCACACGTTTATTCCCTCAAAAGGAAAAAAAAAAAAAAACCGTCATGTTGAAAGAGATTTTGGCAAGCGCTACCAGGTAAGAGTCGGGACTGCGTACGCACGACTGGGCCGAATTCCGAATTAATCGGAGCAGTGGATTCCGGATACCAGGGGCTTTAAGCCAAAAAAATAAAATAAATAAATAAATAAATTTAAGCAGTTTTTATAAACCCACATTTCTTTTATAGATTTTTTTTTTAATTAAAGAAAATATTAAACGTGACAAACTTTATTGAGCTGTTATCAATAAATACATAGATAATTTCCCACATTTTTAGGAAAATATTAAAGAAGGAACAATATTATATTAATAAGTTTTAAGAAATGAACGGAATGAACGTACAAATATTCAAGTCCAAATACATCATCCCCTGCATGGATTCAAATATTTCGAATAATAAATAGAAAAAATTTCAAAAATTCCATGATGTACAGTTACGATTTTTTTTATTATAGGAAAAGGTCGTAGAGGACGAGTTTACATCTTATTTGTATAAAAAGGACAAGAAAATAACACACTGGTTGTAAATGACAAAAAGTAATGTATATACAAAAATACCCTTTATTACCCCCAAAATGCGCCTCTTTCCTCCATTATTCCAAAATCCGCCTCATTCCTCCATTATTCCAAAACTACAAACCCTAGCCTCCATTATCTTCTCTGCAAATCCCCTCTTTTCCATTTCGTATTAACAGCAAATCCGGCTGCCATCTCTTCTCCTACCTTTTTAATAATCCGATGTCTTTCCTCTTTCCCTTCTGATTCGAACTGTAAATGGTGAAATTGCTCCATTTAGTGCTTCGATTCACTTCTGTTTTCTGTGTTGATTTGTTCTTCTACACTAATTGTTGATTCGATTTGCAGGATATGATAAAGGTGGAAGAAAGTCTGCCTTGATTCGAAGCTCTGTCGTGCCGTAAAAGGAAGGAGAATCCGAGATTTGATCTCACGGATCCTCCGGTGACGATTTAGTGCATAAAGATGCCGACTTTCAGTCCAAGTGCATTCAGCATGTGTTAATTACGAGCAAATCAAAGTTTAAATCGACTGCATTTAATCAGGTCGTATCCTTTTCGATTTAATGTTAATATCATATCTTTTATTCTGATTTTAGAACGGTAATCTGCCTGATTTTGTGCTACTGTGTCTATTTGAATGTTGAATATGAAAGGTTTGACCTTTTCATCCGATTTGGTGAATGATACGAGCCATTAATGTCTGATTTTGTGGACTTGCAGTCAACTCGAAATCAAGGTGAAATCTTTCTAGTTAATGTCGTATTCTTTCAGTATTAATTCTGATTTGAATTGAAATATGCCTTGACCTTTCCTTATACTGTGATTGCAGATCCTGTGGGTCAAATGAAATACGTGAAAATCGTTTTTAGAGTCCAAATACATTCAGCACGTGGAAGCTCAGAGACTTGACGATTTAGAGTTCAGTTTGAGCAAGACTTTAGATAATAGTCATGTACTACGTTTTTAAGTCTGTTGTATTGATCTGTTGATTATTGTGGTGTATCAGTTTTCAGTCTAGATCTGTTGATTATTGTGGTGTATCAGTTTTGATCCATGCCGTAATCCTTTTATCTCAGCTGTGTTTTTGGATCTTTTGTAATCTGCATCTACCGAGCTTCTGTTCTATTAGACCTACTAATCCCATTGTAGCTCAACTTGTTGAATTGATTTGCTGCCTCTGTACTACGTTTTTAAGTATGCTGAATCTTGGAATAACCTTTAAGCATCTTGTTATTTATACGTGTTCTTGTGTTTGTTCTCTACAGCACTGTCATCATCAGATAATAGTCATGTAGTAACACAAGTAACACATAATGTAGTAACACATAGTAACATAGTAACACATAATGTAGTAACACATAATGTAGTAACACATAATATAGTAACACGTAGTAACACCATTATGCGAACACCCTGCAAATTCTTACCCGACTTTAATGTGAAAAGAAAAAAAAATTATTATCATTAAGGGTATTTTTATACATCTCTTCTTTTTTTTTGTCCTTCTTAACCACTGTCTTTGTTCTTTTGTCCTATTTTATCATTTACCATATTATATTGTCTTTTAGCCCCACCACCCGTTTTTTTTAAAGAATCTACAAAGAAAGACGAATTTTTATAATTGATGTACAACATTTATCCAAATCAATGAATCATTTCATCCTTCATTTTTCATTCATAATGTCTTCATTCTTACCCTTTGATGACTTCATTATGAAAAAAAAACAGCAGTCAATATATGGGAGATTTATGGGCGGTTTATGGGCGAAAGCGCCCATCATGGGCGGGCTGAAGGCGTGGGTGGGCGTGGACATGAGCGATTTTCGAGCGATCCCGCCCACTTATGGGCGGTTTTTGAGCGATTCCACCAATTTATGAGAGGTTTCGGCCATTTTAAGGCGGGGGATAAGGGGTGTTTTTAAAATTCAAGGGGTGTAGATTTTGTTTTTATTTTCAGAAATATGGTAAAAAACGAATTTCCCCTAAATTATACTCCATCCGTCTAAAATATAAGTCGTTTTCAGTGTTACTATACGGATTAATAAAATATTTGAATGTTGTAGATTTTAAGAAGAAATGCTTAAAATATTATTTGATTATAATTAATGAAAGACGGTTTCTATCGGCATCATGAATTACTATTGAAACCATTTTTTTTATATTTATTTTTTATTTACTTGACCACTGCCCTCAAATTACTTTTGGGCACCGCGGTACGCGCGTCAGTACCACTGACGTTGTGCTTCAATTACAATGTCGTTGGGCCTGACGTTTTATTCCAATGATACATTTATAACTGTAATGTCAGTGCCACTGATGTTGGTAATAAAACACAACGTTAGTGTCAGTGACGCTCGTACCGAAAACAAACGCCAGTGATACAGACGTTGTGTTGCAAAAATAATAAAAATGTTATGGTGGTGCCAAAAGTAATAGTAAGGGTGCCAATTAAAGCAAATTTGTGGAGCCAATAGAAGGCGTCTTAATGAAATTGTTATAAACTATTGAAAATAATTTGATTGTTAATAAATTAAACATAAGATTGAGAAAAAGTAACCAATAATTTATTGGAAATGTAGAATGACTCTTATATATAAGAACTACACCAGTAGCTTACTTATACGCCAAGCCCATAAAAAGACCCCGCAAATGTCAAATTGGGTGTGTACGTAGGTCTAATAAGCACAGGGTCCTCGGCCCATATAGTTCGCTCCGTCATAAGACGAATTGAGCCGGGCTTCAATCTAGTTCGCCCTACTTCTTTACGATATTTGTCTTAGCATGACAATGAGCGTTCAATCAGCAAAGCCTTCAACCCGCCCTTTACATGCTGGCAAGAAGCACCGGGGGCCGATCGCTCGCCCCTCAGCTCGTTGTTCGCCCCGCTCGGAACAAACCCGCTAAATAGGGCAACATGAGTTACATCTCGACGTTTACAAGCTAATAACTCACTACGGTTACCATGAAAGTCACCCAATCAGATGCCGCCACGACGGCCCATGCGAGTTAATCATGTTAATTACGCTCTAATTGTACTTACTTATAACCGCCTTCTCCTAACCCTATAAATAGTGGCACTCTGTACCCTTAAAAGGACATCATCTAATACACAATCACGGACAACATCTACTGATTTATCGACAGTTTACTCGTTCTTTACATTTTCTGTCAAGCTTCATATCATTGTCACATTATTCATAATCGCCACCAGATATCCACCGCACAACTCATCAATATCCACCGCCAAATACACTCGAAATACGTTTGTGATAATTTCGACATTATCCCTTACCTTAAATATTTTCATTTTTATTGTTGAAAAAATTACCATACCATAAGTTACAATATCTATACAGAAAGGTCACATGATTTGATTTAATGTTTAATCTTCATTCAATTCAGTGTATGCAAATCATTGATATTTGTTGCCAAAAACAACAGTACATATTGCAATTTATTATTTTGAATTTAGGTTTAGGCGAAGTATATATTCTATTATATAATCCCCATTTAATTCAATGCATTGAAGTCTTTTTTTTTTTTTTTTTTTTTTTTGTTTTTTTGTGAGAACTTATGCGAGTCTTTTCTCACCAATGAATACGAGGAATGCTACATGCATTAAAAATTACACTCAAATTATAATTAATGTAATGGTCCTATTAATAGATTACATGTCTAGGAGTTCTAACAAATGTGTCAATTGGGTACGTGCAATTCCCTCAGTTGCAAATAGTTAAATATGTTGCATAGCATTTTATCGTAAAACAAAAAGCGATTATAAGCACGTTTTAAGGAAATTATTGGGGGGAAAAAAAGAAGCCGCGCGAATAAGTGTACATATAGTTGCAAAAATAAATTGCATTTTAAACATAGCTGGTACATATTTTCTTCATCAAAATTTATGAAAAAGTGCCAAGTGCAAGGATTTTGTTACTTAATTAGTCATTAATATGCATGATAAATAACCCTAACATTTGTTGAATTTTGAGGATTAAAATCCAAATGTAAAGAAATGTGAATTAGAGTTTTTATTTCTTTCCATACATATAATAAACATTCATGTATTCTATGACTAACGCGGGTATAATTAACAAAGTTGTCGTGCCATATTAAGAAATTTTTTTATTTTTTTTGAGGAAAAGAAAATTTACTTACATAAAAACGATAAATTATTTTGGCCGATAAACGACATCTTTTAACAATAATTAAACACGAAGAAATGGTCATGAGACTTGGTAAAATCATTTTCCCCCTATGACACACCTCACCATTTACGTACGTTTTTGTTTTTACAATTCAAATCATTATTAGGATTTTTTTTTCACAATAAAACATTATTAGGTATTTTAATATTATTACAGCTCACTAGATATATTACTCTCCGTGTCTTGTCTTTGTATATCTATATATATGTTAACTACTATTTTTTTGTTTTTTTTTTAAATTTTTGAAAGGGTCCACCTATATTTTAGCCGCTCCATTTGCTAATATCACACTATCTAATGAAAAAACAACAATATAAATTGTCTTTTTTTTGTTTCGTTTTTTCTTTCTTTCTTCCCCTTTTATATTTTGTATGTGGTTTTTTTTGCTCTCGAATATTGATGTTGATTATATATGACCTGGTCGTATACTTAATTAAACCTCGAAGCCCCGTGTGTAGAGAGAGAGACATGAACTGTATATGAAATAAAAAAAAATGATTTTATTTAATAGGACCATTACATTAAATTAAACAAACAAAATGTTACAGAGTATATACAGCGCGTTACAAGTGGAAAAAGTATCTATCTATTTATGTTGCTCCATTTGCTACTATCTCACGGCTAATGATAATATATGAGGGTAAAAAACTAGAGAAAAGAAAAGTGTATAGTCTTTT
The DNA here is from genome assembly GCA_036785695.1 of Gentiana straminea. Taxonomy (NCBI): domain Eukaryota; kingdom Viridiplantae; phylum Streptophyta; class Magnoliopsida; order Gentianales; family Gentianaceae; genus Gentiana; species Gentiana straminea. Next base: position 2,147,447 of record JAVUPR010000348.1, read on the forward strand.
TGCTTATTATTATTATTATTCTTCCTTCTAATTTGTTTTTTTTTGTTTGTTTTTTATTTCTATATTTGAATTATAATTCGGTTTGTAGTTTATCTTTTATATATAGCATATTAATATATACGGCAATAGATTCTTTTTCATCTAACATTATTTTAGGACCAAAAAAAAAAAACCATTATGTTAGATGTTTTATTGATGTACATCTTTGACTTCCCTAAAAAAATAACATTATTATGTTATTCATTCCATGTTATATATCGTCATGTATGTTTTATTTGCAATAAGTAAATTATGAGATTAAATAATCACAAGATTTCCCCTAAAAAAAAAAAATCACAAGAGTTATATTTTTTTTTTTTAAAACACAAGAGTTATATTGAAAGGTGAATGAAGACATATATTCACATCAATAAAATGAATAATTAGTGTCTAACAAAATGGGACATTAAAAAACATAGATAATACGTGAATAAAAATATAATTAAGCAAAATTATGTAAGGCGAATATATGATCATTTTTTTTAAGAAAGAACATAGGACATTCAACACACAACTTGCAAGTTGCACCCACTTATTATTCAAAACTATATATAGTCATTTAATTAATATATAATTAATCACTAATAGAGATTAATCAAGCACTTAAGAAAATAATGGAATCACATGTCGTTGTTTGATAGGGAATTTATCGTTTAACAGTCAATCTGCAGTTTTTATTAGTATCTAATATACTAAGAAAAACTAAATTAAAAATATTAATTTTTTTTTCATAGGGTATCTATTTTTTTATTATCATATAATCAAATTTAATTACGAACTAACAACGATTAACTAAACACAAAAAGACATATATAATGGAATAACGTTTTAGATTGTCGTGGTTTGGTAAGGAATTCACTCAAAACCGTTTACGTGCCGGCCTCCAAGGTTGTTAGCTACCCTCATAATTCTTTTTCTTTTTTTTTTTTTCCCTTTCTTATCCTTCTCAAAAATTGAACTATTCAACTAGTATTACTTTGCTACACAATTCATACGTAACAGATTGAATCATACATTTAAAGTAAAAAAATTAAAAATCAAAAACAAAAAAACATCTCGTTTATAATTTTGTAAAGAAATGTTTTACTGTAGTATGTATTTTATCGGGTAGGTACACGTGAAATTTAGCTAACCGCACAAAGCCAATTTTAGTTTCCCCCTGTTATAAATACCAACCGGTCCTTCCCCATTCTTTCATCATCACATACTGCAATTCACCTTTTTCCCAAATTACTTTCTCTCCTTAACATTTTCTCCGGCAACCAAACCTTTTTCCGGCGATCGAGAATGGTGACCGTCGAGGAGATCAGAAAAGCTCAGAGAGCCGAAGGTCCAGCCACCGTCTTGGCTATCGGCACCGCCACGCCGGTTAATTGTGTGGATCAAAGCACTTATCCGGATTATTACTTCCGGATCACTGATAGCGAGCATAAGACTGAGCTCAAAGAGAAATTCAAGCGCATGTGTAAGTCATACATATACATTTTCGTTTTTCTTATCATTTCTGTTTTTTCCTTTTTTTTTTTTTTTTTTTCTTTTCTTTTCTTTTCTTCTTCCTCCGTTTATGTTACTAGAAACAACATATTCAGTGTTTTTTTTTTGGCTACTTTTATGTGTATATACCAGATTTTTTTAACGAGTTCTAAATTTTGATTGTGGAAGGTGTGAGAAATGCTAGCTTATTATTTTTTTTTTTAAATTCATGCATTAGCTATAAGGGGCGGACCCACATACCCAGGGGAGGGGTACGTGACCCCACTGGAATTTAAATTTTTTTTTTTTTTTTTTTCAGTATTAAAACTATGTAGTTGAATTTTTTTTTAGATAAAATATGTAGTTTTATTTCTAGTAAGCCATTTGGAATTTATTTACGGATCCGTCAATCTTTTATAATTAAACATACTAAATCAACGAAATGTCATGACTATAACATCAAATTCATGTTTTAAGCACTTTGCGGGTGTTTGTTACGATGTGCAAAGTTGATTTTATTCGACATTTTTTTTTTATAATTCCACAGTAATTTCTGTAAAAAAATTTAGATGGAAAAGTTTGGGAAGTTTTGTTTTGAACAAGTCTTTATCTTCATGGTGTGAGAGATTTTTTTTCCCTTTTATCCATTCACCATAGGAAGCCGTTATTTTTATAGTGCAAATAGGAAAGAATCTCTCAAATGCACTTATTGTTAAGGCCCTGTTTGGTCGGGTGGATTGTAAGGGAATAAAAAAGAGAAGATTTGGAAGGATAAAAATTGAGTATTTGGATTATTTAGTTAAAAGTGAAAGGAGAGGAGAGCAATCGAAAGCAAGTGATAACTTTCTTAACAATTTCTTATCGTATGTTTCCTGTTATTCTTGCCAAGATTTGGAAGGAAATAGTATTCTTTTTAAAATATTTTATATAATTACCCCTTCAAAAGAAATATTTTATATAATTATTTAAATAACCTTAAACTTAATACTAATATCTCACTAACCTAATGTCTAAAATTGAAAAATCGTTTATAATCTTGTCATCTCTTTTCTTTTAAATTGATATTCCAAACACACTTAACCTTTCTTTCCTTTCCGTCTTGCATTCTATCTAATCACTCAAAATAAATTTCACAATCTCTCATTCCCCTTTTCTTTTTTTTCTGTCACTATCTTTCATTTTCCTTTCTATCGATTTACTTCAATCCAAACAGCCATAAATGCGAAAAAAAATAAAATTACAAAAGACAACATCGTTTTATGTGAAATTTCTTCCACAGAATAGTGATAATGCCACAAAAAAAATAGCCGCAACAAAATCCACATCACTTGTGGACCATTGATTATGATGTAAGATCTATATATTCAAACGAGTCCCAAAAAAATTAATGGTGAAAAAAATTGTTGTATCATTTATTGGTTGTGTATATTTGTTGTGGAATAATTATTTCTCTACGTGTAGAACGACGTTGTTTTATATATAATGTTGCACTTCAGGATTAAATCATGCGTATTAGTGCGGAACGGTGAAGAATGCGGTTAGTTTTGTCATTTTCCCGTGGTAAAAATGTTTATGTGATGATAGTCATAGATCTTTGGGGTGTCATACAATTGTGCCACGACTACGAGACATTTTAGGCAAATGCATTCCAAACCTTTCACGGGACACGTGTGTCTTTATTTAGTAAATTTCAGCGTCTTCAATGTTATGGCCCATTGGCCCCTCCTTTCTCACATTATTTCCCATTTTACCCTCAGCGGTTTAAAATTTGTCCACTTTCCAAAAAAAAAAAAATTTCCCCCTTTCAGAAAATCAAATTTTCTTATTTGAAAGTTGGAGTTTTGATGAGTATCAGATTTGAACGTTATTACAGAAATTAGATTACTAATCTTGTTTAATTTTTCCAGCTAAAGAGCCACAAAAAAAAAAAAAAAAAAAAAAAATCCAGCTAAAGTAAAAGCGTATGTTAGAGTCACCATATACGATATTCCGTGATTCCAGACATTAAGGCTTATGTTCGACTTAACAAATATCGAGTGTGGTGTTTTATAAGTAGATGCCTTTAACAGAACGCCAAAAATTGTATCTTTTGGATATTTTAGATTCATGTTTTGTAAATGGAAATGCAGGTGAAAAATCAATGATACGAAAGAGGTACATGCACTTGACAGAAGACATCCTTAAAGAGAATCCCAACATGTGTGCATATATGGCACCTTCCCTTGATGCAAGGCAGGACATTGTGGTGGTTGAAGTCCCAAAACTTGGGAAAGAGGCTGCCCAGAAGGCAATTAAAGAATGGGGCCAGCCCAAGTCCAAGATCACTCACCTTGTCTTTTGCACAACTAGTGGTGTGGACATGCCCGGTGCCGACTATCAGATCACCAAACTTCTGGGACTGCGGTCTTCCGTGAAGCGGTTCATGATGTACCAACAAGGTTGCTTTGCCGGTGGGACGGTCCTCCGTATGGCCAAGGATTTGGCTGAGAACAACAGAGGTGCACGTGTTCTGGTAGTCTGCTCGAGATCACCGCTGTAACTTTCCGTGGACCAAGTGAGTCTCACTTGGATAGTCTTGTTGGACAGGCCTTGTTTGGTGACGGTGCTGCAGCTATCATCGTGGGTTCTGATCCGATCCCGGACTTGGAAAGGCCGTTGTTTCAGATCGTTTCAGCAGCCCAAACGCTTCTTCCGGATAGCCATGGTGCCATTGACGGCCATCTTCGTGAGGTTGGGCTCACGTTTCATTTACTTAAAGACGTTCCTGGGCTTATCTCTAAGCACATTGAGAAAAGTTTGAAAGAGGCTTTTGACCCTATTGGGATCTCTGATTGGAACTCAATCTTCTGGATTGCACACCCTGGTGGGCCGGCAATTCTGGACCAAGTAGAGGAAACATTGGGCCTAGAAGCCCAAAAACTGCGGGCTACGAGGCACGTGCTAGCTGAGTATGGGAACATGTCAAGTGCATGTGTGTTGTTTATACTAGATGAGATGAGAAAAACTTCTGCAAAAGATGGAGCAAGCACTACTGGAGAAGGACTAGATTGGGGTGTCCTGTTCGGGTTTGGGCCGGGCCTCACTGTAGAGACCGTGGTCTTACACAGCGTTTCAGTTTGAGAGAAAGCCCATCTTCATGAAATGTCATTTTTTTTTTTTTTAATAAAAAAAAGAAAAAATGTCTGTTGTTACATGTTTGTTATTAATTATTATTATTACTATTACTATAGTTGTTGGATCTAGCTATTTAAGTTTGATTTGGACAAAAGTATTTTAGTTGCATGTGGCTTTAAAGGTTCAAGTGGGCTTTTATTATATAATGAATGTATTTTGATGAATATGAAAATAAATATCGTTCTTCTTAAATATGTGATCTCTATGTACTAGGAACAATCTTGCTTTGATCAGTATGATGACCTGAAACATGCCTAGTTTATTTTTAGGGTAAATTTGGAACATTGACAATTATGAACTTTTATTAGGCTAAGAAATCTTCATATTTCCTATGTTACCTGTCCTCCTTGTTAGATTGGAGACAAAGTGTAACGAAACAATTATAAAAAATAATAAAAAAATAAAAAAATGAAAAAAAAAGGAGAGAAAACTTTTTATCGATCATGAAAAACGAATATCATATCTTGATCAGAAAGGCAGTATCGTCAAATGAAATGGTTATTAATAAGTTACATGAGTGACGTAGTAAAATCAATCAAAATATGAAGAGAGAAAGATACTCCATATATGATCGAATATTCTATAGCGGGAGGTTTTTTCTTTCGTATCCTTTATGGTTCAGGTTCAAGGGAGGGGACCCAGACTTTAGATCTCCTCTCTATGGCGGGAGGTTTTTTCTTTCGTATCAAGAGTGTGGACATTAGTTCGAGGCGACTGGCGTACCTGTTTCAGCTCCCTACCTCTCCATTCTGTTTCTAGCTTCCGTGATAGACTCTCCGACTTACTACTACCAGTGAGTGGTGTAGCGAGTGAAGAAGTATCTTGCTTTAGTGAAGAAGTATCTTGCTTCCCCGATACGACTTCCTGATTGTTTTCATCATTCTTCTTTGATTTCCTTTGTAAGGAAAATATCTAAAGGGGTTCAACTCCTTATCTTTTTCCTTACAAAAATGCTATGTGCTCTTGTCCTCTCAAAGGGTTTTACCTATCTTTTCATGGAAGGGTTGGACGAACTGTCTCGCGCCCTTTCTCCATTTATTAAGGTAGGGGGAGTGGGATGCCCGGGAGATCTTATAATTCAATTTTTTTCTTTTAAAAAATATACTTACTAAAGATTAATTCAACATCATGCTTGTAAAATCTATTGATACAAAATTTAAATTAATTGATGTTAGATGTTTTTTTGATTTATTATTATCGTTTGCATTTGGGTGTCCGTAACAAAATAAGATTCGACCATCGCGGGGGTCGAGAGGTAGAAAGCCAACTCGTAGAGGCTCGGGGCAACGCCCACGAAAGCTAAACACCCCTAGCTCAACGGATGCGCACGCTATGAAATTCGAATTGATGCATCTGAGTTATTATAAATTTGGACGAATAATTTGATCATTTCTCAATTTAAGTAAATTTATTTTAACATATTATATTAGTGAGCCTATAATTTGGGCCTTTATCAATTCAAGTACAAAAAATAATAATTTAACATATCAAGTACAAAAATATTTACTTGAATTGATAAATACTCAAATTATAGGCTCACTAATATAATGTTTTGAAACAAATTTACTTGAATCGAGAAATTGTCAAACTATAAACCCAAATTTATAATAACTCATATACATCAATTCGAATTTCAAAGCTGCATTCGTTTAGCTAGGGGTGTTAAGCTTTTGGGGGCGTTGCCCCCGAGCCCCCATGAGTTGGTTCTGCCCCCCAACCCCTGTGACGGTTGAACGCCGTTTTGTTACGGACACCCAAATGCAAACGATAATAATATATCAAAAAATATCTAATATCAATGAATTTAAATTTTATATCTATAGATTTTAAAAATACGATGTTGAATTAATCTTTTATAAGTATATGTTTTTTTTTTTTTTTTTTTTTTTTTTGAGAAGAATAAGTATGTTTTCGAAAAGGAAAAAATTGAACTAAAAAGCCTTTTCGACAAAGTCGTCGAAGACAAAAAAAATTATATCCTGGACCGCCCTGCTTTAGCCCATGCAGGGGTCTTGTCGTTTGGGAACCACTCTTCCGTATGAAGATGTAAACACTTGCTTAGTCGATTGGGCCCAATACCCTTCATAAAAATTATTTAGATGGTAGCAATCTAACTAGTACTACTTCTGTATTGTCATGGAGATTGGAGATTGGAGATTGGGGATTCGGATGACCTTATTCCTTCGGCTGTCATGGAGATTCCCGTGATCTTATTCCTTGTCAAATAATATAGAAGTTCTTGGTTCCTTTCATTCATTATCGAAAATGGAAAATGATATGATTGGGGGTGGCGAATCGATCGCGTGTCGAGCGTGTATGGAGCGAACCGGCGAACGGGGACGAGCCGTACCCAACTTGGATGTCACTACGATTAGATCGGACACGGTCGGGCGGGTCCACGACCGGAAGGAAGCGGATCGAGAGACATACTCATACGGAATAAAGAGCAGTTATGACTAAACGTGAGACGTGGGGGCTTACATAACCGCCCATTAACTCCATTATCACCGATAACCGCCTGAACTACGGTTTGACTTGATTCCAAATATACATATTTGGATACGTAGACAGCTTATTCTCTAAGTTCAGTCCATTAAAAAACAACGACTACTCTCTGTTCAATCCTAGAGCAAGAAAGACCCAATATTTTACCCGTTTCATTCAGAGTTCGATCATTGGCGCTAGAAGGAGGGCAGTTCTTTGTTTCTAGTGGCAGATTAACAAAGTAATGAACATGAAATCTAAGAAAAATCAACAAGGGAAGGACCTAGCAGGTTCCTCACACGATCCGGAAAATTTGGATCAAGACCAAGAGCGAAATCCATAAAAACAACCAGAAGATCAACCAAATCCTAAGGAATTGGCGAAACAACTCCTAGTAGATACTTTAAAGACGATGTGAGATCAAGATTTCCAGGTTCTTTTTGAAAATGTGAGAAAGGGGAAGGAAAAGGTAGAAACTCTTGGAGAAGAAAGGCAGTTATCACCAGAAAACAGGGGTGGTCACAAGGAAGTTGCAGAATCCAGTTGCCGAGTTATTAAGAGCAAAACTCGTCAAGCGGATGAGGCTGCAAGGGCCGAGTTGGACGCAATGTTAGAAGATGAAGAGGACGAGTTCCATCTGGCTTCACCTTTTGCAGAGCACATCGAAGCATACCCCTGTCCCAGAGGATTCAAGATACCCAAAATCAGTTTGTATGATGGAACAAAAGACCCGTATGATCATATGCATCAGTACATAGCGCATATGCAGTTATACAACGCCCCAGATGAAATGAAGTGCAAAGCTTTTCCCGCACTTCTATCTGGAAGAGCCAGGGACTGGTTTAACAAATTGCCGTCCAGATCTATCACCAGCTTTACGGTTTTAACAAAGAAATTCATGAGTATGTTTATCGCTGCAAGACCATTCCAAAGAAACAGCACTCATTTGCTCACCATCAAGCAAAAGTCCGACGAAACGGTTTTATAGTTTATCAAAAGGTTTAATGCAGAATCAACCCAGGTGGCTGATGTAGACGATCGATTTCTGGTAGCCTCGTTCGTAGCAGGACTACGAGAAGGGAGGTTACATGCAAAATTAAATGGAAAAAACCCCAGAACTATGGAATAATGCTTGGTAATTGCTTTCAAGCACTGTCAAGGTGAGGAAGCTAATCGTGCCAAGCGCGAGTTGGAAAAAGGATATCATAGGAAAGGAAAAGCAGAAGAGAAATCTAACAAGAAGCGCAAATCGGTTTGGGATAGGGTGCATGCACCCATAACCGATAGATTGGGTAAGAGAGGAGTTCTACAAGATATAGACCTAATCCCGTTGAACAGATCACGGGAACAAGTTTTGGCTATCATGGAACGCAAGGGGATAGCGAGAACCCCATTTCCAATGAAAGGACCCAGGGACAAGAGAGATCAGACCAAATTCTGTAAATTCCACCAAGATATTGGTCATGATACAGAGTCGTGCAGGGAGTTGATTAGGGACATCGACGCAGTAGTTATGGAAGGAAGACTCGACGAGGTAGTTGACAGATCTCGTAATGAAGAGCCTGGAGGGCGCAGGGAGTTTAGGAGAGGACCACATTAGAACGAGAGGAACAGAAACAACGAACAGAGAAGGCAAAGACATCCATCCCCAGACCAGGACGGTCAGATCGATAACCGTCCAATAAATACTATCAACACGATCATGGGAGGTCCTTGGCGGACATATCAGGAGAAGGAAGTAGGCACGGCGGATCGGACGTATCAAAATCGAGTTCGGTAAACGTCAAAAGGTATCGGGAGAAGTGAGGTATGGACCGAGAGGACCCACTACCCTTGGTCATCAACAATGAAGAGTTTGGTCATTGAGGCCGTAATCGATAAGAATTGGGTAAAAAGGATGCGTGTCGATACGGGAAGCGCTTTGTTAACATCTGTATTACGAACGTTCCGGAGCCATGAAGTTGAAGGACTCTAGTTTGACTCCGGTATCCACCCTCTATTCGGATTCTTAGGCACGCTTATCCATCCTATGGGCATGGTCACACTACCTACAACTTATGGCAAATTACCTAAGGGCAGGACCCTCATGGTATATTACATTGTGGTTAAAGCACCCTCAGCTTATAATGTTATCATGGGAAGACCACCAATCATCGATCTGCGAGCGGTTATCTCCCCAGCCCATAACAGTATGAAGTTTCCGGTCAATTCTGGATCGGTTGAAATTAAAAGAGATGTGGAAACAGCCAGGAGCTGTTACACATCTGTAGTTGGTGAAAAACAGTTGGTTCAACAGGTAAGTCTTGAGGAACTATTGCCAGAAGAGGAAAAAACTTGGGTATCAGCAGATCAGACCGAGGCTGTTCAGATCGGGGAACAAGGAGCAGAATCAGTGGTTAGTATAGGTTCGTGGATTCCAGATCCCCATAAAAGGGCGTTAACAGATCTTCTCAGAGAATACCAAGATGTTTTCACGTGGAAAACAGATGATATGCTAGGATTATCACTAGAATTTATAGTCCACAGCTTGAATGTGGATCCGAACAGGCCCCCAGTTCGTCAGAAGAAGAGTTTCGCACCAGAACGGATCTCAGCCGTAGAACAAGAAGTTGCAAAACTTAAACAGGCAGGAATTGTCAAGGAAGTGGTTTATCCGGAGTGGTTGGCCAATCCGGTGTTAGTGAAGAAATCAGATGGCTCCTGGAGAATGTGTGTGGATTTTAGAGATCTGAATAAAGCCTGCCCTATGGACAGTTACACTTCACCCAGAATCGACAGGCTAGTGGATTCGATTGTGGGTTTTGAAATTTTTGGATTCCTGGACACATATAAAGGGTATCACCAGATCTTTATGGACCCAAAAGATGCAGAGAAAACGGCTTTCATAACTGAATTTGGCACATACTATTATGTGACTATGCCGTTTGGACTGAAGAATGCAGGTGCCACCTACAAGAGAGCAGTTAATCGAATTTTCCACGATCAGATAGGCAGGTCCATGGAAGTCTATGTTGATGATTTACTGATCAAAATCAGATCTTTAGATCAATATTTACAAGATGTGAGAGAAGTTTGCAAGGTGCTTCGAGCACCTAAGATGAAATTGAACCCAAAGAAGTGCACGTTCGGGGTCAGATCTGGAAAATTCTTAGGTTACATGATTTCTAAGGACGGAATCAGGGCCAATCCGGACAAGTTGGACGCTTTGAAGATGATGCCACCACCCACTAATATTAGAGAAGTACAAAGATTAACTGGAAGGTTAGCAGCATTGAACAGATTCCTTTCACGATCAGCACAGCGCACACTACCTTTCTTTAAAATTTTAAGGAAAGCTACACCATTTCATTGGGGGGCAGATTGTCAAGAAGCCTTTGATGAGTTGAAGAAATATCTGTTGGAGCTACCAACTCTGACATCTCCCCAAGAAGGAGAGGTTTTGTACCTCTATCTATCAGTTTGTGACGAAGCCATTAGTGCTGTCTTGGTTAGGCAACATGGTACATCTCAGAAGCCAGTTTATTACACGAGCAAGGCCTAACATAGACCTGAAGTGAGGTATTCAGATGCGGAAAAATTGGTACTAGCATTAGTACATGCGTCCAGAAAATTGAGATCTTATTTTCAAAGTCACCCGGTCATCTCTTGACTGATCAGCCGCTGAAGCAGATACTAAGCAGGCCAGATACCTCAGGTCGCTTGGCCAAATGGGTCGTTGAATTGGCAGGTTACGATTTTGAATACAGACCAAGAACTGCTGTAAAAGCTCAAGATCTAGCAGATTTTCTGGCTGAGGAGAAGTCTATCTCTATTGATCAGCAAATGAGTCCTAAGGAATCAGGCCAGTGGAAGCTGTTCATCGAGGGAGCATCTAGCAAAAGTGGATCAGGAGCAGGTCTCCTCCTCATAAGTCCAAGGGGTGAAGAATTCCCTTATGCTTTGCACTTTAACTTCCACGCAACCTACTACGAAGCAGAGTACGAAGCACTGATCACAGGTTTGAACTTAGCTCTAAAATTGGGAGTTAGGCAACTCAAAGTCTATAGTGACTCTCAACTGGTAGTAAACCACATCAAGGGAGAATATGAGGAAAACGAGGAGCCTATGAAACAGTACTTATCTCTGGCCCAATCGAAGATAAAACAGTTTCAAGAAGTGCAAATGGAGCAGGTCTCCAGGTCGCAGAATACCAGAGCAGATGCCCTGTCCAAGTTGGCGTCGAATTTCTTATCAGATAAGAAGGTTCTGATCGAGCAATTAAACCAGCGTAGCTATGAAGTATCTAAGTTACAACCAATCACACAGAGGGAAACGTGGATGGATTCCATTGTAACATATTTGAAAGACAGCCAGTTACCAGGGGACAAAATGCAAGCCCGTAAAATCCAACGTCTATCTGATAGGTATGCCCTATTCAATGATATCCTCTATAGAAAATCCTTCATATCCCCTTGGTTACGTTGTGTTACTGTAGAAGAAGGTAATTATTTGTTGAGGGAAATACATCTGGGGATCTGCGGAAACCATATGGGATCAAGAGCCATAGCTAGAAGATGCAGGTTGTTTGGCTATTATTGGCCTAAAATGCAGCAGGATGCGGAGGAGTTATTCTTGGCATGCAGGTCATGTCAGGTTCATGGTAATCTATCCCATCAGCCACCTGAATACTTAACTCCAGTTATCTCGGCCTGGCCCTTTGATCAGTGGGGCGTAGACTTGGTAGGGCCACTGCCAACAGCACCAGGAAGTTATAAATTCCTAGTCGTGGCCGTTGACTGTTAAGGGTGATTTTATACGTTTTATAAGGATATATTTTGTAACAATTCTCTCCATATTCGTATGTTTCTCATAGAAATCGAGCTTTATATTGAAATAATGAGCAAATGAGTTTTAGAAGTATTAAAGTGCAAAATCGAGCTAATTATGTGATTTTATTGGATAAATATCTTTAGATGTAAGATGTTACATTTTGCATGTTTTTATCGTGATGTAGGTACGCTTGCATGAGGTGAAAGGAGCTTAAGAGATGTTCAAGTGATGATTTTCATGGAAGGAAAGGGATAGAGATGAAGTTGGAATGAAGATCAAGATGAATTTGGGAGAAAAAGCAGCTGAACTGGCGTCCAAGTCCCGTCCAGTCTGGACTGGCGTCCAGAATAGTGGACTGGCGTCCAGGATGAGATTTTTGGTACAGAGAGTTTGGACGCTGAAGTGGACTGGCGTCCAACAAGACCAGACTGGCGTCCAGAATCCTTGGATGGGCGTCCAAAACCGACATAGCAGCAGCCGACCTAGTTTTCTATAAATAGCAGCTGCGCCCCAACCCTAATAACATCAGATTTTCATACATTATTGAGACCTATTGATACACAATCATTAGAGAGGAGCCCTAGGTGCCCCAGCCCCCTTTTGGGAGGCTGGGGTTGCGGATTAATTAGGTTGAAGAGAGTTTGAGAATGTGATAAACACAAGAGTAAACTTCAACTTAGTTTATTCATTGAGTAAAAAGATGTATAAATAGATACAATTGAGATAGAGAGACTAGCTGCTAGCTTGGGCGGCCAACTTGAGTATGTAGATGTGGGCGGCAAGCATGCAAAAGTAAAAAGTAAAAGTTATGTCTATGACATAAAGTAAACTAGAGTTTGACATATTAATTGTTTATATGACTCACAATTAATATGTCTTTTACAATTAATTTTACAATTAAATAAGGTGTACAAAATATTATGCACGAAATCGAGGCTCGGCAATCTGCTGGCGAGCACCTGTGAAGCCTCGAAGCCTCGGCGGGCGAGTGAGTTGAGTAATATTTCCACCCCCCCTCAAAGCGGGGTTTGTATATGTTGATGCGGCCAAGTTTGCTACTTAATCTATTTGAACATAAGAGGTGGAATAGCCTTGGTAAGAATATCGGCATTCGATCTGTGAGGGAACATCTTTGGAGTTGAATAATCTTGGCATCAATCTTCTCCTTGAGAAAGTGTCTGTCAATGTCCACATGCTTGGTTTTATCATGATGGGTGGATCTTTGCCATGCATAAGGCTGAATTATTATCACAACGAGTGTGATAGGTTCTTTGATACGGTTCTTTGAAGTTCGGTCGGTACCCTTTTTAGCCATAGAGCTTCACAAATGCCAAGTACAAGTGCCCTTAGTTCGGCTTCGACCTTGCTTCTTGACACGATAGGTTGTTTCTTGCTCCTCCAAGTAACCGGGTTCCCCCGTATATATGAGCAATAGCTGTGGTAGACCTCACTGTCAATGTGACATCCGGCCAATCGGCATCGGTGTAGACTTGATTGATCATCGGTAGACTTGGTGAAGTGCGAGGCCTTGGCCGGGAGTGGATTTTAAATACCTCGGTATCCTATTCTTTGCATCCCAATGTTGCTCGGTAGGGCAATGCATGAATTGGCGACGAGGCCCGACCCCGTATGCAATATCGGGTCTTGTGTGAGAAAGGTATATGAGTTTGCCTACAAGCCTTTGATATTGTTCTTTCACGACGGCAATGTCACCATGCGATAGGGTATGGCGGGGTCTCTTGGAGATACGACGGGTTTGCATCCCGGCATGCCGGTTTCCTTCGGTAGGTCCGGGACATACTTCCTTTGGGGAGGCGAAATGCCATTGGTGGTTCTAGCTACTTCCATACCAAGAAAGTACTTGAGGTAGCCCGGATCTTTAACTTGGAACACCTTTGCCGGTAGAGTCTTCAAGTTACGGATCTCGGTAGAGTCATCTCCGGTAAGGATGATATCATCCACATATACAATTAGAATGGACCTCACTCTGGTTGGTTGTCTTGACAAACATGGTGTGATCGAGTTGCATTGATGATATCCGGCGGCTTTAACCACGGTAGTGAGTTTTCCAAACCATGCCCTTGGTGATTGCTTCGGGCCATATAGAGATTTCCTCGGTTGCACACCTTGCCTTGAGTATGAGGATTGATAAAACCGGGGGGGTACGGTCATATAAACCTCCTCGGTGAGGTCCCCATTTAGAAAGGCATTTTTGATGTCCAATTGGTGAAGAGGCCGGTCAAGTTGGACGGTAGGGAAATCGGTACCACGACGGTGTTGAGCTTTGCTCTTGGTGCAAAAGTTTCCTTATAGTCAATGCCATAAGTTTGAGTGAATCCCCCTTGCTACCAATCGGCTTTATACTTGTCAATTTTACCATCGGCATTGTATTTGATAGTGAATAACCATCTGCGACTAGCTTGTTTTCTTGCCTTTGGGAAGAGTTGTGAGGTCCCAAGTATGATTATCCAAGAGAGCGAGTCATCTCTGTTTTAACGACGACCTTCCACTTATCATTTTGAAGGGCCTCACGAATATTTCTAGGGATAGAGTGAGAGTCCGGGTCTGTGTAAACATGGCAAAGACGAGGAGACAAGCGATCATAAGATAAATAAGTATGAATAGAATGATCGGTGCATGATCTTTTCCACTTTCCTTAGAGCAATAGGTACGTCATCTACTTCGGTAGGCTGGCGAGAGTCGATGGGCGGGGTCCGGCGGACTACGGTTCGATAGGTTCTGTGAGGTTACGGTTCGGCGGGCTGCGGGTCGGCGGACTGCGGGTCGGCGGACGGCTGGCGAGGGTCGATAATGTGAGTATCCGCGGGATGCTTGAAGATTATGAGTCTGGCGAGGGTTAATGGTTAATGGTTTCTTTGAGGGAACGGACTTAGTTCAATCTCAATCGGGTTTCCATCGGTGGCGGCTCGGTAGGTTTCTTTGTAATATGGAGTCCTTTCAAAGAATTTCACATCCATAGAATTGTAAAATTTCTTTTCGGTAGGAGAGTAACACTTGTAACCTTTCTGTCTGTGCATATCCAAGGAAAATGCACTTATGAGCTTTAGGATCAAGTTTACTTGTGTTGAGCATGGATATAAACAAACACGGTACAACCAAAGATCTTTGGAGGCAATTGGGTAATAAGATGAGAGCGGGAGTGTGTGGTCGGCGGGGTTTGGAGAGGAGTTTTGAAACCTAACACTCTGTTGGGAAGTACTGTTGATTAAATATGTAGCGATCAATATAGCTTCACCCCACATGTATTTAGGAACATGTGTAGTGAACATGATTGATACGGCCATTTCCGACGGATACTGTTCTTTCTTTCGGCAACCCCGAATTCTGTTGAGGTGTTTCCACACAACTGCGATATGAACAATTCCTCTGTTTGTCAAGAAGTTGCGAGGTTAGACTCATAGTATTCCGAGCATTATCGGTCTTTAAGATCTTGATCTTAGTATCAAATTGGGTGGAGACCATGTGATAAAATTCTTGGAAGATAGGTCCAACTTGATTTGTCTTTCATTAAGAACGACCAAGTGTTTACGGTATGATCATCAATGAAGGTTACAAACCACCTTTTTCTGTTATACTTTTCACTCTTGAGGGTCCCCCGTACATCCTTGTGAATTAGGGTGAAAGGGGAAGAGGGCAAGTGAGGTAACTTAGCATACACGGATTTGGTGAGTTTAGCAAATTGACAAATATCACATTGAAGATCATTAAGATTACATCCTTTAAACAATTCGGGGATTAAAGACTTTAAATAACCAAAACTTGGATGTCTAGTCTATAATGCCATAACATGATATTGTCTAGGTTTTGAGTGCGAGTGCTTGAGGCGGTCTGTCTTCGGTCTTGTCTTCGGCGGGGTTGATCACAAACGATCTGAGCGGGGTTTAGCTTGCCCAATCACTTACGAGAAGAAAGATCTGGAATGTACACGATTCTTATTAAAAACAACGGTCAATTCGGATCTTTAGTGAGTTTCTTGACGAGATATAAGGTTACGGATCTAACTTTGGAACAAACGGGACATTACGTAGATATATCGATTAGTAAGTTTAACCTTCCCAACACCTTTTGCATAAGAAACGAGAACCATCGGCGAGTCTTAATTACTGTGAATTTGGTTGCATGGCATATATTGGGTAATAAGGTTTTTATTACCGGTCATATGGGAAGAAGCCCAGAATCAACAATCCAAGTCTCATTACTAAGAGGTGAGTAAAATATACTGTTTTAGCATGAGTGGCCATTTCGATAGGGGAGCTACCTTCACGATCTTTGAGCAATAAAGGCTCTAAAGGCGACAAGGCGAGCATTCGACTTCTTGTCATTCTCCTCTTCAGCGATAAGTTTGCCTTGACTTTCCCTGGTTGGTTTTGAGGTTTTAGAGGGGGTAGGTTTGCCATGTAGCTTCCAACAATTGTCCTTGGTGTGATTTGTGCGTTTGCGGTGATCACGAACGGCTTTCCGGCTTTCTCGGTAGGCTTCTGTAAGTCTCATTAACCTTCGGCGGGCGGTACCTTCGGTAGGGTTGTCGGCGGGGAGTTCGGCGGCATCACTTTCCTCTTGCTTTCCTCGTGTTTGACCTCGGCAAACATGGATTTGAGATTTGGAAGAGGTTTAGTAGCAAGAATTCTACCTCGACATCATCAAAGTAGGATTCGATCCGGTAAGGAATTTGAATACTCTCTTTTTCTCGATAATGTCTTTAAAGAGTGCGGCATCTTTAACATCATTCCGGGGGTGAGTTTCCAACATATCTAGGTGTTGCCATGCCTTAGATAGTTGATTAAAGTATTGAGTTACGGACATATCCCCTTGTACGCAATTTTGAATACGAGCTTCGAGTTCATAGACTTCGGATGTATTGTCCTTTTTTGAGTAAAGGTCTACGGCATTGTCCCCGGATTTCCTTAGCGGTGTCATACATCATGAAGTTCTCACGATCTCTTTTGTCATAGACCTCGTGAGGATGGTCATGACTTGGTTATTTTACGTGTCCCGTGCTTCAAACTTGGGGTCGGTTTCGAGCGAGGGCGGGTTTGGAACCGGACGGATATCCCGTCTTGCCCTGGCCGGAGATATACATTTTCATAGACCTTGACCATAGCAAGTAGTTGTTACCATCAAGTTTATGATTTGTAAAAGAAGAGTGTTCGGATTATCCCGGTCTGCGAGGCGGTGTGAGTCTGCGAAGAAGATGAAACTTCGGATAATGTTGACATTTTCTGAAAAAGAGCGAGTTTTGCGGCGGATTTTAGAACTCGGTAAGGCTCGATACCATGAAGAGAGTTTGAGAATGTGATAAACACAAGAGTAAACTTCAACTTAGTTTATTCATTGAGTAAAAAGATGTATAAATAGATACAATTGAGATAGAGAGACTAGCTAGCTAGCTTGGGCGGCCACTTGAGTATGTAGATGTGGGCGGCAAGCATGCAAAAGTAAAAAGTAAAAGTTATGTCTATGACATAAAGTAAACTAGAGTTTGACATATTAATTGTTTATATGACTCACAATTAATATGTCTTTTACAATTAATTTTACAATTAAATAAGGTGTACAAAATATTATGCACGAAATCACTGAGGCTCGGCAATCTGCTTGAGCACCTGTGAAGCCTCGGCGGGGTGGGAGTCTGGCGAGTAATATTTCCAGTGTACAAATTTGGGCATAACACAACATTTCACTTTTGTTGGTCACCCCCAAGCTAATGGACAGGTGGAACAAACTAACAGGCAGATCAAGCTTGGCTTAAAGAAAAGGCTGGAACAGGAAGGAAAGCACTGGGTGGAACATCTCCCAAATATTCTCTGGGCTTGAAGGACGTTTTCTAGTGCTATACAATCCTTACCGGCAGTGTACAGGGTCAAATCATAGTGCTAGTGTGGTGAGTCAGAGTGTCGAATCCTCAGGGAAACGTGGTAATTCTTTTAAGTGTGGTTAAACACCAAAGAGTTGTTATTAACTCGATCTAAACCGCAATTTTATAACACAGATTACTACTATTCTACTTAACATAAAGTAAATGCGTAATTTAAAAGTTATTCTAATATAATATATATAGATATATAAATATATATAGATGTACATGGATTGTAAAATATATATATATATATATATATATATATATATATATATATATATATATATATATATATATATATATATATATATAGATACCAATATATATAGTTTATAATAATATACTAGACGAGATAATTTTATAGAACTAGCCAAAGTTTATATAATTGATTTATACGATCTTTTTCGGTATACGGAATGTGCTCGATCTTTCCTTTTATATTAGGTCCAATTGAGTAAATGAAACGGTGCACTCCACGAGGTTAACAATTCCTCCTCACACGAGCGTATGAAATTGTCATATGTCAAATTGTCATCGGTTTAATCTCCACAACCGCCCCATGCTAATCTTAGTTAGTACGAGCAGTACCGAGTACAAATCTACCCCGGATAAAAGAGGTTATTCCGTTTGTCGGACGGCCGATGTTATTCAAAAGGCTCCGGTTGTACGGCGGATCGATTTAACTTTCCGGTGTTAGTTTCAATTAAACCGTTGATTTTAACATTATTACGATCTTGAGCACAAATTTAATAAGATTCATCTTTCCCAAGACAAATCGCCCCCGGGTAGGAAATAGGATTCCGTTGTCACGCTTTTGCACGGGCTAATTTTACCCTCCGGTTTTTCTATCTTTTATCTCATATCCTAACTTCTCTGGTCAGTTCATCGTTAGGTTATATGTTGCGATTCATCTTGGTTAATTACTTCAATCCGAATATTATCAATACGTTGCAAAATAGAAAAAGATTCAATTAACTCAATTTTAGTAAAATTTTACTTAGACGGCATTCCTTTACCAAAAAGATCGAGTTAAAGCGATTACATAACTTTGGCTAGTTATTAGATTTAGCCTAAAAACATTATAACGACTAAAAAGATAAAAACAAACATAACGAACGTAAATACTTTAGAAATTTTACCCGATTACAAATGCTGAATCAGAGGTCGTATTCTTCCGGATATTACAACGACTTCAACAACACCGAACTTCCGATAATTTCCCGAGCATTACAACAATACTACGATATTATTATTTTTGGCATAAGGCCTATTTACAACTACTAAAATAAAAAGAAAATAAGAAGGAGGATATATATATATATATATATATATATATATATATATATATATATATATATATATATATATATATATATATATATGGATTGAAGCCGGACTGGGCCGGTGTAATCATCACATTCATCCCCCTTAATTATCCAATTTCCGGATATAAATTATATATTTTGGAATAAAACTTCTAAAATTCATATCTCGAGTTACGGATCTCCAAACAACATGATTCAAGAGGCATTGGAAAGCTCTCAGAAAAATCTACAACTTTCATGAAGGACTCTTCTTCAGAAAATGTCGTTTTGATGAGCCATTCGTTTGTCGTAGATATTTCTCGATTACCACTAAATCAAATCGATTAGCCACTTGACCACTTAAGCTCGTGACACTCTCTAAATCCTTTCAGAGATATGATTATACTTCAAAATGTCGATTTTCGGGGTCTTGGCTTATACATCTGCAATAAAATACCACAAATACCCACGTAAATCTGACACGACATTCCGATTTACTAAAATCGGTACAAAATGATAACTTTTCATTATTATTACTAAGTTTTACTACTAACTACTCTAAACTATAAAGATTAACATTTCATACTATTTATATCATAATTTCATATATTTTATATAGAATTCGTTGATAAAACATAATAATATAACGTATATTTAATCATATAAAAGTAGTATATCAGGGCTTACAGGACTACCCCAAATATGTCAACACGTGAATGTGAAGCTGTTATTCCAGCAGAAATCGGATTGCCATCCCCCAGAACGACACTGCATAATGATCAGGTCCAAGAAGAGGAAATAAGGCATGCTAAGGGTGAGCTGGAGGAGAAAAGGGATATTGCTTTGATCCGAATGGCTAAATATAAGCAACAGGTATCCCAGTATTACAACTCCAAGGTGAAACAGTGCTATTTTAAGGTTGGTGATCTGGTGTTGCGCAAAAATGAGGTCAGCAGGCAGGAACCTAGTGGAAATCTCAGTCCTAACTGGGAGGGTCCTTATCAAATCATCAAAGTACATGGAAAGGGAGCATACCAATTGGCTGATAGCAAGGGGAAAACCATTCCTAGAAGTTGGAATGCAGTCAATCTGAAGAAGTTTTATGTTTAAGGCAAGTGATTGTCGTTTTATTTTGCAAGTCTATTATGCACTATGAACTATTTTGAGCTTTTGATTATGTTGAATGGCTGTAATATATTTCCATTGTTAAACTCTTCAAAAGAGAAATGTTTTAGGCCTCAGGTCAGGTCGACAACTCTTATAAAGAGAAAATCCGTTAAGTCTGATAAATCAGACCGCTTTAAGACCTCAGGTCAGGTCATAAATTTTAGGCCTCAGGTCAGGTCGACAACTCTTAAAAAGCGAAAATTTGTTAAGTCTGATAAATCAGACCGCTTTAAGACCTCAAGTCAGGTCGTAAATTTCTACACTTCAGGTCAGGTCGACAACTCTTAAAAAGAGAAAATTTGTTAAGTCTGACAAATCAGACCGCTTTAAGACCTCAGGTCAGGTCGTAAATTTCTAGACCTCAGGTCAGGTCGACAACTCTTAAAAAGAGAAAATCCGTTAAGTCTGATAAATCAGACCGCTTTAAGACCTCAGGTCAGGTCGTAAGATTTCTAGACCTTAGGTCAGGTTGACAACTCTTAAAAAGAGAAAACCCGTTAAGTCTAATAAATCAGACCGCTTTAAGACCTCAGGTCAGGTCGATAACTCTTAAAAAGAGAAAATTCGTTAAGTCTGATAAATCAGATCGTTAATCTATAGACTTCAAGTCAGGTCGAAAGTTCCTAAATGAGGAAATTCATTAAGTCTGGAAATAACTAAACCCGCTGGAACCACAGTATGACATATGCTGCATAGCAAATCACACGTCATACTGGGGGGAGCAAAGAATGAATGAGGCACACAATACAGGGTACAAAGGCACACAGGCAAACACATGTTGTAAAATTTGTGCAAAACATGTTGTAGAAATTGTAGAAATGTGCAGATGGTGCCAAGTGCACTAAAATTCCAAAAGTTCCAAAAACTTCCATATAAAGACAACAAAATAACAAAGTTGGAGGGCAACAACAACAAAGTATAATGTTTGAAATCAAGATTGAAGTAGAGGACAGACTAAATGTTTACACTTTGAACTTGGGGGAACTTGAGATTGAGATGATGAGCCAGTTTGAGCAGGTGGAGGCTTTTTGCCATACTTGGAGACCAAGTCCACTCCATCTCTGAACTCCTTGAATCTGGTTTCATAAATTTGAGATCCATCATTTCTGTTCCAGCCCGCATGGGAAAACTTGGTAGCATCAACATTGAGACCTGCTGCTTTCATATCCTCAATGGCTGAGGAGTACCCATACCAGATAATTGGGGCAAATAACATCTTGATGCTATCGGCTAGCTCATCAGACCTCCTATAATTAGCAAGGGCTTCAGCAATGTGCTCAGGCAGCCTGCTTTTCAAATTATCCCTCTCCTCTTCAAGAGTGGCCACCATCTTTTCCAGCTCGGACTTGACTTCGTTAGCAGTAGCAAGGTGAGTCTGGAACTCATCAGTTTTGGCCTTCTGTTCATCAGATTAGGCCATTTTCTCCGCAACAGAAGTGTTCAACAAATCTTCATACTTGGCCTTCCACTCTGACAATGATCTGGACAGGTCTTTCTCAAATTTTCCAGAACTTCTCAGTCTGGACAGGATCTCCTAACCTAGTTTGGCGCCCTGAAAGGGAATACAAGGAGCAAAATCAGCACACATCACCTAAAAAAAATACTACTTATGAAGAGGACCCTTACAAATTTTGATAGATCTTGATTAGTCCACTCTTTCCAATTGTATCTTTCCCCTTGAGCTCGTTCAGAGGCCTCAGCGTCTCCATCAGCTTGATCCTGAGATCTAATACACTTCGAAGCACGCCTAGTCTCAGCTGTAGTCTCTACCAAAGCAGTATGAGGAACCATCCGATAATCGTTGGTCTCCTCAGAATCGCCGTCAGCAGGATCTGTCTCGACCGAAGGCTCAGTAGGATGACTGTAAACAGGCTTGGCAGTCTGATCTGGTACATCTGGATTGACAACGGGACCGGATGCATCCTGCCTACTGGGAGGCGAAGCCTCATCCGCAATCTGGACGATATCGGTGAAGCTTGCCACTACAAGTATCAACAAGAAATTAAAAGCATGTCTCAAACAAAACATAGATATTCAAAAAAGGAAATCCTACTTATATTATATCTCTCCTCAGATAGCTCAACATAAGGATCTGGACCGGCAGTCTTCAGGCGAGCAGCATCGATTAAACTAGAACTGTAATGCCTCAGACCCAGGTATATGAGGGACGCCCTGATATCATTTAACAACTTCTTGTCCGCTTTGCTCTCCAACACATCGCTATTCTTAGTGGAAGTATTCCACTTGCCTAGGTCCCTAGCAGTGTTGTGCCTAATGAAGAAGAAGTGTTTCTTCCAATCGGAGAAGGATTGGTCTGTTTTCTTAATCAAACGGACACTACTCAAATCATCAGTTCTTCTACAAAAGCAGTACCAGCCAGGGCTCTTTTTAACCAGTTTGCATTGGTAAAAAGTTCTAAAAAGAACCAAAGTGAAGGGGGTGATAAAACACCTACACCAAATAAGAAAACCTGTAATGGCTCTTATACTATTGGGGACTATCTGACCAAGTCCTAAATCATAATACCGGAGTATCTCCAGAAAGGCGGGAGGAAGAGGAAATTTGAGACCGCAGTCAAACTGTTCTTTATAAACAGCGCAATACCCAACAGGAGGGCCGGCAGCACTTTTACCAGGCGTTGGTCGGATGGGGGCATAAACGTTCTTGTTTATCCCATATCTATCACATATTTCTGTGATATCGGAATCCTTCAATTTAGAATCGATTGCATGACAAGCCATCATCTTTTTCGTCTCGTAAGTCCTCTTTAACGCTCTTATGGGCGCAGAAAACCCGGAAATATTACACTCAGTTGGAGGTGATTCAATTAAGGCAGGAACAATAGAAGCAATCAAACGAGGAGGGAGAATAGAGAAAAGAGGATTTTTGCCGGGATTGGATATTTCAGGCTGGTCTGGATTCATAAGGAATAAAAGAAGACCACACAAAGAGAAGAAAGACTTGCTAATTGAAGGAGCAAATCCACCAAATCTGACGTCTGTGTCTATAAATAATGATGGACGTTTGCAAAGTCTAAGAGATTTAATAAACTTTAACCAAGAGATGAGACGTTTGGACTACGCATCGATTGAAGAAAAAAGCGTGTGTAATTATGATGGCGTTTGAGTTAACCAAGGCAAAGGCTGATAGGCCATCTGGATGGTACACGTGGAACAACCTTGAACTTCAGATCTTAATCTATTATAAAGGCTAGACCTTATCGATTAATATCTAGGGGGCTTTGATTGGGGGTGACCCGAATTAGTCCACGTGTCAAGCGTGTATGGAGCGAACCAGCAGAACATGACAGAGCCGTACCCAACTTGGATGTCATTATGATCAGATCAGACCTGGCCAAGCCAGGGCAGGTCCCTGACCAAAGGAAACGGGACGCCGGGCCGGGCGGGTCCACGACCGAGAGGAAGCAGATCGGAGACATACTCATATGGAATAAAGAGCAGTTATGACTAAACGTGAGACGTGGGGGCTTACATAACCGCCCATTAACTCCATTATCACCGATAACCGCCTGAACTACGGTTGGACTTGATTCCAAATATACATATTTGGATACGTAGGCAGCATAATCTCTAAGTTCAGTCCATTCAAAAACAACGACTACTCTCTGCTCAATCCTAGAGCAAGAAAGACCCAATATTTTACCCGTTTCATTCAGAGTTCGATCATGATACATACACAACACATTTGTGCACAACATGTGTCATTACATACGATCTTACAATTAATAATGTGTGAGACACATCAATTGATTTAGATTCCACCATAATCAATGGTGGGATCATGTGTAGCGCACATGTTATGCACAAATGTGTTGTGCATGTATCACTACCGATCAAAAATATATAGTTACAGAGGCTGTCCTAGGTCTTACACAGAGTCCCAATATATCCTGACTATAATATTATAATAAATATCAATAATAATAATAATCTGTTATAATCCCGTCATACCCCCTCAAGGTGGAGCGGAGAGATCTCGAACTCCCATCTTGTGTAGTAAAAACTCAAACTATTGTTTTCCCAATGCCTTTGTAAAAATATCCGCCAATTGAACCTTCATCGGTACATACGAAGGAAGAATAAGACTATCCGTAATCGCATCTCGCATAAAATGGCAATTGGCCTCTATGTGCTTTGTACGCTCGTGGAAGAAAGGATTTTGTGCAATATGCAAAGCGGCCGATTTGTCACAATAACGACGCATGCCACGCGAACAACGGACACCGAGATACCCAAGTAATTGGCGGAGCCATTTAACTCGCAAGTAATGGCCGCCATCGATCGATACTCTGCTTTAGCTAACGAACGGGACACCGTAACCTGCTTCTTTGTCTTCCAGGAAGTCGGAGAATGCCCAAGCAAGACCAACCATCCACTGATAGAATGACGTGTAAGAGGGCAACTTGCCCAATCCGAGTCACACCACCCCTCCAAAGAAAGATCACTCTCGGAGGGCAACAAAATACCTTGGCCCGGTATTTCTTCAAATACCGAACCACACGTAAGGTAGCCTCCCAACGGGAAACACGCGGCTGCTGCATAATTTTAGAAAATCTACGCGTGAACGCAGCGAAATGTAAAATTTATTTCCTTTTTGCCCAAAATTGACTTCGTTTAAACAACAAGAATAAAAAGAAGTAGACGTAGAATATACCTTGGATGATCTAAAATAGATCGTCGCTTTGTCTACGGTTGTAGTTTTTACACGAAGCCGCCCAAGTGTTCAGCCTCTACCGTTGATCCACACGAACAACCGGCCGGAATCCACCATTGGATTGCTACTAGAAAAGCTCGGTTGCTAGACCGACCTTTTCTTTCTCTCAAAACTCTCTCTAGGAAGCTCTCTTATTTTTCACAAGAACTTTTAGTTTCTTGGAATTGTGATGTACAAAACAGCTAGCGAAGCCTCACTTAAATAAGGGTGGTGCGCCCCATTCACTTCCCAGTCTGATTGGGAGAAGTTTCCTAGTAGATTGGGGAGAAAGAAAATCTTTTACTAGTAAAATAAGAAAAAAATAGATATTCTAGATTTATCTCATTTAATTTAATATCTCATATTAAATAAATACAAGATTTTGTCAATATCTAATATTGATTATCTTTATCATATTATCATAAATCAATTTATGCAAATCTATTAATATCTAATATTAATATACGATAATACAATTAATTAAATTTCACAATTCAAGTGTATCTTACACACTTACTATCTGCGCCCCATGTGCCAATAAATTGGCTTCCGGAATATTCTTAATTAATGTAATGCTATGATTAATTAATTTGCAAAATACATGTATATCATATATACATATATATATATATATATATATATATATATATATATATATATATATATATATATATATATATATATATATATATATATATATATATATATATATATATATATATATATATATATATATATATATATATATTTATATATATACATATACGTCAAATATGTATATTTAATTAATCAACATAATTAATATCTTGTATTATATTTATTCATAATAAATAAATACTTTCCTTATTCATAATAAATAAATACCACAATATTAATTTATCACTATAACATTTTATAGTCGAGATAAAATTTTTGTTATTTGGTTATCGCTATAACCGCATTTAATCCGGCTAGATGTTCTTATGTGTGTGACCCGATAGGATTCCGAATATGTTGGCCATAGGCACAAAGTGCATTTACTAAAATACCCTTCATAACTAACGATCACGAAATAGCGTCTAGCAACACACCGTGACCCTCAATCATCGGAAGAGTCAAATGCAATGACTACTACCTTTCATGTGAAATGGTTACCGTGTAAATACAATTCTATCGCTATAATAATATCCATAGGGCCGTATCTTGAGTGTCAATACATTAACGACCGTATCTTATAATCTGGATATCATACTCTCTCGAAGTAACTCATTTACTCTCACTTTGCAAAGATTCATGAGAGCTAGACATTCCTTATAAGAAGGCCATTTCGGATAATTACTCATATTCATAGGGTACACGATTTCCGTCGAGCGATATGAATCCTGCGCATTTTTCAGTATCACACCCAATTACTACAGCATTATCGCCCCATGGACAGGGGAAACCTCAATAGTGTCAAAGTATGACAATCCACACCGTGATGTCATGAAGACTCCGGTCTTAGGATAATTACACAACCGCCACATAGTGCGACACTTAATAAAGTAAGTGGGTTAGTCTAACGTACGCATTCTCTAATACACGTCCACGTACAGTCCAATTGTCCCTACACTTTGATAGCTATCGCTATCTTCACAAGATAGAAGACATCTAATACGTGCTAGTCTAAACGTACTATTAATGTCCCATTTAATATCATATACGACTAGAGACATTTAAGTATCAAACCTTTTAAAGTGAGTCGAGATCTCATCAACCATAATCTCTATCATGATTTCTCTTTCACAGTTTGACACTAGGGACGTTATCATATATACAATATCATAATTGGTCCGTTGAACGAACAAATATATAATAACAGAAAGCCATATATTATATGAATAAACATAAAGAAAAAGTAGAAATTATCCGACCCGGTCGGATCGGGTCCAGCCCGATTGGGTTTAGGACACTAGTTCATAATAAAGTGATCCAATAGTTTTGTGTTCTTTCTATGCTCCCAAGCATGACTATGATACGATTTTTTAAAACACGTAATCGATATTGTGTCGGTGCTTTTTTAACGATTACCAAGTTTCTTTTTTGAAGAACAACGATTACCAAGTTTCATTGAGTACACTGTTAAAGTGTTTAATTTGTTAACTATATATCTCCCTATCAGTTTAAGCAATAATATTGTCCAAGATTGAATGATCAAACTATTGGAGATCAATCCGATAAGAGATCATATGTAATCCAAAAAAGAGATAAATGTGATATTCAAGAGAGATGAGATAGATTTCAGTTGAAATAAATCATTTAAATGATAGTATTTATCTTTAGGTTTGTTTATTTGAATCTAGTTATTATCTTATTTATCTCCTATATAAAGGAGAGTATTGTATCATTTCAAACAATCAAATAAAAACATCAGTTTCGGTTTTATGTTTCCGCACGCATTCTGATTTTCTTTATGGTATTAGAGCCAGTGGCGAGGGTTCGTAAGCCTTAACATTAGTGAACCCTCGTCCGTTCCTCTCTTCTACTTTCAAATATATCTTTCATAGCCATGCAATCCTTAGTAAACCGGTCCTGTTTTTTAGTTTATGGTTGATTAGTCTTTATTAATAAATAAATATGCACTCTTTGAATTATAATATCAAATTATTATTTTCTTTTGTATCCACTCTATACCCATTTTTCTTCTTTTAAACAATTTTTAGCCCCGTCCATTCACCAGCACAACTACATTTCATTGCATGCAGACCCGTCCCTGGGCATAGGCCAACAAGGCCATGACCTAGGTTTTCGAATAATTATAATATTTTTGGGGCCATTTGTTTATTAGTTCATCCTTTAAAACTCATTTGTTTTCTTTTCGAAAGCCCATCTTGATAAATTGGCCTAGGGCTTTGATGACGCTTAAAATAGTATATCCTACGGCATCAACATTCTTTCCATTATGAGCTAAAAATAGTTGTTTCGACCTATAAATGTGAACCATTTGAGTTGAATATCATATGTTGGGTTCGTGAGTCGAGTATTTTGCACTTAACGTTTATTTTCCCTATTTCGATATTATTTCATGCGTTATTTGATTATTTTCAGAATATGAAATATTGGGCTGAGCATTGTGGACAACTCTGGAGTGGACTGAACGAAAGGGTTGGGCCTAGGGTATTCCGAGAACCTTCCAAGCTAAGTCGGCAGAAAGAAAAAGACGAAAATATCCTCGATTAATCGGGATATGCCGCCGATTTACCGAGGCTCCAGAATCTTTCGAAATGCGTTTTCTTGGACGAGGGGTAGATCTAGGTGTTTCTAAGTAGGTTTATGTAGCTATAAATAAAAGGCATCGCCTCGGGCGAGTGTGTCCACTTTTTGAGTTCATTGTACCTCAAAACTTACAAGTATTATGCAATAAAAGTTGTATGTTTTTTATTTAATTTATTTTATGAGTTACGGCCGGAGAGACGACGAGTCGCCGCCTAGGAAGAGATTCGAGGAGATCTACACTCATCTTCGAGGGTATGATTTTCTGTCTTTTCCAAAATGTGGATCTGTCGTTGTTCTATTTGACTAGTTTGTGCTAATTGTTTATTTAGTTTAATTATGTAATAGTTAGTTTATTTTACCCCATGTATGTATAGATCTAATTCGTTGGTGAAGAAATCATGAAGTAGTGATTGCGTCTTTCAGATCTGTGACGGTCTATATCGCTAGATCTGAATACCTAGTACTAGTTCATGATAATCGGCGCCAGCTACGTTGATTGACAGATTTATTTTACATGTTAGTAGCATGATCAACTATTTGCATGTCATCATAAATTAGCATGAAGGTCTGTTAGCGAAGTGTTAATTTGGACATTGTCTTGATGGACCCCTAGGAACGTGCTAGTCATAGTCAATAGCTGCTTAGGGAGGTTTTTTGTCTCGTGCCGAAAACTCTAGAACTTATTGTGTATGAACTAATACAACCAACGAAGGAGGTTAGTTTCATATAGATTGTCTGATGTCCTTACAATGTAAGTAGATAGGGATATGAGTTGCACCCGAAGCTGACAATGAATTAAAATTTACCAATGGGGGGGACTATTGCATGTGCGGGGGGAATAACTAATCACTCATAATTAGACTAATACTTTAGAAACTCTTGTTTACTCCGTGTGAACTAGCGTAATATTGTTAGTTTGCGGCACCAATTTTACTTCTTTCTATATTATAGTTGGTCGTAGACCGTATCTATGAGAAGCTCAATCTCAATAATTTGTGTTCTTACGAGTCTCTGTGGGATCGATCTTGACTTGCCAGTACTCTACTACAATAAACCTGGTCCTATAGCTAGTAAGTGCTTTGCACACGATCAAGATTTTTTGGTGCCGTTGTCGGGGACTCGTGTCAAGAAAGCTTTTTCTTTGAGATTGAGTGTCTGTATTATTTGAGTCTGTTTTATTGAGTCTATTTTATAGTTTGTTTATATTGGAGTCGTACAGAGTCAGTTCTGTTTAAATCTGGAAAAAATTGCATCTGATTTATCGGGGGTTACCCACGGTAAATTGAAGCTCCCAGATTCGGTAGAATCGGTTCTGTCAGTTCAGCGTCAAGTCAGTATTCAGAGTCTGTATTCGAGTCTGCCGGGCGAGTGTAACAGCCACCGAGGCAAGTCACTAACTCTTTATTTTCTTTTTGTGTCTTGTAGTACACTACATGGAGTTCAGCAGCCAAACTCAAGAGATTCATACTTGAGATCGAGAAGTTTGCTAGACAAAAGAGAAAGGAAGCTCGAGAGAATACTGTTAGGCTGGCAGACGATGTGAGTTCACACGAAGGAGATCACAGCGAGAAGGAAGAAGAGATTCCACCTTTGGAGGATACAGATATAACAATGGCGCAGAATTGACAAAACGGTGTCAATGGAAGAAACAGAGAAGAAATTGTGGTACAAGGAGATTGGAGAACTCTAGAGAGTTATGTAATGCCAACGATTGAGTAGTTCGTGCCAGTGATTGTTCAGCCAGAGAATGCGGTTGAGGTCTTTCACCCAAAGCCAAACATGATACAGAGGTGACCAATTACACTACCTTCCATGGAGTACCGAACGAAGATCCTAGTGTACACGTCACCAACTTCTTGGAGATATTCAGCACAGTCAAAATAGCTGGAGTACCTGAAGATAACATTAAGCTGAAGTTGTTTCCATTCACTCAGAAAGACAAAGCGAAGATATGGTTATTAACTCTACCACCAGGATCGATTCAAACTCTGACCGATCTATTGCATAAATTTATGAACAAATACTGCCCACCTGGGATGTTACTACAGATGAGACAAGACATCATGAATATCAAGCAAAAAACCAACCGAAACATTTGAAGAATCTTGGAAAGATTTAAGGAAGCGCAAAGGAGATGCCCTCATCATAATATCACTTTGCCCGTACGAATGCATAGTTTCTATCACGGACTGCGGCCGAGTGAACAAATGAGAGTTGATACATCGAGCAACGGATGTTTTGCGTTGCTGTCACCTGAAGAAGCTGAAGAAAAGTTGGAACAAATAGCACTAACAAGCCAATGGGGAACGCATCAAATTGAGACTGCAAAGGTAGCTGAAGGAGTATTTGGAGAAGATACTTCTCAAAAGATCATATACCAGCTAATGGAAATGAACGAGAAGATAGATGGCATGCAAGATCGCATTGCCAAGGTATAGAAAGTTCAAGACGTCGAAGCAACCAACACCGAAGTCGTGAACTATCTATTAAGGCAAGGAAATCCCTATGGGGGCGGATATCACCCGGGTTCTCACGACCACCCTGGTTTTCGACTAAGGGACCCTAATGGTGGAGAGAGACCAAGGCAAGCTGGTGGATTCATGCCTCAATTCAACAAGTCAGGTGGTTGGGAAGCAGCCATGGATAAAATGAGTTCA
Source organism: Gentiana straminea (assembly GCA_036785695.1). Classification (NCBI taxonomy): domain Eukaryota; kingdom Viridiplantae; phylum Streptophyta; class Magnoliopsida; order Gentianales; family Gentianaceae; genus Gentiana; species Gentiana straminea. Next base: position 2,178,379 of record JAVUPR010000348.1, read on the forward strand.
ACTGTGACCGACACGGTCAATCAACTCACAAAATCCATGACCGAGTTGAATGCAAACTTTACCACATATTGTCAGAAGAATGATGCATGATTGACCAATCAGAAGCCTTAGTGCAGAATCTGTCGCACCAAGTGGGACAGATCGCTGAACAAGTGTCAGTGATGTATGTCAACCGGATGATGAAATTTCACGATGTTTTACCCTATTTCTTTAGTATATAGTGATATTTTGTATCAAATAAAGTAAATTTTGTGATAAATCGAATCACTTTTGTTTTGGGTAGACACAACCAATACCCAAGCATTTCATAACCTTTTAGAGCTTATTATTTATAATCTATTGTCGGAATTACGTGTGGTTTGTTCGTGTTGGTGCTTTGCAGTGATTAGGGAGGCGTGAAGTAAAAATATCAAAGTAAGACTGAGCCTCGTGTCACTATTGGAACAATTGAGGAAGTTTGAGAAGAAATAAGCTCGATTCTATATGATTGGCAATACAATCTGAGGTCTCGGCGCACACCGTGGAGACACACAATCAAACCAAAAGCAATCACGGTGTGAACCGAGACACTCTCGGCGTGAGATGAGACATAAATGGCGCAAACTGAGACATCAGTTCAGAAGTGGTTGCATGTGCGAAGTCATTTCTCAACCACCTTGTCAGTACCCCGGCGCGCATCGAGACATTCCCGGCACAAGCCGTAATGTAAAAAGTAGCAAACTAATTAGGATTTTGAGCTCTTTTCGGGAAATATATCTTACAATATATCAACAGAGAAGAAAAACACCATGTTCTACTCTCTTGCAGGCACCTCCACCTCAAGGCTCCCCTAGCCAAAATTTCCTCATTTAGCACTTAAAATCCATTGTAAAACATTGTAGAATTATCATTTTGATGTTTGAAGCACCTTGGTGGATGTAGGAAACAACTATTTGTGGTCTATCTTCATTGAAACACTTTGAAGGTTAGATGAAAGCTCCTAATTTCGAGTTCATTGCTTGAATTAGGTAAATTCTTAATCTTTACTTTGATTGAATTGTTCTTGTTGTTATGAATACTAGCTTCAACATGTTAGTAGTTATAACTATGAGTGCTAATTCCCTTACTAGCTAAGATGATGTAGTAATGATAGTTAATCCCCTTGGTTGTTTGGAATTGATTGTTTATGTTTCTAGTTTCTATTGTGTTGAATTTCTTCTTACTTGCATAGATTGATATTGTGTATGTTTGAGTAATTAACTTACATATGCACCTACACAACTAGTAGAAACCGAATAGAGACGTTAGTTGTGAGAAGAGGGTAGGAAGAACGGAAGGTAGAATCGACCACTAGTGGAATTCGGTTCCTTATCCGTGGAGTTTTGCATTCAAGTGTTTACCTTGTCAATTCATTAGGTTTAAGGTACTTAGACCAAGGAGAAGACAAAGTGTGGTTTCATTCACTCGTATGAGGGGAAATCACCTATTTAGGAATGCACCGTTCACACATTAGAATGCCATTGGAAGAAGGTAGGTAGATCATTTCCGAGAAATCAAGGGGAGATAACTTGAACTATGAATCATCTTGGCTAGTTTCTTTTATCGTTTGAACAATCTTTTGTAGTTAATTAGTACTTTCTTAATCAAACTTGCGATTCGGATCAAAATAATAATAACTAATTAGTGTTTGACCTCATATCCCTGTGGGATACGACCTTGACCACCATACTAGACTACAGTTGACCCGGTACACTGCCGGTGAGATTGGAACCCTAGGAAAGTTGCATCAGTCAGCGCGTCCTCCGGAAGGATTACCAAGTAACACTGAGAAGAATACGAAGGACGTGAATGCAATCATGACTAGAAGCGGAAAGGAACTGCCTGGACCAGTTATACTAACTATCCAGGAAGAATCAGAAAGCAGTCAGCATCAGAACGTAGCAGAATCGTGAGAAAAAGAGGCGAGCAGGGCGAGGAGCAGCAGCAGGCAGCAAGTAAGTCTTCACGAACTGTAACTATTAATCCTGCTACTTTACCATATCCCCTTAGGAAATATAAACCGAATAATGCTGATGCTCATTATAAAAAGTTCATAGACATGTTTAAGAAGTGTCAAGTGAATATACCTTTGGTAGAAGCTCTGGCCGGAATGCCAGAATATGCAAAATTCTTGAAAGAAGCTCTACCAAAAGGAAGTTGTTAGACCTTGAAACGATTTGTCTTAATGAGGAATGCTCGGCAGTTTTGCAACGCAAGCTGCCTCCTAAGTGTAAAGATCATGGGAGCTTCCTCATACCTTGCACAATTGGAGAAGTGTGCTTAAATAAAGCATTGTGTGATCTTGGAGCCAGTGTCAATTTAATGCCACTATCCATCTTTCATAAGTTAGGCATGAAAGAGTTAAGCGAAACATCTATAACCCTTCAATTGGCCGATAGGTCTATGAAGAAACCGTGTGGAGTGGTGGAGGATGTTCTTGTGAAAGTTGATAAGTTTGTATTCCCCGTAGGCTTTGTAGTGCTAGACATGAAAGATAATCATGATGTTCCATTGATCTTAGGAAGACCTTTCCTAGCAACGAGTAAAACCTTGATAGATGTTCATAAGGGTGAGCTAATTCTAAGAGTAAATGAGGACAGAGTAGCATTCAATGTGATGAAAACAATAAAGTATGCTCAAGATGAATGAGAAGCATGTTACATGCTAGATGCAATAGACGATCTTGTTTTGAAATTACACCATCAAGTGGCACTAGACCTTGAAGTAACAGAGACTTTGCTCCTAAAAGAAGATGAAGGAAGTGATGAGGAAACCTGGCCTGGGTGTAGCGGAGGTCAAGTACAATGAGTAGAGCCTATATCTTTTGTGGATTTAGGAGGAACAATTCATAGACCTTCGTGGCATAAGTTCTTTGACTTATAATTGACGGGTAAACTATTAAGATCATCATTGGAAGAGCCACCAAGGAATTTAACATTGAAACCTTTGCCATCTCACCTGAAGTACGTATACTTACAAGATGATACTCTTCCCCTCATAATTTCATCGTTACTATCACCTTTAGAGGAGGAGAAACTTTTAAGAGTACCGAGAGAGCATAAGGGAGCATTCGGGTGGACGATTGCAGATATTAGAGGAATAAGCCCATCGGTATGCATGCATAAAATCTCTGTAGACCCCGAGAAGAAAGCGGTAGCACAACCTCAAAGGAGACTGACGCCACCATTGAAGGATGTTGTTAAGGAGTAAATTATACATATGTTGGAAATGGGAATTATTTTCCCAAATGCAGACAGTGAATGGGTAAGCCCGATTCATGTGGTGCCCAAGAAAGGAGGATTCACTGTTCAACCTAATGAGTTCAATGAGTTAATCCCTGTGAGGCTAATTACTAGACATCAAGTTTGCATTGATTTCAGGAAACTGAATGACGCAACTCATAAAGATCATTTTCCCTTACCATTCATTGACCAGATGTTAGAAAGATTAAGCGGTCATGCTTTTTATTGTTTATTAGATGGATATTCTGGTTACTATCAGATCCATATTGCCCCCGACGAACGTGAGAAAACAACTTTCACATGTCCCTATGGAACTTTTGCGTATAATCGCATGCCTTTTGGACTTTGTAATGCACCAGCAACATTCCAAAGGTGCATGATGTCATTGTTTGCAGACATGGTGGAAGATTTTTTGGAAATTTTCATGGATGATTTTTCTGTATTTGGAGATAGCTTTGATAAATGCTTGGACAACTTGAGTAGAGTGGTGAAGAGATGTGAAGAGACCAACCTTGTACTTAACTGGAAAAAATGCCATTTCATGGTCACAGAAGGAATAGTGTTGGGTCATTAGATCTCAAAGAAAGAAATGGAGATTGATAAGGCAAAGATAGAGGTAATAGAGAAGTTACCCTCTTCAACAAACTTAAAGACGTCGCGAGCCTTTCTTGGCCACGCAGGATTCTATAGGAGGTTTATTAAGGATTTCTCTAAAGTTTCTAGACCTTTGACGGAATTACTTGCAAAGGATTTACCTTTCGTATTTGGAGAAGAGTGCAAGAAAGAATTCAACACATTAAAGCAAATGCTTATAACCTCCCCAATTCTAGTAGCCCCATATTGGAATAAACCCTTTGAGCTTACGTGTGATGCAAGCGACACGGCAGTTGGAGCAGCACTGGGACAAAGGGAGGATAAAATCTTTAAGCTTATCTATTACGCCAGTCGTACCCTCAACCGTGCCTAGAGGAATTATGCGACTACAGAGAAGGAACTCTTAACTGTTATCTTTGCATTTGACAAATTTCGACGCGACCATATCTGATAGGATCGAAAGTCACTGTACTCACTGACCATGCAGCTCTGAAATACCTTCTAACCAAGCAAGACTCCAAGTCGAGATTGTTGAGATGGATTCTACTCTTACAAGAGTTTGATGTCGAGATTAAAGATAAAAAGGGATCTGAGAACTAGGTGGCTGATCACCTGTCAAGATTAACTTTGATAGAAGAGGAGCAACCGACTGAGATCAGGGAAAGCTTTCCCGATGAACAACTTTTTTCCATCTCAGTGGTAGCTCCAATTGAATCTCAGACCCGACATAATACATCAAGAGTGGGCAAGGTATACCCTTGGTTTGCTAACATTGTCAATTATTTAGCAGGGAGGTACCTACCACCGGAATTCACGAATGCGGATAAGAAGATGTTCTTTACAGATCTGAAGCATTATTATTAGGACAATCCCTACCTATACAAGATGTGCCCTAATACCATCCTTAGGAGATGCGTCCATGACGATGAGATTCCAAGTATTTTGAGCCAATGTCATTCTAGAGAAGTTGGAGGTCACTATGGACCGGACAAGACAACATCAAAGGTACTGTAGTGTGGATTCTTCTGGACAACAATTCATAAATATGCTTACGAGTTTACAAGAGCCTGTCATTCCTATCAAATGACTGGTAACATTTCCAAGCGGAATGAGATGCCACTGCAGAGTATCTTAGAAGTGGAGTTATTCGATGTATGGGGATTGATTTTGTAGGGCCTTTCACATCGTCAGAATCAAATCGTTACATCCTGGTAGCAGTTGATTTTGTTCCCAAATGGGTGGAAGCAATAGCATCACCTACTAATGATGCCAGGGTTATCCTGATATTTTTTAAGAAAAACAATTTGACAAGGTTTGGAGTGCCCAGAGCCATAATTAGTGATGAATGGAGCCATTTCTGTAATAGGTTGTTTGAGAAACTAATGTTGAGATATGGGGTTAGACATAAGATTGCAGCAGCATATCACCCCCAGACAAGTGGACAAGTGAAGGTCACGAACAGAGAGATAAATAGGATATTGGAGAAGAATGTGAATCCCACGAGGAATGATTGGTCTTTGAAATTAAATGACGCTCTCTGGGCATACATAACAGCTTATAGGACCACAATTAGGATGTCATCATATATGATGGTGTTTGGAAAAGCATGTCATTTACCTATAGAACTCGAGCACCGAGCCCTGTGGGCTATGAGGTTTCTAAACATGGATGAAAGTTTAGCTGGTGAAAAGAGATGATTAGAATTGAACAAATTGGAGGAGTTTAGACTTCAAGTGTATAAGAATGTAAAGATTTACAAGGAGAACGAAGCGCCTGCACGATAAAAAGATTAAAGATTCTCAACTGCACGTTTCAAGTTGGAGATAAGGTGCTGGTATATAATTCGCGTCTTCGTCTTTTTCCTGGGAAACTGAAGTATAGATGGTATGGACCACAAGTAGTCACCAAAGTCTTCAATTCAGGTGCGTGTGCAGTTAAGGATGAATACTTTGGGAAAACTTTCATAGTAAACGGCAACAGGCAGAAGCATTACCTAGAGCTCAAATATAACCCTGAATTGGAAGTCTTTATGTTGGAGGATCCAAAGTATGAAAAAAGAGCCCTATTAATACAGTCGAGTTGGCGACTATAAACTCAGAACTATTTTTATAAACCCTTATTTATTGATTTTGTTTATTTTAAATTATTTTGAGTCAATAAAGTAGCATGACAATAGCAAGGTTTTTTTTCATCACATATATCTTCGGTCATTGATCGGCCTTTTCTAAGTGTCCAATCTTACCGGCTGTGTATCGGGTCAATTGTAACCTAGAATTGTTGAGTCAAGGTCGTATCCCACAGGGAATCTGGTCGAGTACCAAAGTCGGTCTCATCCCTAGTTCAGGTCAACACAACTACTGAACGTGGTGATTTGTCAGATCACCAATTCTACAAACTAAATATACACAAAAGAAAGATTTAAAACTATATAAAAGAGATAGCCAAGCTATGATCCTATCTAATACTCACAAACCCTAGCTAAGTCCCGAGGTATTCTTGATTCACCTAAACGTTCTCGATGTCACGTAGGGTGTCGTTTCCTGGTCGAGACAGACATAATGAACTTGGTAACGATGGCGTGACGGCACCTCTAGATACCTCCGTTAGGATCCTGACGAAGACGCTAATTTCTTAAGAGGGAGATAATGTAATATCCCGTGCCACACCAATCCAAATTGACCTTGTAAAAGAACCGCTGCAGAACGAATGCGTTTATTTTTAAATAGAGATAGTGGGGGATGGGGGGAGCACATCTAGATACCTCTGGTAGGATCTTGACAATGACGGTAGTTCCTTAAGAAAGGGATGTAATATCTCACATTGAAATTTGAGAAGGTTGAGACATAATAAATTTGATAATTCAAATTAACCATTTTATATAGTCAAGCATAGACGATATACCTAAGTAGTTACTAGATCTATTATCCTCAAATAGCACCGTCGAGCTCAAGTTTTATGGCGTTACGTAGCACACACGATATAATTGAGTCCTAAATTAGCTACGGCATATATGTCACTATCGCACAACAATCTGTATATATATAGACTAGTCAATATGGTTGCACAAACAATGTACGTAATAGTAAGTAATAATTTTTTTTTCATATGTTGTAGTATTTGCAGGGCCGGTCCTGGAAATTTTTCGGCCTTCGGCGAATCGTCGAATTAGGCCTTTTAATTCGAAGGTTTTTTTTTTGAAAAAACATATTTACAAAATATTACTTCAATATCGCGTTTTTAACATCCGCAGATACAAAATTCAATTCGTTGATAGACTCAAAACATACCTATAAAATAGTAAAATTAATCATCTCTTTTGGAGAATATTTAGGTCGGTCTTTTTTAGTTATATATATATATATATATATATATATATATATATATATATATATATATATATATATATATATATATATATATATATATATATATATAGGGTTGGGTTCCCTACTACATACCATACTATCCATGCTTACCGTACATACTACTAAAATAGTGCATCGATCACTATTTTAGTGCACACTGGTTATTGTTTCGGTGCAACTACAAATTGAGGAGCGGGTTTTAGTTAGGTTTTAGTATTACCTAATAGCGAGATTTCCCCCGCTTCATTAACTAGGTGCACTCAAACAATAACCGGGAGTGCACTAAAATAGTGATCGGATGCACTATTTTAGTAGTATGTACGGTAAGCATGGATCAATAGGTATGTATATGAACTCATTTCTATATATATATATATATATATATACATATATATACATATATACATATATATACATATATATATATATATATATATATATATATATATATATATATATATATATATTGGAGGTGCTAATATATCATGGTTCAAAAGATGTTTAAATGAGTTAATGAATTAGCTAGAATAATAAATACAAAATAAAAAACGGTGTGGGTAGTAATTATGTGGTGTCAATAGAAACCACATATATATTGGAGGGTTCTAATATATCAGAATTCAAAAGGCTCAGAGTTGTTTAAGGGAATCAATAAATTAATTGGAATTGCCGGGACAAAAAAAGACCTAAAGTGATTTAAAGAAGGCAAAAAATAATCTGCTATTGCCGGGACAAAAAAAATGCCCAAAGTGTTTTAAATGAGTCAAAAAAAATCATGCCATTGCCAGGACTTGAACTCAGGTCTCTTAAAGAAATATCAAATATCTTAACCAATTGGACTACAATAGATAATTGAGAAATCATTGAACATATAATATTTATTGTTGTTAAGTAACGTTTGTTTGCAAAACAAGTATTTTCGGGCCCCCGGGATGGTTGGGCCTTAAGCCCACGCTTCCTTTGCTTCCTATATGGGCCGGCCCTGAGTATTTGTTAATTTATGCAAATGGGACATAATTAAAGACATGATTTGTAATTAACGAAGAACACATGCAACCTAATTATCTCAGTCGTAATATCCACTAGTATAATATCTAAGCTAGATTCTGTTGTACAAGTGGTGTAGTGTGCTAGTGACAAGTTTCCTAGCCAGGAGCGTCCCTGTCCAAATTTAGGCTCGGGGCCAAAAAAAAATTTAGGCCCTCGCCCTTCGAAAAAAAACAGTAACCAAAATATATATAAAAAAATAAAACAAAAAAACTACGTGTGATAGTTATGAGTTTGGAAGGAAAAAATCTACTTATTTGGCTCCTAGTCCTAGTTTAAAAAAACAAAAATTATTATAGCTTGCAAGATTTGAAACCAAGTCTCATGTCTAGTATACTTGAGTGCTAACCATTAATGTAATACATTCCTTGTTCATATAAATACAATATATATATATAATATAATGTCAAAATTTTGTGAGGCCCTTAAATTCATTGATTTTCGGGGGGCTCCGGGCCATGGCCCCCTTGGCCCCCCCACAGGGGCGCCCCTGGTCCTAGCCTATGGTTATATGTCTCTGAAACACAAATCAATGAAATCTTATCTTGGGCATTTCTTTCTGTTATTCAAGATGGTAGCAAAGCCACCTTCTTCCGGCCATGGCCGCCTCAGGGAGCACAGCTCCGGCAGGAGGCACACAGTCACCTCTCGTCTCTACTATACCATTCTCAGCTCAAAGTCTTCTTCCGACCAGCTTGAGCAGCCCATCTTTTTCTGTTCCCATTATAAACTTCACTACTCCACCTCTCTCAGGGAGCCCATCTTTTTCTGTTCCCATTATAAACTTCACTACTCCACCTCTCAGGGAGCACAGCTCCGGCAGGAGGCACACAGTCACCTCTCGTCTCTACTATACCATTCTCAGCTCAAAGTCTTCTTCCGACCAGCTTGAGCAGCCCATCTTTTTCTGTTCCCATTATAAACTTCACTACTCCACCTCTCTCCGGAGCTTCTCCGTCTTCCTTACTCCGGTCGTCTCTCTTTTTACCAAATCTACCCACTGTCACTAATACTCCTTCTTTTGGTGGCAGTTTAACCTCAAATTTCACAGTCAAACTTACTCTCACAAACTACATGCTGTGGAGATATTCCATACTACCAGTCATCAGGGGTCATCGGCTTGAAGGTCATGTGTTTGGAACAAAACCCAAACCACCGGAGTACATCTATACACCAGAAAACCCAGCAGTTCCGATCAAAAATCCAGCTCATGATGGGTGGGAAACCATGGATGCCTTGTTACTTGGATGGATGCTTGGTTCTATAACTGAACAAGCACTCCTTGAGGTTGTTGGATGTGGTACTGCTGCAGAAGTTTGGCACACTCTTGAGATCCTTCACAATAATCAAGCTGAGTCTCGGATCTTGGAATTTAAGGATGCCTTAACTAAAACAGAGAAATGAAGCAAGTCTATGGCAGGCTATTTGGCCTTGATGAAGACTCATGGAGATGAATTGGCCTCAGCCGGATATCCTGTTTCCCAGTCCAAATTGATCTTGGCCATTCTTGGAGGTCTTACCAAGGAATATGAGTCTGTGATAGTTAATATCACATCAAGGGTTGGTTCTCTATCCTGGCCTAAAGTCCAGGCTCAACTGTTAACACATGAACGCCTGATTGCAAGGTTCAATCCAGTGCACAATCTAGACCTGTCACAATCCAGTGCTCATATTGCTCAGATGTATCAAGGAGGAAACAGAGGTTCCAAACCCCAGAACAATGGGAGAGGAAGAAATATGCAGGGATCTGGAAGAGGAGGAGGAAGATCCAGGGGTAGAGGTAGAGGAAATGGTAGGGTGCAGGAAATGGACCGAGGCCTACATGTCAGATATGTCTTAAGGTTGCTCATATTGCATCCGAATGCTGGCATAGATATGAGTCTAATACCAACCCTCATGGTAATGGAAATCAAAACAGTGGAAACAGACAAGTGGCTGCTAATCTTACTACACCAGAAATAGTGGGTGATCCAAGGTGGTATGTAGATTCTGGAGCTACTAACCATGTAACTTCTAACATGGAAAATCTACAGTTCAAGTCTAAGTATGATGGTAAGGAGTCCTTGACTGTTGGTAATGGTCAAAAATTGAATATAGCACACACTGGACACTTTGTCATTGAACCTGATATGCACTTGAATGATATTTTACATGTCCCTCATATAAAAAAGAATTTAATTAGCATTTCAAGACTAACCTCTGATAACAATGTCTTTGTTGAATTTCATGGTTCTAAATGTTTTGTGAAGGACAAAGTGTCAAAGAAAGTATTTCTGGAAGGAACCCTGACAAATGGCATGTATCAGATTCAGCCTCTTTTCAGTGAAGACCAGACCTGCCTCAAGAGTTCCTTTCAATCCAAGTGTGATGCTTCTAGTAGTTTTATTGCTTCAATTATTTCAAATGAAACTAGCCCTGATGTTTGGCATAGAAGATTAGGACATCCTAGTCTAAGAAATACTGTCTCATGGTCCTTCACCTTCCACTCCAGTGGCTTCACCACCACCAATAGACACCACTGAAAGTACCACCGCCTCTCATATCCCCGAGTCCCCTGCTCCTCATTCACCTGTGCACTCACCATCAAGTGCATCTCAGTCCAGTGAATCCTCATCCATATCCCTCCAGGTATATCACCCCCAAGGCACCAAATGCAAACAAAGTCCAAGAGTGGCATCACTAAACCCAAAAAAATCTTTACCCTGACAGCTACCGTTGCACCACATGAAACTCTAGAACCAACCTCTGTGTCCCAAGCCATGAAAGATCCCAAATGGCTAAAGGCTATGCAAGAAGAGTTTCAAGCCCTGGCCCGAAACCAAACCTGGGAGCTGGTGCCACATCATCCATCAGAAGGAAGGCATTGTTTATGCAGAAACCTTCAGTCCTGTAGCCAAGGCAGGGACAATCAGGGTAATCCTATCTATTGTAGTATCTTTAAACTGGGGTATTCATCAGGTGGATATCAATAATGCATTCCTAAATGGAAGACTTAAAGAGTCTGTGTTTATTCCCCAACCTGAAGGTTTTATTGACAGCACCGGGCCTGGTTATGTGTGTCATTTGAAAAAGGCACTATATGGCCTTAAACAAGCTCCAAGAGCCTGGTTTGATGAACTGCTGTCATAGCTAATTCATTGGGGATTCACTTAGTCAGTATCAGATTCATCTCTTTTTATCTTGAGACACAACCACACACTCCTATATGTGTTGGTTTATGTTGATGATTTTCTGATTACTGGAAACAGGACTGATGCAATTCAAAAGTTTATCAAGCTGCTCAACAGCAGGTTTCCATTGAAAGACCTGGGAGAACTCAGTCACTTTCTAGGTGTTGAAGCTCACAGAGACAAGAGTGGCATCCTTCTGACTCAAAAACATTATCTCAAGCAACTGCTGCACAAACTGAGCATGGAAAATGTCAAATCCTGTCCTACTCTCATGGTGATAGGCAAGTCCTTTCTTCCAGATGAAGGTACTCCTATGAAGAATCCTTCATTGTACAGGAGTGTCATAGGTGCACTTCAGTACGTAACATTCACAAGACCAGATGTTGCATTTGCTTTCAACACCTTAAGCCAATTTATGCACTCTCCTATTGATGTACACTGGCAGGCTCTTAAAAGGGTTCTAAGATATCCAAAGGGCACCATGGATTATGGCCTGCATTTCAAGTCTAGGGCACACTTGAACTCACAGCCTATACTGATGCAGCTATTTCTCTCACAGGGTATAGTGATGCAGATTGGGGATGTTGCAAATATGACAAACGATCAGTAGCTGGGCACTGTATGTATCTTGGTGACTCACTTGTGACTTGGAGTATGAGAAAACATCATGTGGTTTCAAGATCTAGTACAGAATCTGAGTATAGAAGTTTGGCAAATGCTGCAGCAGAAGTTACTTGGCTCAAGTCCCTCCTAAAAGAACTTGGCATTCAACTCACAGCAACACCAGTGCTATACTGTGACAACATAAGTGCCAACTCCCTAGCTCAAAATCCGGTTTTCCATGCTAGGACTAAGCATATTGAGATAGTTGTTCACTATGTTAGAGATCAAGTTGTTAATGGTGATTTGGTGGTGGATTACATTCCTTCTAGTGAGCAACCTGCAGATATCTTCACAAAAGCTCTGTCCAGCAGTGCATTTGTTCCATTTCGAGCCAAACTAAATGTTGAACATCACCCACATTTAGTTTGAGGGGGGATGTTAGAGTATATTGCAATATTTAGATATTAAGGGACCTAGTTGTAATATCCACTAGTATAATATCTAAGCTAGATTCTGTTATACAAGTGGTGTAGTGTGCTAGTGACAAGTGTCCTAGCCTATGGTTATATGCATCTGAAACACAAATCAATAAAATCTTATCTTGGGCATTTCTTTCTGTTATTCAAGTATCTCTCACCTGCCGACTACTATATTATTCTTATTTTTGGAGTCAAGTCAAGGTCCTTCGTGATTATTTCCTTTACTCTCTTTTTTCCTTCTTCTTTTTCCGATGAGTGGTGTTGACATCACACTGAATCTATCGAGACACTATAATGAAATTATCAAAACACCATATTTTAGAAAAAAATTATAAAAATATCGAGTGTCGTAATTCTACGAAAGTAAATTCGTTTTGATGACAATAACAATGGTCTCTCTATTTTCCACGGTATATCTTATAATGGAGGACTTCGTAAATTAAATAAAAGCACAAGTAATCATTAATTTTATTCCTTTAGACTACACATACACATGCATATAATGAATAGATTTCAAAGTCTTGTATGTGTATACTTTTATTAGATTAATTAATTGGTCAACCATTTCGGCAGATTGAAGAGTTGAACCGGCAAGGAATATGAACCGTACGTATTACAAAACTAAAGTAACTTAATTGACAAACAATTCAGATTGGTTATTAATTGAATATTTCCATTCTTACCTTTATATGGTTATTAAAACATCATCACATGCGATTTATTTGTTAGAGTAGCTAGAGTGAATTGAAATAAATGTGTGGTACTCCCTCCGTCCCGTAATATAAGTCCTTTTAACTTTTTTCTTGGTGTCTCAAAATATAAGTCCTTCTCACATCTCAATACAGGATTCAATGTATTGTTTTCAATTTCACACTTAACAATGCAATATTATAAGCCACCCCAAAAAACAATACAATATTTTGCCTTGAAATATTAAAAAATAACTCATTTATGAATTTTTTTAATCTGTGTGAAAAGTCCATAAAAAAAACTTATAATACAGAGGGAGTACATCAGAAAGATACAATCAGAAAGTCAACGATTGATTTTTTAATGGATTTTGTAATTTGAATTAATCATTTCTGGCTAAACATAGGATGAGAGATCTAAATAATTATTAAATTCAAGTATCGTAGCTAGACCATCTAAGTTCTAACTTCTATGATCCCAAAATGGGAAAATAGGACAAGAAAAAAAAAAAAAAGGTCAGAAGGACAAAATAAGATACAAAATGGGAAAATAGGATAAGAAAAAAAAATGGTTGAGAATGACAAAAACGCGCTTGTTACCACATGTTACTACATTGTTACTAAAAAAGATAGTGGTTGAGAAGGACAAAACGCGGTTGTTACTACTACCTCCGGTCCAAAATATAAGTCAGCGTTGACTTTGGCACGCATATTAAGGAGGCGATAACTAATCGAATTTTTACACTATCATGACGAAATTACCCATTGTTTACATTGCAATTGACTGAACAAGGGCTAGAGGGTAATTTCGTCATGATAGTGTAAAAATACGATTAGTTATCGCCTCCTTAATATGCGTGCCAAAGTCAACGGTGACTTATATTTTGGACCGGAGGTAGTACATGTTACCTGTAGTTACTAAAAAAGATGGTGGTTGAGAAGGACAAAAACGCGTAACAGATGCGTTTTTGTCCTTCTCAACCATTATCTTCTTTTTTTTTTTTTTTTTTTTTTTTTTTTTGAGGATAACCACTATCTTTTTTTTTCCCAAATTAGATTAAAAGTTGTCCTCTTCACAAAAAAAAAAAAAAAAAAAATCTAAATCTAAGACATTACTTACATTTTACAATTACCGGCGATAAATGATAACAAGCTAGCAAAAGGGCGTAACCCTATTTCTTTATAAAAGTTAATGATAACAAGATAGCAAAGGCTGTTACACTATTTCTTAATAAAATTTTGTCCATTCTTACTATTGGATCCATTATGTCTCTTTAGGTAGCGCCATAGTTGGACCTAAGTAAATCTAAGTTTTAGGACGTTACACCGTTTCTTACTAAAACCTTGTCAATTCTACAATTACCTACAAAACTTTGTCCATTCTATAATTACACCGTTACACTGTTTCTTAATAAAACTTTGTCCATTCTTACAATTACCAATTATTTCTTAGAGCACTTGCAGTAAATACTGCAAAGCAAGACAACTCTGTAATATATATATATATATATATATATATATATATATATATATATATATATATATATATATATATATATAAACATAGTCGCTATTCAAATCTTTAAATACATAATGTGAACATTCTACACTAAATGTATTCTATGAAATACAGTTTCTCTCTACAGATCATACCTTATAGAGATTTAGATCCATTTACTCTAAATAGTGATTCAGTAAAATAAAGATAAATACTGATTAATAGAGTAAACTAAAGAATATGTTTAAAGTAATTGATACAAGTGCTCTTACAATTACTCAACAATTTCTTAATTTGTATAAAAATATCCAGAATGACTTATATCTAGCTAAAAGTTAATGTTTGGAGTGAATATATAGATTTTTTTTTCCTAGTAAAGTTATTGTAGTTTTGAATCATCATGGCATTACAAGTGTCATAAATATGATTTCCGGTCTCTAATGTAATGAAATTTATTATTGAGGAGTCCCACTGTCGCATCATGAAATGTCTATGTGTCACATCATATTATAATATTTATTGTATTAGAATGGAAAATCTAGCCCAACAATATATAAAATGAGAGACTTCATTTTCAAAATTTAGGTTTGTGGTGAGAGAAATTCATATCTTAAATATCTTCAAATCTGAGCCAGCAAGCTGTTACTATGTGTCCAGTCTTTCCACATAGTTGGCACACAGGCCTGTTGGAAGAATTATTGTTGCTGTTGAAGTTTCTTCCACCCCATCTTCCTCTATTGTTCCTACCACCTCTCCCTCTGTTGGTGGTTTGAGAGGAGTTGACAGGTCTGGAACCAATATTAGGCCTAGGACTGGACCTATTTGCAAACTGAGCGGAGGGACTTCCATGAA
The DNA here is from genome assembly GCA_036785695.1 of Gentiana straminea. NCBI lineage: Eukaryota > Viridiplantae > Streptophyta > Magnoliopsida > Gentianales > Gentianaceae > Gentiana > Gentiana straminea. The sequence goes on from JAVUPR010000348.1 coordinate 2,193,936, forward strand.
TATCACCAGGAATACCAACATTGAATCTAGCTAACAATCTTTCATGAGTTAGCAGCTGAGACTGAACCTCCTGCCATTTCATTGTACCAACTCTAGCAGTCAAGTTAACTATGACAACCTCATACTCCTTGTCCAAACCAAATAAGGTAGCCAAGATTAACTCTGATTTAGACACTGGATAGCCTATAGCAGCCAAATTATAAGCATAGGACTTCATCTGTGACAAGTAATCAGCCATGGTTTTGTTTCCCTTAGTAGCTCTAGTCATATCACTTTTATATTCCAACATCCTCGATTCTGCTTGACTGTTAAACAAGGTCTCAAGAGTCACCCAGATTTCCCTTGCACTGGTACATCCATACACCTCTTGAAGTGCTCTGTCATAGAGCTCATCAACCAGCCAATCAAAAGTTGATCATTGATGCTCCATTCTTCAGGGGTCTGTGGTCTCTGAAACGGGGATGAAGACGAAGACGCAGATCCTGATCTGAGCTGTGGATCATCGTCAAGAACATGACTCTCCAGTCTGTGTCCCCTGATAATAGGTAAAACCGTGGATCTCCAAAGAAGATAGTTGGATCTATCTAGCTTGACATTACAAGTTTGACTTAAATTTCCAGAAAATGGCATATTGGACTAGAGGTGTAAACGATCCGATCCGAATCGAGTATTTACTTATCGAGTCGAGCAACCCCCATAAAACAGTGATGCTCAAACTCGGCTCGAGATCGATCGAGCATGAAAAAAAATGCTCGAGATTGGTTCGATAACACATTTATCATGCTCGAGTTCGACTCGATTATGCTCGATAAAATTCGAGCACTTTCGAACTCGAACTCGAACTCGAGCGGCTCGTAAAAATGATTCAATTTCAAAGATATAAACATACAATATTAAGTCTAGCAGCATAATAACAACAATCAAATTACATAGCTAATGCTTAAATATTAATATGCATAGCCTCAACGCCTGTAAAGTGCACAATGTCAAAATGACATTTGTGCACTTTAATTACATCCAACAGTAAAATGCAAAATATCAAGCAAAATATAGTCATTAATCTTCATTATTGGTATTGCTCATGTTGACCTCAAAAGAAAACTCGGGTTTGAAGGATCTACTACTCAACGCCTGAAAACAAAGAACAATCAAAATATAGAGATATCAAACATTATTTCTATACTTATAGCACATGAGAAACAACACAACTGCATATGATGATACAATAACAAAATCATCAGTCATTAAAACAACTACATTAGCATGGCAATAATGTGAGAGAAAAAAAAAACTTCGAAAGAAAATGCAGGCATATGAGCTGCACGATTCTAAGCTTTCACACTAAAAACAAATAATAAAGATATATATATATATATATATATATATATATATATATATATATATATAGAGTTCGGCTCGAGTTCGATTAAAACCATATTCGAGCGAGCATTTACCGAATCGAGCAGCGAGCGGCTCGCGAGCTGCTCGGATCGTTTACACCCCTATATTGGACAAGGGATTCATACCTAGAGACCCAAGATTTGGAGCAGGTGGCAGAAAAGAGTATCCGGGTGTGAACATTCCGGCTGTGGAATTAGTCCGGCCAAAGTTCAGTCCTGAAAGTGGAGGTAAAGAAACAGGTGGTTGCATGTAGCTCAACGTGGGCAGAGATGCACCTCCTAGCATTGACGTGAAGGAAGCTCCAGTGGGTATAGCTCCGATGAAGCTTGTCGGAAAAATGCCAAACATCTCATGACCTTTGGTTCCAAATTGCAAACCAACAGTGAGTTGTGTACCTGTTGGTGATGAAGAGGCTTCCGGAGCTATGGAAGTGATGACAGCTGCTGATGCAGCGGATACGGTGGAAGACATATGATAGCAAAATAACTAACCGCTAAATTTAACCGACAGAGTATCGGGTCAACGGTAGTATAGTGGTCTCAAGGTCGAATCCACAGGGAGTAATGTTCAAGTACCAAAGTCGACTTAGAACTTAGTCCAGGTCAAAATAGTGGTGGAGAGATATTATACTAATGCAAAAGTAAAGATTGTACTAACGAATTTACTTCTAGGTATTAAAGGGTATAGTCGAACTATGATCCCACGAGCTACTTTTACCCCTAAGGAAAAACTTAATAGGGAGCGTGTCTTAACCAACCTACCTATCCGATATAGTTTAACGACATCCACGGGTGCCAACTCCTATTTCTAGCGATTAGACTGAACAACTCGATCTAACCACCCTATGTAAAGTTAATTAATTCTCCCTTTAGAAAACCGATTAACCTAACATGATTAAGCTCTAGAGTCGCTCGAACAACGATGACAAACCTCTGTATTGGGTTTGGACCTAACAACTAGGCCGAATCTACGCAACGATCCTAAAACCTCTTATCCCACATCTCACCGCAAAATGCATATATAAGTTCGATGTGTGTGACAGTGAACTAGGTGATCAATCTAATTCAAAGACGTTAAAATAAGTTTTAGAACGTGGATTAATCGTTTAAACAATAATTTACGCACTACAAAACTCCCAATCTCATCCCCCTTAGGGTTTTCGCTCGCTTTCACATAATTCGACTACACATGGATTTAGCTACTCATAATTATGCTAATAAACGAAATAAGAATTGAAATCAAACCAAAGACAATAAATAAAAGAGAAATCATTACCATATAATTGCAGAAAAACTGATCCAGAAAATACCAAAGAGAAAAGCGATCCAAAAGTCGAATCTTTGTTCTTGAAAAGTAAATCTAAACTATAAAAGTTGTGTAGAATCAAAGGAAGTTATCTAGGGAATCAAAGGATCAAAGGGGTGTTTAAAATACTCAAGACCGCACACAAATCACCTAAAAATGTCTAAAGTCGGCTATCTATCAGTAGGGGCTGAAATTGCTGCGTATTTATAGAGTAGGTCAAAAATCTGCTACCGTCGGTCATGGACGCCCGTCCGGTCCATGTCAGACGCCCGTCTGCCTAGAAAATAAGGAGATATTAGGGTTTCGTCTTCAGTGGACGGGCGTTCTCATTCCTCTGAACGCCCGTCTGGAACTCTGGATGCTCGTCTATGTTGTATGAGCTTTTTGAATCGGGCTGAACCTACCCAAACGCCCGTCTGGGGGTCATTTGGATGCCCGTCTAGCTGAAAACCAAACTTTCTGAATGAAGTGTCAATTATGTGGACGCCCGTCTGGAATGGGCAAACGCCCGTTTGATGTAGGCTTCCAGCGGACGCCCGTCTGGAGTATAGCAAACGCCCGTTCGCCTTGTCTCGTGCCATAGACATGTCCCTTAGTCCAAAACAACGCCTTCCGGGTCCTCGAGTCACCTAAGTCCTGCAATAAACACACTAACAAAACACCACGCATAATTCCGTGCTCGGAAAAGAGTTAAATATCGTTAAAAAGATGGAGTTTACTATCGTTATGACAGTTTTACTCTCCGTGCACATAACTCTCGATATTATACTCAAATAGGTCTAGAACTACCCAAAACATGCCAATAAAGTGATAAACGGGGGTTAAACTATGCACCAAAGTACAGTAAAGTTGACTCCCATCAACCACCCCACACTTAGCCTTTGCTCGTCCTCGAGTAAATTAGGCGCTCTAAAACAGACCATGGGATCAACTTTACGACACATGCATAGAGCTCATGACATCATGGAAAAAGTAAAGTAGACACTGAAAGTACACCGCTTGATTCTATCTTACCATGAAAACGAAGTGTGTGTGATATAGACCGATGGCTACACTCAAACTGATCACCGGCTTTGAATACCGGCCAAATGACTACACACAGCTCATACCGGACTAGAATCTCCACTAATCGAGGCGACCGAGGCTAAATACAGTCAAGTAGGACTTGAAAGGCTATAATGTCAAGCTCGGAACGAGGTTAATAGAAGGGAAATTTTGGGACTGGAGAAAGAGAAAAACACGAGTGAACCTAATCATTTCATGTATTCTTGCCTTAAAAACATACCAGACCACACCAAAATTCTTTCGATTATTTGTATACTCATTGATAAACAACCACAACTTTAATATCATACTTTCATCTTCTCAATTCATCCTCCCTTGACCTTGTTTCCAACTTTATTCAAACTCTCATTTTTCATTGTTTTACATCTTTCTTCTTTTTTTCTTTCAATTTTTTCATTTTTTTCTCAACTCTATATTTTTCCTCGAACCAACAAGCCTCACAATAGATTCCTCGAGCTCATTCCCTTCATTATATTAGCTCGTACCAACGAACTCCTCTCAACACACGCACCATCTCCCACCCCACACTTGCTTCAACAAGTGTGTCTAAAGCAACGACTAAGTCCACTCGTAGGGTGATCAAAAAGAATGTGACCAAAAATAAAGCTCAGGGTTAGGGTCATACAGGCTAAGTAACCAAAAAGGCTCATTTCGGACGGTGGTCAGACCGTCCTATCAAGGCTTAGAGGGGTTACGAGGGTATAATGTTGGGATCTATGCTTATTTGGCTCTGGCTAGGTCAAAGAAGCGCCATGACTCTCATCCCGTATCCGGCCTAGGTCAACCTGTCTATTTCGCCTTGAAACTAGTGGTATAAGAGTGTATAGCAACCAGTCTACGTGCATTAAGAAGGGTTCATATCGTGACAAAGTAAAATCGCCCGGCATACATTACTCGACTACTAAGACATCTACCAAATCCATCGTGAGAAACATGCATATGATGCGGTGTCAAACCATGAAAAGTTTTAAAATTTTAAGCCACTGACTTATTCAAAGATAAACATCAACTAAGCATATTACGATTACCGGCACATTTAACTATCGAAACAAATCAAAGCTAAGTCGTATCCACCCCCCACTTCGAATGAAGCACTGGCCTCAGTGTGTGAATGAGATAGAAAAGAAGACTTAGCTTTAGACCCGGCAGAAAGGTGCTATCGAATCCCATGACAGCCGTTAGAAAGCACGACCCGAATCCCTATCAAAATAGAAACTATGCAACACGTGCATGGGACTTGGTCTACGTGCCAAAATATCGAAAAAGGATAAGGGGTATAATAGTACAAAGGCCCTGTCACGTCAGAAAACTCGATATGCAATGGTAACGCACATAGTGGATTTATATAGATGGATAAATGACCCAAACGGGTAAAGCACAGAATTTTCGATCCTTTTTGATTCTAACCTTTGTTTCAACACAATTTATTATCAAACCTCAGAAAAACTCAGATAGTGGTGGGTTGCCTCCCACCGAGCGCCTTTGTTTTACGTCGTTGGCTCGACTGGATGACGCTTAAGTAGACTCAAATCACTTAAGACTCAGAACAACTCAAACAGACACTCATCACATATCATGTACGCTCATAGCCACTCAACCAAACTCCGCATTCATCAGTTTAAACATGCTCGTAGATATCCCAAGGGCAATCATAAAAATAGTCGAGCTAGTGAACGGCTTACTTCTTGCAACTTGTGCCGCTTTCTCCTGCCACCTCACACTTTCTTCCCTCCCCGGCTGTGGATATGGCTCCTCTTAGACTTCTTGCAATCAGGCGGTTTATCAATCCGCACTTTTCCCAGCTTGGGGAGCACCGGTGCAACGGGCGATCCCTATTTATTCTGTGCCTCGATCTTGCCCTGATCGACGACCTCTCGTACTTTCACCGCGTCTCCTTTCAACAAACTCTGACTGTCCTGCATGTCAGTATGCACCACAACACAATAAAACAAAGATTTTGTGTATAAATATTCATCAGCTATAGCTTGACGACCTCTATCCTTGTAGACATTTAAACGCTCTCTTTCGCCCCCAACTCCAAACGAAATATCTCCACTCTTTACTCCTATCTGAGCATCACTAGTGGTCAAAAAAGGACGACCTAACAGGACAGAGGTCCTAGAGTCCATCTCCATGTCAAGAATCACAAAATCCGCAGGGAACACGAACTTGCCTACCTGAACTAAAACATCTTCAGCTACCCCCAACGGTTTCCTCACCGACCTATCAGCCATTTGTAGGGTCATTCCCATAGGCTCTATATCACCTAACCCTAATTTTTCATATAGCGCTTTAGGCATCAATCTCACAGAATCTCCTAAATCACATAAAACATTTTCAATCACTGTATTGCCTATGGTGATAGGAATGGTGAAACCTCCTCTATCTCTCATCTTAGGGGGAATTTCACTGTCATAAACTGCTGAACACTCCTCCCTCTGTTTAACTACCTTACCCATTTTCTCTTTACTTGCCAACATCCCTTTCAAACACTTAAAATACTCAGGCACACTAGCAACTGTCTCTAACAGGGGGACATTAATCTCTACCTTCCTAAGAAAGTCGAGGAACCTATGCTGAGTTTCAGTAAGAACTGGCTTCTTAGGGCCTTTAGGTGGGTATAGCAAAGTATTCTCATCAAAATCAGGAGGGGGGCATAAAATCATGCTTACCTCGAGCTTTTGGCCTTGGAGGCCCAGATGTAGCTTCATGTCTCGTTGCTGGCTTGCTCGGTTCCTCCTCTTTTATATCCAAAACTATGAAATCCCGCTTCTCCATTGCTTCAGCTCTCTCGGATTGAGCTGCTTGCTCTCTCTCAGCTTCCATTGCCCTCTCTTTCCTAGCAATCGCGAGATCTCTCTTGGCAGCAGCTAACTCTCTTCTCATAGCTTCCAACTCAATTTCCATTATCTCTCTCTCTGCTGCCTTAGTTTCATCCTCTTCATCCAAATATTTCTCTGCTTCGACCCCTCTCTTGGGCTGGTCCACTCCCAATTCTTTACCACTTCTAGTGAATATTGCATTCACTTGTCTCGGGTTCTGCTCAGCGTCACTCAAATTCTTCTTCAGCGTGTTCGTGATTTGCCTAACTTGGGTTCCCAAATTCCGAATGGTGGAGTGAGTGGCCACTTTTTGCTCAACAGCATTCTTATTCAATTCAGATACAGTCATATCCAGTCTTTCCAGGATTATCTCAGCGGACGTCTTCTGAGCACCAGAATTGTTCAATTGTTGAGTGTTTTGATTGTTCTGGTGTAGATGAGCATGTGGATGTTGATATGTGCCAGAATTACTGTTTCTCGGCGGCTGGCTCGCTTGCTGATTCTGATTGGAATTCGGATTGTTTTGTTGGCTTTGGTTCTGATTCCATCCCTGATTGCTCCCCCAACTCTGATTCTGTCCTTGATTATTCTGGCCTCAATTCTGATTATTCTGCTGTTGGTGGCCCTGTTGCTGATTGTTCTGATACATGCCTTGATACTGGCCCCATTCTGCCCTTATTGTTGCTGTTGGCCCTGTGACTGAGACTGCGGATTCTGACTATTCTGATAGTAGCCTTGGTTCTGATTCTGGTATGAACTCTGATTCTGGGGGTTCTGATTCCAAGGTCGGTTGTTGATCGACGCTAAATCCACCCTTCAAAACAATTTATAAAGACTCGAAACCGTGGGCAAACTAACTCTCTAACCGGTAGTGTACCGGGTCGATTGCTGCATAGCTACAGGAGTACGAGGTCGAACCCAAGGGAAAAGTGTTTGTGAGTACCAAAGTGAACGTGTTACTTAGTCTAGGTGATCAATCTTTTTAAAGTGCTTGTTCACTACAACGACACTAAAGTGATTTCTACCGACGAGTCTAAAGATAGAAAAGAAAGAAAGAAGATTAAACTACTAGATTTTAAAGATAGATTAAGGGACATAGCCGAACCATGATCGAGATAGCTAGTTTCAACCCCAAGGATAGACAAAACCGGGAGTGTGCATTATAACAAACGAACTCTCACGTTCAATTTCACGGGTGCAAACTCCTAATCCCGGTGCTAAAGTCTGAACAACTCTCTCCTAACACCTTATGCCATGCTAACTACCCTTCCCGAAAGAAGATTCACTAACAAGACATGTTATGCACTAAAGCCGCTTAAACGTTAAAACGAGTAACCTCGCATTGGGCCCGGGCTTAACAACTAAGCCGGATCTACGCCGCGATCCTAGAACCCCTTTTCCCACATCTCTCTATCTGAACAACTCTTTAGATTGATGTGTATGACTTTGACCTAGGTAGCTAATCTAGCCCAAATCCGTTATAACAAGTTCTAAGACGTGAAATATGCAAGATACAACAATAAAAAGCACTACCCACTCCAAATTTCTTCACCCAAAGGGTGATTTCACCAAATTTCACACGATTCGACTATGAAAAGGGATTAGCTACTCATTATACTAATCAAAGCATACACAAAACAGTAAATGAAAGCCATAATAAGTAAAAGAGAAGAGAAATTTACCATAGAAACAAGAATTTCGAATTTGAGATCCAAAAAGTACACTTTGAAGAACTAATTAAAAGATGGTGCCTTAGAAGTTGGAATGAGAATTTGAGCTTGGAAATGGAATAATTAAGCTATGTTTATGCTAATCTATGCTAAGAGAAAGTGGAATAATCCATTACAAATTTCGAGCAAAGAGTGGGTATAGTTTAGTTAAGAGAGGGGAGAATAATATGATGAAATTCGATGGAAGTGGGTGTTTATAGGGGCAAAAATCTGCAGAAAATGGCCCCAAATGCACGTTTGAGAGGTCCCCAAACGTGCGTTTCGCTTCATGTACTCGCTGTTCAAAAATTAGCAGTTCAAACGCACGTTTGAAACCTCCAAACGCGCGTTTGAGATTTGACAGTTTTCTGGCTGTAGTAAAACCATGATATCTTCGCGTGTATAACTCCTATTTGAGTGATTCAAAATGCGTTGGAAATATCTTTCAATTATCTACAACTTTCATGAAGAGACCATGACCAGAAAATGCATCCATCATGGGTCAAATTGCTTCTGAACAGAACGTAGCGTGAAGATACCAACTATTTTTCTTCCTTTTCTTCATTTTTCTTCTTCCTTGGCTCATTCTTGCACCTTGATCATACTTCTCATCATAAATCTTCGCCTTCCGGGTTCTTGTGACACCTAGACCCTACAATCTCATGAACGAACAATACACACAAATGATTCCGGAGGGTAAATGTGCTCGGGAATGGGTTAATATCACTAAAAAGAGGTAGTAAACCATCAAAGCGACGGATTTACTCCCCGTGCTATAAACTCACGATATTACCCGAAAATGGTCTAAAAACACCGAGAATGTGCTAAAAGTGGGATAAACGGGGGTGGAAAATGCACCGGAATCACGTAAAGTTGACTCCCATCAGTTGTATGAGCTTTGGTTTTGCCTAAAACCTTGGTTCTGATTACTGTTCCGATTCCAATTCTGATTCTGCCCCTGGTTCCAACCTTGATGCTGCTGATTCTGATTCCATTGCCCCTGATTTCCTTGTCCAACATAATTCACATCATATTGTTGTGAATCATCACCCATACCATAACCCATTTGCGGCCCTTGCTGATTATCAAAGTTCTGATTCCACTGTTGCTGGCCAAACTCTTGCTGATTCACATTCGTCTGCCCCATCGCATAGACATTCATTCGCTGTTGGTCATTTTGATTTCCAGACTGTTGTTGTACTGGAGTAGGTGGCAACTGTTGTGGATAAGTGGGTTTTTTCGATGATGCACATTTCATGGCAGAATGTCCACCTCCACAAAGTTGGCATTGCTGTGCCTTTTTTCTTTCTAATTCCATTCGGTCCATCTTTAGTACCATTTCTTGCATCTTATTGTGCATAGCAGATTGTCGATCGAGTTCCTCTTTCAGCGACTTTACACTTTCTAGTGGGGCTTTCTTCTTCTTTCTGCTCGACCCCCATTGTCCTTCTCCATCTGCCGCATTCTCTATCTGTCTCATAGCTTGTTCTGGCTGCAGATTCATAATATCTCCGCCGCTTGCGGCATTCAGCTTGTTCTGGTCCATTGGCTCTAAAGCCCTGAATAAAATAATAACTTGTTCCACTGTAGAAAAACCGTGTGGGGGCATCTCTTTAGTAGACCCCTAAATCTCTCATAAGTCTCTTTTAATGTCTCTCCCTCGAGACCGTCAAACGAAGAGATTTCTTCTTTTAGATCCAGAATCTTCGCCGGAGGAAAATACTACTTCAGAAACACTCTCGTTACATCTGCCCAGGTATGTAATGAATCATTGGGCAGCGAATCATACCAATCTTTAGCAGCTCCTCTCAGTGCAAATGGGAAAACTATCAGCTTTATTGCCTCGTCACTAACCTCATTATATCTCATCGTCCCACAAATTTAAAGAAAATGATCTAGAAAGCTGTTTGGGTTCTTAGTCGACTTCCCGTGGAATAGGGCATGTTCCCCCAACATTTCAAAATGTTCTGCTTGATGTCCAAGTTGTTCGCATTAATTGGGGGCACTCTAATTGGATTGTGCCCTATAACTTCCTGTGGGGTAGTGACATAATCTCGACAAACCTTCAGTCCCTATACTTGCTGAGCCATCTGTGGCTGATAATTCTGCTGTTGTTGCTGCTGATAAAACTGCTGCACGGGGGTTGCTGAGGGTACGGGTGTTGGAACCCCTGTTGATGTCCTTGATTCTCTAACATCTGCAGTACTCGATTTACCGTCTCTTGGTCTAATTCGGGTCCGAAGTTCTACGTATTCTGAGCATTTTGTCCTCCCCTGTACTGTCCAATCCATGTCCTCTGATTAAACTGTTGGGTTATCAACTGACGCAACACTGTGTTGTCCTCTCTTAACGGTTCATGACGAGGGGTCCTCGGTGGAGTATGCAATGGTAGTGTTGCGTTACCACCAGTAGTGTCTGAGGTTTTCCCTTGTACATTGTGCTCGATTAGGGGCTCTTTGCCATCTCTATGATTCGGTGAATCCTCCATTCCCTCTGAGGATTCTGAAAATGAACTTTTTACTACCCCTTCTTTCTCAAACAAAGGGTTCGGACTGGCAATCAGAGGTTCTCCTCGGCGTTGACTATTTCTATGACGTGCAAAAGCTTCAATTTCTTCAATTGGCTCGATGAGTGGTTCTTTGGAGCTTCGGGTCATTCACTGACAAACAAGAAACAACAAGAAAACAGAATAAAAACGACCTAAGCCCAAACTTTCGGTCAACTTACAAGATATCAAACGTTACTCCCCGGCAACGGCACCAAAATTCTTGATAGCAAAATAACTAACCGCTAACTTTAACCGACAGAGTATCGGGTCAACGGTAGTATAGTGGTCTCAAGGTCGAATCCACAGGGAGTAATGTTCAAGTACCAAAGTCGACTTAGAACTTAGTTCAGATCAAAATAGTGGTGGAGAGATATTATACTAATGCAAAAGTAAAGATTGTACTAATGAATATACTTCTAGGTATTAAAGGGTATAGTCGAACTATGATCCCACGAGCTACTTTTACCCCTAAGGAAAAACTTAACAGGGAGCGTGTCTTAACCGACCTACCTATCCAATATAGTTTAACGACATCCACGGGTGCCAACTCCTATTTCTAGCGATTAGACTGAACAACTCGATTTAACCACCTTATGTAAAGTTAATTAATTCTCCCTTTAGAAAACCGATTAACCTAACATGATTAAGCTCTAGAGTCGCTCGAACAACGATGACAAACCTCTGTATTGGGTTCGGACCTAACAACTAGGCCGAATCTACGCAACGATCCTAAAACCCCTTATCCCACATCTCACCGCAAAATGCATCTATAAGTTCGATGTGTGTGACAGTGAACTAGGTGATCAATCTAATTCAAAGACGTTAAAATAAGTTTTAGAATGTGGATTAATCATTTAAACAATAATTTACGCACTACACAACTCCCAATCTCATCCCCCTTAGGGTTTTCGCTCGCTTTCACATAATTCGACTACACATGGATTTAGCTACTCATAATTATGCTAATAAACGAAATAAGAATTGAAATCAAACCAAAGACAATAAATAAAAGATAAATCATTACCATATAATTGCAGAAAAACTGATCCAGAAAATACCAAAGAGAAAAGCAATCCAAAAGTCGAATCTTTGTTCTTGAAAAGTAAATCTAAACTATAAAAGTTGTGTAGAATGAAAGGAAGTTATCTAGGGAATCAAAGGATCAAAGGGGTGTTTAAAATACTCAAAACCGCACACAAATCGCCTAAAAAAAGTCTAAAGTCGGCTATCTATAAGTAGGGGATGAATGAGCTGCGTATTTAAAGAGTAGGTCAAAAATCTGCTACCGTCGGTCATGGACGCCCGTCCGGTCCATGTCAGACGCCCGTCTGCCTGGAAAATAAGGAGATATTAGGGTTTCGTCTTCAGTGGACGGGCGTTCGCATTCCTCTGAACGCCCGTCGGTGAATCATGACTTGCGGGCCAAACGCCCGTCTGGAACTCTGGACGCTCGTCTATGTTGTATGAGCTTTTTGAATCGGGCTGAACCTACCCAAACGCCCGTCTGGGGGTCATTTGGACGCCCGTCCAGCTATAAACCAAACTTTCTGAATGAAGTGTCAATTATGTGGACGCCCGTCTGGAATGGACAAACTCCCGTTTGATGTAGGCTTCCAGCGGACGCCCGTCTCGAGTATAGCAAACGCCCGTTCGCCTTGTCTTCACTCCAAACTTAGCTTTTCTTCATTTTTCATCCAACTCTCATGCCATAAACATGTCCCTTAGTCCAAAACAGCGCCTTCCGGGTCCTCGAGTCACCTAAGTCCTGCAATAAACACACTAACAAAACACCACGCCTAATTCCGCAAGACAAAAGTGCTCGGAAAAGAGTGAAATATCGTTAAAAAGGCGGAGTTTACTATCGATATGATAGTTTAACTCTCCGTGCGCATAACTCTCGATATTATACTCAAATAGGTCTAGAACTACCCAAAACATGCCAATAAAGTGATAAACGGGGGTTAAACTATGCACCAAAGTACAGTAAAGTTGACTCCCATCAACCTACTCGAGGTGGCAGAGCTCATGACGGAGCTGTCTACGCCGCCATAGCCTTGGCTCTGATACCAAGAAAGATAACCAACTAGAAAAGTTTTGTTGTGTTAGGATAGATTCTCTTCTTAGATTTTGTGTAGTACCCGAATATATATCTAGGCCTGCCACCTCATACAAATACAATTACTCATATACCCCTACACACATACATATATTATTTTCCAATTGGATGCATGGGTGAAACAATAACAAATATTTAATATATGACAACTTTAACAAGTGTCAATATTGTGGTATATGTTGTATCAGAATGCCGTTACAGTACGTAGCATTAATTGTTTTTTTTTTTTTAAGAAAATAGATGAGGAAGAAGATTTTTATTTTGTTAGATAAGTGATAGTAGTATTTAAACCTTCCACCCACGTAGTGCAACGATTCTTTTATACTACTTATAAAAATGCTTATAAGTAGTAGTACTGACGGGTAAGTATTTTTGTGTGAATTTATGAAAAGTTTAATGTTTTTTTAAAGGTTTATGTATATAAATATATGCATGCAAACCAAATAATTAAACAAGTTTCCTATATATAAATATGGGAGTAACAATTTCGATGAAAAGAAACAACCAGTTGTTTTATTTTCATACCCAGCTGTGTGTTGTAGAGTTATATTAGGCAATTAAATTGTAATCAAAATCCAACATGTAAACAGTGGTAAAACACACATACTATCCTCCACACTAAGATTGTTATTCCATAATAACATAAGATTATATTTATTCTCTTATTAATTCTTTTTGCTTTTTCTCCAATAAATCTTCTTTATATCTCCTCAATTCTCACTTTTCTATCTTGAAGTGTGGCAATGAAGTATACCCATCAAGGCCTTTTGAAGTGTAGTAAGCTATATATTCTTCAATGGTAACCGGACGGTACACCGGAGGGTTATCTTCAGATAGCAACTCTTTGATTGGCTCCCAATGACGAGAAGCATAACCTTCTCCATGACTTGGCCTTACAAAAGTTGCGAGGTTGATTCTAGGACCAACGTCTCTAGCCAAAGCTCTGTGATGTACACTTTTGAATCTGTTATTTGTGATCAGCTGCAAAGAGAGAAATGAAATATCTTATATATGTATATGTTTATGTTATATGTATATAGACATGGGAATGCAGTATATGTTTTTAAAAATAAATTCCACTCATGGTATGTATACTAAGATAACATTGCAAAGACATCATCGTGAAGTGATTTGAAGGCTTACCTGAAAAATATCACCAATGTTGATTACTAAGGCTCCCGGAACGTAGGGTACGTCTACGTATTCACCTTCTTGAATCACTTGTAGGCCTTCAATTTCGTTTTGTAAGAGTATGGTAAGGAAACCAAAGTCAGTATGCGTGACAGTGGATAAAGTTTTTTCTGGTTCAGGACAAGGAGGAGCATAATGTCCTTTGAAATATAGTCCCTCGGCACAACCCAAGTTTAGCAGATAATCTTTCTCAAGTCCTAGAGACTCTGCTAGCAATTCTAGTAGAGTATGGCCCAATCTCGAGACATGATTTGCATACTCATTCATTATATCTCTGCCAGAATAATAAATAATAAGAAATACAATCGTATTGAAGGACAATAATACATCAAGAAAAACACCCTAAATGCTTTGTAAGATTAATGACATGACTTATTATGAAGAGTAGTGCTACTTATTCAACAAAATAGTTATGATAAGTGACACAACATATTTGTACATTGTTTGTTGATCATGGTATGCGACTTATTGGTTGATGTGGGTCCCACACTGATCAATACTGTAAAAATGTGGTGTATCACACGTTGTGAAAATAACATTAATGTATTATGAATACCTGCAAATCTCTGGCAACTCTTCCCAGTCTGGCTGGACCGGAGCCATCTTGCATAAGATAGTATCTTTCCAGGTAGCTGCAGCAGTATTATACATAAACAAGTTACTCGTATAGATAACCCTTTTAGAGGTGTCACGAGTATAATATTTCTTTTTAATGTCAGGATCTTGTTCATGAAACTTGATAATCCCTTGTATCATTTCTTTCAAAACATCCACAGGAATCCCATGATTCACGATCTGAAAAAATCCCCACTTTTCACAAGCGCCGCTAATCTTAGCTAGTATCTCAGCACGTTTCTCACAATTTTCGCTAGCACCGTCAACTTCAATATCAATCAGGGGAACCTCTGATTTCTTCGCGTTGTTAAGAACCC
This sequence comes from Gentiana straminea, assembly GCA_036785695.1. Taxonomy (NCBI): domain Eukaryota; kingdom Viridiplantae; phylum Streptophyta; class Magnoliopsida; order Gentianales; family Gentianaceae; genus Gentiana; species Gentiana straminea. The sequence continues at coordinate 2,209,025 of JAVUPR010000348.1, forward strand.
TTTTCTCATTCTTGAGATCTTCATGAATGAAAAATTCTGGGATTTTCTTCACTCCAGCATCTACAAGTCCTTTCACGCCAACCATTGTTGCGTCGAAAGCTTTAGCGTCGCTATTTGAGCTTTTTTCAGGTGTGCTTAACCATTGAGCTGCTTTATTGCATTGTATAACTCTTTTTATAGTCACAATTTTTGGTGATAAATTATGGGATTTGAAACTTTTGGGAAAACTGGGATTGAGAAAAGTTTGTGAAAAAGTGGATTTTGCATAGTTTAAGGCCATGATGAAAATATAGTTTATAAGTGTTTCTTCTTGAAAGTGATATAAGAAAAAAAAAAAAACGGAATTCAGATATAGCAAATTATTTAGCTGAGGAATTGAGACAATTCACTGCAAATTTTGCTGAGGAATTTAGGGTGAGATATTGGTCCTTTTATAGGGAATTTTGGGGTTGTCAATGTCATAGAAATACTTCCAAAATATTATATATAAAAAAAGAGTCATAGAAATACTTAATTTGGTGGCTTGGTCTTTACAAAGAAAAATAGTGGTTGCTACACTATTGACTTTTATTACCTAAATAAATGTTGTCTCATAGGTAAATAAATATTGTTAGCTTATTTTCAAATCGGTTTTGGATGAGTACGTATTTAAGAAAATTCAAATGCTTAGTGTTTCCTGGATTGACCTTGGATACGATAAATTTTCCTTAGTTTGGAGTACTCTTTCTATTGAGACTATTGTATCTTTCATGTAACTCTCTCTTTTGCTTTATCTATTAACTTAATAGATAAGCTTTAAATAATGATAATTGTTTTCCATTCAAAAAAAATTATTATTAGCTTATAATTTAGACAAATAAATTAAAAATTAAGCGAATAGTTTGACTTTTATTGTAAAAAAAATTAACACCAGACCCATTAATATATCGGATATATAATGAGTTAATAATAAGGATAATGTAAGAAAACAGTTTTATCACAAAAAAAATGTAAGAAAACAGTGACAATGTTGTTTTTGTATACTTTTTTTTTATAGAAACGTTTGATCGAATCCGGATAATTTATTAGAAACGTTGTTTTTGTATACTAATAGTACATATTAAAAGGAAATATACATATTAAAAAAATTAATAATATTAGGACCTTTTCCTTTCTTTGTGTCGAAGTTGTTTGTGCTAATTAATATTAAACTCGATTTGATAAATGAAAGAAATGTAACGCGTTTGTTTGACACAGCAATTCTTAAGTATTTGCTACTTGGCTCATGCGATGCTTGAACGAAAATATGTACAAGCATGACAATATGAAATTCTGGAAATTTCTCTACAGCGAGCTTATTCAGAGTATATGGTATTGGCGGAATCAGTTCATACACGATAACAATCTTCGGCGCCCCCCGAAGACGGTATTTATTTCGGATGCGATCCGTAAAGCTCGTGATCTTAAAGTAGCTTGGTTGTAACACGTGTAGTTTCCTCATATGCTTTTTCTTCTTTGGTAGTCTTTTAGAAACTCTGCTGAGATGTATATTATGTAAAGTTAAATTTTCTAATAAAATATCAGGTTTTCGACAAAAAAAAAAATCTTAAGTATTTAATTAGCAATTTAAATGCATAATATAACATGTCATTATGAGTTGCTTATTTTACTACTACTTAAACAAAAACAAAAACCCTCTCATGTACGTAGACAGGTTGCATGGGAATAATGCTATGGTTCGGGATTAATGGATCAATTTCCTCCCATTTAAAGTCAGTCCTTTGTCTAGAAAGCTTTGAAAAATATCTTCAATCGAGACATGATTCAAAACGTTTTGAGGTCTCGGTTGAAGATATTCTTTGGCCGGAAATACGTAAACTTGCTCATTAATGCTCCTGGTTTTCTACTGACGATGTACTAGATACTTCGACCGGTTTCATTAAAGGGTGGGGGGGAGGGGGTGTGTGTTTTATATATATCAATGTATCCGGCAATCAATAATAATTTAAATGAGTAAAAAGAATTACGACCAAGTCAAAGTTATTGTTCCCTTCATTTCCACGTCACTCAATGGATTTTGAACAATACTATTGTTACAACCATATTCAGATACATCGAGTGGATACAACATCTTTTATATTATTCATCATGATTTACACGCATTGATTCTGATATAGACTTATTGTAATCAATGATACATAAACACGTTGTATCTGGGCATTTAGACATTAGCGTTACTCACAGATTCTTTTGTTGTACTATCAGAATGTGGGGTTGGTAGTGGAATTAATGGGGTTGGTAGTGGAATAATGGGGATTTTGGGGAAATAATAAAAAAAAAGTTTTTTTTTTTAGTTTGCTGAGGGTTGACGGAGGGTTGAAGGCACGCGCAATCTTCCCGTTATATTTAACCTCAAATTCAAAAAATGGTGTTTCTTGTAAAATTTTATAAAAGATAGAGAGTAAAAATGCAAAATTTAAATATAAGGGACAAGTCCCAATGTTGGGTGTTTTGCGCCAATTACTCTCTATATATTCACATATTCCTGATAAATAATTACGTAGTAATTAACTCGGTTTTTATTTACCGTTAATTCCGAGCTTAATTCCGTGTTTACATACAATAAGCCGTCAAAGTTAATGTGTTAGTAACTTGTTAAATTTTGCAGTGTAAAATTTCTGATTTTTCTATGTCTTCACAATTCACAGTAGTACAAATATATAGCTATCTCTAGGGTTCCGTCATCTGTATATAATGTCCAAACTACCCTTCCAGGAAAATACAATAAATACATAGTATCGTAATACCCCCTTCAAGTTGGAGTGTGAAGGTCACAAACGCCCAACTTGCGCAAAAGAAACTCGAACTGCTGCTTGCCCAAAGCTTTGGTAAAAATATCCGCCAACTGCATCTTTACAGGAAGAGATTTATATGCGGATTCCCCCGGGGTTCGAGAAACGGGGTTCGAACCTGGTCTGTCGGATGCGGAAGTCTCTTTATGGATTGAAACATGCACCGCGTTGTTGGTTCGCCAAGCTTGCTTTTGCTCTCAAGGAATACGGATTTCGTCAATCGTATTCAAACTATTCTCTTTTTTGCCTACATCACTGTGAGATTGAGCTCTATGTTATTGTGTATGTTGATGACATGATCGTGGCGGGTAATGATAAAGTGGCTCTAACTATTTTTAAACAATATTTGGGAAAGTGTTTTAAAATGAAAGATTTGGGACTCATTAAATACTTCCTTGGCTTGGAAGTTGCCCGAAGCAAACATGGGATATTTTTGAGTCAACGCAAATACGCACTTGATATTATCCATGAGACAGGCATGTTGGGTGCTAAGCCTGCAGAATTTTCTACCGAGCAGAATCACAAATTGGCGTTATCTAAAGGACCTTTGTTGGATGATCCAGAGAAGTATCGACGCTTGGTGGGTCGTCTTCTTTATCTTGGTGTTACTCGGCCGGATTTGGCCTACTCTCTCCATATATTGTCTCAGTTTATGCAGGCACCTCGCATTGAGCATTGGGAAGCTGCATTGCGGCTGATTCGTTATTTGAAGAAGAGGCCTGGTCAGGGAATTCTTTTGCGTTCCGACAATTCTTTACTCCTTGAAGGTTGGTGCGACTCTGATTGGGCAAGTTTCCTTTTGACTCGCCGTTCGCTGAGTGGGTGGTTTGTATTCCTGGGCCTTTCCCCCATCTCATGGAAGTCGAAGAAACAAGTGACAGTCTCTCGTTCATCTGCGGAAGCTGAATATCGTTCCATGGCGTCCCTCACGTGCGAGTTGAAATGGCTTAAGCAACTCCTTGATGATCTCGGGGTTCGCCACCCTCCCGAGATTCGCATGTTCTACGATAGTCAATCGGCATTGTATATTGCTCAGAATCCTGTTTTCCATGAACGCACGAAGCATATTGAGGCGGATTGTCATTTCGTGCGTGATGCTATTACTAATGGTTTGATCCTTCCATCCTATGTTAAATTTTGCAGTGTAAAATTTCTGATTTTTCTATGTCTTCACAATTCACAATAGTACAAATATATAGCTATATCTAGGTTTCCGTCATCGTAATATAACTACTTATCTCTTTCTCATATCACTCAAAAAAAACCCCTACTTATCTCTATCAGAATCATGCAGTACTATAAGCACATATACATACAGACAGGGGGGGCGCCACTCCTAAGGAAAAGGGTCACTTGACCCTAAAAAAAAAAAAAAAAAAAAATTTCTATGTATATTATACACAATTTAAAATTTTTATGTACTTAATATCTATTTTGACCCGCTAAAATTTTCAAATATTTGCCCTTGACCCGTGTCAGATATTAAAAATTTGTAATACGGTGTGTCGATCTCGATCCCTGACCCGTGTCACCCAATTCCTGCAGCCGCCCCTGCATACAGAACATAAATATAACGACATTAATTCAAACTTTTAGAGACACAATATATTCCAATAACCAACACGTTTCAAGCTATTTTATATATATATATAACTTTGAAACGTAACTCATTGGAGAAATGAGTCTTGAATTAGCTGCGACGTGTAGAACAAGATTAAATATGTCACTATCCCCCAACACCCCCCCCCCCCCCCCCCCTCCACAATAAGACATGGTACCCTATAATATGTATAACAATATTTCTATGCAGTCAAAAAGGTTGGCTACTTACGAATAAACAATTTAATAAATAAATAATAATATCAGTATTTCATATCTTATTTTTTTATAATGCAAATGGGACAAAAAAAAAAAAAAAAAAAAGTGGCATGATAATAGCAACCAAGACCACTGACCACATGCAATTTAACTTATCTCACCTGCCCACTTCACTTATGTTTATTTGAGTCAAGTCAAGGCCCTTTGTGACTTGCTATCAGGGGCGCCTCTGTGGGGGGACCAAGAGGGCCATGGCCCGGGGCCCTCCCGAAAATCAATGAATTTAAGAGTTTAATGAAATTTTGACCTAATATTATATATATATATATATATACTGTATTTATATGAATAAGGAATGTATTAACGTATTACTTCAGTTGCTAAGAATCAAGTATATTAGAAATGAGATTTGGTTTCAAATCTTGCAAGCTATAATAATTTTTGTTTTTTTAAACTAGGACTATGAGCTAAATAAGTAGGTTTTTTTCCTTCCAAACTCATGACTATCACACGCAGCTTTTTTTTTTGTTTTATTTTTTTTATATATATTTTGGTTATTGTTTTTTTTCGAAGGACGAGGGCCTAATTTTTTTTTTTTTTTGGCTGCAGCCCAAATTTAGACGGGGAGTGACGCTTTTCTTGCTATTTCCTTTTCCCTTAATATATCCCACGAACCCAAATCCCCTGCATGTATTTTACGGTACTGTGAATGATATATATATATATATATATATATATATATATATATATATATATATATATATATATATATATATATATATATATATATGATCCGTGTAATAATATCGCACGGTGCATGCATGTCGACTTTCGAAAAAGGAAAAACATACTTAATCACTAACTTCATTCCTTTAAAAAAGAACACACATATGTGTCTATATATAATTATATATACATTCATCATGTAATCCATTTTGTGAATATGATTTTGACCGCAAAATGTGCACATGAAAGCCATAAAACCTACTATATATGTCTTGTAGAAAACATAGGCCCAAACCCATATAAGAGGAGGGGCCTCATCCCCATAACCGCCCCTCCCCAAAACCTAGGTTATGAGGTGAGGGAAGTCCATCTCTTAATATGGTGGGTGAAACAACCACAAGTTCCCAATGTGGGACACTTTAACACGCCCCCTCAAGTGTGGGCCGGACACACAAGGCCAACAAATAGGCCCAACACTTGCACAATAAAACCTGGCTCTGATACCATGTAGAAAACATAGGCCCAAACCCATATAAGAGGAGGGGCATCATCCCCAAAACCTAGGTTATGAGGTGAGGGAAGTCCATCTCTTAATATGGTGGGTGAAACAACCACAAGTTCCCAATGTGGGACACTTTAACATATAGAAACAAAAAGTGCAGCACGGGGGACTAATAGTGGCTGAGAGTTTGGCTAAGCGGCATATTATCCCTACTGCTAGATCTGCAATTTGTGATGAAGCCGAGGAGTCTATTCTCTATGCTATTCGAGATTGTAGATGGGCGAGCGAGGTTTGGACTCAATGTCTACCCCGTGAATGTTGGAGCCAGTTTTTTTGCGGCTAGTACACCGAAAGAGTGGGTGGAGCTTAACCTTAGAAAAGGTAACTTAGAATCGCTTGGTACTACTACGTGGAAATACTTTTGGTGAGAAGCGACTTGCGGTATTTGGTTGTGGTGTAACCGCGTGATTCATTATCTTAATGTGGACATAACAACAATTGAGGGAAAGTAATTTCCATTGATTTGATTGAGTAATAGGTTATTTATACTACATAGCCATAATATAAACGTAATAATACACAATAAATGCGTTTGATTACAATAATTCATTTCCATGATTTTGTGTATCTAGAATATTCTCAACACGCCTCCGCAATCTCATGGTAATGCAATTAACATGGAGATTGACTTGCAATGAATGAATCTTTCCTTCACATGGTGTCTGCAACAACTTCACAAGATCAATCGGCATCAACTGCTTCCCAACCTGAAATTGCCGGAATCCGAGGATAGAGATGAGGAAATATGTGGAGGGAATAAAATACCCAAAAAAAATTGGGATAGGAAGGAGTCATAAAATAAGGAATAGAGATAAGAATATAGTGGGAGGGATATACCCTAAAAAAACAATGGATGACTCGAAAACGTGGAGGAGTCATGAAAAAAAATACGTGGAGGGAAGTTGATTCCCTAAACGAAAAAGAAAAGGAGCAGAGGGTAGTACCCTAACAAAAGAAATGGAAGAAAAAAAATGGAGGGGTGTACGGGGTGTACCCTAACGGAAAAAAGATGATTTTAATAGAGGAGAACAACGATGATCAGATAGAGATTGAATGAGGAGAAAAAAATGAAAATAAAAATAAAAATTAGACAGGAAGAGTACGAAAGGGAAATTTTTTTGAAACGGTAGAAAAGATAAAAGCTTTATCAAGCCACTTAGCATGACACATAAGTTTGCATAGCCGGCGAAGGTAATGATACCAATAGAAATGTTTTCAAAATATTAAAGAAGACATAAAATAAAAATAATACAACGAAGGTACAAGTGAAACACGAGGGGTGAGGGTTCGTTCATATTAATGTCACAAACCCCCACCCTGACATTTTTCTGTAGAGATCACTCAGGATCGAAAGACGTTAGTCTGAGAGCTCTGATACCATAACAACAATTGAGGGAAAGTATTTTCCATTGATTTGATTAAGTAATAGGATATTTATACTACATAGTCATAATGTAAACGCAATAATACACAATAAATGCGATTGATTACACTAATTCATTTCCATGATTTTGTGTATCTAGAATATTCTCAACAGGACAGACCGCCAGCGTATGTCATGATAAAAAATCTGTTGAAAGAGCTCGGAACTTGCGGCTCGCATGGGATATTAGCATCTAGTAGAGTAGCATAATCGTTGCTTTCACTTGTAGTCTTTGCTGGTAGCTTCGGTAGGTTGAGTTGAGAAGGTTGCAGCCTTTATTGGCTTTTTGTACTCTGCTTTGTGCATGTAACGCCTTGATAATAATAAATGTTCCTTTGTCTAAAAAAGTGCACATGTTTTGCGTACATATATAATTCGAGTAATCTCACTGACACAGTGTATATCATATATTGTGGAATTTTATAAGATTTGAAATCTATTTAATTAAGAGTTTCAGGGTCACGTGATATATATATATATGAGGTTTGTTGTGTCAGATCGGGAAGGTAAGAGGCTTCAAAGTCTTGTAATCAGGGACGTTCCCGTCCAAATTTAGGCTCAGGGCCAAAAAAAAAGTATGACCTTTAAAAAAAACACAGTAAACAAGCAAAAAAAAAATATTGGGCTATTAATATTGCAGACCTACATGCCATTTGCTGATTATATGAGAAATTATATTGGGAAAATTTGGAAGAAAACATCATTGTTCAATCAATGTGCAATTATATTTTGACAATGATGTCATTAATTGAAATTATGGTTTTCTATCTTGGGGGAAATGAGAATATTCATCATCATCCTCTTATTATCTTGATTTTTGAAATAATTCTGAGATAAACTCAATTTGTGTTACTAATTCTTCTAGTTGTTGTTAAACAAATGAAGAAGAGATATTTTTTTAATACTTGAGAGCAATGTTCTAAAAATCGCTAGGCGAAGACGACGCGCTACAGGGGCGCCTAGGGCCCAGGGCGCCTAGGCGGCGCCCAGGCGCTTTTAGGGTTTTTAGGGGTTTTAAGGGGGTTTAAGGGTTTTTACGGGGGTTTTAGGGTTTTACGGGGGTTTTTAGGGTTTTAAGGGGGGTTTTAGGGTTTTATGCCTCTTTCTTGTCTAACACTTGGGAAAACTTAGATGTTCGCCCGGATGAAAGTCATGAAACCCTAATTGCCTAGAAGGACCTAAGAGGGCCTAGAAGGGCCTAGGAGCGCCTAGAAGGGCCTAGGAGCGCCCGAGAAGGGCCTAGGAGCGCTGAGGGGACCGAAGCACCCGAGAAAATCACCCAAAGCACCCCCGTCGCCCGCGAGAAGTCGCCCAGAGCCAAGGCGAGACGCCCTGGGTGCGCCTAGGGCCTAGGCGAGCGCCTAGGCGGCCGCCCAGGGCGATTTTTAGAACATTGCTTGAGAGTTGAGACGATAAAAATAGAAAGGGAGGCATGCAGTCGAATGAACGGAATAATATATTTTAAGATTAGAGTTGTCAATTGTTTATTTGGAACTTGAAATTGAAAGTGAAAGTGTCAACTATTTATTTTTAAAATACAAAAACAAAGTGTCAACTGCGAAGAATATTTTTTTTAAAGAACACGAATAATATATTTTGGGATTTCTGTTGTCTATTATTTATTTGGAACTTGAAAGTGAAAGTGTCAATTAATTCTTTTAAAAAAGAAACAAAGTGTCAACTTTTTTTTAAAACACAAAGAACGAAAAAAATTGAAGTTGTCTATTGTTTATTTGAAACTTGAAAGTAAAAGTGTCAACTATTTCTTTTTAAAATAAAACAAAGAAAAGGTTGCATATCACAAGATTCAAACCCTGGTCACTAGACAAGTTATACTCTAACGTTCAGCTCTAAGATAATACCTTATTAATTGTTAGTTTATTGGAGCTCAATGAAAAAATACAAAATATATACTGTTGGATAAAAAATTGACGGAGTCCTTAAATCCGTCGATTTTAGGGGCCGTGGGCCATGGCCCCGTTAGTCCCCCAAAGGAGCGCCCCTGCTTGTAAGTGTATACATTTCAAACGTTTGGGTCATCTATTACGGCTGATTGCATGAGAGTCCGGCAGGGTATGAACCATATTAGAGCACTCGCAGTAGTGTCTCTAAATGATATTAAACCTGTATTTTTATAGAATTAACACATCAGATTCACCTAAAATGACAATGCATTAGAATCTGTAGGATGGATCTGGATGTCTCAGATCCTGTACCTATTGCGTTGGATATACAGCGTCTGTGCAACCGCAAGTTATTTCCCTATGTTGCTGGACTTTTTTTTTTTTTTTTTTTTTCCGATGGTAAATGGTCTTTTGTTTTGTTAAGGGGTCTTTAATCTCTATTCTTCCTCAATTTTGTTTGCCAAATTCTAGTTTTTCTAATATGTTCAAATACCTTCCTAAATAAATAATAAATAATGTAGTAATCTAGACATCTCTTTCACACACACACACACACACACACACACACACACACACATATATATATATATATATATATGACACACATGTACACATCTCTCTATTTACATGTACGTGAGAATTTGTCTTTTATTATGGTTTTTAATTATTTTAATGTTGTATACATTAGGGGGAAGGGGCCACAAGGACAAAAAAAATTAATAAATGGGTCTGGAAGGATAAAAGTAACATTTTCATGATTATAAATGACAAAAATCACAATTGTTACTTTAAAATTGTTACTCACGTGTTAATGTTACTTTGTGTTTCACAATTGTTACTTCATATTTACTATTTTCCACATTTGTTACTTCATATTTGTTACTTTATAATTGAGACTTTTGTCCTTATTAAATTACAGTTTCCTTCTACCCCGATTTTTTTGATAATTTTGTCATTTTAGACAAAAATCTATATACGTTATTCTAGAGACACTGATGCAGTTGACCCTTGATAAAGATTCTGTAAAATGAGTAAAAGTAGTGTTTGAGACTGTAAAATAGAGAATTTGTTAGAAGACACTGATGCGAGTGCTTTTACAAAGGTAACTTGACAGATAGTACTAATAATTTTAGCTATTTTTTTTAATTCAGCCCTTTGACCCATTATTATTGATTAGTTTTAATTGAATAAGTCCATTATATATTCAGAGGGGCTAATTTAAACACGTATTTTATCCACACAAAAAATCACATAAAATTTTTTTTTTTGAAGCAAAATCACAAAAACTTGATCCATTAACATAAACTTAATTCAAAGGTAGATATTAAACTTTTTTTTCTATTTTCTTTATTTATTAAAAACATGGTATGGTTTGGATTATTTGTGTGTATATTTTATGGATATATATTCTGTGGATATATTTTATGTACAAATATTTTTTCTATATATTTTATGTACACAATAATGTTATTACTACATCCGTCCGACAAAAAATGTCTATTTTTTTAAAATGAATTATCCAATAAAAATTATTCATTTCGAAAATCAATACATCATTTAATGTACTACCTCCGTCCCAAAATGTAAGTCCATTTGAAGTTTTTCACACGTATTAAGAAAGTTGGTTAAATTGGTTATGTGTCATTAATTTTGATGGAAAAGCCTAAAATGACCTTTGAATATTATTAATATAGAGTAGTGAAAAGTGGTGAGTAGATAATAAATGAGGGGTAAAATAAGAAAAATGTAATAAATGATTTTTTGGTTATTTAAATGGATTTACATTATGGGACAAAACAAAAAAGCTAAACAGATTTACATTTTGGGACGAGAATAGTACTTTTTTTTCAAACATACCCTTATCATAACATTTAATTTTTATATATTCATTCTATGTTCCAAAAGAGCATTTATTATGTGATAGGAGTATATATGTTCAAATGGCATATTCTCGGTGGCCAGTTTGAGGAAAAAGCTTGAGTTGATTTTTTTTTAAAAGCCTTTTCGGATAGGGAGCAAGTTGCAAAGTGGAACAAACTTTTACCTTCGAAAGTGAATTTGTTCATGTGGAAGACAAGTCTCAAAAAAATACCAACAAAGCCAAATCTCATTTGTCGCGGTATTTCTATCCTTGATTCTCTTTGCCCGTTGTGTTACACAAGTTTGAAGAAACAGTTAATCACCTATTATTTGCTTGCGATATATCTTATTTGATTTGGACGCATGTTTTAAGTTGGTGTAAGATAGTTGGGCTAAATGCATACTCCTTCAATGATTTATGTCTCCTAATTGCCGGAACCTCGGCATCTTCTCTATTCTCCCGTTTGTAGTCAGCTTTAGTTGGAATCACTGCCTGGGTTATTTGGAACCAAAGAAACAAAGTTGTTTTTAATTCCATCGTCATTAATCCAGAATTGATTTTCAGAGAGATTCAGATGTTGTCCTTTTCTTGGCTATCAAATGCTAATTGCCTCAAAAAGTTAGCTTTGGAAGATTGGAAGGCAAATCCGATGATTGCGGCATTATGAGTTCTTGGCAAATAGATTTCGATTAATTGTAAGAATAAGAATGAAAGACTATGAAATTAAGGACTGTTTGATGTGGCATAGTTTGGTTGTGGTGAGGTTTTTTTTTTTTTTTTTTTTTTTTTTTTTTTTTTTTTTTTTTACAGAGGTAGATTTGATACCTTACGTTGATTTATTTAGAACTTTGAAAACTGTCTGTAATCTTTTAAAGATTCTCTTCGATTAATGGAAAATTCTTGGTTGTTCAAAAAAAAATATATATATATATATATATATATATATATATATATATATATATATATGTTCACCACTACTAATATACAACATATTAATTATTTTCTTAATCGGCATGCATCACAAAAAATAAACATTTTTTATGAGACGGGGTTAGTATTAAACATCATCAAATGCGATTTATTTGTTAAAGAGTAGAGTAAAATAAATGTGTGGTGTCTCTATTAAAATGATTCAATAGCATACAAGTCAACGATTGACTATTTCTTTATATAATGCGTTGACTTTATTTTTCTTAATTAATAGAAATATGTCATTATAAATGTATTCACGACGTGTTGATTTCACCAAATGATGAAAGCGGATTGAAACGAGTTGGAGGTGGGAGTTGTGGCATACTCCGTTACTCCCTCCGTTCCTATTTAGCCAAAATTAAAAGTTCCTTTTTTTATATCTCATATATTACATTTTTAAAGCATTATGTCTTATGTATTTCTACGTCTACTTTTATTTATTAAAGGTTGAGATATTGAAAACAATATTACATTAATTATATTTAATAGGTGTTCTTGTCATTATGATGTTAAATCAAAGCATTAACTCTTCTCCTTAATATATGTGTTTTTTGTTGGGGTGTACACGGTTCGGTTCGGTACGGGTAATGGTTGAAACCGAAACCGAACCGAATTTCAAAGTTAAAAACGAACCGAATTTTTCGGTTCAATTCGGTCGGTTAACCCAAAAACCGAAATAAACGGTTCAAATTAATCGATTAACCGAAATTGAACTACAAAAAATTAATTTTTTTTTAGTTCGGTTCGATTCGGTTAACCGAAAAACCGAAATAAACGGTTCAAATTGGTCGGTTAACCGAAAAAACGAAATTAAACTATTAAAAATGTTAATTTAATCTAAAATTTATTACAAAAAAAAAACACTTAAAACAAGCCACATAATTCACACTACTCCTTAGATAATAGATTTTAATTTACACAAATCGTTCTAAATCATTAAAGTGGAAACAATTAAGTCAGACAATTTGATCCACACCAAAAGAACTTCAAACTATATAACTTGAATTTAAAATACATTTGGCTTCTAATCACACAATATGAATTACATGCTCCGGATCCTTAAGCTTGAAAGGATCACTACTCCCACATTTTGTATTCTATTAAGATTTTTTTGGGGGGAAATGTGTCATTCGTACTGGCAGTATTTATAGCATATGTATGTATAATAGATCAAATTCGTAAAAAATGTATAATAATAAATTAAAAAAAGATACGGTTAATAATTTTTATGTTCAGTTACAATGTAATTAAAACAGTTCGGTTGTGATGGTTCGGATAACGGTTCGATTATAACGGTTCGGATAACGGATCGGTTTAACGGTTCTGCTTTTTTATTTGGTTCGGTTACGGTTATTATTCCTCATGGAATGTGGGGAGTATATATATATGTTTAGGTGGCTCACCCCACCCATACAAAAAAATCATACTAAAATATAATATATGATTCAGCCTATATAACCTATCAATACATATTAAGCCAACTCGATCACTAAGTATCTGGTTCGGTTATTGACTGTGATCTCTTACATGTCACATTCTTATCTTTATCTAATTTCTTTAAAATTGAGGAATAAGAAAGGAGATTTTTATTATAGGCGAGATAGAAATCGAACTCTCGTTATCATTATGTCTAATCTGATTCCAGACATGCCACATTTCTATCTAAATACCTTATACTCACTAATAATATTCGGGATATTACGGTCTTTGTTGACCTTATATAATAATACAATAACAATAATAATACATCATGAAATTTTTTTTTTTTTAAAAGGATCATTTATGTTTCTAGCATGCAACGTGACATAGCATTTACAATGTCAATGCCGTGGAAAGCACGGTAAAACACTCCATGAGAATTGGCAGTCTTTCTTGCCAACATTATTTCTTACGTACTAATTAGCATTTACCTAAAAGATGACCGATTCAAAGGAAAAAAATTATTATACAACGGGTATTAGTAGGTGATATCAAAGTGGACGCTTAAGATTTGTCTAAATTTATATTCTCTCTCCTAGCAATGGTGTGTAGGTGTGATTTGGCATGATCTCAACCGTCCACTTAGTATCACCACTAATAAGTGAAACTAGAAGACAATAATCTCAAGCATCAAGGCGCATTAACTCTTTTTTCTTTCCTTCGACGGCGATTTCCGGCTAGTGCAATATCTTCCTCCCGCTTAATCCAAATTTCGATCGGTATTGGGCTTCTCCCATGGAACACGATGTCGTCAATCACCAAGAGGACGTCTCAGCTCACTACGGGCACGATCCTGGACCACCTCAGGACTGGAGAATTCCGAACACTGTTAACGAGACAGTTTGGGGAAGACGAAGTGGAGTGGATATTGTTCAACAAGAGAGACCTGACACGATTTATTACACTGGTGAAGACGAAGACGAGTCCGATATAGCCGATTGGCTCTCTACGCCGGAACGATGGAGGGGACCAGAAAAAGACATCAGAGGAATCGAAATTCTATTAGAGAGATGTGAAGAGCTTTGGAGACCATAGAGACGAGCCTTAATTATCAAACTTCTGGGAAGAACAGCATCGTATAAGGTACTTTATCAGCGTCTTTCAACCTTGTCGTGTAAACAAGGAGTCATTCAACTTGTTGATCTTGATCTTGGCTACTTTGTTGTTCGTTTTACGGACAAGGTGGATTACGAATGGGCGTTGATGAACGACCCATGGGTTATACAGGGTCACTATCTTGCAGTGGCGAAATGGAGGCCGTTTTTCATCCCTGCGAACGAGAGGATTACATCCACTCTCATATGGATCCGTATACGCCAAATTCCGCATGAGATGTTTGACGAAGAAATTTTAGAAGACTTTGCGAAGGAAATTGGTATGCCGATCAAGCTCGATCTCTACACGCAAGCATCGACCATGGCAAGGTTTGCAAGAATATGTATAGAAGTCGATTTCGATCGAGATTGAGTTTTAGAGACTCGTGTAGTGATGAATGGCCACAAGCTTAAAATAGAGTATGAAGGACTTCAAATGATTTGTTTTGAGTGCGGTGATAGGCTTAAACTGGGTGTCCAATCTTACCGGCAGTGTACCGGATCATTTGTAGTTTAGTCTGGTGAATCAAGGTCGTCTCCTCAGGGAATGCGATATAATTCAAAGTGTGGTTACACACCAATTAGTTATTATTATCTTGATCTAAGTCGCAATTTTAACATCAAAGTGATAGTTTACTTATTAATAAAATTAATAATTAAAATAAAAAGGTACTAGCCAAGACAATTTCATTGAACTATAGTCTCTTTTAGTTTTAAGGATGTGATTAATTCGACCAATTAAGGGTATTCAATTGTGTGAAACGGTGCACTCCTCTGCTAACAATTTCCCCTCATACGAGTACACGAAATTGTTCTATGCCTCCTCCTTGGTTTAAGAGCCCTAAACCTAATGATTCGACATGATAAGTTCTCGAGTGCAATTAATCTTTCCCCGGATAAGAAAGAGGGTTCCGTCAGACGGCCAATTTTACTTTCCGGTTTTTCTACCTCGTTCTCACACCTAAAATCTACGTTCGGTATCAATTAGGTGAGTGTGTGCTAATATTGGTTAATTACTCCAACACGAGCTAACAATCAATTTAAGTAGAAAAAAATTCAACACAATTGAAATTAAAATATATATAACATAACCATCCAATTAACTAAAAAGATCAAAATAGTTCAATTATATTGTCTTGACCAGTTATAAGTCTAGCCACTCATTAAAATACTAACATATTAAAAATTATCATTCATATTAATCAGTTTAACAATACAAATGTAATATCCCGATTCTCGAAAAAGGGCATTACCGTCTTTTAACGAAAAATCGGAGTATTATATTTATTTTAATTTTGGAAATAAAAAGAAAAAAAAAGGGGAATTAATGGGGTTTAATTGAGAGTTAAATTCCCATTATTCTCAGCAAATCAGTTTTAAAAAAAAAGGAAGGGAACGGTTCATCAACAGAGCAGCGCAGGTTTTGAACCAAAAAGAAGGAGAAGAAACTTTTGTTAATCGTGGCTAATCCGTTGCTCGGTTGCGCAGACTTCTCAAGGGAAAAACGCTCCACGTGACGCAAGGATCGTGTGGATATAAGTTTTGTTGGGAAAGGTTAGGTTTTTTTTTATCAATTTTGGATTTACGTGTTTCGAACAAGTTTGAGTGTTCAAAGTTTTTCCTTTCGTAGCTTTTGTGATTAGAATCGTAGTTTGATCAATTGGTTTGATCAATTTGTAGGTTGGTGTTAAAGGCTAGGTTTTTGGCTACCAAATCATAAGTTTGGTTGTGTTGCTCGCTATACAAAGGTAACGGGGTTTTCATATTGAATGATTGATGTTTTATAATGATTAATGTGAAGTAGAGGGGTTAATAACGTTGTTGTTGATATATTTCTGATGTTTTTATTATGGTATGAGATTGTATGTGTACGTGTGCTTTTTTTTTTTGCTCTTGCCGTAGGGATAAAATGCAGAAAAGAAAAAGGGATACAGGTGATGTGTGAAAAGTGCAGGAAAAAAAAAAAGAAAAGAAAAGAAAAGGGGAGAATTATTCCCGTAAGTTAAGTGTATAGAATAGGTAAAGGAACAAGTGTCAGTTAAATTTGGGAAGAAAACAAAATAGTTTAATGAGAGTAGTCTTTCAGCTATAAGTTCGGTTGGAATAATACACAAATAAAATGAACATGAAGCAGAAGGAAATAAATAGTAGCAGAAGAAGAAAAGGATGAAACCGAGAGGAAAAAAAAAAAAAGAAGAAAAAAAAAGAACTAAATAGAGTAGCTAAGAGCCTATTTAATTTGTTTGTAGTGTGTGAGTATACTAGAGTATGGTTTGGGATCATCCTAATATGTTCTAAACAACATTAATAAAAATTCATGAACATTACAAAGCCATGAATAAGCTTCTGATGCGTTTGGTTCTGCACCGAATGTATTCTTTAAGGGAATTGAAGTTCGGGACCGTCGGAAGAGTAGAATTGGCCTTGTGCTTTGATGAGTTAGTATTCATCAATGTCTGTGTAATTGATAGATTGAGCCTAGAAGTCTAAGAAGAGGGAGTAGGGAGCTTTTGTTCTGAATGAACTTAGGTGGCCAGTTAATCATTTAATATACGTATTTGACTAGATAAAATATTAAACATCATGAGAGCTTGGATAGGCACGGTACAATATCGGCAATGTGTTGGTTGGCCAGATAAAGTGGTGATGGTCACTGCCGGATTCTAGACAAAGCCAGTTAAAGTAGTGATCATACCGCCGGACAACCTCACGAACGAGATAGTCATTCACCGGATAGCCTATAGAGCTAGCCAGTCAAAGTGAGGTGATTGTCTCGGGACCGCTAGAGATTTATCTCTATAGGGTTGCGTCTTTTGTCTTAGTGCATATCTCACTAAGTGTAGTGCCCTCGCAAACATGATGTAACATAGATAAGCTAAGCTAGTAACCCTAGGGACCTCATGTTATACTATGAATATAACGTGATAGTTAGATGTAAGAACAAGTTTAAACGGTTTATTAATAAGATGATGGTTACTTGCTTTCTTTATAAAACGCATGATTTCAATAGCTTCTACTCGTTACTAAGTACGTATGTACTTACCCGTTAAATGTTTTATTGAGAAGATGAACAGGTTTATGGAGACGAGGAGTATGATGAAGATGTTTGAGGTCTTGATACGAAGATGTTTTATATGAAGTTGTTCTTTTGGAAACTTTCTTTTATTTCAAGTTTGATACAAACTATGTTGTTAATTCATTTTGAATGTTGTTTTTTTTTTTGTGTTTGGCTCGTTTAGTGGCCTTTGTTGTAAGACTAGATCGTTTGGCTTCTTTCGTTTTGGAATTGATGTAAGACGTTTCAATTTCCATTTTGGATTTTAGTGCAGCATTGAATCTGGTTTTGTTGGTCTTTGGAATTTATTTTCCCCGAGTCGTTTCGTTTCCGCATTGTGTTTATGATATATGACGTAAGGCTTATGTATAATATTGGATTATATTTAATATTATACATGCCGGGCGTTCGTTTCCGGATAAGGACTCGGATCCGGGAACGGGGCGTCACAGTTGGTATCAGAGACAATGTTTCTTTGCTGCTTAGGATTTGATTTTCTTGAGATAAGTGTTTAGAGCCTTAGTAATCTTTAAGTTCTCTCTCTTGTTCTACAGAATGGTGACTACACGCAGAGGTTCGGGTGCTAATAATAATGAGGAAGGAAGTTCAAGAAATCCGTACGGGAAGGGGCGAGAGATAGAGCGAGAGATAGAGGACCTACGGTTAGTCGGCCCGGTGGCTTCGGGGGTGAATGCTAATACTACGGGTCCAGAGTCAGCTACAGTGGGACGTGTTCAACAAACAGGACGTTCCCAGTTTGAGCAGGCAACTGCGCCTGGCTATGATACACCGTTGTATGTGACAGTGGTTGGGGAGATACCTCTGATACATGTGACTCCAGCTGTTACGGTATACCCTCCTCCATCTGTAGCACAGCAGTCACAACCGATCTATAGTTGTCCACCTGCATCAGCTTTTTATCCGCCACCGGTTTATGACTACACACCACAACCTACAGTTCTTCCTCCACCGCCGAGCGGAGCTGATACTTTTGCGACATCAGGTTATGCCTACCCTCAGTATGCACAAGCAGCAGTCTCAGCCACAGCAGCAGTACCAGAGGTATCATCCGTATGGGGCTGTTCACTCAGGGTTTCCACCTCGGCAAGCATATCCACCACCCCCATACCAACAACCTCACCAAGAAGAGATACCCTATGGATACCCTCCCGGTGTACCCTCAAGCTTCGCCGTTAGACCGAGCTAGTTGAGCAAGCACCACCGGTGGATTGGTACACCGGACTCGGAAGGAACGGGGTTCGGGACTTCTTCGGGAATGTGGAACATTCAAAGGCCGAAGAATGGATAAAGAGTTTCGAAAAGGGCCACGGGAATATACATGTTCCCGAATCCGAGATGGCCCGGTTGGCGATCGTTTTCTCGAGGGCGTGCTGCGGCTTGGATCGATGCCATTCAGAAAGTAATGGAAAAGTAACGGATTGGGAAGGATTTAAGGTTATGTTCTACAACGAGTATTTCCCAATAACAAGTACAGCGGAGACAAGGCTAGTCGGTTCTTAAAGCATAAGCAAGGTACACACCGACGGTATCTCGGTATACCAACAAGTTCAATGAGTTGGGAAGGTTCTATCCCGAGCTGATGAGAGTTGAAGAAAGAAAGATGGCACTGTACAAGGAAGGGTTATCGCATGAGATACAGTCAGGTATGTTGGGTTTCACAGCCAAGAATATGGCTGAGCTTATGAACAAGGCTTTGGAGGTTGAGACCTTCAGGAAGAAGGCCACAGTTGTGATTGGGAATAAGAGGCCGTTTGGATCTTTTCAGAGTGGTAATCGTGGGGCACCGCAGCAGAGCTTCAAGGTGTCCCTCTTTTCGTCCCCTTGAATCCACAAGTACCGGCAGAGGACCAAGAAACCACCCGCCCCCGTACATCTGTAATAGTGATAATGGTATTATTGGAGGAAATATAAAATGAAACTCAGCTTACTCGAGCATGTTATCCAATTTTTAAATTGGTTTATTCTGCAGCATCAAATGCTAGTTACAATATGTCTTCGAATGCTCTGATAGAAACCCCGCCAGCATCTACGGTGTAATTGGCTATTCCGCTATTCCCACTTCTGAATCGGCCTTAGGAGGAAGGTGCAAGCAACTCAGCGACCAGTCGGCGGCACATGTGATTAACGCAGGCTTGGATCCGTCAGTCTCACGATCGGGCACTCATGCTCGGAAGTTTTCATTGTAAACTCCCGCGGGTCGGAAGGCGGCGGGGGAAGGAGGGGGACACTGGGCGAGATCTATCCGCAGCGAATTCCCCATACAAATAGAGGCGCGCAAACAGCTCTATTGATAAAATCCCGGTCCCTTATTTACTACTACATCTTTTTTTCGGTCTTCAACTGTGATGCTATACTCTTTTTTTTCAGCTCATGATCATAGTTTAAATCGATCGATTTTGTTGGAAAATCCAGGTTATGACAATAAATCCAGTTTCCAGCACCGGCAACAGTTAATCAGAAAGGTGGTTCACCAGCAGTTTGTTCTAAGTGCAACAAGACGCATACAGGAGAATGCAGATCAGGAGGTAATAGTTGCTATAACTGTGGAGAAACGGGACACTTCTCCGGGAACTGTCCTAAGAACTTTAATCGGCGAGAACCCCGGCTAGCGAGAAGCAATCGAATGCAAACCGTGGATCTTCTAGCGGACCTACTCGTGTTTTTCTTTGTCGATGTGGAACCAGAAGAGCCTGACGATCTTGTTGTTACAGGTACGTTTTAAGTGTTTGTGTTTATTATGAATATTTAATATTATATGGACGCATATGATGTTATTTATTGCACTTAAATTGATTCACTTGCTAGGTACCATAATCATAGATAACTTAGCAGTGTCAGCCTTGTTTGATACTGGAGCCTCAGGTACTTTTGTGTCTTCTAAGATAGCTAGGAAGTTGAATCTACCACTTCAGGAGTTGGAGAAACCTCTAAATATCACTACACATTTGGGAAGAGTTACTAAAGTTGCACAAGTTTTACCTCAAGTCGACGTTAGAGTTGGGACTTATAGGTGTAAATCAGACTTGACAGTTTTGGACTTCACAGACTTTGATGTAATTCTGGGGATGGATTGGCTATCCAAGAATTTTTTTCATGTGGATTGTAGAGGTAAGAAAGTGGTCTTCAGAGTTCCAGGTAAGTCAGATAAGACCTTTCAGGGAAACGTTTATAAGCCAAGTAAGAAGAGACATCCGATAATATCAGCGGTCAGAGCCATGAAAGCTTTGCGAAGGGTTGTGAAGGGTATGTTATTTATGCTATGGACACGAGAGAAGCATACTCCTAAGTTAGAAGAAACTCCTATAGTGAAGGAATTTCCGAAGTTTTTCCGGATGAGTTACCGGGAAATATGCACGACGGGGACATAGAGTTTGAGATACGGTTAATCCCGGGAGCAAAGACACTACGGCTAAGGCACCTTATAGGATGGCACCGGCTGAACTAAAAGAGTTAAAAGTACGGCTTAAGGACATGTTGGAAAGGAATGTGATTCAACCAAGTACATCGCCTTGGGGAGCACCGGTTTTGTTTGTGAAGAAGAAGGATGGTAGTTTGAGGATGTGCATCGACTACAGAGCCTTGAATAACCCGACAATCAAGAATAAGTATCCTTTGCCTAGGATTGATGACTTGTTTAACCAGTTGCAAGGGAAGAAGGTGTTTTCTAAGATTGACCTTAGGTCAGGTTATCACCAGTTGAAGATAAAGGTTGCAGATAGACCGAAGACAGCGTTTAGTACGAGGTATGGACATTATGAGTTCCTTGTCATGCCTTTTGGACTCACTAATGCTCCATCAGCATTTATGGATTTAATGCAAAGAGTTTTCATGCCTTATCTTGATACATTTGTGGTAGTATTCATAGATGATATCTTGATATACTCTAAGGATGAGAAGGAGCATGAGGAGCATCTAAGGATTGTTTTGCAGACTTTAAGGGAAAAGAAATTGTATGCCAAGTTTTCTAAGTGTGAGTTTTGGTTAAAACAAGTTAGTTTTCTTGGCCATGTAATTTACGGAGAGGGAATTCAAGTTGATCTGTGAAGGTAGAAGCCGTCTCTAAGTGGCCTAGACTACTACGGTGACGAGAGATAAGAAGTTTTTCGGGTTTAGCAGGATACTACGGGAAGTTTGTACAAGATTTCTCGAAGATAGCAACTCCTCTCACTAGACTTACTCGAGAAAAACATCAAGTTTGAGTGGACAAAGGAGTGTGAGGAAGCTTTTCGGACGTTGAAGGATAAGTTGTTGCAAAGACTTTGTGTTAGCTTTGCCGAGAGGTCTTTGATAACTATGACGTGTATACGGATGCTTCGAGTCAAGGTTTGGGATGTGTTCGATGCAAGCGGGAAAGGTAATAGCTTACGCCTCTAGGCGAGTTAAAGGTTCATGAGAAGAACTATCCTACACATGACTTGGAGTTGGCGGCGGTGGTTTTTGCTTTGAAACGGTGGAGGCACTACCTTTATGGAGTTAAGGCAAGAATATTCACGGATCATAAGAGCCTTAAGTTCTTTTTCACTCAAGAGAATTTGAATATGAGGCAAAGAAGATGGTTGGAATTTGTGAAAGACTATGACTTGGAC
The DNA here is from genome assembly GCA_036785695.1 of Gentiana straminea. NCBI lineage: Eukaryota > Viridiplantae > Streptophyta > Magnoliopsida > Gentianales > Gentianaceae > Gentiana > Gentiana straminea. The sequence continues at coordinate 2,231,357 of JAVUPR010000348.1, forward strand.
ATTCAATACCATCCGGGTAAAGCGAATGTTGTAGCGGATGCACTTAGCCGGAGACCGGTTAATGCTATCACTACCTTGCAAGAAGTGATCCATCAGTTAGACAGTTTACAGATTCAAGTGGTTGAACGGGAAGGTGAAGCTCAGTGTTTTGCGCCATTGATGGCAAGGTCAGAGTTGTTGGATGATATCCGAGCAAAGCAAGACAAATACCCAGTGTTAGTGGATTTGAAGCGCGTAGCTCGAGAGAAACCTACAGTGGGCTATCAGTTAGATAAGAGTGGTCATCTTTGGTTTGGTGATCGTTTGTGTGTGCCTGATGTTGATGGACTAAGGCAACAGGTCATGGATGAAGCCCATAAGATTGCTTTTGCGGTTCATTCAAGATCTACCAAGATGTACCGAGACCTCAAAGAAAGGTATTGGTGGCCTGGCATGAAGTTGAATATCGCAGAGTTCGTGGCAAAGTGTGATACATGCCAGAGAGTTAAAGAAGAGCACAGAAGGCCAGGAGGTTTGTTGAAGCCTTTGGAAGTACCGGAATGGAAATGGGAGAACATCACGATGGACTTCATCACCGGTTTACCGCGTACGAAGAGTGGCCATGACATGATTTGGGTGATTGTTGACAGACTCACGAAATCAGCCCATTTCTTGCCATGTAAGGTTGACATGCCTATTAAGAAGTTCACTCAACTGTATTTGGACAATATAGTGAGACTTCATGGTGTGCCTTTATCTATCGTATCCGACAGAGATAGCAGATTTATAAGTCACTTCTGGAAAGGGTTGCAAAAGGCTTTTGGAACAAAGACGGACTTGAGTACGCCTTTCACCCGCGGACGGACGGTCAGTCCGAGAGGACAATCCAGACTCTCGAGGACATGCTTAGAGCTTGCGTTCTTGAAGTAGGGGGATCATGGGATGATTTCCTCTCAGTGGCAGAGTTAGCTTATAACAACAGTTATCATGCTAGTTTGGGGATGCCACAGTTTGAAGCCTTGTACGGTAGGAAATGCCGGACTCCACTTTATTGGGACGAAGTTGGGGAAAAGCGATTGACGGGGCCGAGTTAGTTCGGAAAGGCTAAAGAGAAAGTTGAGCCGATACGGAAGAATCTTAAAGCCGCTCAAGACCGACAGAAGAGTTGGGCAGATACCAGAAGAAGACCGTTAGAGTTTGCAGTTGGGGACAGAGTGTATCTACGAGCTTCTCCGATGAAGGGTGTTAAGAGGTTTGGGCGAAAGGAAAGCGAGTCCGAGGTATGTGGGGCCTTTTGACATCATCGAAAGGATTGGAAAGTTAGCATATAGACTTCGGTTACCGGAATCGATGTCTAGGGTACATAATGTCTTCCATGTATCCATGCTTAAGAAGTGTCTATCTTCTACGGATGTGGAATCTCAGTTTGATCCGGAATTACTTCAAGATAATCTAGCCTACGTTGAGAAGCCGGTTAAGATTCTGGATAGGAAAGAGAAGGTAGTCAAGAGAAGGATAATCCCTTTGGTCTTGGTGCAATGGAGCAATCATTCACCAAGTGAAGCGACATGGGAAGAAGAAGATGTGATGGCAGCCGAGTTCCCTGAGTTTATGGATCTTCCAGGTATGTTCAAGTTTCGAGGACGAAACTCCTCTTAAGGGGGGAGGAATGTAATATCCCGATTCTCGAAAAAGGGCATTACCGTCTTTTAACGAAAAATCGGAGTATTATATTTATTTTAATTTTGGAAAAAAAAAGAAAAAAAGGGGAATTAATGGGGTTTAATTGAGAGTTAAATTCCCATTATTCTCAGCAAATCAATTTAAAAAAAAAGGAAGGGAACGGTTCATCAACAAAGCAGCGCAGGTTTTGAACCAAAAAGAAGGAGAAGAAACTTTTGTTAATCGTGGCTAATCCGTTGCTCGGTTGCGCAGACTTCTCAAGGGAAAAACGCTCCACGTGACGCAAGGATCGTGTGGATATAAGTTTTGTTGGGAAAGGTTAGGTTTTTTTTATCAATTTTGGATTTACGTGTTTCGAACAAGTTTGAGTGTTCAAAGTTTTTCCTTTCGTAGCTTTTGTGATTAGAATCGTAGTTTGATCAATTGGTTTGATCAATTTGTAGGTTGGTGTTAAAGGCTAGGTTTTTAGCTACCAAATCATAAGTTTGGTTGTGTTGCTCGCTATACAAAGGTAACAGGGTTTTCATATTGAATGATTGATGTTTTATAATGATTAATGTGAAGTAGAGGGGTTAATAACGTTGTTGTTGATATATTTCTGATGTTTTTATTATGGTATGAGATTGTATGTGTACGTGTGCTTTTTTTTTTTGCTCTTGCCGTAGGGATAAAATGCAGAAAAGAAAAAGGGATACAGGTGATGTGTGAAAAGTGCAGGAAAAAAAAAAAGAAATGAAAAGGGGAGAATTATTCCCGTAAGTTAAGTGTATAGAATAGGTAAAGGAACAAGTGTCAGTTAAATTTGGGAAGAAAACAAAATAGTTTAATGAGAGTAGTCTTTCAGCTATAAGTTCGATTGGAATAATAAACAAATAAAATGAACATGAAGCAGAAGGAAATAAATAGTAGCAGAAGAAGAAAAGGATGAAACCGAGAGGAAAAAAAAAGGAAGAAAAAAAAAGAACTAAATAGAGTAGCTAAGAGCCTATTTAATTTGTTTGTAGTGTGTGAGTATACTAGAGTATGGTTTGGGATCATCCTAATATAATCTAAACAACATTAATAAAAATTCATGAACATTACAAAGCCATGAATAAGCTTCTGATGCGTTTGGTTCTGCACCGAATGTATTCTTTAAGGGAATTGAAGTTCGGGACCGTCGGAAGAGTAGAATTGGCCTTGTGCTTTGATGAGTTAGTATTCATCAATGTCTGTGTAATTGCTAGATTGAGCCTAGAAGTCTAAGAAGAGGGAGTAGGGAGCTTTTGTTGAATGAACTTAGGTGGCCAGTTAATCATTTAATATACGTATTTGACTAGATAAAAGATTAAACATCATGAGAGCTTGGATAGGCACGGTACAATATCGGCAATGTGTTGGTTGGCCAGATAAAGTGGTGATGGTCACTGCCGGATTCTAGACAAAGCCAGTTAAAGTAGTGATCATACCGCCGGACAACCTCACGAACGAGATAGTCATTCACCGGATAGCCTATAGAGCTAGCCAGTCAAAGTTAGGTGATTGTCTCGGGACCGCTAGAGATTTATCTCTATAGGGTTGCGTCTTTTGTCTTAGTGCATATCTCACTAAGTGTAGTGCCCTCGCAAACATGATGTAACATAGATAAGCTAAGCTAGTAACCCTAGGGACCTCATGTTATACTATGAATATAACGTGATAGTTAGATGTAAGAACAAGTTTAAACGGTTTATTAATAAGATGATGGTTACTTGCTTTCTTTATAAAACGCATGATTTCAATAGCTTCTACTCGTTACTAAGTACGTATGTACTTACCCGTTAAATGTTTTATTGAGAAGATGAACATGTTTATGGAGACGAGGAGTATGATGAAGATGTTTGAGGTCTTGATACGAAGATGTTTTATATGAAGTTGTTCTTTTGGAAACTTTCTTTTATTTCAAGTTTGATACAAACTATGTTGTTAATTCATTTTGAATGTTGTTTTTTTTTTTTTTGTGTTTGGCTCGTATAGTGGCCTTTGTTGTAAGACTAGATCGTTTGGCTTCTTTCGTTTTGGAATTGATGTAAGACGTTTCAATTTCCATTTTGGATTTTAGTGCAGCATTGAATCTGGTTTTGTTGGTCTTTGGAATTTATTTTCCCCGAGTCGTTTCGTTTCCGCATTGTGTTTATGATATATGACGTAAGGCTTATGTATAATATTGGATTATATTTAATATTATACATGCCGGGCGTTCGTTTCCGGATAAGGACTCGGATCCGGGAACGGGGCGTCACAACAAAGTAATACTAGAATGTTACCGGTTACAACTGTTGAATTTACGAGAAAGTACTCGCAATCTTCTTCTTAGAGTTCTAACGGAGTTGGCTCCTCAAGATGTTTTTGTTCCATTACTACAACCGGTTGAGCTAACATACCCGGATTAATTGTGATGAAATTAGCTAAATAATAGGATTAATATTTCTTGGCTTTAAAAGCCTTGAATTATTTTTGCCTTCAAGAAAAAGAAGTAGTAGACGTTTTTCTGTTTTTCTTTTCTTTTCTCCCCCCCCCCCCCCCCCTTTCTTTCTCTTCTTTGGTGATATATATATATAAATGAGGCTCTGCAAGTGAATAGTAGTTGGGGAATAATTTAAGGGACCCATTTCCCGGTCTAAGCCGGTGATTCCCGGTGCACACCGGAAATTTGGCATGTGGGAGCTGTCAGACTTCATTAAATGCGCATTAAGTACAAAATATTCCCCAAATCTTCAAATACTCCGGCGTAGACCGGTATATACCCGGTCTGCGCCGGGTTATGTTAAATTATGTCGGAAAATATTCCCTATGTCTAGAGTAATGATGAGATTTTGATTTTTTGTAAATCCTCTTTGCCGAGTTTACCGTTTATGACTTGAGGATTTCATCACTGTGTATCTGTATAAAACACAACGAGAAAACCACAGGTAATTCTAACAAAAATAAGTAAATAAATTTCAACTTTATTGGAAATTTGTAATATCTAGATATTTGTATATAACTGCGATATTTATTATTTTTGATGCAAAATCTTTGCTATAATTCTCGAAAATGAGATAAAAATGAAGTGAAATATATTATCTAATTGACATATATCATGCGGTAAATTCGGTCACAGAAGTGCTGAGTGTCCCTTGAAGAAGACGGTCGAAATGCAGCAGGAACATGGGAAAACCACCCCAGCTTAAACAGGTCCGACTACTGAAAGACCATTCGGGCTGTGGATGATTGCCCAAACCCGAAGAAGGACTGCAAACAGGGGAAGATATGGCACTGGTGGCAAAGGTTTGCAACAACAAAGAACAGAAAGCATGGATGACACATAGTATCACCACTAATACCTGCTATATAATATTCTCGATTCAAAGTGAATACACATATATTTTGTTTAAATAAAATTGTTGTGATAATTATTCTGATACAACAAATGACATAATACGTGTTGGTCCGATAGAGTGATGAAATGTTTCAAGGGATAATGATTATAAATGGCAAAAATGAAGAAGAAATTGTCAAAAGGGAAAAGTGGATCGAAAAATAGTGAAAAAAGACAAAAGACACCTGAAAAGACTAAATTACCCTTGTCACATTTGACGACTTCAATCCACTATCAAACAAATACATTGAAAATAATATACTAAAACTTTTTAATAACAAACAAATCCACTACCAAACAAAAGCAAAAAACAAAAAACATAAAAATGACATAATCGTCCAGTGGAATGACAATTTGTCATTTTTGCCATTAGACATACTCAACCCACCGGAATAAGGGCATGTTTGGTATAAAGAAAAGCTGAGAAAAGAAAAGTGTTGAAAAACGACCCGAGAAAAGAAAAGCTGAGAATAGAAAAGAATAAATTCTCAGCTTGTGTTGGGTATGCAGAGAAAAGATATTGAGCATAGAATTGATTATCTTTTATTTTTCGAAACGAGAATTGATTATCAAATACTACAATTTATTTTCACCAAAGCATGCTATGTTGTGATCATGGAAAAAATGTAATCGATTTTTTTAAGGAATAAATAAATCCGATTAGGGTGTGAAATTTTATTGAGTATATTATTTTTGGTACAAAAAATAAAAAAGTTTTATTTACAAGATAATTGGAAAAAATGATGCTCCTAATACAAAGAAAAAAAGTTGTGGAAAAAAACTTTTCTATTCCCAGTTAACTTTTCTTCACATTAGGCTGAGAATTAAAAACGGAGAAAAGAATCACTTTTGGAGAAAAGTTGACAACTTGAGAAAAGACGCTATTCTTTTCCCAAGTAACCAAACACATCTAAATTGAGAAAATGAATATAATCTTTTCTTTTCTCATCTCATTTCTCCCTACCAAACACGCCCTAAATGTCAATTAATACATAATTTTTGTCTTTTTTAATATATGTTCAATATTTCGATGTCACGTCATATTGTGATATATCTTTTACAAAAATGGTACTCACACAGTAACATTATTCTTTTTTTTTAAAATATTGTTAGTGTCGTTTTGTTATCTTTCTGATGTAACACTTTAGAATCAGCAAATAGTTATTCTTCAAGATCAAGAATATGAGAAAGAAAGATTCATTTTAATGTACACACAAACTTGAGTACTTATCAATACGAAAAAGTGCAAAACAGAACAAAATTATTGCTTGCAACGAGTCTTGAACCCATTACCATCTGATAAATAAGATAACAGTGAGGACTCTTGTTCCGTTAGTCTACCACACTATTGAATTTAATTAATAAGCATCAGATACATATACTAATACTAACATTAACACAATTATACAAAAATAAATTTTTTTTTCAAATTTTGGGTGGTCTTGAGACCACCCACCTATAGAGTGGGTCCGCCCATGCACACGCTATATAATTGAGTCTTGAATTTGCTACGGCGTGTAGAATAAGATCAATATATATATATATATATATATATATATATAGTCCCACATCGGTAATTAAAATAGTAAAATGCTCTGTCAACCGCGTTTCATCCCGTCGAATCCAAATTTCCGATGATGGACACCATGTCCGTCGATCGGAGCCCTCAAGAGATCGATCTCCTCCGTCGTTCGGTTGAACGGCAGAAAGAAGGAAGTTCAAACCCATCAGCGTCTGTCTGGCACAAGACGAGTGGTGTTGATGTCGTCACCGGCAGATTCTCCGATACCAGCATATACACCGGAGAAGAAGAAGAGGATGACCTGACTGAATATCAAGATGTGGTGGACAATCTAATTGGTCCTGAGTCCGATGAAGATGCTCTAATACTCAACCTGGAAGACTGTCGTGAACTGTGGAGACCATGGAAGAAGGCACTTATTATCAAGCTTTTGGGTAAAACAATCACCTACAAATACCTCTGCCAACGATTATCGGATCTGTGGAAACACCGAGGTAGGATTGAAGTTACCGATCTTGAGCATGGTTTTTACGTGGTGCGTTTTACCAGAAAGGAAGATTATGAGGTTGCCCTTGAAAATGGCCCGTGGGTGATTATGGGACACTACCTCGCTGTTCGAAAATGGAAGCCATTCTTTCAACCGGAGCAAGAGAAAATCACTACCACATTGGCCTGGGTGAGATTTAACAGTCTTTCTTTGGAAATCTATCAAGAAAGCCTTTTACTAAGGCTGGGGAATTTGATAGGCAAGGCTGTCAAGATTGATCCAACGACCTCTGCCAATACTAGATGGCGTTTTGCCAGAATGTGTGTGGAGTTGAACTTAGAAGAAAGATTAAAGTCATCGGTGGTCATTAATGGTCGAAGATACAAGATTGAGTACGAGGGGCTGCCGCAAATCTGTTACCATTGTGGGAAATTTGGTCATAGTAAGGAGACCTGCCCCAGCCTTCCCGCTGCACCGGAAGTGGCTAATGCTAGCTCTTCGGTTACAACCGGAACCTAAGCAAACAGGGCCGACGGTAGACAATCCTTACGGGCCATGGATGATAGCTGTACGGAGGAGGAAGTGGATCCCGTCCCAAAAGAAAACGACGGTCATGCCGGCGAAGGATAGCAGACCCGAGGGGCCTGAACAGACTCCTACACTACAGGTTAGTGGGTCCAGATATGAAGCTCTGGCTGTGGAAGATAATGTTGTGGTCGAAAGTGAGGGTAGGGCTGAAGTCCCTGTCGAAAAACTAAGCGATATTATGAATGATGCACCTGAAGTCGTAAGGGAGTTAAGAATTAATGTGGGGGAGGTGCAGTCACATGGAGGGAAGGCTGTTGTCAATGAAGTTCATAAATCTACTTCGCAAAGGACCAGCAGCAAAAATAGCTCGAAAGATGTGGGGGGAGGTAATAGAGGAAAGCAAAATTCGAAGAGCACCAAGGGAGGAGGTACGCAACCTCTTTCGGCTCTTGATTGTACCAAAAAGAAGGAACAAAGTGTTGACTTGGGGGCACAAGGGCAGTCCATGAAACGCTCATCTACTTTAAAAAAGACCTTGGCAACACGATCCGTGCTGTCTGATATGTCAAACGAGAATAAACAATCTTCGGTTCCAGGAAACAAAGCTAGTCAGATCAAAACTCTGTCCTCTGCTGCAGCTGCACTACCCCATCCGTCTGGTGATCATGTTAGGGCACACCCGCCAGATTGTGACCTGTTGAGTGCGTCCGAGGTAAATGATAAATTAGAAGCTGGTTTGAACCCGCTATTTGAGGTGGGTGGGGAGACCCTAAACTCCCAACTACCCTATCCTATTTAATTTAATGAAGATTTTATCGTGGAACTGCCGAGGAGCCTGTTCTAGCGGTTTCCTTAGGCACTTAAAATCGATTCTTGCCTCTTCGAAGCCGGATATTCTTTTTATTATGGAGCCTAGGTGCACTAGTGATCGGGCGGTTGATATTCTTAATACCACAGAGTTTTCGAACCTTTTTGCTGTGGAAGCACGGGGATATTCAGGGGGACTTTGGTGCTTTTGGAAAGAAGATGAGGTTTCTCTGAAATACGTTACCTACTCGAATCAATCTATTACTATGGCCGTCCTTAAAGATGGTGCTATCGATTGGATCATGACTCTTGTCTATGCATCTCCAACTGCTAGCGCGCGTAATGAGTTTTGGGATTACCTAGCTAGACTCATGGCCATTCACTCCCTGCCTTGGTGCTTAATAGGAGATTTCAACCAGGTTGTCTTTCAGAGAGATAAGTCTGGAGGTAGGGCTGTGGGGGGCTTGGATAGGATAAAACTCTGGTCTTTGACCCAACAGTGTGGACTTTTCGAAATTCCCTTCCAGGGCCCTCGGTTTACGTGGGTTGGTCCTACTCATGGCAACCAGAAAATTTATCAGAGGCTGGATCAAGTCTGGGGTAATGTTGCTTGGCTGGAGAAGTTTGAGCAGTCTTTAGTAAATCATCTTCCACGGGAACATTCTGACCACAACCCGATCCTCCTCGATACGGATTTTACGTTGACTAAGCACAGAAATACACGTACCTTCTTCTTCCAGAGAGCTTGGTTGGAGCATAGGGACTTCGAAGATTTTGTTACAGAGACTTGGGATGAGAAGGTTGATCTGTTTACCATGCTGCAAATTTTTGCCAAATCCGCAACAACCTGGAACCATCGAGTCTTTGGGAACATTTTCACTAGAAAAAAAGATTGCCTTGCCAGATTGGAAGGGGTTGAGCGGAGTCTTGAGAGAGCACCTTCCCTTTTCCTATCTAAACTGCACTCGGATTTAAATTTGGAACTCGACGAGATTTTGACGTATGAGGAAGTCTTTTGGCACCCGAGATCCCAACTTCAGTGGCTAACGGAAGGTGAACGAAATTCTCATTTTTATCACATTGATGCAGTCAGGAAGAAACAAAAGAAGAAGATTGCTTGCCTCAAAGATGATCAAGGTAATTGGGTGTATGACATGGCTACTTTGGATCACATGGTGAGGGATTTCTATGAGCAGCTTTTCAGCCAGGCCTCGCCAAACCCGGTTGCTGCTTTTGATTTTCAATTACCGACCCTCTCCAACTCGGATATCCAATTCCTTAACAGAAGAGTTTCTGAAAAAGAAGTGGAAGATGCTATTTTCGATATGGGGGACTTTAAGGCTCCAGGCCCGGATGGTATCCCTGCGGTGTTTTACAAAAAATGCTGGCCTATCACCTGTAAGACTATACTCCCCTTTGTATTTCAAGCGTTTGAGGAAGGCTCTTTTGATCCCAGGCTCAATCAAACGGTCTTATCCCTCATTCCTAAGATTAATCCCCCTGAACATGTTTCGCAGTTTCGTCCCATTGCGATGACTAATGTTTGTGTAAAAATTATCTCTAAAGTAATTGCCAATAGACTGCAAACTGTGATTGGGAAGCTTGTTAGCCAAACACAATCTGCTTTTATTCCAGGTAGAGGTAGTACGAGCAACATTATCATTGCGCAAGAAGTCCTGCACTACTTCAGACATAAAACGGGAAGGAAAGGTGCTATGATGCTCAAAATTGATCTTGAAAAAGCCTACGATAGGGTCAGTTGGGAATTTCTGGAACAGATTCTCTGTAGAGTGGGATTCTCGCGGAAGATGGTCCAGTTGATCATGTTTACCTTGAGATCCTCACAGATGCAGATTTTGTGGAATGGTAATATTCTCTTGCCGATTCAGCCTAAGAGAGGTCTCAGGCAGGGAGACCCCCTGGCCCCCTATCTTTTTGACTTGTGCATGGAGTGTCTCAGTCAGAAAATCAATACAGCTCTTCATAATGGCACCTGGAATCCAGTGAAGGTTAGTAGACACGCCCCCCCTCTGTCTCATATCTTCTTTGCTGATGATTTGATCTTATTTGGAGTAGCTACTGTTGAACAAGCACAAGTCATCAAACGAGTGCTTGAGGAGTTTTGCGACATCTCGGGCCAGAAACTGAGTATTGGTAAGTCCAGATTTCATGTTTCGAGGAACACCCCCCAGCAGCTCCAAGTGTTGATCAAACATGAGTTGGGTATGAAACACTCTGCTGACCTTGGACACTATCTTGGAGTGCCCCTCATCCACTCGCGGGTAATCAAGAAAAATTTCAGCTACATTTTGGATAAGATGCGTAGAAAGCTTGCAAACTGGAAAGTAAAGTGCCTCTCCAAGGCAGGACGGATGATCCTTACCAAAAGCTCTCTTCAAACGCACCCTTTCTATGCGATGCAGACTATGAAACTACCTCAGGCTTGCCTACAGGAGCTGGAAAAGATGTGTAGAAAATTTTTCTGGGGTGAAGACGACTCGGAGAGGAAGATGCACTATCTGTCCTGGGATAAGCTTTGCCAACCCAAGGAAAATGGTGGACTCGGCTTCAAGGACCTTCGCTCTATGAACATAGCCCTCTTAGGGAAGCTTGTCTGGCAAATTCTTACAGATGATCATACTCTTTGGGTCAGGATTTTGGTGCAAAAATACGGAAATCCCTTCTTGAAACCCAAGGTGACTAGCTCTTTTATTTGGAAAAATATTTGTTATGCGGCTAACTTCTTGAAAGATGGTTTTGGAGTGGATGGCACGACTATTGTGTGGCTAGATAGTAGCAGTAGGAAATATTCTGTGGCAGCCGGATATGATTTTCTCACCAAAGAGAGTAACACCCCAGTGGCACAAGTTTGGAAGGATGTCTGGAACCTCAAAGGCCCGGCGCGTCTAAACTTTTTGATGTGGCAAGCAGCCCATAAGGCTCTCCCCACCTTGTCCCTGCTGTTTAAGCGGCACGTCAGTGACTCTGCAGCTTGTAAATTGTGTCGAAACGATGAGGAATCTACTCTGCATGCTCTGCGAGACTGCACTCTACCGAAGAAGCTTTGGAAAAATGACCTCCCCAGACAGTCTTGGGGTGAGTTCTTCTCGCAAACTTACGCACCCGATTTGGATAAGTCGTAATATTGACATTCAGGGACGTAATAGAGAATGGGCCTATCAATTCAGGGAGATGGCCTCCTGCATCTGGATCTGGCGCAATAAAATCTTTCATGGAGTAGCGGAGAATCCCCCACCGATCAATGTTCTCCTCTCAATTGTGGAAACTCGAGTCAGAAATCTTAGGCTAGCTTGAAATTTAGCTTAATGATCATTTGATGTATTTTGTTTAATTGTTTTCTCTGTACGTTGTGGACGTTCCACTTCTTGATTTATAATAAAAAAAACTCGTTTTTCAAAACAAAAAAAAATAGTAAAATGTTCATCCTCATATATATACATGTATATATATCGCATAACAATATATATGTAACAGAACGAAGATGGCACCCCTTAATATATGCATAACAATAATCTGTATGTATATAGACTAGTCAATAAGGTTGCACAAACAATGTACGTAATAGTAAGTAAAGGTCCTCGTGATTATTTCCTTTCTTTTCTTTTTTCATATTTTTCCCCCGATTAGTGGTGTTGACATCATACTGATTATGTCGAGACGCTATAATGAAATTATCGAAACACCATATTTTAGAAAGGAAAAAAAAATGGATTTTGCAGAGGTTAAATTTTGCATTCGACTCATTCGGAATTGAATTTTGAACTTAAATTCAGTTATAAAAATATCGAGTGTCATGATTCTCCAAAAATAAATTCGATTTGATGTCAATAACAATGGTCTCTCTATTTTCCACGGTATATCTTATAGTGGAGGACTTTGTAAAATAAATAAAAACACAAGTAATCATTAATTTCATTCCTTTAGACTACACATATGCGTGCATATAATAATATAGGTTGAATTATCACATCTTCCAAAAATTTAAGCTGATTGAAAAGACACCATCAAATGTGAGCCTATAATAAAGCTTAGAAGATCTTGAAACAATAATATAATTAGAAAGTCAACGTCTGTTGGAAGACTTGAACACTCGACCTTCTATTCGGATATAATTTCAAATTATTATTTCTTCGAAACCCTTAAATTGATATGAGATATATAAATAATCCACATTTTATATACTTCAATACATAAATGTATGCGTATATACGTATACGTTCTTCAAGTGCACATGAAAGCCATAAAAAGCTACTATGTCATATCGTATGGGTCAGGGCCGGCCCTCCCCTAAGGCCTTCGAGACCAGGTCTTAGGCCCAATTCTGTCGGGGGGCCAAAGGTATATGTTTCGTTAAAAGAAAAAAAAATCGTGTAGATTTAATCTGATCCAACATAAAATAATATGTTAATTTTCTTTTTTGGTAAAGACCCAAATTTTTTTTTATTCTAATTGATAAAGGCCCTAATAAAAAAAATTTACTTGACCCAAAAAAAATAGATATATACAAATAAGTATTTTTTTGTTTTATGATTTTATCTATATTATTAATTTATTATATATATCTATATTATATATATAAAAAAAACCACACAAATAAATAAAACAAACAAAAATAGCCAAATAGATAGAACACATTTAGATTTAGTCATTTTTTTTCCCGCCGCAGGCCCCAGCCCCTCCCCTTCACTGTCCTGCTTCCCCTCCCCTGCTCCCCTGGCTGCGCTGTGGATTTTTTTTATTTATAATTTTTTTTTTTTTTTTTTTTTTTTTTTTTTGTGTGTTCCTTTCCTTCTTTCAATCCCATTCATAAATGATAATTGATAAATCTATTCTCAAATTCTCAATCTTCAAGAATCTACACATGCCCTAGTTCTTAAGTGGAGGTAAATTTCTATAATTCTATTCTATATTTCTTCAATTCTTCTTATAGTAATTTACTTGATGGGGTGATTCCGTGATTCGGTGATTGGCCTTGCCGGCGTACTTTATGTTTTATTGTTTTGTTTACTTGATTCCATGATTCGGTGATTGGCCTTACCGGCGTACTTTATGTTTTGTTTACTTGATTCCGTGATTTTCATATACACGATGAATTGTTTATAGGTAGGAATAATGTCACCACCAAAGTATAAGTATGCTTCCGGGAATGAAAAAAGATAGAAGAAGAAAAGAATGGAAATTTTAACTAAGAGTTTAAGTGGATCAATGAACAAATATATCACTAGCACCTCAACTAAGCCGAGTGATGGCGAATGCCGCGAATCTAATGATGCAAATATGGCAATTGATGAAGAGGTAAATGTGAATCGTGATGATACTAATGAACTAGTTGATATTGTTGACCGTGGTGAACAAGAACAAGAACGAGAAGAAGGGGCCAATAATGTCAATGATGAACAAGAAGAATGGGTCAATAATGAAATTCCTTTGGATGATGAAGAAGAAGGACAACCTTTTGAAATTTTTGATCCGGATCCAAACAATTGGAAGTTACCTAATCAAAATCTCATAGACTTACTTGTGAAAAAAGGACCCTTAAGAGTTGAAATGGATGATAGTGAATATCCGAGGGATGATTCAAAAAAGAAGCGTCATTTTGCAAATTCACATTATACTCGTCGCATGAAAAATGGAGAGAGACACGATAGAAGATGGCTTGTGTATTCAAAATCCGTTGATAGAGTGTTTTGCTTTTGTTGTAAGCTTTTCAAGAGTAAAGATGATGATTCCCTTTTGGATAGTATTGGTATGAATGATTGGCACAATATTGCAAGAAGACTTAAACAGCATGAATCAAGCAAGGAGCATATTCTTTGTATGTCAAAATGGCTTGATTTGGAAACAAGATTGGAACATGGAGAAACAATTGACAAAAGTGCTCAAGAACTAATTATGAAAGAAAAAGAACGCATGAAGCAAGTTATGCTCCGAATAATTGGTGCTATCAAATTTCTTGCGAAAAATAATTTGGCCTTTAAGGGGACCAATGAGAAGATATATGCGGAAGACAATGGGAATTTCTTAAGTCTAATTGAATATGTTTCAACATTTGATTCTGTCATGGAAGATCACATACGGCGGTTTGAGAGCAAGGAAATTCGATATCACTACCTTAGCCACAAAATTCAGAATGAATTTATTGAGATGGTTGCCAATGAGGTGAAAGTTTCTATCATTAAAAAGATCAAGAAGGCAAAGTATTTTTCAGTTATACTTGATTGTACTCCTGATATAAGTCATGAAGAGCAAATGACTTTACTCATTCGTTGTGTGAATGTTGATGATTCACCCGTTAAAGTTGAAGAATATTTTCTTGGATTTTTAAAGGTTGATGATACAACGGGATTGGGCCTTTTCACGGAGCTTGAAAATGCTTTATCTAAGTTAGGATTGAACATTGATGATATACGAGGCCAAGGTTATGATAATGGTGCTAACATGAAAGGTCATTACAAAGGTGTTCAAAGTAGATTGCTTAACTTGAATCCTAGAGCATTTTACACGCCTTGTGCTTGTCATAGTTTGAATCTTACATTGTGTGATATGGCAAGGTCATCTCCTAAGGCCGATAATTATTTTGGCACGATTCAACGCCTTTATAACCTTTTTTCGAAGTCAACAAAGCGGTGGAACATATTCAAAAAACATGTGACTGGCCTTACACTTAAATCTTTGAGTCACACTCGATGGGAGAGTCACATTGAAAGTGTTAAACCAATCAAACAACAATGTTTGCAAATTAGAGATGCTTTGATTGATTTGGCAAATTCAGATGACAATTCCGATGGAACTCATGGAGCGGATACTCTAGCTATAAATGAATTTCAGAGTTTTGAGTTCTTGGTTTGCACGATGATTTGGAATGATGTTCTCGATGCTATCAATTGTGTAAGCAAGATTTTACAAAGTGAGGACATGCATATTGATGTCGCAATAGAACAATTGAAAGGGCTTATTGATTATTTTCATGAGTATAGAGAGAAGGGGTTCGATAATGCTATAAAAAATGCAAAAGAACTTGCTCAAGAAATGGGTATTGAGCCGGTTTTCCATGAAAAAAGAACCGTTCGTAGAAAAAGACATTTTGATGAGGGTTCAAGTGAAGAAGTCACGTTTTCTCCTGAAGAGAGTTTTAGAGTAGAGTACTTCATGTTTATAGTTGACAAAGCTCTTGCCTCACTTGAAGATAGATTTGAATATTTTCGTGTGTATGAAAAAAAATTTGGCTTCTTGTTTGATTTGACAAAAGGCTCACAAGATGATGAAAGTTTGAAGATTTCTTGTGACAATCTTTCAAGAATTTTGACACATGATGGAGACGAGGATGTTGATGCGGATGAATCGTTTATGGAGTTGCAACTTCTTTCACATGTTTTGCCTTCAGAAGTAGATGGACCTATCCATATTTTGGAATACTTGAAAAAGTGTAATCCATGTTATGCAAACTCGGAGATTGCTTACCGAATATTGTTGACTATTCCCGTGACAGTTGCATCTGGAGAAAAAAGTTTTTCGGAGTTGAAGTTAATAAAGAACCATCTTCGAAGCACGATGACTCAAGAACGTTTGAATGAGTTAGCCATGTCAATTGAGAAGAATATGATTAATGAAATTGACAATTCTACTTTGATTAGTGATTTCGCCTCTAAATGTGTTGCAAGAGCGATCTTGAAATAGTAATATGTAAGTATGTTTTATGTATACGTATGAATTTGGTTTTTGTTTCTAAATATGCTAGAAAAAGACTACTTTGTAGGCATGTTTTGAGGTTATCAATAACTTTAATTTTGTATTTACGGATGTTAAAAACGCGATAAGTATGTTTTTCAAACAAAAAAAAAAAACTTCAACTAATAGGCCCAATTCGGGGACTTGGTTTTAGGCCCAACAAATGCGAGGGCCGGCCCTGGTATGGGTGATACAAAACTAGCATGCATGTTTTGTATGCATGTATAATTCGAGTAATGTTATTATCTCATCCACTACAATACGACAAACAATATAATCATATGGGTGATACAAAACTAGCATGCATGTTTTGTATGCATGTATAATTCAAGTAATGTTATTATCCCACCCACTACATTGATTCAAATAATGGTTTAACTGTTGTATATATCATGAAAAACTACTAAAGCATCAGATTACAACAGTTTCTACACTATAATCATTTTGTATATATTTTATATATGTAGTACGATGGGTGTTATATTATAATGGTTGTGACAATATCTTTTTATATGTAAAAAAACCAAAATACGCAGAGAACATCAAATTAATGAAGTTGATTGGATGGTTTTAGTTGCACATGATTTTGAATAGATTTCAAAGTCTTGTATGTGTATACTTTTAAAAGGTTAAATTAATTGGTCAACCATTTATTTGTGTGGTGTCTCCACATGTATGGAGACACCACAACCATACAGTTTCATTCTGTATTGTAGCTGTGTGGTTCTGATTCCTTTACCTGTCACTTCACTCTAAAATTCCCTCTCCACACAAATATTTCCCAACCATTTCGGCAGATTGAGAGTGGAACCGGCAAGGTATATGAACCGTATGTACTACAAAAGTAACTTACTGACAAACAATTCAGATTGATTATTAATTGAATATTTCCATTCTTGCTTTTATATGGTTATTAAAACATCATCACACCCCTCCAAAAAAAAAAAAAAAACATCATCCCATGCGATTTATTTGTTAGAGTAGCTAGAGTGAATTGAAATAAATGTGTGGCATCTCAGTATCTGTATTATATTAGAAAGATACAATTGCATAAAAGTCAACGATAGATTTTGTAATGGACTTTCTAATTTGGATTAATCATTTCATTCTAAACTTAGGATGATAGATTTAAATAATTATTTGCTAGACCATCTACGTTCTAACTTCTATGATCCAAAAAAGAAATTTCTAATTTCTACGACATTAATTACATTTTACAATTACCAACTATTAATGATAACAATATAGCAAAGGCGGTTACATTATTACTTAGTAAAACTTTGTCCATTCTTACTAAAACTTTGTTCATTCTACAATTACCTACAAAACTTTGTCCATTCTATAATTACACCGTTACATTGTCTGAGGCCTCTGTTGGGTGTAAAAGCTTCCAATTTTTCTCCATTCCACAACACCGACAATTTAGACGAGGTGATGCAATGCATTAGAAGGTCTTGTATCTGTTTTGAGAATCCCACTTTCTGAATAATATTCTTCAAGAACTGCTAATGCACACGATCATAGGCCTTTTCTAAATCCACTTTGATCACCATGTACCACTTCTTTCCTTGCTTCTTTTTGTGGAGGGCATGAATAATTTCTTGAGTTAGGATAATATTTCCCGAACTTTCCCTTCCCGGTATGAAGGCACTTTGTGTAGCATCCACCAATTGCGCAATGATACCTTGCACCGATTAGCTAGGATTTTGGTTATTAGTTGTTGTAAAATTTGGCTTCGAGTGATGTCACGAACACGTAATCCCCTCCTTAATGGATCATCGAACAAGTAACGATCTTGATGGTTTACACTCGAACAAGTAACGGTCTTTATAATCGATTATCAAACAGGTAACAATCTCCGTAAATTCACCGGGACACAACAATCTCCATTGTAAAGCTCCAACCAATACCGATCTTCATTGTAGATCAACTGTAATTATCGACCGGTTAACCGTAATGATCAACCGAACCCAAAACTGTGAGTTATATCAATTGACATTTTCCTAAAAGACTTATTCGGATGAATCGAAAAGTCTCACTACGATAAAACACATTCTTCTTTTCATCGAAGAAAAGGCTCCATGAATCAATGATAATATTTATAGGTATAAACCCAGCAAAGAGATAATTTGGGAAAAAACTAAAAACCTTCCTTCTGTTCTCACTTTTAATTCCCCATCCGCATATTCCATAAATATATACTCCCTCCGTCCCAAATTGTTTGGGACTAATTCCTTTTATGAATGTTCTAAAACAAGTCCCACAATTAATATTTAAACTAAAAAGTTATTCTTACATTCCTAAAATGTCCACATAACTATATTTATTAAAATGATTAAGCACAATAAAAGAGGGATATATTGTAAAGTAGTCATGTTTTTAATAATTAGACAAGCCAAAATGATGATCCATTAAATCTTTAGAGTTCTAAAATATCCCAAACAAATTGGGACGGTGAGACGGAGAGAGTATAAGTGTATTTTCTAAAACAGACTCTCCCCTGTAAATGAGCATAAATCCAACAACATCTAAACAAAGTTGGCACTACTGTTTAGAAAATTAATATGGACGGATATTGAGGCTACCGTTACTGATACATGTTGAACAAGTCAAAACATATTATCAATAAAATGATTGATTCATCTTAATTTATCCGAGAACAAATAATATATTTGAGAATATGTCAAATATTATGCAAAATGATTTTCCAACAGATTAATTATATGAAAAATATAATAATAAATTTTTGAAATAATCTAATTCTTCCGACAAGTTTCACAACCACGTTGGCCAATGCAATGGGTCGGAATTGCGATGGAAATTCTGGATGATCAACTTTGGAAATTAGTGTAATTAGAAGATTTTTATTTTGTTAGATAAGTGATAGCAGTATTTAAACCTTCCACCCACGGAGTGCAACGATTTATAAAAATGCTTATAAGTAGCAGTACTGACGGGTAAATATTTTTCTGTGAATTTGTGAAAAGTTTAATGTTTTTTAAAAAGGTTTATGTATATGCATGCAAACCAAATAATTAATTAAACAAGTTTCCTATATATAATATATGGGAGTAACAATTTTGATGAAAAGAAACAACCAGTTGTTTAATTCCCATACTCAGCTGTGTGTTGTAGAGTTATATTACATATAGATAATTAAATTGTAACATCCAACATGTGATGAAATTTTAAACAGTGGTAAACCCACATACTGTCCGACACACTAAGATTGTTATTCCATAATAACATTAGATTATACTTATTCTCTTATTAATTCCTTTTGCTTTTTCTCCAATAAATCTTTTTTATTTCACATCTCAATACACAGCTCACTTTTCTATATCTTGAAGTGTGGCAATGAAGTATACCCATCAAGGCCTTTTGAAGTGTAGTAAGCTATATATTCTTCGATGGTAACTGGACGGTACACTGGAGGGTTATTTTCGGATAACAACTCTTTGATTGGCTCCCAATGACGAGAAGCATAACCTTCTCCATGACTTGGCCTTACAAAAGTTGCGAGGTTGATTCTAGGACCAACGTCTCTAGCCAAAGCTCTGTGATGTACACTTTTAAATCTGTTGTTTGTGATCAACTACAAATAAAAATGAAATATCTTAGGTATATGTCATATGTATAGAGATATATATGTGCTTGATATATATACATGGGAATGCAGTATATGTTTGTAAAAATAAATTCCAATCATGGTATGTACTAAGATAATATTGTAAAGAAAAAGAATCATCGCGAAGTGATTTGAAGGCTTACCTGAAAAATATCACCAATGTTGATTACTAAGGCTCCCGGAACGTAGGGAACATCAACGTATTCACCTTCTTGAATCACTTGCAGGCCTTCAATTTCATTTTGTAAGAGTATGGTAAGGAAACCGAAGTCTGTATGCGTGACAGTGGATAAAGTTTTCTCTGGTTCAGGACAAGGAGGAGAATAATGTCCTTTGAAGTACAGTCCCTCTGCACACCCCAGGTTTAGCAGATAATCATTCTCGAGTCCTAGAGACTCTGCCAGCAATTCCAATAGAGTATGACCCAATCTTGAGACATGCGTTGCATACTCGTTCATTATATCTCTGTCGAAGAAATATATCATATCAGGGGACTATGATACATCAAGAAAGAAAACCCTAACTACTTTTTAAGATTAATGACATGACTTATTATGAAAAGTAGTGATATTTATTCAACAAAATAGTTATGATAAATGACACAATATATTTGTACATTGTTGTTCATGGTATGCGACTTATTGGTTGATGTAGGTTCCATATTGATCAATAATGTAAAAATGTGTTGTATCATACTTTGTGAAAATAACATTAATGTATTCTGAATACCTGCAAATCTCTGGCAACTCTTCCCAGCCTGGTTGAACCGGAGCCATCTTGCACAAGATAGTATCTTTCCAAGTCGCTGCAGCAGTATTATACATGAACAAGTTACTCGTATAGATAACCCTTTTAGAGGTGTCACGAGTATAATATTTCTTTTTAGTCTCAACATCTTGTTCATGAAACTTGATAATCCCATGTATCATTTCTTTCAAAACATCCACAGGAATCCCATGATTCACGATCTGAAAAAATCCCCACTTTTCACAAGCGCCACTAATCTTGGCTAGTATCTCGGCACGTTTCTCAGAATTTTCGCTAGCACCGTCAACTTCAATATCAATCAGGGGAACCTCCGATTTCTTCACGTTGTTAAGAACCCTTTTCTCATTCTTGAGATCTTCATGAATGAAAAATTCTGGGATTTTCTTCACTCCAGCATCTACAAGTCCTTTCACGCCAACCATTGTTGCGTCGAAAGCTTTAGCGTCGCTATTTGAGCTTTTTTCAGGTGTGCTTAGCCATTGAGCTGCTTTATTGCATTGTATAACTCTTTTTATAGTCACAATTTTCGGTGATAAATTATGGGATTTGAAACTTTTGGGAAAACTGGGATTGAGAAAAGATTGTGAAAAAGTGGATGTTGCATAGTTTAAGGCCATGATGAAAATATAAGTTTATAAGTGTTTCTTCTTGAAAGTGATAGAAAAAAAAAAAAAGGAATTCAGATATAGCAAATTATTTAGCTGAGGAATTGAGACAATTCACTGCAAATTTGCTGAGGAATTTAGGGTGAGATATTGGTCCTTTTATAGGGAATTTTGGGGTTTTCAAAGTCAGAGAAATACTTCCTCAATAAAAGAAAAAAAAAGTTAAAATACTTAATTTGGTGGCTTGGTCTTTACAAAGAAAAATAGTTGTTGCTACACTATTGACTTTTATTACCTAAATAATAAATGTTCTCATAGGTAAATAATAATTGTTAGCTTATTTTCTAGTCGGTTTCAGATGAGGACGTATTTAAGGATTGGCATTAAATACGATAAATTTTCTTTAGTTTGGAATGATTTTGATAGATTGTCCTTTGAGTATATACTTATAGCTAGACGGTTTGGAGTACTCTTTTTACGTTTGGAGTACTGTATTGAGAATATTGTATCTTTTATGTAACTCTCTATTTGGCTTATCTATTAGCTTAATTAATAGATAAGCTCTACATAATAATAATTGTTTTTGTTAAAAAAAAAATATTGATAGCTTATAATTTAGATACATAAACTAAAAAATTAATACTAGACCCATTATATCGGTTATCTAATGGGTTAATAATAAGGATAATGTGAGAAACCAGTCACAATGTTGTTTTTGTATATATACTATTAGAAAATATTAAAAGGACATATGCATATTAAAAAATTAATAATATTTGGACCTTTTCCTTTCTTTGTGTCGATGTTGTTGTGTTAATTAATATTAAACTCGATTTGATAAATTAAAGAAATGTAACGCGTTTGTTGTTTGACACAGCAATTCTTAAGTATTTAATTAGCAATTTAAATGCGTAATATAACATGTCATTATGAGTTGCTTATTACTTACAAACAAAAACAAAAACCCTCTCATGTACGTAGACAGGTTGCATGGGAATAATGCTATGGTTCGGGATTAATGGATCAATTTCCTCCCATTTAAAGCCAGTCATTTGTCTAGAAAGCTTTGAAAAATATCTTCAACGGAGACGTAACGTAATATTTCGATTCTCGTAAAAATCGCAGACGTGTCATTTTTACGAGAACGAAATAGTATATTCTTTTATTTATTGATTTAAAGTATCTATATGGTAATTTAACCCCGATTACCCGTAAAATTCGACCCATACCGTCATTGACCCAACTTACTCCCTAAAAAAAATTTAAAAAAAAATCTTGAAAATAAAAACATTCCAAAAAAAATTAAACACGGGACTCCACAAATCTTAGTGATTATTACCTTCGAATCTTCTCAAACAAACCTTATCCGCTTGAAATCAGGTAACGAATTCATGCTCATACCAAATCTCCTGAAACTCCACTCAAAATCATGTAACAAAGTATGTACTCCCATGAGTTTCATTTTTTTTTCATCTACGTACCTCCCCCTGTTCGGTTCCTTTTTTTTTTTTTTTTGGAGAATGATTCTTTTGTCATACTAATTGAAAGTCAATTTTAGAGGTGCAAGTTATTTTTTTAGTCAAATTTAGAGGTGTAGCTAATTTTTTTTGTTAATTGCTGCAGGCGGACTTGGGTTACAATATTATAGGGTGCATCTCATACGATTAAGGTAACGATTGTTTCCATTTTCGGTTTTTACCAAATCAAGTTCTCTTTAACGAGAAGGTATTTGGTCTTATTGAGGTTCTCCCGATCTTCTTTTATTTTTTAGTGTTGGTTTTTCCAGTAGTAGGCTGGTGGTGATTCGACAGTTGTTCGGTGTTGTTCCGGCGGTTGTCCGGTTATAATTTTGTTGTTTTAATAAAATTTCTTTCGTTCCGCTAAAAAAAGGTAACGAATTACACATATACATCGTATTTTTTTTATTTTCCATTGATTCATATTGGTAATGCAAAGTGTGTCTTTTTTTTCTTTTTTGGTTTAGCTTTTGCTTGATATGGCCGTTATTCGAGTGATGACAATGGATGTAAAATATTGTTCAGAGAAGACGGTAGGATATTTCGTTAATTTACCAGATGACGGATGTTTAGTTGATTTTCTGTCCTATCCATTGATGCAAGGTACGTAAATTCGAGAATCTCCTCGGCGTCTCTCGGAAATGAATGTCAATTCATCTTTTCCATTTTATTATTCTCTCATAAATCAATCGTTGTCATCCTTTTTTAAATGTAAGTTACTTTTGATACATTATAGTACAATTGTCATTTTTTTTGGATTTGATTGGTTTTCATTATTTAGTAGTTTTTGGAAGGATCAGCAATTTTTTTTTCGTTTTAGTTATAGATTTAGGTGATGAATTTTGGATCTTCCCTTAACAAATTAAGAATTATTTGTTTGTGAATTTATTTGTTTTTGTTTATTTCCCAGGTAAGGGTAACTTATGTTCGAGGAGGCTAAAGTATTGATGATATTGTTTTTACATCTTCTATGGAGAAGCTTAGAGTCTTTGTTACGTACCACGCTAGGCCAATAATGTTATCATCTATTTTTATTTTAAAAATTCAAATCTTTTCCGAAGCTCAAATAACAATTCGGGTATATACTTATCAGGTTTTGCAAGATTTTCGTATAATAACAATTCGGTTTTGCACATTGTACCAGATTCTACTAAAACGGTATGTTTTGCAACATTTTTGTATTGATGGGTTATTTAACTAATTCAAATAAATAAATAAAGATTACGATGTACTGATCTAATCTTCATTTAGGTTTTACTTGATAAATGTTTGCTTTCATAATACAGTGATTATTCCATGATACTCCAACTTGCACTTTATATCATCAAAGCTTCTGATTTTTTTTTTCATTGCAATATGAGTTTGTTTCTGTGATACATGAATAACTTATAGTTGATACATCAAACTATGTTCTATTTTTTTTCCCTTGTGGAAGGATTTACGTGGTAGGTTATTTGCAGAATAGAAAGGTATTAGATGCGGTATATGTTTGGTACTTTGGTCATCAACCTCCCGTTATTCATCTTTATGCCGTAACTCATAATAAGGTATTTGATGCGGTTTATGCAGTTTTTTTCCAGTAGAAAGGTTTACCGTATCCACCACCGGGCTTATTTATGACACGAGACTTCTTCGACACGTGCCGTGTGATTATGATACATTGGGGGATGGATAAGGTATTTTTTTATGGCCGTAGTTTGTAGAATTTTACACGTTAAATGAGACAATGGATAAGGGTGGGGTGGGTGTGGATAGGGTGATTTATCATTTTACCGTAAGAAAAATGTTCGAGGCGGTGGATGACGCGTCCCTTAGTCTGTGAGTTTGTCATTTAAATTCTATTTTCCACGCTATAAACAATATATTATACCATATCATTCCAAAAATACTAATATAGTAGATTAATGTAGTACTATATTGTAACATTTAATACTTCAAATATTGTTAGTTGTATAATGTATAAATAAAATATTATATATACTTTCAAACTTTTATCTATCCCCGTGCATAGCACGGGTATTAAACTAGTATAGTAGATTAATGTAGTAATATATTGTAACATTTAATACTTCAAATATTGTTAGTTTTATAATGTATAAATAAAATATTATATATAATTTCAAACTTTTATCTATCCCCGTGCATAGCACGGGTATTAAACTAGTATTATATATATATGTCGAAATATATATTGTAACATCCCGACTTTTCGTAAAAGGGTAAAATAGTCATTGGGTGTATTTACTACGACCTAATTATTATTTGTCCCATTTATTTAATTAAAAAGGAATTTATTAAATGATTTAGCTATTAATTATAAAGGATTTAATTTTGGCTATAAAAAGGAATTTAAAAAAAAGGAACGGTAGAGCAATGGAAGAAGACGCAGAAGAAGAAAGCGAAATAAAAGGAAGAACCATGTGATCAATCTGTTCATCGGTTCATGATGCCGCAGGAGAGAAAAGTGATCAGCGCGAGGAGACGCAACTTTGAAAAATAACATCTCTCGATTCCGTAAGTTTTCAGTTTAGCCCTAGTTTTTGTATTCGTAGAGTTCGATTCTTGAAAAATTCGTATCTTTTAATCCATAGCTCTGTTTCGCAGCCATGAGTAGTCGAAACGATCGTCTTGAAGCGTAGAATAATCTAAAAATAGTTTCAAAGTAGTAAACCCAGGTAATATTCAGTTTTACAGGCTTTTTCAGTTTCAGTTTTCTGCAAAGAAATAGGATTTTAGGGTTTCTAGTTGATCACATAGGTTTTGGGGTTGAGGATCAACAGTTGTTGCAGCTGCTTGGAGTGTTGCCTGCGGTTTTGCTGGCAATTAAGGTAAGAGACTCTTCCTATGATTCCAATTATCGTTTATAAGGTTTAGATCAAGTTTTAAGGTGTTTAGATGATAGAAAGATGTGTCTTTTCGTTGATCAATAATCATCGATGCTATGGTTTGATTAGATATGTTTTTCTGTGTTTTACTAGGTTTAATTCGATGTTAATTAGGTTAGAAACGGATTAGAAATCGTGTTTTGAAGATTTTAGCGTTTTGGGAAAAACCCAGGCAAACGAGCGTTCGCACTAGGCAAACGGGCGTTTGCGATCATAGCAGCTCAAACGGGCGTTTGACAAGGCAGACGGGTGTTTGAGGATAGACTTTTGATTCAGGATGTATCGCCATTTTTTATGGACGGGCGTTTGGGGTTAGTGGACGGGCGTTCGATGTTAAACGGGCGTCCATAGGATGTCAAACGGGCGTTTGACCTGTTTTACCTTGTTTTTAGTGTTTTATCGTTTCATTTTGGTTTCGGGCTTCATAATCATGTTATTATTGTTTTAAACCCTTAATTTGTGATACGTGAACATTTTATAAACATAAACAAGCCTGAATAGAGCTTCTGATTCGTTCAGTTAAAACACCGAATGTACTCTTAAAGGGAGTTGAAGTTCGGATCCGTTGGAAGAGCATGATAGTCTTGTGCTTTGATGAATTAGCATTTATCAATGTCTGTGTAATTGCTAGGCCTTGTCCGTGTCTAGTGGTCTAGTAAGAGAGTAGTATTTGTGAGGGAGATTACTTGAAAACACTTAGGTGGTTAGTTAATCATTTTAATAAATACGTACTTGACTAGTAAAAGATTAACAACATGTCTCTCTTGGATAGGCACCAGTCTATATCGCGATGTGTGTGCTACCTCTGAAGGTGGAAGAACCCGTAGGTCAAAAAAACCACAAGTTCGGGGGACTCCACTGAGATGTGCGTACTATCGGAGTCTACCTATAATAGCCTCCGTGGATATTGGTGTGATCCACTAATATATTGCCAAGAGTGTCCCAAAAATGGATACGCGTAGTGCCTTTGAGTGCGGTTGTAACATAGATAAGTTAAGTAGAAGCGTTTAGTCAATTCATGTTGATGGACATGAAGTGAACCCCAGATTGAGTCGTCACACAAACATAACTAAACGATTAAATATCTTTTCTTTATAAATTATAATTGTTGTCATAGCTTCTCACTTTTACTAAGTACTTTGTACTTACCTCCTTTGCATTTTCTTTTGTATGCATTGTGGGTGAGAAGACGAACTGGTTGAGCATGTTTACGAGGAGGATTTCGATGACGACGCCTCGTTGAAGATTTATCTTTTATTTATTCTGTTATTCATTTAATAGACTTTTTAGTACCTTTGGAGTAGGCTTTTGGTCTTTCGAGACTTGTCGTACGTTTATTTTGGATTTCGTATTTTCCTTTTAATGTAATAAAGTTACATTTCCATCTTTAGTATGGTTAATTTCTATTCATAGTAGCTTTTATGTTTTTACCCGAGTCTTTTTAGCTTCCGTTTGCTTTTATTTGATACGACGACGTAGAGGCTTGCGTATAATATTAGATTTATTTAATGCTATACGCGCCGAACGTTGCTCTTCTGGATAAGGGCTCGGTATCCGGGAGTGGGACGTTACAGTTGGTATCAGAGAGAAGCATCCTTTCTATCCTAGGCTTCTTTTCCTCTAAGATAAGATTCCTTAAACCGTGATTAAGTTCCACTAAGACCAAGTGAAGAGTCTTCTTTGACGAAGGTTAAGTTGAGTTCTCTGTTCACATCTTTTATATGATCACCTCAGGTTTTGTTCCTCCTAGTATCCTTAGTAGAAACTTTTTCTTCCTTTGAAATTTCCAAACCATAGCTTGTCACATTGGATTAAGTGAAACCCATTTAGGAAAAGTTTTGGGATAGGAGTCTTATGCCTACACCTTAAATTCGAGGCCCTCTTGGTTGAATTCCTTTTTCCTTACTTTCCTTATTGAAATCTCTTCACCTTCTCTACACGAATGTCTAAGTTTACTTTTATCTTGGCCTAACTTTGTAGAGAATGATATTTGATTCAACTCTACAAATCCTCCACTTTCTCTTTTCACTATCACTTGGTTTGAGTTCATCAACATTCTTTGACCTTTGCTTTGCTTGAGATGGTTCTAGACGAACTCCATGTGTAACTCTATTATTTCCACGTACTCCTCAGTCGTTTCAACTTATAGTGTTAAAGGTCTCTTACTTTGGCACAAACTTTTCATCATCCTCGTGTTTTCCCTTTAACATAAGACTGTTAAAGGGAAAACATAAGACTGCTGAAAAGGTCTCTTACTCATGTTGGATTTACCCAACATGAGTGAATGCTTTTGTTTCCGTGTTTTCCCTTTAACATAAGACTGTCTTCCCCTACTCTAAAAATTCTGCAAATTTTCAGCAAAGTAGATTACTGTCTTATCTACAATTTCTTTTTTACACCAACTCGATAATCATTATGGATTATTCAAAAAATTCATGTTTATACCGGACACTCTGTCCAGAAAATCTGCAGCAGCACCTTCACTTCTTCCTCTGTTTTGAACAGGTTAACCATCTTCAAATGACCTGAATTTTTGATATGTTGCAAACAAAAATTTTATCTACAGCTTCTATTTTGGGATTAAGTTCAGATTCTCTTTCTTTTGATCTCGATTTGCAATTCAACACAGTGTTTATTAATCTGGAAATTTTGACAGCTTGTGCAATCGTCAGAAATAATTGTTTTTAACCAACTTATTTTAATTCAAAAATTCTAATATTTTTATATCACCTGGAAAACTCCAGTATCTAAATCTTTTCTCTTTGGATCGGGCTCAAATTCCTCTTCGTTTGTTCTGTACAAATTGATAATGTCAGATCCGGAGTAAATATCATACACAGCAACCTAAAAGGAATTCTCACCTCTTTGACTTAGGGTTTGGGCTAAGAGGATAGTAAGTTATGATTGTCATGTTTTAGGAGTTCCTCGAAGTCTGATCTCCTTCTGAGTTAAATCTTTTAGTAGGATGCTTGTAAAGCTAACGTTATAGTTTCTTTTGCAGTTGTAGACAAGAACCAAGATACTATTCTCCAGCATGCCATGTTTGATGTTCAGACCCTTTTCGTGCCCTTTTGTAATTATACTTTTATTGGTAATTTGTTTCTCATGTAATCCCTCACTTGAGATCTTTAAACACAAAAAAATCCTCTCCGCTTGTTGTCATGAATTACCTCGGAAATATATCTCTATAAGCCCTTCTTTTGAACAAGTTCTTACCTTCTCACTTTTCAAATCAAGAAACAAGTTCTCTTCAAGATTCGACATTGTGGCACTCCCATCCTTCATTTCAAATTCAAGTTTGACTAAGCCTTCTGATGTCAGAACATTTTTCTTACTTGTGTCCATTCTCAGCTCCCCTCTTAAGGGTAGTGTCAATGTTGTAATTATTTCACCTAATGCTGCCTATTCTTTTAAGGTATGCATATCCATCTTGCCAGTCAAATTTTTTAAGCCTACCCTGACATAATTTTTTTTTCGGTTGCTTATCTTTAACCTTCTAACAATTTATGCTAAACTAGTTTCAAGCAGAAGGTAGCCTTTGCCAATGTGTCTTCCGAACTTATTTAGCCAATCGACTTTTGAGTTCCTAAACTTTGATCTCCATTTCAGATTATTGTACCTCGTACCCTTCAGTTTTAAATCTCTTTCGGGCCATTTAGAGCCATGAACTGCCAGATACCCTTTTGATATTTCATCTTCTATTTTGGCATTTCTATTCCAATTTTGTTACACCGGTTGAAGGTCTATTTCATTTTTTTTACTTTTTCATTCCCACACGAGGAATACCCTTGAGAATTTATTCCTCGGTAGTGTACTATTCCTCTCGAGTAGTGCGACCTTGAACCTTTGATTTGAATCGTTAATGATTTATTTTTTTTCTTTCTTTTAAACTCCCTTTGAAGGTTTGAATTAATTTTTTGAAATCAAACCTTACCCGACAATTCTAAAGTGTCATTTCCTCTTCACTCAAAATCTTGTTTGCAGCTTACTTATCTAAACTTTGGATATTCCCTTACAATTTCTTGGGGAAAATTCTATTTCTTTTAAATCTTGAATTAACCTCCCTTTGACCATTGTAAACTCGGACATTTCCAGAACAGTGTTTAATTTCATTCTTAGACCTTTTGATGTGCTCGTTTTCCCTCCATAGCTACTCCATGTTGAGATTCTTGCTCTCTTTTGATTTCTAAATTCTTTCTAGTCCTTCTGGTGCTCGACCCTGCACTTTTACTTTGATTTTCTGTTGTGTGATGTTCCCTCTACGGAACTCATGCGAACTGAATATTTTCCCTAGTTCGCCAATACCTACTTTGTTAACCGAATAATTAACAATCAAGGTCACTCTCAAGCTCGGTGTTCTCTTTCCATGCATTAAGAATTTTTCCAAGTCCATCAGGTGACGTTTCCTTTAACGTCTCCACTTTCTAAAGGTTTATATGAAAGCCTATTACCATTCTTCCAAGTTGCCTCTGAAGTCTTTGTAGACCACCGTATCTTGCGGAATTCCACTCTCTCAAAAGAATTTCATCTGCAATGTGTTCTTTTGTTTTCCTTCTAGTGGCTATCTTTTGTATTATGATACAATGCCTCACTCTTCATCCTAAAACCAACTTCAACTTTCCTCAACACGGAATCATCTTGTTTTGCTTGTAACCCAAGCAACCTTCCTTATTTCAAGTGCATTGTACCCTTCCTTGGCTTACCTAGTTGACTTACCACTCTGGTACTCAACTTGTCACTTTTCAACTTCTTTTATTTTCCAAGATAACCCTAATTGGCATAAGGATTGAATCAGACCGTCAGAGAGAGAAAGTATGGTAAATGAATGTTCCCCATCCCCAAGAAGTCTCAGAAGTCTTTCAGCTGGGATCCTTGCAGTTCTTCAGCAAGATTGTGGTGCCATGAGGGAAGTTGAGATCGAAATAAGTCAAGTGTGCCAGAAGTGCAGTTTCGGCTGGGAAGATTCAGCTTTCCAGGTATAGGTCAGTAGGAGCAATCGAAGAGTATTGAACCAGTGATTGCAAGATTCGAGGCAGTCGATGAGTTCGTAAAAGAAGCAAGACAAAGATCCAGTTGTTTCCGGTTACAAGTGAGTGGCTGGAGCCCAACCAGCCATTGGTCACGAGATAGATGAAGATAGCAACCGTTGGTAGCGGAATCTGCTTTGGGATTCCGATTGGGAAAGATTGGAAAGGACAATGAAGAATGAAAACCTCGAGATGGCAATTGCAGTTCCTCTCGGAGTGACCAAGAAGTACAAGAATTGGAACAGTACTGTTAGCGATTTATCATGAAGATAGAGATAGAAGAACACGAGTTTCCGGGATGAAGTGGAGCGACAACAAAATACGAGACCAGAGTTGATACAGCAAGCCAACAGAAAGATTGAAGTAGATCGTCGCCACCTCGAGATAGCCCTATATAGTTTTTGTATTCGTAGAGTTCGATTCTTGAAAAAATCGTATCTTTTAATCCATAGCTCTGTTTCGCAACCATGAGTAGTCAAAACGATCGTCTTGAAGCGTAGAATAATCTAAAAATAGTTTCACAGCAGTAAACCCAGGTAATCTTCAGTTTTACAGGCTTTTTCAGTTTCGGTTTTCTGCAAAGAAATAGGATTTTAGGATTTCTTGTTGATCACATAGGTTTTAGGGTTCAGGATCAACAGTTGTTGCAGCTGCTTGGTGTGTAACGTGTGTTGCTTGCGGTTTTGCTGGCAATTAAGGTAAGAGACTCTTCCTATGATTCCAATTATCGTTATAAGGTTTAGATCAAGTTTTAAGGTGTTTAGATGATAGAAAGATGTGTCTCTTCGTTGATCAATGATCATCGATGCTATGGTTTGATTAGATATGTTTTTCTATGTTTTACTGGGTTTGATTCGATGTTAATTAGGTTAGAAACGGATTAGAAATCGCATTTTGAAGATTTTAGCGTTTTGGGAAAAACCCAGGCAAACGAGCGTTCGCACTAGGCAAACGGCCGTTTGCGATCATAGCAGCTCAAACGGGCGTTTGCACAAGGCAGACGGGCGTTTGAGGATAGACTTTTGATTCAGGATGTAGCCATTTTTGGCGGACGGGCGTTTGGGGTTAGTGGACGGGCGTTCGATGTCAAACGGGCGTCCATAGGATGTCAAACGGGCGTTTGACCTCTTTTACCTTGTTTTTACTGTTTTATCGTTTCAGCTTGGTTTCGGGCTTCATAATCATGTTATTATTGTTTTAAACCCTTAATTTGTGATACGTGAACATTTCATAAACATAAACAAGCCTGAATTGAGCTTCTGATTCGTTCAGTTAAAACACCTAATGTACTCTTAAAGGGAGTTGAAGTTCGGATCCGTCGAAAGAGCATGATAGTCTTGTGCTTTGATGAATTAGCATTCATCAATGTCTGTGTAATTGCTAGGCCTTGTCCGTGTCTAGTGGTCTTGGAAGAGAGTAGTATTTGTGAGGGAGATTACTTGAAAACACTTAGGTGGTTAGTTAATCATTTTAATAAATGCGGACTTGACTAGTAAAAGATTAAACAACATGTCTCTCTTGGATAGGCACCAGTAGGTCAAAAAAACCACAAGTTCGGGGGACTCCACTGAGATGTGCGTACTATCGGAGTCTACCTATTCTAGCCTCCGTGGACATTGGTGTGATCCACTAATATGTTGCCAAGAGTGTCCCAAAAGTGTATACGCATAGTGCCCTTGAGTGCGGTTGTAACATAGATAAGTTAAGTAGAAACATTTAGTCATTTCATGTTGATGGAAATGAAGTGAACCCAAGATTGAATCGTCACACAAACATAACTAAACGATTAAATATTTTTTCTTTATAAATTATAATTGTTGTCATAGCTTCTCACTTTTACTAAGTACTTTGTACTTACCTCCTTTGCATTTTCTTTTGTATGCATTGTGGGGTGCGAAGACGAACAGGTTGAGCATGTTTACGAGGAGGATTTCGATGTCGACGCCTCGTTGAAGATTTATCTTTTATTTATTCTGTTATTCATTTAATAGACTTTTTAGTACCTTTGGAGTAGGATTTTGGTCTTTCGAGACTTGTCGTACGTTTATTTTAGATTTCGTATTTTCTTTTTAATGTAATAAAGTTACATTTTCATCTTTAGTATGGTTAATTTCTATTCATAGTAGTTTTTATGTTTTTACCCGAGTCTTTTTAGCTTCCGTTTGCTTTTATTTGATACGACGACGTACAGGCTTGCGTATAATATTAGATTTATTTAATGCTATACGCGCCGAACATTTCTCTTCCAGTTAAGGGCTCGGTATCCGGGAGCGGGGCGTTACATATATAAATATTTATGAAAATCTGGACTTAATCTTAATTAAGGGACAATTAAGAAAAAAGGAAATAGGTTATTAGAAATTGGAAATGGTTATTTAAGGAAAAATAACCCACCCTTATGCGTATAACCTATCAGTAACCGAAATTAGACTTTTTACGTTCTTGGAGAGAGCACTTGAGAGCAAAGGAAAAAGGGCTAGGGGATTTCTTCAAATTCTAAGGCGATTCTTAACGGTTTTCAGATTCGAGTAGAGCGTTGGAATCGTCGTGAAAAGCGCTTCGTTTCAGTACTAAAATTTTGGAGCTTTATCAAGGTATGTAAATTCGCCCTAATGGTGTTTTGGATGAGTTTTATGGACTAAGGCTCATGAATTCGTAGAATAGATGTTTTTGAAACATGTGATTGAATCTAATTTGAATTGGGATTGATCACTCAGGTTTTTGGTGAGAAAGTTTCGAGTTTGATACAGATTTTTCTCGGAGTTTTGGAGTTGTATTGCTTGCTATCAAGTAAGAGGCTCTTCGTATGATTTAATTACAGTTTATAGGGTTTGAGTTGACTATTTGATGAGATTTTATGTTAGAAATCGTACTACAAGTTGTTTAAGAATCAAGGGATGTTATGGTCTTGTAAAGGTTAAGTTTTCGGCTATTTTCTGAGTAATTTCGATGTTAAACTTGTTTGGATTCGAGTAGGAATCGATAAAGGGCATTAAAGATCGAGTTTAGGGCTTTCTGCGCTCGATTCAAGAGCACCTGGGGACAGTGCGGACGCACTGAGAAAGCAGAATGTCTATTTTGAGAATCTTCGTCCGGTGCAAGCGCACTGGCCCATCAGAAAGATTTGGAATGCTTCTGGTCGTCCGGTGTGGATAGGCACAAGTCTATATTCGATAGGCAATTAATATAGACTTGTGAGTATTACAGTTTTTGAGCAAGGTATTAGATATCCTTCTCGGAATGTACACCCCATATCACAGTCAAATTAATGCTCTTGGAAATGGCAGTTCTTATTTTGAAAATAGGAATCTATAGTGATAGATTTAGATACTGCTTGGTTATCACAGTTCACTTGCATAGATGAAATGCTAAAGGAGTTTATCATAGACCACGCCGAGAGACACTGCCAGTCTATATTGGAGATGTGTGGACGCTCGGAACGTGTACACATACCGGGGAGATCCCGGGGCTATCGGTGCTACCCACCATAGTCGGCAAGGATGTCTCATGGTGGACATATACCTCGCGTAGTGCCCTTGAATGCTGACGTGACTAAGATAAGTTAAGCTAGATACGTATAGTCATGACATGTTGATGACATGAAGTGAACTATAGATGGAGTCGGTCTTGTAAAGATAATCTATTAATTATAAATCTTAAAGTGTGAACATTAATTAAATCATAGTTTCTACCTTTTATTAAGTACATTGTACTCAAATGAATGTTTTCTATGTGTTTGGTGGAGAGAAACAGGTTGAACCGGAATTCGATGAGGATTTCGACGACGACGATTGAGGATGCTATCTTGAAGTTTTTCATTATTTCTTTTGTTATGACATTCTAGTTGGATTTTGGAAATAAGATGTTCTTTCTATTAAGACTAGGGGTGAACATGGTCCGGTTCGGCCGGTTTTTTCCGTTTTTTAAAACCGAACCATTTTATACGGTTTTTAATTTTCGAAACCAAACTAGAACGGTTTGCAAACGTAAACCATTTGTTCGGTCCGGTTTGGTTCAGCTTGGTTCCGGTTTTTTACGGTTTTTCTTTAACAATTAAAATTATTGATAGGAAATCACAAATTGCCTCGTAACAACAAATGATAATATATGTAATACATTAGTACTATTATGCTAGTAAATCCAATGAGATGATTTAACAAATGTTTTATATTTAACTAACATCTACCCATGCGAATCTTAAAGATCCAAAAACCAATCATATTTCAACACCATCCAACACAACGAAATCGACACCTACAATTGAATTCCAAAGTTTGGGACAAACAAGATAATGAAAGAGTCACCCCTTACTCATTTCAATTCATCAATGAATCATCGATTTCAAAAAATACTAATAATGAACTAATCGTTATATTATTGAATATCATTTATAAATCTCAAAATCCATTTGACAAAATAACATTTTGAGTATAGTCAAGGAAGAAAGAGGAACGTGTTTGTTCCATAAGTAAGCGAGAGATAAATTAAAGATAGCTAACTTTCACACATTTCAAACGAAAAAAAACATGTAATATAGTTTTGGACTTTATTTAGTTAGAACATATTCGTCATTTTATTTTCTCCAAAACACCAACTCGTATTTTGATTATCTCAACAATGTTATTGTCCAACATAATCTAATTATAAGCAAATAAAAGACAAACTTATATAAAACTAATGTATATAAATGCATTTATTTATATAAGATGTCAAACCTAACAAAGGAACAAATCGGAAAATGTCCATGATTAAGTTCATCAACATCATTAGAAGAAGTAAGTCATACAAATAAGCATTCACATAATTCAAATATTGGTGCCGAGGAAGTAGAAAGAGAAGAAAGAGAAGAAAGAGTTATATATATATATATATATATATATATATATATATATATGCATATAAATTCCGGTTTGGTCCGGTTTTAAACGGTTTTCATTTTTTTAAATTGGAACCAAATTGTTTTTTACGGTTTGGTTTTTTACAATACAAAAACCGACCAAAAAACCATGGTTTATACCTTTCCGGTTTGGTTCGATTTGGTTCGGCCGGTTGGTTTGGTTTCTGGTTTTTTTGTTCACCCCTAATTAAGACCTTGTAATTTGTTTTACATGATTTTCTTTTGGAGGTTCTCGTACGTTATAGTTTTCTTTGGAGATTTTCGTTGTAATAAGATTACCCCCTCCCCCCCTTTTATCTTTAGTTTGATGTTTCTATTCTTGTTTGTTGAAAAAAATATATATACCCGAGTCTATTAGCTTCCATTTTGCTTAACTCGATACGACGTAGTAGAGGCTTACGTATAAAATGGAATTTATTTTATATTATATGTGCCGAACGTTTTTTTTCCGGATATGGATTCGGTGTCCGAAAACAGGGCGTTACACATAATTTGAAAACTTTTGTGGTCTCGGTTGAAGATATTTGTTGGCCGGGAATGCGTAAACTTGCTCATTAATTCTCCTGGTTTTCTAATGACGATGTACTAGATACTCCTACTGGTTTCGTTAAAGGGTGGGGGGTGGGGGGTGTGATTTGCATCCGGCAATCAATAATCAATAATAATTTAAATGAAAGTAAAATAAAAAAAATTACGACCAAGTCAAAGTTATTGTTCCTTTCATTTCCACGTCACTCAATAGATTTGCTCCATAATAGAATGTTTAACCGATCCATTCCGGATTGATCGAATTGGTACATAAGTTGTAAAATGAGAAAATCATGGAAAACACGACTTAATTATTTGAATAATACGGTGACTTACCAATTGTAGAAGTAGGATTTTTGGTAAGCAATAAGCACTTAAATAATTTTTTTTTTCGAAGTTAAATAATTTTGAACAATACTATCGTTACAACCATATTCAGATACATCGAGTGGATACATCATCTTTTATATTATTCATCATGATTTACACACAATATTGATCCTGATATAGACTTATTGTAATCAATGATGCATAAACACGTTGTGCCTAGGTATTTAGACATTAGCGTTACTCATAGATTCTTGGGAAAATTAAAAAAAATGACAAAAAACATTTTGAAATAATCAAAAAGGACATAAACATTTACATTTAAAAAAAAATGACAAAATATCTTGTATTAAGACAATTTTGCCCCTCTATTTACATATAAAAACTCCCAAGAAAAAAAATAAAACATGCATGATCCCACGTTTGCTTCAACCAAAATAAAATAAAAAAATACTCCCACGTTTGCATTATATATATATACTAGTGGACATACTCCGTGCAAGGCACGGGTGTTGCCCATTACAGTATCTTTACAGTTGTTATTTATGTAAGATGATATGTGCAGTATGGATGAGAATTATATTGGGTTAGTATGTGAGACATTAATACAAGAAATAGTCATGGGGATGAATGAGTAAAAGTAACTAATTAGGCAAGCAAGTATCAAACCAGATGACAGATTAGATATCATTAAAAAGAAGGGAATAATACATAATAAACATTCATGGCAACATCATTGCAAAATAGTTTTTTTACAACAAGAGAATAGACAAAAGAGGCCACAGTTTGCAGGAGTTACAGAGATGCATGGCATATACTTTACCATGATTGTTGCATGAGATAGGGACTAAACTCCATATATTTATTTTACACATAGATAAGCCACATATTATTATTCATTAAGATTCTGTGAAGACAGAAAATCAATGCTTTAATATGGTGGTTTTTTTCACATTCAAAAGAGTACATTATTTATTAAACATATCTTCAAACAGAAGGTTTTGTACTTAATATGAAGCGGTGCTAGTTTTCCTTAGCTTTGCCCTTTGATTTCTTTGACGGTGTAGTCTGAAGTGGATCGTCAGATACTTGGACAGGAGTAAGTTCATTAGTATGATCAGGGGATAAGGAAGGCTGAACTGTACTTGATGCTGGACCTGTTGTATCAGCATTTGTATCTTCTCCAAAGGGTAGCATTCGTTTAGTACCAGTTGTTTGTTCTGCTTGGAAGTGATCAGCGGACTTGTGGGCACACAGCTCTTCAAGCACCGCTTTTGTGCTAGGCGTAAAGAACTCTTTCTCAGTAGCACCAGTTTGTGGGGTCGAAGTTGATGATCCAATGTGTTCCAAAGGTAGAGGGTTGTCAGATGGTATTTCAAAGACTCGAACACGTCGTCGATCCGCATCATATGCCTCTACCTCAGCTCTGGTATAGATCTTTACCAAAGGGTAGCGGCGAAGCATAATGCCGCAAGATTCACGGTCAAAGTATTTCATGAAACAAACGACATGTTTGTCTTTGATAGCTTGTTCAATCTCTTTTGTTAACGGTTTTTCCTACGAACAGTGAAAACAGAAAATGTGAGTAAATTATTATAGACTTGTAGCATGACAACGTTGTAGAATGGGTATTATTAAGGGGTTACCTTTTCAGCTGCAAGTTTCAACTCAGTGGGTGTGAAAGGCAGCAGCTTATCAATCTCTGGGGATTTGATGGTTGCCTCAACAGCAGTCTGTCCATGCCTTAGTGTAACAGCAAGCTCAGAGCTATAGTAAGTGAAGTTTTGTATGTTAGCAAGAAATCAAATGCAAAAAACATTGTTGGGAACAACGTGAATATTCAAACTCTTAACCAGAAGGTAGAAGACAAATGTCATTACCGAACACAGACACGGGTAAATTCTTGACAGAC
Organism: Gentiana straminea; assembly: GCA_036785695.1. Taxonomy (NCBI): domain Eukaryota; kingdom Viridiplantae; phylum Streptophyta; class Magnoliopsida; order Gentianales; family Gentianaceae; genus Gentiana; species Gentiana straminea. The sequence goes on from JAVUPR010000348.1 coordinate 2,269,585, forward strand.
TGAGCACATAATTTTCCAGTCTATGTCTACGTCCAAGGGTGTCAAGCATTTTGCTCATGCTTCAAACCAGAATTTTCTTTGTCCAGAGAGGTAAGTTAGCATGCCTTCAGTCCAAGCTGTTTTAGCCTGCAATGTTCAGTTTTAATGATATCAGAATAAGTTACAGTAGAGTGAAAGTTTAAGTGTTTAGATGAGTAACAACATGTTCCATAGATGCAAGGGCAAAATTAAGTGGCAAGATTTCAGAAGGACGCGGAGGGTGGAAAAGTTTGGTAGGATCCAAGTAAGCTCCACTCTGAACAAGTGTTGTAATCTCCGGTGTATGGGCAGCATACCTGTCAAAGGGGAATTATATGTATTAGTCATAGCAATTTTCATGGATAAGGTTGGGTTTGCACAAACAGATTTACCATTCTTTTAAGCGAACTTGTTCTTCCAAGGGCGGGTTCTCCAAGATGTAAGCACCTGTTTTGGTTTTTAGTGAAAGACCTATATTGGAATAAAGCTATATAAGTAACAAAGTAGTGGTGGAAAAAATAGCCCCAGAGGAAGCAAGTTAGTTTTTTTGTGATTTTATGTATCAATAGTAGCGTACCGTTAAATGTAGTCACTTTTAATCCATACGCAATAATGAGGGTCGGAGTCTTGTATTTTGCGTAGATATTGACATCAGTATCAATCAGAAGATCATTCCAGGTCCTCATTAGCATTGGGATCATCCTGTATAAACATTCAAATAGACAATGGTCAATTGTTATTGTGTTTAAAGGTAGTTGTATGTGTAGAATATTTTAATTAGAAAGCCGAAAAATAAGTAGCAGTATTTACTCTTCATTAAGCACAATAAAGTCCCTAGTAGATGAAGTTCCACCTTCTTGAACAGGTAAAGCCTGAATTACGAATGCTCTTATACCTGAGGAAATTTGAATGGCAGGTTAGTTTAGATGAGTTGATGGTTGATATGAATGGCAGGCTAGTTTATGCTTACAGATCGAGCGTTCCTGATCGGCATAGCGATAGAAATCAGCGAATCTATCAAATTAGAATGTGCAAGGCAGGGGAGGCGGTACTGGTTCATCGTAAGGTTCCACAAGGTTTTTGCGGTAAAGGGTCCAGGTATATGGGTATTCAAGTACTTTGTATGGTGCTGGAGTTTCTTTCACACTTGCATTTGAAACATAGTAACGTTTGAAAGGGAGCAGGGTGTTTGCAAAATGAGCCACATTTCCATCAAAGACAACAATGGGTACTTTGGTTCCCTGTTCATAAAGCCAGACAGATTCATGGCATAATGAGGTTAATAACACGGAATTAGCAATTGAAACATAGAGGAAAGCAAAGGCAGTAAAGTGTAGTAAAAGTCAATGTACCTGTGTGTTTGTGACTACATAGTTCCTATACAGAGGACCATTTTCTTTTTTCTTAGCATTGCGGCGCTCAATAACTTGTACAACGACAGTCCATTTGTTGTCGAACGAAGGTGTTATTTGGTTGGCATCAAACAAACGCCTGCCCATGGTCTATGCACAAAAGCACAGCACATACAAAACATATAATGATGAGGTCTGTGATTTTAATTTTGTTTCAAAGTGGAGCTTATGTGGCAGTGATGGTTGGCAGAAGATTAAAGAGTGTAGCAATGCCTACATTTGTATTTAGACATGAGACACGATGTGTCATCATTCAAATGAATCTCGTTGTGTATGTAAACAGTGTAAGCACATTCTTGTAAGTGATCCAAAAATTCCACGTGCATTAATGTCAAGAAAGTGAATCCTTATGGTTCATCAAAAGACATCAGAAAGAGGCATGAGCATAAGCACGAGAGTAACAGGAAAAGTATGTAAAAGTGGACAGTGGAACAAAACTTTCTGCCATACGTAGGTCTGCTAGTAAGTGTACAACAAAATATAATATTTACTAATATAACTTTCTGACCCCTTTTTTGGGCATATACAAAAGATAATCAGAACTGTAGCACTTCTTTATAGACAATATTACGCGTTTTTGTTTGTGTGGATGCATCAGAAGTGTTGTTGCATAAAAAAACCTTAACGTGGGAAGCAGTTTGTGCACGGGATAGCGCCACGTAGAGCTGACCGTGTGAGAACACGGGTTCTTTGAGGTAGACACCTACAAAGTCAAGCGTTTGTCCTTGGGATTTGTTTATTGTCATGGCAAAACACAACCGTATAGGGAATTGTGTTCTTTTGTAAGGTACCGGGCAGAACTCACCCTTGTTTGGTTGCAAGGGTATCTTAGGTATGAACACATGCTTCCCAGCAAAATCCCCAATCACAATCTGAGCATGGAGGACATTTTTTGAGAAAGATTTGCAAACCATGCGTGTGCCATTACACAGGCCCTCCCCTGGGTCTATATTGCGTAATAAAATAATAGGTGCATTCAGTTTCAGAATAAGCTTATGTGGAGGTAAGCCATTAGGTGACAAACTATTTATGAGATCATCATATAATCCTTGGTCAGATGGATTGATAGTTTCATCAAATGCTATGTACTCAACTGATGGACCTGGGAATTTGGCAATAATGGTCTCATTTATCTCATCTACAAAAATATTCTTGGTTGTTAAGATAGCACGGTTGGCAAATGGCACACCAATACTGGCTGTCTCGTGTAGGTCAGGGTAGATAGCAGAAATGAAATCGGCTAGATCGTCGGTGAAAGACATTTTTGTATGGCAGATGTGAGGAGGCAACAAAATAATGTCAGTATCTTTAAACTGGGTCGTACCGTTACCGATGTTTAGGAGAAGAGATGTGAATTCTGGATCCAATCGTGCGCGCATATTTGAGAAAAGGCGTAATTGTGTTAGATATGGCCACAATGGAGATTTAATTAATGAGGCATTAATAGTTTCTGTTTTGGTACCTTTGGTGACAACTGGTAAGGTCTGACGGAAGTCGCCACCTAACACAACTACTTTTCCACCGAAGATGACATCAGATTCCATTAAATCCTTCAACAAACTGTCTAGAGCCTCAATAGCAGTTCGTTTTGCCATGGGGGCTTCATCCCACAATATTAGCTTTGATTCCTTGATAAGCAAAGCCAAAGATGATTGTTTGCTTACCCTACATGTGGAAGCATCTTCTAGATCAGTTGGTATTTTGAATCTGGAGTGAGCAGTCCGGCCACCGGGGAGTAATGAAGCAGCAATACCAGATGTTGCTGTGGCTAATGCAACATGGCCTTTTGAGCGCACATGGGACAATAGTGCACGGTAAAGGAAGGTCTTCCCAGTTCCACCGGGGCCATCTATGAAAAATGCGCCTGGTTTATTATCATATACAGATGCAAGGATGTAGTTAAATGCATGTTTCTGTTCACCATTCAATAATCCTTCTGATGACAAGTCTGTAGGAGAAACAGTAAGGTTCTTTTCTAATCTCAACTCTCGTGTTGTGTCACGGGATTCATCAAAGTCAGATGGAAATGATTGCAAACAAATTTTGTAATGCATAAGGCTCTTACCCATGCCAACTAAGTAAGAATTAATTTGCTCTAAGACATTTTTCCTGATTAAGTTGGCTGGCATTTTTGAATTGTGGGCAAAATCGGTTGACATGTCAGTTTCAAACATGGACCAAAGAAGAGAAGGATCATTCGGGCAACAATGTATCAGTAAATCTGCAAAAAGTTTTCTGAGTGCGGAAGGCATGTTGTACATTGCAGCTTCCGACATGCATTGTTCTTGACTGTCATTTTGTTGTAACAGTCCACGTTCTAAAGCAGCTTCACGGAAAGTTTCAAAAATTTGACCGTTAACAGTTCTAAGATTTGTATAGGATGTTGGGCATCGAACTTTACCGAGCAATAAGCGCAGGAAATAACGTTCTCCTTCCGTAGGCTGCACAGTAACTACGCGCCCAACTGAATTTCCTCTAGCACGGGGTTTCCATTTTCTCTTGTCCACTAACCAGACAAAATGATCTGGAAATTCCGAGTAAATGCAATTGTGTGATTTTGCATTGGCATCGGTTGTATTCATGAAGAAAAATTCAGTGAGCATAGTTCTTTTATTCAGTGGATTATCTAACACGTTTGAGAGCAGTTGTTTCTGTTTGAAGGTCACAGGTTGGTAATTTTCTAGATGAAGGTGCATCTGAATGACAGGTGGCTTCATTTCAGTAATAGGGAACCTGAACATGCGCCATAAAGACTCAGGTGCTGAAATCCAGCGACCGCTCCTATATTGGTCAATTTCATTGACCTGAATATGATTATCAGAAGATGGTTCGGTCTGGTTTTTATTTGCTAAGTTGAACAATATACGATCGCTACCTTTACAAATGTATTTATAGATGTACTTGACAGCCTTGATTGTTGAGCATATTTCGACATTCATGTGGCAATCAAATTTGGCAAGTAAATAAGGATTGTAGGGTACAACCCAGCGGTTGTCTAACCAAGCATTCCTTACCTTTACCCGAGTACCGTTGTTGCGCCTGCGATAGTTTGGGTACGCATCATCTGTAACATTTGTTTCATCATAAAAAGCCTTGGGATAGAAGTCTTTGCATGTTCCTTTTTTCATGCAAACGTTGGAGGGGTTTTTATGACCACAAGGGCCATGGAGCATGTGCTTCAAAACTAATTTGTGTAGATGGGGATGTTTGAACTTATCTGGAATTTCGGAACAGACAAGTGAATCAAATTCTTCAGGGCGATACAATTTAAACTGTGGTTTAAGTATGAGTAGAAAATGTACGTGTGGTAGGCCTCTTTTTTGGAACTCAATCACATATGTGTATGCAGCAACCTTGCCGAACACATTTTTTTTAGCAGTTCATTTTTGAGTTCCTCTAACTTAGCCCTAAAAACACGACACACGATATCAGGTCTATCTTGGGATAACTCACCGTGTTTAAGGTGTTGCTTTACCTCTGGCCAGTTTGGGTTGCATGTCATTGTCAAAAAAAGGTCAGGCTTCCCAAACTTTTGGACCAAAGACATAGCATCCAAGTACTTCTTTCTCATGTGCCTTGGGCCGCCTATGAATGTAGCAGGTAGAACAACACGTTGGCCTACCTGACCACAAGCCCTTTCACCTGAGGCCAAAGCATCAGCAACTCCTTGAAGGAATTCATGCCTGATGTTAGTTTGTTGGGATCTAAAGTAATCTAGGCGTTGTGTTTCAAGTTTGACAAACATGTCGACAGCATATTGCTGGAACAGTCTCCCAAAGTGGAGTAGGTATGATTGGTCTGATTCTCTTATTTGGAGGCGATAGCAGTAATACTCACGAATGGAGACAAAGTTAGGGCTGTGTATGTCAGCATTCATTGCCTGTTCTTCACAGTCAAGTAAAGTCGCAGCATCATATGCATGCAAAGGGTCTAACCCATTATTATTAATGTCTCCTCTGTTTCTTTTTCTGGCCCTTCCCCGTATGATGTGTTTCATAATACCCTGGTGCCAACCAAGTTGGCCATAAGGGAAAAGTAAGGGATATTGGAGGGGGTCATAGCATGCGTAATAATACTGTATGCTATGAGAAACACCACCAAGGGTGTATATTTTAATGCTCCTATGGTGGTTTTCAGTGCCATCTACTAAGATGCCAGCAACCTGATTAACTGAAGGTTTGTTGTAGGTCCGCTGATCTACGTCAGGGTTGCAATACAACAGAATTGCATGGTCTTCAAGGCCATGTTCATGTCTAAGGCTTCTAAAAAATCTCGCATATGGATTGTCTTCAAGGACAAGGAGGATTTTTTGCAGAGACATTTCATACAATCTAGGACAATTTAAAAGTCTATTGGTCACCTCATGCTCTGTGTCATGAAGGTAAAACTGTAAGTTTTTTGTAGAGTTATCTGAATCTATCAAAGGCGGCATCAAATGGTACACCTGACCTTGGACCCTAAAAGTGTAAATGCCTTTATTTCTCTTGGATAGGTCCTTGTCATAGGTTGCACCTAAAGATGTAAAGGCTAGATGATTATTGTAAGTCCTAATACATGATTTGAAATTCTTGGATTCATTACTTCCTGAAATCAGGAGATCAATTAAGACACTGGGTAATGGGGTGCTAGCCAAAACGATATCCCCACCACTACAACATGAGGTAGGTGGCTCATGAATAAACCTAACAGCCCCACATGAATTGCAATTGGCTACTATTGGTAAGATATCGGGTGTGGAGGCAACATCTGTGAAAGCATCTTTCACAGAAGGTCTAGTTGAATCTGGTTTCTGTTTTTTCCTATGGATTCTTTTATGGGGTAGGTCTGGTTCAGCAGCAAGAACATAAGAAGAAGTACCAGGTGTGTCGGAAGTAGTGGTAAATGGTGCAGGAAGTATCGAGCAAGAACTAAAGGTTAGGGATAGAGGCAAAGGTGAAGCCTGGATCTGAGCAGAATCAAGTGAGTAGACAACAGCATCATGAATATGAGCAGCAGTATGATTTACTTGCAAGCTATTGATAGAAGGGTGTGTACCAGAAACTAAAGCTGCCTGAGGTGGGTGATTTACATGTGCATGAGGAAGGTACATGGTAGCTTTCTTATCACTGCACGGGGTTTTCAGCCCACCGTATGGAGCAGTACCTAGAACACTCTTTGTAATCTTGGGTGCAATAGGTGGGCAAACAACAGAAGATGGAACACTTACATTTGTATGAACTGAAGAACAAGATTTCTGTGCAGCATCTTTTCTTTTTTCATTTTTTATGCGCAATCTATTTGTGGCCATGTTTCGTTTTTCACGAGCTGAAACAGCTTGTGTCGAATAAGGATTCAGTGTGGAATTTAGGGCAGAACTTTCATGCATGGTTTTTTTAATTTGCCGTTTTCCCCTCAGAAACTAAATATGGGTAAGTGGCTGTAGACACGAGATGGTAACAATTCACCCCGACCAAGGTTGGGCGCAATGGGAAAGACACAGTGCACCCTGTGTACAGCTGCTTAAATTGTCTCCAAATTCTACCTAGAATCTGTATATGCGAGTGCTGTGAAGAATTTCCAGGGCCCCAAGTGAAGTAATGTGCAGCTCAGTGGGTAAAAACTAATTGTTGACAAAAAAAAAACAATTAGATGGGTTTTCAAGACAAGCTAAACAAACGTGGAACGTAGTACATCAATGGTATTCTTGGCCAGAGAAGAAAACATAATCATTAATTCTATTTATGTCTAGGTTATGAAGATAATACAGAGGTGCATTCAACAATCAAAAAGGTGGAAACTTCTAATAAAGCACTTGCTACAAGTATTACAATATAGTAAGCTTTAGAACTTACTATATTCTGAATAAGGAAAAAGTATAGCAAACATTAACACCAAAAAAATAAAAAAAAATAAAGGGTTTTCTGTAGATCCCGTAACTACGGGGTTTGCCATAGATCCCCTAACTATTGGGGTTTGCAGTAGTACCCCATAACTACACTCACCAGAAGCAATTTTCTTCTTCCTGAGAGAAAGAACGTATAACAATTTTTATCCAACAAACTGCAAAAAACAGTAGCTAGGTAAGTACTATAACACATTGACTATGATATCTTGAACAAACAAAGGTGACAGACATCTGAATGTTGAAACCCAAATAGGGCCTACAAAAGATGAAACCGTACAAATATTCAGAATCAGGGTAAGCACATATTTATGCACGCAGATGGCCAATATATTTATGAGGACCTGAAAAAGCCCGTGTAAAGCAATCGAGGAACAACATTTTTTCAATATGTGAGTATAAGGGAGTTCATAATTCTTAGGACTATTCATGCAGAATAGCATGTTCCATGAATAAAAGTGCAAAACGAGAGAATATTGTAACAGTACTTAAAAAGGTAGCACACATATACAAAGTATACAACAATTGTTATTACAGAAGACGGTTCAAATAATCACATATAACAGCGTATATTGCGTTTCAGCTACAGTTGCAGAGGCATAGATGCATATGTGTAGGAACACACAATTAACCTTGCTATTTTAGAACATGTGAAGACCAAAGCAACCAAGTATCCTTGCAAAGTAAAATTTAGAAAATATATTGTAATTACTTATGTGTCAAAATATTAGCTAAAGTAAAGGCTCAAAACAGGTGGCCATATGATACATCATACAATTCGAGACATGAGAACTACAATATGATAAAGTCAGTATGAAAATCAATTATTGTAGTAATTCGTTTTGAATTGAGCAAGGTATGCATCAGGGGGATTCCCATTTAGACAGAGCCATCATTTTCAGTCTGATGTCCCTGTCTGTTTTATCATCCCTTGCATTACTGAGAACATACAAAATTCGATTTTAAAGGGATTTCAACAATTCAATAAACAAACAAACAGGCAAATAAATTTATATAAAGTGGAAAGATGCAAACTTTAATCCATAAGACTAATGCATCTGGCTCAGTTTGAAGTATGTTTCATAGTGATTTATTGAAAGTATATTTATAACCATCATAGGCTGGTAAATTTATTGATTACAAGAACAGGGGCTTACACATTCAAAATGGGAAGCAAAATAAATGAAAGATATGATCTTTGACATACAGGAGCAGACATAATTGGAAAAGTAAAAGGAAAAGGTGTTTTATTTTTTCTCCCCCAAATCAGATGCGTATTGTTAATCGGAGACTGAATTGAAATGGAAAGCTATCGGGTATCAGATTATAAGATAGAAAAGGCAAGAAAAGACAATATCTACAGTCAATATAAGTTCGAAGATTGCCTGCGAAGGTGTTTTATAAGAATGGATTATTCAAAACAAGTAAAACAACTAAAAAATCACATGCATTAGTGTGGTAAAGAAAGGATTTTGGAAAAAAAAAAAAAGGGTGGAAATTATGAGCTAAAGAAATGTAAATAATTAACAGCAAGCATAAAGATACACCTTTGAAAGGTTTTTTCCCCTGGATGAATAAAATGTCAAACATGAATTGAAAACCCTAAACAATAAAGACCAGAAGCACAAGTAAATTTAATCGATGCTTACTCTGAAATATAGGATTTATTGTGGAAAAAAACCTGAAGAAAAAGAAGGATGTGTACCTTGTAGATGAAGAACGTGTATGGAAGATTTGCTTCTAATGTTGTTATTATACCCAAGGCATAGAAGCTATGCACAACGAACCAAGATGTAGTCAAGGGTGTAATGATTTTCTCTGCTCTGAAATAGTACCAAATCGAAGAGAGAAGAGGTAAATCCATTTTAGAGTCAAAGGTGGCAGTTGTCTGGCAGGCCGGTGGGCTTTCTTTCTCCGGCGACAAGACAGACAGAGGAGGAGCGATGGACATCAGACGGTGGTTTTGGGGTTGGGAAGAGAAAGGGGTAGGTTGAGTGGGTGGAAGCATTAAATGTGATGTGTGGAATACTTTGAAATATTTGCCCAAATACATTGAACAAATAACTAATAGACTTACTTTACTGTATAGACTTTGACAAAGGGAAAATTATATCCGTTCGTCCACCCCCTACCCCCCATCTTTTGTAATCAACCTCAGTTATGTAACAAATATGTTGTTTATTTAACTGATCAAAATACCAATTTAAATAATATGTTAGATTGTATAATTTGATTATATAGTAGAAAAATGAAGGTTATGATTTAAAAAATTCTACAACCCTTATTACCCAAATATAAATGAACTAAAAGGGTCGTTAAGTATCACAAAAATATATATGGCATAAAATATATTAGTTTAATAACATAGAGGTTGTGTGGTTTTGTTTTTCTAATAGGTTCTTCCTTGTTACACTTCCTTTTGTGTTAACACGGGTCGTGCGGGGAAAATGGGGAAAAAACTTATTTTATTGGAAAAATGTGGTATGTTCGTCATTTCTTTGTTTTTGCTTTGGGGTTGTGTGGTTTTGTTGCTACATAACAAATTAAACACTATGAATCTAGTAATATGTTTTCTGTAAAAGCATATCTATATATTCATTTAACAAAATGTTTTGTATGTAATTACGTGCATATATATATAAAAGATTAAAAATAATTAACGAGTAACAAAGAATGAAAATAATTACGTGCATATAATATGTTTTGTAAGAAACCACATGTATAGATAAAACATTAAAAATGATTAATATTACACATTAGTACAATATACAAAAACGGCTATCAATGTATCAATACTTTAGTAAAAGGCCATCTTCAGGAAAAGACCATCTTTTTACTTCAGTAAAAGGCTATATTTTTACTTCAGTAAAAGGTCAGCGGTGGAAGGCCATCTTTTTACTGAAGTATAGAAATCGATATTGTTACGAAGTATAGAAAAGAGACTATATACAGAAAAGCGGGTATGTATATTTTTATGAAGTATAGAAAAGTGTACATTAATGGGCGTTTTTTCTATACTCCATCAATATAAGTCGCTTTTCTATTAAAACGAAACATATTTTTACATATTAATACAATTCATCAGTAAAAAAATCCATTGTAAGAAATGATTATTCAAAATAGAAAAGAGGCTATCTTAATGCCCATCTTTTTATTGAAGATGGCCGCTTTTACTGGAGTATAGAAAATCGTATATTAATGCACTCTTTTTCACTTTGTACCATCAATGCAAGTCGCTTTTGTATTAAAACACAAAACATATCTTTATACATTAATACAATCCATCAGTAAGAAAACCCATCATAAAAAATGATTATTGAAAATCAGTAAAAAAAAAAATGACAACCTATTCAAACACCAAAACCCATCAAACACCCACCAAAAAAAAGGGGGGGGAAAAAAAGAAACAAAATACGAGAACCCATTGTAAAAAATGTCTATCGAAACATCAAAACCCAGCACTTACCTCTTAGCTTATTTGAAAATAGGGAAAAGGTAGGGGGGGTGGGGGGGGAAGGGCAAGAAAAAATATAATATAACCATAACCAAAAAAACAAAAAAAATTATAAAAAAAAAACCCACGTGTCGGCCTACCAGCACTTGCTCGGGGGCGGGGGGGGGGGGGGGGGGGGGGGGAGGGAAACCAAGAAAAATAAAATTTTAAAAAGAAAAGAAAAGGAAAAATATTTAAATAAAAAAAAAAACACGTGTCGGCCTATTGGGATTTGCCCCTTGGCTAAAGAAGGAAATTTACAAAAAAAAATTAAAAAAATAAAAAAAAATATAAAATAAAAAAAAAATCCACGTGAAAATTTTAAAAGGCTAAAGAAGGAAATTTACAAAAAAATTTAAAAATATAAAAAAAAAATTTAAAAAAAAAATCCACGTGTCGGCCTATTAGGAAATGCCCCGTGGCTTTGTATTAAATATTAGGATATATATATATATATATATATATATATATATATATATATATATATATATATATATATATATATATATATATATATATATGGGAAGGCGCGCACAACGCGCGCGCTGTACACACTCGTTGGATATGAAATGGGGGATACATAAAAATAAAATTAAAATTAAAAAAAAAAAAAAACTTTTTTCGGGGGGCCGGTAGCGCACAATGAACGAAAAAAAAAAAAAAAAAACACGTGGAGTGCTTCTTTGACATTTTCCAAATGTAATTAAATTGGAATCGGATACATCTTAAGCACAACACACATAATAAGATTAAGAATAAATTAAAGCTAATGTGTAGATTAAAAATACAATTGAGTCCTCTAAAATGGAACAATTTAACTCAAACTCTTAACAAAACAAAAAAAAAAAAAAAACTTTTTTCTGGGCTGGACCGACCAATGAACAAAAAAAAAAAAAAAAAAAACACGTGGACACCTTGGTTGGAGTTTCCCAACCAAGTATTATAAATAAGTATATATAAGTATATATATATATATATAAGTATTAGCTCTGGGCCAAAATAAACAATATAACAAAAATAATGGAACACATACCAATCATGAGTAACAGTACCAATTTGCCGTAAATGGGCCATACAATAAAAAGCCCAAATGCCAAAAAAATGGCAAAAACCGTCTACGTGGCCCTCTCTTTGCAATTTCCCCACCCAACATTATAAGTAGGTATGTATAATAATAATAATAATAATAATAATAAATATAAAATAACTCTAATGTTCAACTATAATGGTAGGCAATTAGTAGTGTTACATAGTATAACAATGTCAAATGATAGTGTCAAATAGCATCACAATGTCAAATGTTACAGTCAAATAGTAGTGTTACATAGTATAACAATGTCAAAAGGCAGTGTCAAATAATATTACAATATCAAATGATAGTGTCAAATAGTATCACAGTGTCAAATGTTAGTGTCAAATAGTAGTGTTACATAATATAACAATGTCTAAATGGTAGTGTCAAATAATATTACAATGTCAAATGGAAGTGTCAAATAATATAACATTGTCAAATGGTAGTGTCAAACAGTAGTGTCATATAGTATAACAATGTCAAATGATAGTGTCAAATAATGTGATAATTAGTAGTACTACATTTTATCTGATATTTGTTATTATCGCTAGTGACACACCGTCAACAGTTTCAGTCAAACAGTAGTGACAATTTTAATTACGTATTATTTTACACACAAAAATGATTTATGAAATTTCATTGGAAAGATATCAAATTTGATATCAAAATAAAGAAAACGAAAATATATAAATTATGGTGAAAAAATTATGATAATTGAAAATATAAATTAAAAGATATAATCGATATAATATATATATATATATATATATATATATATATATATATATATATATATATATATATATATATATATATATATATATATATATATCTTTCCTTATATGAAAACAAGGCAAAAATGCGTTCAAGGTGTACACGTCCGTCCTTTTTGGAATTAATTCGTGCTAGGCTTTTTTTAATCAGATGCGGTCCGTTTGAAGCTGGGTTGGCCTAATGTTGGTCTGCTGGGTTTTCGTCTGTCCAAAAGGGCTGTAGGAAATAGATAAGAAGGAAATAAAATGTAAAATATCAAAATGTAAAATATATGGGTATTATATCCTTGGTAGGGTTTTCAGCCGATTTTTTGGGGGGCAGCTGGGTTCAATGGTCCCCCCAGTCTCCGGTTCCTTTTGCCGTTTGCCGCTTGCCGCCGGCTTCAAGCGTTTCTGATGGTTTCTCTGCAGCATCTTGCGCCTATAGGCGGCTAGGATGGCTTCGATTTAACAGAAAGTAGCCGGCTTTAGATATGACCGAGCATGATAGAAGCTGCCGGATGTATATCTTGTCAATTTCGAATGACAGGTATAACATGCATACTCAGCCCTTTCTTTCTTTGGGTTTTTTTAGTCTTGTTTGATTTCTTTTTATAGAATTTCTACTCAATTCTTATCTTCTCGGTTTAGGCTTTGAGGTTTGTAGGCGTCAATCCTACAACCGAAGAAAAAAGATATGCTTTTACCCAACGGATTATGGCAGGCCTTCCTTTCTGTGATTCACAAAGACTCTTCGTTAAATCCGGTGGGTAAACAATGTTCTTTTATTCTTTTCATTCTGCTATATATTTGCATTTCGGCAGCCTCATTTATTTCACATAAACACCTCTTCTTCTTCTTCTTCTTCTTTCTGTGCTCTTACCTAGGTGAGCTTCTTTCGATTTTGGTGCTTATTAAAACTATTGCAATGATCTTAACAGTCTTTCTGGTTTAGGCATTTAATACAGAATAAATGTGTCTCGTTGCATTAATGGGGTTATGTGTTTAATTATCATTTTTTCATTATATTGTTTACGTGTCTGAAAAATGATTTTTTTCCCCTGTCTTCAACATGTACTTACTCTGTTTAGTGTTCATGACTTTTTAATCATGTCATGCTTTTTCATTTGGTCATGTTTGCGGTCTTAGGATCAGGTACTTGTTGTATGATTTACATGGCTTTATTAAGAATGAAATTTACTAAATCTGCTTTTTGGAAGTAGTTGTTGTATGATCTACATGGTTTGACTATGAACTCATTAACTTAATGGACTTTTCTTCTTCATATCAGCATTCTTTAAGATAAAAAAGGGTGTCTTTATTGCTCGTAATGGTTGTTCGCCTTCTTCGTTATGTGTTCTAACTAAACCACTAAAAAATTAGCAAATCATCTTATTCGTATTTAGGTTTTTCTCAATAAATGGATTTATCTCTTTCTTTTGCTCATATTGGTTTTTCCCCTTCTTCATTGAAGTTTACTTACATATACAAATGTCTTCTTCGTCTGCATATAGTTGTTAGTTTACTACTAAAAACGGGTTATTGTTGGATGTTTCTGTGTCAAGGCCAAAAGACACAGCCTTCGATTTTTCTGCATTTTCTTTTTCCTTTTACACAACATACTTGCTTTCTTTTCTGTTTGGTCTTATGTTGTTTGTTTGTTTGTTTTTTAAGGTGTTTCTGTTTGGAGCTTGTAGTGCAGTCTGCATTTGGAGTTCAGCAACAGGTATGAAGCTTCTTTCGGGGTGCTTTTTTTTCGGCCTTCCTTTCGAGTTAGCATGTTACTTTTATTTTAATCGTGCTTTAGGATGCATTAGGTTTTACAGTCCTGTAGGAGATGCACTTGCTAACTCTGTGTGAATAGAATTTTTCGTTGTACTCATTTTATAGCCTTTATGTGTTTTCAATCTCACCGCAGAGTTAAAGAGATTGTACGTAAGCTTAACGTTTCACTCTTGCCTGTAGGTAGAAAAGGTTTGCCTTTCTGTGGTTTTCTACTCTGCTTTTACCTGAGGTAGTGAATAGCATAGGATGAGAAGTAAAGGTAAGGCAAGGCCTAGGCCTGGTTCTCAGGGTCCAGTTTTCCTTCCTTCCGAATCTAGCTTATGTGATGAGACTAAGAAATCTATCGGTAAGAGTAAAAGAACGTTCAGTAGTTCATTAAATGAACCTGCAAAACCCAACACACAGTTAAACAATTCTTGCATGAATAAACGACCATGTCGTCCTCTAAACACATTGGGTGGGTAGAACAGCTAGATGGGGTTGCTCATAATAGTTGTGCCATGCCTACTGTGCCAACTCATGCCGAATACAGAGCTATGGCAGTATTACGGTTAGGCGTAAACGTAAGATAGGTAGATTAAATTCTGCAGATAGAATAAAAGACAGTGCTCGTCTTCCACCTAAGAAAAAAAAAAGAATCCCTAATGGTGTTCCGCGACTGAGTTGCATACCTAAGTCTTACGTTGCACAAAAGCCTGTGCCGAATTGCCGGCACTGTGATGCTATAAAGTTTAGTCATGAAACAGCAAACCTGTGTTGTTTAGATGGAGATGTTACTCTTAAACAGAGTGCTCTGCCTTCTGAGCTACAGGCTTTGCTGTTAACGTCAAATTCTACTGAACCGAGAAGTTTTAGGGTCATGATCAGAGCATATAACAATCACCTATCGTTCACGTCTCTTGGTTTAAAATATGATAAAACTGACACGACGAGACAAAGGAATTTACACTTTCAGAGTCCAGGGCCAAGTTTATCATTGGATAAATGACCTACTACCTGATGAAGGTATGCCGAAAAATCTTCAGTTCTACTATCACGACACCGATTATGAAATTGAACAGCGTTTGTGTAGCACATCTTCTTTAGATCAAGAAATCCTAGAAAAACTTATTCATATCTTACAGATTAATCCATATGCTAGATTCTTTCGTGGACTAGCATCTATTCCTGATATAGAAAATAAACAAATCATCCTAAGGCATAACTCTCTTGTCAATCATAAAAGATATGCTAACCCTACTGTTTCTCAAGTTGCTGTTTTATTAGAAGCTGATGAAACTAATACTGAGGTTACACATATAGACATTAGAGTTTACAAGCATAGTGGAGAGTCAAGAAGCATTCAGTATCACTATGGATGCTATGATCCATTGCAGTACCCACTTATGTTCCCATTTGGTGATCCTGGATGGCACCAATGAATAACCAAAAATGGTGTAAAAGCTAAAAAAACGTGTACCTGTTCTTATAGGCACAACCACACACATGATTTCTCCTTCGACGTCTACAACAGCCGAACAGTTGTTGCAGTCAGAAGAACTAGGCATTGCACATTCAAACTAATCCTTGTATCTAAAGCTTCTTTCGATGGTTTATTAACTGACTCTATATTTTCTTTATTACCAGCTGCGTCTGACTTCCACTCCAACTATGGGTGTGTATCTATGAGGGAGTTTTATTCCTATAAGTTTCAGGTTAGAGCTAACTATGATACACATATCCTCCGATTTGGTAGGCTTTTCCAGCAATACTCTGTAGATATGTATGTTAAATTAGAAACTCAGAGGCTAGACTTTTACCGAGCTAAATCCAAACAAGATGAAATAAGACAAGAATTCTTGCAAGGAATAGTAGATGCAGTTGGTTCTGGTGAACATGAACCATCAAATATAGGACAGAGAATTGTTCTACCAGCTAGCTTCATAGGCGGGCCTAGGCATATGCGTCAGAAGTATGTAGATGCGCTGACACTTGTTCAAAATTTTGGAATGCCTGATCTTTTTTTAACGGTTACATGTAATCCTAATTGGACTGAAATTAAAAAACATCTACATCCAACCGAGCTTGCCCAAGATCGACCAGACTTAACTGTTAGGGTTTTCCATACTAAGATTGAAGAAATTAAGATTGAACTCATTAAAAACGAAATTTTTGGTGAGATTGCTGCATACACATATGTCATTGAGTATCAAAAAAGAGGCCTTCCACATTCGCACTTTCTTCTTATACTAAAAAACGCACATAAACTTTACGATCCAGCAGAATATGACAAAATTGTTTCTGCGAAGCTTCCAGACAAAGACTTAAATCCTTGGCTATACCGGGCTATAGTGAAACACGTGGTTCATGGCCCATGTGGAGAACTGATTCCAACAAATGTATGTATGCGTAAAGATAAGACGTGCAAAAACTCTTACCCTAAACAATTTTCCAATGAAACAAAATCTTCTTCAAATGCATATCCAACATACTGTAGGCGGAACGATGGTAAGCAAGTTAAAATCAGGGGTGCATGGGTCGATAATAGATGGGTAGTACCTCATACACCTTATTTAGTTGCTAAATTTGACTGCCATATAAATGTAGAGATATGTGCTTCGATAATAGCGGTAAAATATATCTATAAGTATATATGTAAAGGTAGTGATTGAATTCTGTTCCAGTTGTCTAATGAAGCCGAGCAATCTACCGTCGTTGATGAAATAGAGCGATTTGTATCAGCTCGTTGGGTGTCACCGCCTGAAGCACTTTGGTGAATGTTTAGATTTCCAATGAGCGAGATGAAACCTCATATCATTCGTCTTCCACTACATCTAGAAAACTAGCAAACTGTATCGTTTAGAAATACACAATCTTTGTCTGATATTCTTACAAATCCACAGCAGCTGAAAACAATGCTGACTGAATTTTTTTACATGAATAGAACAGACACACATGCTCAGAGGCTTAAATGTACGTATGCTGATTTTCCTACGCACTTTGTTTGGATTCCAAGTAAAAAACAGTGGACTTTCCGGAAAAAAAGGAGAATCTATAGGCCGTATTGTCACATTACATCCATCCGAGGGAGAGAGGTTTTACCTTAGAATGCTTTTAGCTTATGTAGAATGTCCTACGTCTTATGAATCCCTAAAAATGTTTGACAATAAGGCTGTTGCCACTTTCAGAGAGGCAGCATTGCTTAGAGGGTTGCTAGAAGATGATAATAGTCAAGAATTGTGCATGAAAGAAGCAGCCATTTTCCATATGCCTTTTCAGCTTATGAGGCTTTTTGCTACTATATTAGTTTACTGCTGTCCCAATGATCCCGAAAAACTTTTTCTATCATTCGAGGACAGCATGTCTGAAGATTTTGTTAGAGATTTAAGCCTGCATAAAACTGAGATTAGGTGCAAAGTCCTCCAGCACATAAATTCATATCTTAAAACTATGGGGAAAACACTTGAAACTTATATTACGACCCTTATGTTGGATATTGATGAAAGTCCTGAAGACTTAACAAGAGAAATAAGAACAGAGAGTAGTATAGTTGTTACGCCTGCTGAATTAGCTCTAAAACATAGCCTGATTACAAAGCAAAAATATATATATATTCAAAACAATAGTAGATGCCGTCTATACTAATAAATCAAAGACCTTTTTCATTGACGGTCCAGGTGGAACTGGTAAGACATTTCTATACAGAGCATTGCTTGCAGAAATTAGAAGCAAAGGCTTTTATGCACTAGCTACTGCTACATCTAGGATTGCAGCTTCTATCTTACCCGGTGCCAGAACTGCACACTCTAGGTTTAAAATACCCCTTGACAGTTCTGATTTTCTTACATGTAGGGTTAGCAAACAGTCTTCTCTTGCTACGCTAATAAGAGAAAGTAAGTTAATTATTTGGGATGAAGCTCCTATGGAAAAAAGATTTGCATTAGAAGCTTTGAATGACATGCTTCAAGATATAATGTCAAACTCTGAGTTATTTGGTGGGAAGGTTATGGTTTTGGGAAGAGATTTTAGGCAAACACTACCTGTTATTCGAAGAGGAACCAAAAAGGAAGAGCTTGATGCATGTTGATGAGAGTCAAATTGACTATCATTTACTATGTGATTATACCCCGTTTATACCTCGTTTTATATGTTTCCGGGGACATTTGGTTGTATTTTGATGTATTTACACCTTGGTTATCATTTCGGGATCTAGGACGTAAAGTCCGGGATTCTCGGTCTTTTTCGGTGTAATTTACTATACTCTCGGTCACCTTAGTGTCCTGTAGGGATTATGTGTGGTATTTGTTGTGATTTTTTACAGGACGTAGGTGTTTGAGATGTCCGGAAGGCGAGATACGAGGATTGGAACGTGTGCCCGAAGCTTAAACGTTCAAATGGATCAAAACGCGGTGGTACTACAACCATACCTTCCACTGATCTGCATTTTGATCTACCTTAGAGGCATATTCTGGGCTGGACATCTGCATGAAAGTTGTAGACAATTTCATTAGCTTTCCAAAGGATTTTGAATCACTCTATTTGGAGGTCTACACACAAAGTTATGCCCGTTTTTTTGAGGGCCTGTCACCATAGAAAGTTGCTGATAGGTTTTCTTCATGGATTTTTTTGACAGGCGGGCGCTTGTCAGTACAGGCGCCCGCCTAGCAGCCCAGATCTGAAAAAACACTTTAAATACCCCCTCATTTTGATCTACATCGAGGCCCTTCTCTTTTAGATCGATTTTTCTGCACTTTTTCTGCTGTTTTCATTAGATTAGCTTAGTTTAGAAGTATATTAGCTTAGATTAGTCGTAGATCGTTGTAATCCGTTGATTCTCGAAGATAGCTTGACGCGTTATTAACGGGATTTCGTTCGGTGGATAGATTTTCTACGGCATAATATATTCGGTATTTCATTTTCATTTCTTGCTCTTGCTTTCAATCATGGTTTATGTTAGCTTTGATGTTGTGTTCTTGTTGTTTTTCTTGTTATGATGAGTAGCTAGTTTTTCCAATAGTCGAGATATGTGATAGCCTTCGAAATCGAATCCTTAGCTCGTTGATTGAAGAGTTTCAATGTGTTGATTGTTAGATTCTTGGTGTTATTATTGTTCTAGAACTTATGCCTAATGACGATTGTTGAACTCGCGACTCGATAATCGTATCACACGTGGCTTCTTTACATATGTATTTTGCGAGAGGGTACGGGAAAAGGGGTTCTAGGATCACCCTGTAAAACCGACTGAGTTGTTCAGAATCGGTTTCGTGTGTGAGGTTTATATCGTTGTTAATGAGCGTCTCATAGATCGTAGACCGTGTCGGGTCAGTTAAATCCGGTCAGCGGACTGTTGAACCTGACATAGAAGGGTAGATTATTGAATTAATGTCTATACTCGGAATTAGGAAACGACACCCTTTGAGTGACAACGAGGCCGACTGTTGAACCTAACATAAGAGGGTAGATTATTGAATTAATGTCTATTTTCAGAAACAGGAGACGACACCCTTCAACGATGCCGAGAACATTAGAGTTTGTCGAAACACTTCCGGAAACGAGTTAGGGTTAGAGAGTAGTTGGTTGGATCATAGCTCGGCTATCTTGTTTTTCATAGTTTAAACCCTTTTCTTTTGTGCATATTTAGTTTGTAGAACCGGTGATCTGACAAATCACCACGTTCAATTATTGTGTTGACCTGAACTAGGGACGAGACCGACTTTGGTACTCGACCAGATTCCCTGTGGGATACGACCTTGACTCACCAATTCTAGGCTACAGTTGACCCGGTACACTGCCGGTGAGATTGGACACTTAGAAAAGGCCGATCACATGTCTTCTAAACTCTCCTATGTGGCCAAAAATAGAAAAGTTTTACTTAACCGAAAATATGAGAGCTAGGACAGATCCTTATTTCACATCTTTCTTAATGTTTGTAGGTGAGGGAAAGAACAACATTGAAGATACTGGTTACATTGAATTACTTAATTCTTGTGTAATAACTTCTACTAACAATGAAAATGAAGATGTCTTAAATTTAATCAAAGCAGTATACCCAGGCATTGATGACCCACAAAAAAGCACAGTATATGTTAATAGAGCTATACTAACAACTAAGAACCAATTTGTCGATGAGGTCAATAGCTTGCTGATTGATAGATTTTCGGGTGAGGCAGTTCAATACATCAGTTTTGATGAAACTCAAAACCGTGACCTTTAAGGACAATATCAAGACCTACTAAACAGTCTAACACCGAATGGATTACCTCCACATAAATTGACCTTAAAAGTAGGTGCTCCAATCATGTTGTTGCATAATCTTAATCCATCTGAAGGCTTATGCAACGGAACACGATTAGTCTGCAAAAATCTAAGTCGTAATGTCATACAAGCAGAAATTTCTTTAAGGGAATTTGCAGGAAATCAAGTTTTCTTACACAGAATTCCCCTTCAACCTCCAACAAACGTATCCAGTTCCTTACAAGCGTGTACAATTTTCAATAAGACTTTGCTTTGCAATGACAATAAACAAGGCTCAAGGTCAAACATTAGACTGTGTTGTTGTTTATTTAAAGGAACCCGTGTTCTCTCATGGCCAGCTTTATGTTGCGTTGTCACATGCAAAAAAATCATCCTCTATAAAAGTACTACTTAGAAAGACTGTAATGATAAAGCATCTTCAGTAGAAACAAAAAATATAGTTTACAAAGAAGTGTTAACACAATCATAAAGAATGTATATTCGTAAGGTATTTTAACAATACACATCTTCTTTCATGTGCTTTATTATTTGTAAAGTTTACTTTTTTCATCCATTCTGTACTGTTTATTGTTTACTTCTATCCTATGTCTACTATTGCCGGCATTGACAGCTTTTTTTTTACTGAGAGTATTTAGCCTTCTATTATTATATGAATACAACATTTGCTAGAGTACAGGTTGTTGAACGCCATCGCCAACAAACTGGGAAAGGAAGTAATGGGAAATCTGGGAAACGCTACAGGCGTTATGTGTTAGTTGATGAACATGTTTGTCTACTTTTCACCTACCAGTTGAATGAGACATCTACAGTAAGTTCTTTTCTGCTTTATCTAAAATATGTTTTGTTTCCTATAAACAAACAGGGAACAAAGGTCTCAGGAATTGTGTATGAAGATGCTATCCGCTTTTTCGAACGTACTCTGTTGCCGTTTAAACGGTACGACGTTTCCAATGCTAAGTTACTTGAGGCTGTATCTTTCTTCAAGGTGGGGCCTTATGGCTTCACATGGGTTTTCGACTACAACAAATTGGTTGAACCTGTTGATGAACCAATTCCACCATTCCTGCTGGTGACTTACCCTGTTAGGGATTTTACAGACTTCTTTAGGCATGCGGATATCGAAAGCTATTTCAGTAAGATTTTAAGCATATAACAAATCTTTCTATTCCTTGGATTTCGTTATATAATGTCACTCAATCTTTTCTCAGATGTCAAAGCACTTGTCATTCATGAGATGCCACGCAGACAGGTGAATAAGAAATCAAGCCAGCGTGAGATAGTCATTATCGACCAAAGGTAAGTGCCGTTCAGATAACTTAAATACTGTTCACTTTTTTTTACACATGCTGTTTACACAATCAATTCCATGAACTATGCATTACTCCCTGTTACGCTTAATACTGTCTATGAATGATATTATAATATATAATATACCTACACCTGTAAAGATCAACATCTTTGTCTGCAAACTGTTTTGCACCAATAACAGGAAAGTTCCCATCATAATGACAATGTGGGATGATTTTGGAGATGTCGAAGGCCTGCAATTAGCACATGGTTTACCTGGGATCTCGATGATTATTGCAACAAATGTAAAAGCAACAACATTCCATGGTACACATTGACACTTCTAAAATTGTACTCTTCAGTTTAATTTCTTTCTTTTAAAGTACCACTAAATGTAAACTTATACTTTTGTAGGGTTATCTCTCTCAACCCGCATGTTCTCATACTTTTTGATAAATCCTCCACTAACTGATAAGGCTGCTATGTTGGAATGGTAACTCTAATGATATGCAATAAGTATGTCTGTATAAATTTTATTACTAAATAAAATAGTCACATAACAATTGTTAATGTCAGGTACCATGAAAACATGGATGAAATAACCACATTGCTGAAAAACGAAGCTTACAAAGATGTCTGTATCTTATACGCGCCTCCTGCTGAAACAGATACGATTACTATCTCTGAGGCTGTTTCTACTCTCCCATTGGTAACTAATTTATTATTTAGGTTGTTTAGATAATATCTTATTCTAGCTCCCAGTACAAATTCTATTGCTGCTGAACAAACCGATTTATTGTTTACATATATAGAGAAAAACGGCTTGGGTTACTGGAAAACCTAAGTTTGTACCTGCCGCACAAAAATACTTGATACATGCTTGTCAGGCTTGCTAGAAAAGACTCGATATTCCAATGGAATGGGTTATAAAGTGTTCCAAATGTGGTGAGGCAAGCGGTGTAGAAGTCGGGTTTGTTTACACAATCATTTATATTGATATCAAATATGCTTTCTGCATTCAGAAACTGTTTTCAAATATTCTTTTCAAATTGATTTAGGAGTCGAATACCAATACAGCTGACTGAAGGTGAAAATGTACTCTTTGTCACTTTAAAGTCGCCAGATGTTGAACTACTAACAGGAATTACTCCACAGCAGCTTAAAGATTCCGAAGAATTTGTGAGTTTCTTGACATACCTCGATGTATCAATACACAACATTAATCATTCTTACAGGTATATATGTTAATGTTTCAGGGACTTCAGACTGAAGAAGAACTGAATATTGAGTTAGAGAAGCTGACAATTGTGTGTTTCTTAAAGAAACAAGGAACAAAGGACCAAGCCAGTCAATCTGTTCAGAGTGATCGCTATGTGGCGATCAAAACATACAATGCTCTTGATGTGAAGATTAATGTTGCCCCTGCATCTCTACTTAAAGAGATTGATGCCAAGGTTGATGAACCAACTGAAAAGTAGTTTTTCACCCCAACTGCAAGTAAAGTGCTGAAGGAGATCGAAGATGAGCAAGCTATTGGACAAGTTTCTCGACCCATCCCATCTGCTAAAAGGAACATTGACATTGTTTCTCCACCTATAGGGTCTGAGAAAGCAGTAAAAGACGCAGCTGGTAAGTCAATGGTGTCTAATGTTGTCCAAGAAACGCCTGGACGTCCTAAGGGTTAGCAAGGTCAAAATGAATAAGGGCAGGGACCAACGGGAGCATAAGTAGGCATCTTGTGATAAAAAAACCCTAAAAATGTTGTATTTTGCTGTAAGGAAAAACTATTATTCCTCCTCTTTTGCAACATGTTTTGTAACATATTACAAGGCATTACACGTTCTACCATGTGCAATACCTAGTAATATGAATCGTATTATGACGGCCTAATAACTTCTTTTGCTTCTTTTTTAATGTAATCCTACCTAAAATCCTTGATTCCCAACAAATATGTATCGATTTCACTGTTTCAGGTTTTGTATGCGGACTTTTTAAATCATTTAACACTCAGTTGCTCAAATTTCTCTTCAATATCATGTTATCGATGTTTCATTTAGCCTGGGCATTTGGTTGCCGTGCCTTGCACGGCCGGACTTCACTAGTATATATATATATATATAAGTGCACTGAACGTGGCTAGCACCAACTTCCATGGAGTAGTTCTCTCTTTTTTCTTTTTTTTTTAATAAAGAATGATTCGACGGGTATTATTGTCTTTGAGCATATGTTGTCCTTTTTGATAATTTTATAAATATTTTTGTCATTTTCAATAAGTCTCCCTAGATTCTTTTGTTGTGCTGGATCAATCAGAATAATTCACATATTCCTGCTAAATAATTACGTAGTAATTAACTCGGTTTTTATTTACCGTTAATTTCGAGTTTAATTCCGTGTTTACATACAATAAATAACATATTAACTCTATATGTCAGCAAATAAGCCGTGAAAGTTAAAGTGTTAGTAACTACTTATCACTTTCTCAAATCAATCAAAAAAAAAAACCCTACTTATCTGAATCAGAATCATGCAGTATTAAATATCATTCTAAGAGCACATGCAATAAGAAACTCCTTCACATTGTCATTTTTCCTAAAAAGAATCAAAATTTGTCTAGTTGGCAACATCATCCCATTCATTATCACATTGTCATCCACAATAACAGCACCAAAAAAACACAGACTTCTACCTCTTTCTTTTTTCTTTTTTCTTTTTTTTTTTCCTTTGTAATCTTAAAAATAAAACTTTCATTTTTCTCACCAAATACACATTAAAATAATTTTATCTCACCAAATTAAGTACTTAATAAGTTTTAACATTAAATTCAAAATTTGAGAAGACAAAGAACTTAAACAGGTAAAACATTTTAAAAATAAAATCAAAATAAAAAATAAAAAAAAAATCCCAATTGCGAGAAGGCAACTCTTCAAACTCTCAGGAAGGAAAAAAAAACATAAACAAAAGCATAAAGAAAAACAAACAAATCCCCAAACCTTTCGTCTTCAACCATCAATTTGGTTCTCAAAAACCAAAAACCATCAATTTGGAGTAAGAATTATACAATGAAGACTTTTACGAATCATACCTGCCGTCCATTTGCAGTCATCTGCATTTCCATGCGGAAATTAACATGAAAGAATAAAAAAAAACAAAGAAAAAGAAAAGACATCTGAGTTTTTATTGCAACCCACTTGGTTTTTATTTGTTTAGCAGAAAATTTTAGACTCTGGTGAAAAATTTGGGGGGAGAAATTGGGAAAGAGACGGAGGGAAATTTTGGGGTTCGAGGCTTTCCGGATTATTTTATATTAAAATTGTTATGGTTATGGTTGGGGATAAACCACAACCACTATCACAACCTGACCTTTTTGGGGATACATTTTTACTCTATTGCAGATTTTTTTTTCACTACACACGGTGACTTTTCCATAAAGGTGTTATCACAATGGTTTTTTTTAACCTATTGTATATGCTCTAAGTAAGCACATATTACATATACATACACAACATAAATATGGCGACTTTCTAAAAAAAAACATAAATATAACGACATTAATGAATTTAAATTTTAGATATATATATAAAAAAACTTTGAAACGCAACTCATTGGAGAAATGAGTCTTGAATTAGCTGCGACGTGTAGAACAAGATTAAATATGTCACTATCCCCACCCACAACAATAAGACATGGTACCCTATAATATGTATAACAATATTTCTATGCAGTCAAAAAGGTTGGCTACTTACGAATAAACAATTTAATAAATAAATAATAATATCAGTATTTTATATCTTTTTTTATAAAATGCAAATGGGACCAAAAAAAAAAAAAAAAAAAAAAAGTGGCATGATAATTGCAACCAAGACCACCGACCACATAGAACAATCAAGTCATAATCGTAGCCGAAAACCTAGATCTCCCCTTCAATCCGGGTTATTCGATGCGGGGAGCAGGAAGCTGATAGAGAGAATTTGCGCATACGCGCAACATCCCGGACCACACGGTTTCACGCCACGTATGCAATTTCCTATTGAGGATGAAAGCTGTGTGGTCCAGATGTTGCCACGTATACAGCTCTCTATTGAAGCCTCCCTGCATCAGAATAACCCCTTCAATCCCTCCCCGTCAGATCCAAATGCAAGAGCACACCCCCCATGGGTCGAGCCAAGAGCAGGACCTGCTAAACCGGAGTGTCAGCCGCCTCAAAAGAAGGGCTGTTGAAGAGGCGCCGCTACCGACGGAAGGCGAGTCGGTCTGGAATCGGAGGGGTGGAGCAGACCTCCTTCGTCCTGTTGATTCCCCCATTGAGCTCTACACCGGTGAAGATGAGGCTGAGATGTGGTCGAATTCACAGAGCATTATCTGCGGCAATCATCGGTGAAGTCCCCGATCACCATGACCGGTGTCAAGGAGGTGTATATTCCGCTTGAAAAGATTAAGACCCTCTGGAAACCGTGGAGAAGAGCCTTGATCATTAAGGTTTTGGGCCGCAACATCAGTTTCCTGCTACTCCAAGCGAGACTCGTGGATATGTGGTCAAAGGGCAGGCACATTGAGATTACGGATCTTGAGGATGGTTACTATGTTGTGCGGTTTGTGTGCAAAGAGGACTACGAATATGTTTTGGAGAACGGACCGTGGTTGATCCAAAATCACTATATCACCATCTCCAAATGGAAGCCTTCGTTCCACCCCTCCAATGATATGATTCGGTCGACTTTGATTTGGGTGAGAGTCCCAAGGGTACCAATTGAATATTTTGAGGAAGAAGCTCTGGTTCTTCTGGGAAACTGTATTGGAAGCACCAAGAAGGTTGATGAAACATCTCTGCACCAAGAAGGTCGAATGAAAGACCTTCCGGCTCACGGTTCGCTGCTTTGCAAGTAGATGAGGTTGATGTAATTGAGGGCACCTTGGTGGAAGGATTGCAACAGCAATTCCAAAGTTTACAGCAATTTAATTCAACCCCAGTAACATATCAGACCCATAGAGGAGGACGGGGAGCTGGCTCCCGTGGCAGAGACCGTGGTGGCGTGCCTCTCAATACTAACAAGGTACGAGTGCAACAGGCCTCTATTCGTAACAACCTGAGCCTCCCTTCCACGTCGACCCAGGCCCCTCAAATCAAGTTTGCAGCACCAAATGCCCCCTCCACCCCTCACTTTGATATCACCAACATGACCCAATTCCCTCCACCTAGTCTGAATGTCATTCACTCAGCCATACAAGAGGCAGTGATGGCAGATGCCTCTTTGGCTGAGGAAACAGCCAAAAATTGGATTCATCCTATGTCAAAGCTAATCCACCAGACCATGTTGCTGATAGTGGGGGACTGTCATGTTTGAATGACAACCCACAGAGAACTATTGCCTCTGGGCATACGTCGATTGAACCTTTTATTCACCAATGAAGATCTTCTCCTGGAACTGTTGGGGAGCTAGCTTCTCTGAATTCTTCAGGCATTTAATGGCCTATGTGAACGACTATCAACCAGATATTCTTTTTCTTATGGAAACACATGCTCCTACTACGAAAGCAAAACGCATTCTTCGGAGCTATAATTTTACGGACTTAATTGCTGTTGAAGCAAGGGGTTTTAGTGGCGGGTTGTGGTGCTTCTGGAACAACTCGAAGCATGATCTCCGCCTTCTTTTTGCAACTCATCAAACTTTATTTCTAGCAGAGGTGGAGGCAGGTATGGTATCTCGAGTTTTATCTCTTACTTACGCTTCGCCTACTCCCTCCGTTCATGAAGATCTATGGGATTTATTTGAACATGTAAATTCGTTTATTACTGTGCCGTGGTGTATTCTTGGCGACCTTAATCAAGTTGTTAATGATGATGACAAGAGAGGTGGAAGGCCAGTCTCTGGCCCATCTGTTGAACGGCTTCGAAGGCTTATCAGTATATGTGATCTAATTGAGGTACCGTTCTATGGGCCGCGTTTTACCTGGTCCAGTTCTATTCACAGTCTATTTGCGATTGAGCAACGTTTGGACCAGGCCCTCTGTAATAATAGATGGTGGAGTCGGTTCCCTGCTTCAGTTGTCCACCATCTGCCCCGAACTCATTCGGATCATCATCCCATATTGCTGTCTCTGTGTCCTGGAACGTCGGTCAAGCAAAGAGACAAACCATTCCGGTTCCAAGCTTGTTGGATGCAGCACAAAAATTTTCAGCAATTTCTTGAAATTAATTGGTGTCATAATGGCGACAATTTGCATCACACTCTGAATCAGTTGGCACTTAAGGCTACAATATGGAACAAGGATACTTTTGGTAATATTTTCCATCGTAAACGCAGGTGCAGGGCTAGGATAGCAGGCATCCAAACCTCTCTCTCTATGGCACCCTCCAATTTTTTGATGAATTTAAATGCGGAGCTAGTTAAAGAATATGATGAAATCATCTCTCAAGAAGAAACTTTCTGGTTTCAGAAATCTCGACTAAACTGGGTAGCTGATGGTGAACGGAATTCTATTTTCATCTTTCCACTGTGCGCAAACGCGGTAAGAGCAATATATCTTACTTAAAAGATGCCAGTGGTGTTTTTATAGATGATGAGCCGACTTTGCAAAATATGGTACGGCAGTTCTATATTGATCTCTGTCTGATGAACCTGTGGCTCCTTTGCCCTTAAATCTGTACACACCGAACATCACACATGTGAATAGGAGATTACTAAACAGGCTTGTTTCTGAGGGCGAGATCCATGCGGCCTTGTTCCAAATGGGTGCTTTTAAATCGCCTGGCCCTGATGGCTTTCTTCCGGTCTTCTTTCAGAAAAACTGGAATATTGTTGGTGCAGCTCTCGTTTCTTGGGTGACTAAGGCATTCAACGATCGACACTTTCCAGCCTCGGCTAACCACACGTTTATTGCTTGGATTCCCAAAGTGCATCCCCCAGAATCTGTTTCACAATTGCGTCATATTGCCCTTGCAAACGTTACTTCGAAGTTAATCACAAAAATCATTGCTAACCGCCTACGTCTGACTATTAGGGAACTCGTTGATAACTGTCAAAGTGCTTTTACCCTAAGCAGACAAACATCCGATAATATCATTATCACTCAGGAGGTACTTCACACCATGCGCAAGAAGACCGGTCGGAAGGGTATTATGGTTATTAAAGTGGATCTTGAAAAAGCGTATGACAGAGTTAGTTGGGAGTTTCTGAAACAACTACTTCATTTAGTGGGTTTCGGCGATGCATTGATCGAGCTTATTCTTTATTCAATGTCTTCTACAATGCTTGAGATTCTTTGGAATGGCCAACCACTTGCTGGTTTTCAGCCGAGACATGGGCTTAAACAGGGTGACCCGTTAGCGCCGTACCTCTTTGTTCTTGTCATGCAGATCCTTAGTGAGCTGATCAAAGAATCAATCGCAGGCTGTAACTGGAAACCGATTGTTGTTTCGAGGGGGGGTCAGAAGTTTTCACATTTGTTCTTTGCGGATGATCTTATCCTTTTTTGGGGAGGCTTCAGTGGATCAAGCGAAAAAAATGGAGCGGGTTCTTTCAGTGTTCTGTAGTCTCTCGGGCCAGAAAATTAGCATTGCGAAATCTAAATTTGCGGTTTCACCTAATGTACCATCGCAAACGGCTGCTTGCATTGCTGGGGTGCTAGGAATGTCCCAAACATGCAATTTAGAAAAATATTTGGGTGTTCCCCTCCATCACAACAGAATCAAGAAAGAAGACTTTCAGTTTGTTGTCGATAAAGTGCGGTCCAAGCTGCAATCTTGGAAGGCTTCCACCTTATCTAAAGCAGGCCGGGCAATTTTAACTCAAACGGTCCTCACAACGACCCCCTACTACCATATGCAAACGGTGAAGCTCCCTTCTGCCACCTCCAATGAGCTTGACAAACTGGCCCGTTTGGGGCGACTATGAAGACAAGAGGAGCATTCACCACGTTGTGTGGGACACTATATGTTGGCCAAAAAATCTTGGTGGGCTAGGAATACGGAAGGCTCGAGATATGAATATTGCGCTTTTGGCAAAACTAGTCTGGCAACTTTTGACGGACCATAATAAACTTTGGGTCCAAATCTTGTGGAAAAAGTATGGCTCACCACTTGATCCACCCAAATCAGGCTGCTCTTTTATATGGAGACACATTTGTTATTGTAACACAAATTTCGTGTTAATCCCTGAAAATTACAAAGAAAACACAAAATTGTAACAAATCGAATTTTATTAATTTATAAAATAAAAAGCGGTTACAATCTTTTGAATCCTTTGATTCTCCTCTTTAATTGTTGACAATTGTTCGACTCCCGGATTTAGCGGAAGATCTTGAATTTGGTTGATTTCCTCCGGATATGGCGGAAGATTTTGACTTTGTGGTTGATTACTCCCGAATATGGCGGAAGAAACGGACTTTGGTTGATTCCTCCCGAGTATGGCGGAAGATCTTGATTCTTTGGTTGTTCTCTCCCGGATATGGCGGAAGATCTTGACTTTGGTTGCTTTCTCCCGAATATGGTGGAAGAATGTTTGATTTGGGTGGAGATTTGAAGAAGTGATTTGACTCACCTTCGCCCTCCTGATTGGGTTAGAAGATCCTCGAAGCTGGTTGAAAAACTCCGGGTTTCTTGGTGGATGATCTTCAAGTGATGTTGAAGAACGCCGGATTTGATGGAGAATCCTCAAAGATTGAAGAACACTTGAATGCTCCTTGTGCTCCCTAGATCCCCTCCTTGGTGCTTGAATGCTTGAATGGAGTGCTTGATGCTTCCTCTCCAATCTTGAATCTTTGTGTGCTTCCGTCTTCTGTGTTAATGCTCTGTGTTTCTGTGTTTTTGCAAATGACCAAGACCTCTCTTATTTATAGTGCTGGATGAGTGCCTTGGAAGTAATTCGCATTTAATGCTTTCACACTCATTTAATGTGTTCACACTCTGATATATTGATTCCCATAATATCCGCATTTAATGCGTCCAGACTCTCCTGATTGGCTCTAGCAATTTGTACACAATCTCCGCATTTATTATAAATCAATAAAATCTCCTAATTAATTGATTTTAAGAGATTTTTATGATTTATTGATTTTTATATTATCTACCAATATTTAATGTTGGAAATAATATAAAAATACCTATATTTTATGGCATGTGTAGTATGTGACAAATATAATATGTCGCATATATATTTTATACATCTACATAGCCATTTAATTATAAATAATTAAATCTCTAAATTTCTAAGAGATTTTAATTAATCATTTATTTTACATTATTCCATAATATATATTTTATGGAAATAATATAAAATAAATTTAAGTTAGGACAAATGTATTATGTGACATAATTGATGTGCCGCGTAAAATATTTGTATCTACAAATGCCCCCTCGAGATTTGTTGTTGAAGGTAAAGATTTTACCGTAACGACGAGTCTCGACACAAACGTTTTTTTTTTTTTTTGGGATGATGAGCAGCACACATTTTTTTTTTATTATCTTCTCTCCTTTTCTTTCTTCTTCTTCTTTTTTTTTTTTTTTTCCTACATTGACACAGTAAAAGAAAAAGGAAACCAACCCTTTTTTTTTTTTTTTCCTACATTGACACAGTAAAAGAAAAAGGAAACCAACCCTTTTCTTTAAGGCGGCTGCGCCTCCTTCTTTCTTTTTTTTTTTTTTTTTTTTTTTTTTTTTGTTAAACCAATCACAATTGGGTAAATTTTGTCTCACATTGCTAAGAATAGACTTGATTCTTTCCATCTTCTCCTATATAAAGAAACATTCACCTCTCTTTCAACCACACCAATTCTTCTTCAACCCAAAGGAGTCTCAGGCATTCCTCTTCTTTAGTTGGCTAACTGGCCATGTCGACTGCTGATTGGAAGTCGATTGACTTTCGTCTTTCTCGTCGGCAGTTGACTAAAAGTTTTTTTTTTTTGTTTAATTATTTTTCCTTGCTTTGCAGGGTAACCGGAGGCCGTTTCGTGGGCGTGAGTGGGATACATTGTGATACCACCATGTGTCCGATAAGCAGCTGGTTGAGAGCGCGAGTGGGGTACTTTGTGACACCACCCTGCGTTGAAGATCCAGAGAGATTCAGCCGGTCGAGGACGCGAGTGGGGTAGTTGGTTGCTCCATCCTGCGTAGCAAACCCAGGCAGTCAGAGACGCGAGTGGGGTACTTAGTGACACCACCCTAGCACATCCAGGCAGTCAGAGACGCGAGTGGGGTACTTAGTGACACCACCTTGCGTAGCACATCCGGAGACGCGAGGTTCAAGACGCGAGTGGGGTAGTTAGTGACACCACCCTACGTAACAGATCCAGTCATCCAGCTAGTCAAGGACGCGAGTGAGGTACTTTGTGACACCACCCTGCGTTGAAGATCCAGACATTCAGATGGCAATATTCGAGGAGATTACGCGAGACGGAGAGAGATATCTCATTGTGCTTCATCATGCTCATGCCGCTATAGAGACTGGGATCAAGCTCCGGATATGTCCTTCTATCGAGTTTGATGTTCCGCCTTCCCACGATATTACAGCATCACCGCTTTCTACCGAGCATAGACTTTCACGGGGTGAATCAGTCCACAAGTTGATTTCTTCTATACACACTTAGAGCCCTCGCCAACACACCTTTGTGACTCTTGGGCGACGCATCATTAATGGGGAGGTACAGCGGGGTCCTCAACATACGACACAAGGAGCATTTGGATATGTTGAACGTTACTAGGAGTGGCTTGAGGATGTTCTTTCCCGCAGTGGTGAGGCGCTTAAGAAGAGTCTCATGTTTGACGCTTTATATGCATCCTTGTTCACCTACACTCGGAATAAGAACGTTGTTCGTGCCTTCTGCGAAGCTTGGTGTCCGGAGACCAACACTTTGCATACTGATGCTGGGGAAGTGTCCATCTCATTGATGGACTTATGGAAGATTGGTGGTCTCCCTATCGCTGGAGGTTGTTATGAGGAGATCATCCCAAGCTTACAGGAGCTAACAGGACCCAATGCTCGTCCTTTGAGGACTCTCCCTAAGAGTTGTCAATACTTGTTTGCGCTTTTCTCCGTTGCTTGGGTGGCGAGTATGACATCTACAACCCCCAACTTCCCGTTGTTGCATGGATTAATTTCTGGTGTCGCCTGCCTTTGAAGCATCCCAAGCCTACTACGACGTCAGCAAAAGGAGTGAACCGGCCAAGTAAGACATATAATCCAGATGGAGTCATTCCAGACAAGCCACGACCAAGGTCACCCCAAGATGAAACTCCCTTTCTCGATCTTGGAGTAGACGAG
Organism: Gentiana straminea; assembly: GCA_036785695.1. Classification (NCBI taxonomy): domain Eukaryota; kingdom Viridiplantae; phylum Streptophyta; class Magnoliopsida; order Gentianales; family Gentianaceae; genus Gentiana; species Gentiana straminea. The sequence continues at coordinate 2,302,774 of JAVUPR010000348.1, forward strand.
GAGATAAAAAAACGAGACCTACTTGGCGGCTCTTGTTGCATGTTGGCTATGTTTGTTTGTCCTTCCGACCAGTGGCTCATTAATCAGACCTTCCACATTCAAAATGGCGAGCCTGATTGCTTCTGGAATGAGGTTATCCCTTGCTGCCCCCGTGTTGGTTAATGTATACAGAGGTTTAGGCGAGATTGTTCATTCACCGACCCCGGAGCGAGCAGATGCTTTTCTTCCATGGCATTATGTGTTCGGATGGATGGCCCGATATTTTGACACTCACCATAGAGTGTCATCTCGTTTGGATGGTCCTTTTATGACCCGTTACTCAGGAGAAGGAGGATCGAAGGCTTTTGATGACTATGCCGCTAGGGAGCTCATCCATAGAGGTCGTGACATTGATTGGAGCGCGACTGCCGCTAGTAGAAGCCGCACGGAGATCAAAGAGAATGATGGGAAACTATATCTCCGAGAGAAGACATTTTTTCTTGCTGCCCGCTCGAGCTTTATGGTGTTGCATCGGAATGATGCGTGTTGGGTCGAGCCATACAGTCCTTGTAGGTTTGCACGTCAATTTGGGTTTTACCAGACCATTCCGAAGGAACTTGCGGCCGACCTTCGATCCACCCACATACAGTCAGCTAGCATTCTGTAGAGAAAATTCATCGATCTTCAGAGTTGTTCCAAGCTAGCATTTCCATCCTGCCCAAGCGAAACGAACAGCCATGTTTCTTCTGATTTTCGAGCGTGGTGGATGAAAGTGCATGGTACATATTTGATTGATGAAAAGGCTTCGTTCTTGGAGACGACGGCAAGAAAGAAGAGAGCCGTTCCTCAAGCTAAAGAAAATCCAACGAAGCCTTCTCGTCCTTTGAAAGCATCTCCCCATGCGGCTCCCCGCCTTGCCTCCAAGGTAGTTACAAAAGTCAAGGCGACTTGTGCTACATCAAGAGAGAAAAGGCGTCCTGAGGTTGTTTTGGGTGCTAGTGAGAGTTCTTCACATAGTGATAGGAACTGGAAGCGTCACAAGCCCGGAGCTGGGAAACAGGTACCCTCTTACTCTTTGGAATTTGTTAACTTTGATTTGTCTAATTTACCTCATTCACTATTCATTCACTTCGCCTTGTCTCTTTGTTTTGTAGCTGGTCTGCAGAGATCTAGATGAGGTCGGCGGTTCTGCTCTTAGCGAGGATTCTGCCAACGGTCCTGACGCTTTTGCAACAGAAGCTAGCAAGTAGGAAAGGGACGCGTTTCACCCGTGATAGCTGAGAGGTGCGACGTTATTCCATCAACGAACGACGTTGATGTGGACTGTGATCCTGATTTGGAAGGCACTGCCGAGACAGAGACCGTAATTGTTAATGGCGATCACGTGCCTGAACATCGAGTTGTGGCTGACGGTCCCTCTAAAAGGGCTTCTTTTGGGCAGGGCCTCACATCTGCTCCTTTGGCTTTACTCGCACCGCAGCCAGAAGTCTCAGAGTTCCAATCCAGTGTTGTGATTTCAAAAGGTCTGCAAAGCTTGCACAAGGTGCTATGGACATCCGCCTGCCAGAGGATATCGTGTAAACCTGTTGATCAATTGGCCTCGATTGAAAAGGGTGTTTATGAAATATTTTATGAGATGGAGCGTGTTGGGGGTTTGGATTTGTCCCACGCGAAAGCTCTTTTGGACACTATCTTTGAGAATGCCGCCCACTACAAAGCTGCTCTAGATGATGTTTCAAGCAGGCTTTCTCAAGAGGCGCATGGTGAAAAACTTTCCATTCTTTGTCAGCGACTTAAGGAAAGTGAGGCGTTCAAGAGGGAGTGTCTCCAACACACTCAGTCCTCACAGGACAAACTTACCGACGTGCAAGAAAGGAGAAAAGCGCTCGAGAAAGAACTTTTGCTTTTGAAGAAAGAGGAGGACCAGCTTGTTTCGACCCTTAATGAGCACGAGACGGAGTTACAGAGGTACACTGCTCAATCAACCTAGTTGAGAGACGAGATTACTGACTTGGAAAATACGCCTTCCTTGTAGCCGGCTGAAAGTGATGCTTTGGAGAGATTGAGAGAGCTGCTAGAAGGCAACCGCCACGATCTGAAAAACTACAAGCTTTTTTCTTAGTTTTACTTTTGGGATTCTAGGGATCATTTCCCTTTTCAGTTGAGCTTGATAAAGTCTTTTATTATTGTCTTCCTTTCTAGTTTGGTTTCAACTTTTGTTGTCTTCCTTTTGTATGTAATAAATTCTATTGACATACATCAATAAAACTTTATTATCATTTTCCTTTTCTCCACCGTCCTTGAATGTTTTTTTTTTTGGTATGACTGAACTTGGAGTAACTTCCCAAGCTGCCTACGTATCCCAGAGAATGCTCTAGGAATCAAGTCAAACGTAGTTCATATTATTTTTGCTTCTTTTTTTTTTTGACAGGATTATCGTAGTTTAGGCCCGTGCTGAGGAGCATTTCTGGAGTTATGCATAGAACTTCTTGAGAAATTTGCCGTTGATTGGGCCAATCTTGACACCATCTTCATCCACCAACTTGTAGGCACCATTAGTGTAGACCTCGCGAACAACATAGGGACCGTCCCACTTTGATGTAAACTTGTTTTTGGACTTGTGTGTCATGATGATAGGTCTTCTTACAGCAAGGACCGTTTCACCAACTTGGAAGGACCTTGGGCGAACTTTCTTGTTGAATGCTTTTGATAACCTTGCCAGTCTTTCTTGTGTCTTGCCACGACCTTCTTCAACAAGTTGCATAACGTCTTATTGAAAGCTTCAAAGCAAGTCCGTTGGCCGCGCATTGTACATGGACGACTTGTCTCGCTTGAAGTTGAACTCGCTCACACAATTTATCCACCAAGCTATTCACGAACGGTTTCCCATTATCCGTGATGATGTAGCGTGGAACTCCATAGCGATAGATGATGTTTACTCGAATGAAGCGGACTACATCCTCTTTCTTTACCTGGCGTAGTGCAACAGCCTCATCCCATTTTGAGAAGTAATCAGTGGCCGCTAAGATGTAGAGATGTTGGCCTGATGATTTCGGCAGCGGACCAACCACGTCCATTCCCCAACCGTCAAAGGGCCATGCCGCTACAGTTGGATGCAATGGCTCAGGAGGCTGATGTATGAGGTTGGCATGGAATTGACATGCTTCACATTTCCGAGCGTAATCCATGCAATCTTTCACCATGGTTGGCCAATAATATCCCATCCTTTTGATGCGGAAGTGGAGCTTCGGACCAGATTGATAGGCGCCACAAATCCCAGAGTGAGCCTCCTCTATAGCGTGAAGAGCTTCATCTTCTCCGAGGCAACGGAGAAATACTCCTTCAAATGAGCGGCGATACAAAGTGTCATTGTGAAGCAAGAAGCGTGGAGCCCGACGTCTTATGTCAACTTTCTTCTTTTGATCGTCAGGGAGTCTCCCGTGTTTCAAGTACTCCGCTAATGAATGGTGCCAATCCTCTTGGTCTATTTCATAGACACACACGGCATGGCTTTCATTATCATCCCCCTCATCTTCTCCAAAGTATGGAGGAACCACCCATTGCTCGCAGACGGGGACTTGCATCTTTCCATCACCGATTGCCATCGTCCTTGTCAAATTTGCCAGAGCGTCTGCTTGCTTATTTTCTTTTCTCGGAACATGCTCAATTGTAACGTCGCCAAGGTAAGCAATGATTTTCCTTGCATAATTGCAGTATGGGACTAATTCCGGCTTTTTTACATCGTAGGCGCCTTCAAGCTGGTTGATGATCAACTGAGAGTCGCCGTAGACGTTCAGTCTGCATTGCTTCATATCCATCGCCATCTCAAGCCCTAAGATCAAAGCTTGATACTCAGCAACATTGTTAGAGCAACATTCGTCAATTTGAAGGAGTATGGCAACACTTCGCTTTCCGGGGAAACAAAGATGACTCCGGCACCGCCCCCATCTCGTCGCGCCGCCCCGTCAAAGTACATTCTCCATGGTGGAAGGACTTCAATCACCATGACATCCTCATCGTGCAGATCGTCCGATAGTTCCCACTCGCCGGGATAGGGTGATCGCCAAGAAGTCCGCGAGTACTTGCCCTTTGACGACCTTTTGAGACACGTAAACAATTTCGAATTCCGAAGTTGGAGATACCACCTTGCCAATCGTCGGACAACACAGGCTTGGACATGACGAACTTCGAGAGGATTTGCTTTTGACACCAAATGTATAGTGTGAGCTTGAAAATAATGCTTAAGCACGGATGACGAATATGAGTGACAAGCAGAGCTTCTCAATTGGAGAGTATTTCAGCTCATGTGGAGTCATTGTTCTGCTCAAATAGTATAATGCGTTTTCCTTGCCTTTGTCGTTCTCCTGAGCAAGCAGTGCACCTACTGATCGTTCTTGCGCTGTGATGTAAAGGATTAGAGGTTTACCTTTTAACAGGGGCTGCCAAGACCGGAGCATTCGTCAAGTACGTTTTAATGTTTTCAAACGCCTTTCTGCACGAGTTATCCCATTAAAATGGAACTCCCTTCCTCATCAGATGGCTGAAAGGTTGGAATCTTCCGGCGAGGTTTGATATAAACCTTCGTATATAGGCCAGTTTACCTTGCAGGCTTCTAAGTTCACGCAAGTTACGAGGCTCAGGCATCTTCACAATGGCTTCCACTTTGGACTGGTCAATTTCTACTCCTCGATGTCGGACAATGAATCCGAGGAATTTTCCCGAGCTGACTCCAAATACGCACTTTAAAGGATTCATCTTCAATTGGAATCTTCTAAGTCTATTAAAGACTAATCGCAAATCATTCAAGTGGTCATCCTTCTTCTTTGACTTTACAACCAAGTCGTCAACATAGCACTCAACATGTTGGTGTAGCATGTCATCAAAGATCTTCTGCATCGCACGTTGGTAAGCTGCCCCCGCATTCTTCAGACCAAAAGGAATCACTTTGTAACAGTATATTCCCTTAGGAGTTCGAAATGCAGTGAATTATTCATCTTCAGGAGCCATTCGAATTTGGTTATACCCAGACGATCCGTCCATGAAGGAAAGAAGTTCATGACCTGTGGTTGCGTCTACCATCAGCTCAGTGATTGGCAAGGGAAAATCATCCTTTGGGCACGCATTGTTTATGTCCCGGAAATCTACACATACACGAATCTGACCATTCTTCTTTCTCACGGGGACGATGCTCGAGATCTACGTTGGATACTTAACCTCACGGATGAAGCCTGCTTCAATGAGCTTGTTGACTTCTGCCTCTATGAGTGGGATAAGATCCGGCCTAAATCTTCTCTGAGTCTGCTTGACAGGGCGTGATCCTTTCTTTACGGCCAACTGATGGACAGCTACCTTTGGATCAAGCCTGGGCATCTCTTTGTACGTCCAAGCGAATATATCCTTGTATTCTTGGAGGATTTCGCGATATCTTTCTTCTTCTTCTGGAGACAAAAGAGCACTTACGAAAGTTGGACGTGGCTCATCCTCGGTGCCAAGGTTGATTTCTTTTAGCTCATCCACTGTGGACTCGATCCCTTCTTCTAGCTCCCGAGGTGCTTCTTCAACATCTTCTTCAATCTCATCATTTCCCAAGGTGATATGATAGACGGGAGCCTGTTCCTTCACTTCATCAAGTTCCATGACTTCTTCTAACATCGTTCTAGTTTTGGCAGGATACGAGGATCCAACGCTTTCTTCAGGCTGATTTTCTTGTCGTATCGGACGCACATCCTCCATATTGTGCTTGGCATCAGTTTTAGTGTAGACCACCGTGCGTATTTTAGCCTTCATTATATTTCCACAATGAACGAGAAGACATGTATGACTCCTCATTCTAGACGGGATCAGGCTCTTAATTTATTTGGAGTCAATGTTTGTCATCTCCCTTCCGGAAGCATGCCTGTGTGTTGATCGTTTTCGGCTCTTGACACCCTTAGATTTTGGCGGGTTCTTGGTTGTGACCGAAAGCCTTTCAAAGACCGAGACACGGTATTTATTGGGTTGCAACCTCTCAAACACCGATGGCCTTTCATGTAGAGGTTCTGGGATGTTTGATGACGATGATTCATCTTCAACTCCAATATAGTTATTGGTTGCCTTTCTTATTGAGATACGGACAGGCGGTGAGGGATTATACCCCAGACCCTTTTGGGACCCAATAACCGGAACATTAGCTTTTGTGGATTTTTGCATTTCTCTAGATTCTTCGTTTTTTGCCCCCATTTTTAGAGCAGGGCTTCGGGATCCATTTGCTGCCTTTGCGAGGAGTTTGTAAGCAATAGGATCAAAACATTCCTTCCTTGTGGCTGGCAATGTTCCATGTTCTATAACCGGAACTTCTTTAGGATGGGTAAACCCCTGTAGAGGAGCATCCGTCTGTACGGCATTGATCTTGGGAAGTGGCAGCGTCAGTCCACTCATCGCTTTGGATTTTTGGTGTTGAGGTAGTGATGATTTTGTCTCTCCATGCTTGCCAACCTCCCTCTTATCTTCTGACGGTGTGGCCTTCTCCTCATCATCTTTTTCTCGTGACTTGGAAATGCCTACTATCTTCAAAGGAGCCGGCTTCAGGTAGAATTTTGCATCTGCAAAGTGAGTTTCGGCTTCAGTGAAAGGTTTTTCATCAGCAACGACCTTTCTTAAAACATCATTGCGCCAATACTTAAAGCATTGATGAAGGGTTGAAGGTGTTGGAATAGTGTCCTAAACCCAATCGGGTTGGACCGGATCCGACCGGGTCGGATCATTTCTACTATTTCTTTATGTTTATACATATATTAAGTGGCTTTTATGTTGTCATATATATGTTCTTTTAAAGAACCAATTATGAATTGTTATATGATAACGTCCTTAGTATTAAACTGTGATAGAGAAACCATGATAGACGATTATGGTTGATGAGATCTCTAATCACTTTAATAAGTTTGATACTTAAAATGTCTCTAGGCCGATGTACTATTAAACGGGGCATTGATAGTATAAACGGACTAGCACGTATTAGATGTCTTCGTCTTTAGGGCGGGGATAGATCTCGTCTATTGAAGTGTAGAGACACTTGGGTATGTACGTGGACGTGTATTAGAGAATGCGTACGTTAGATCGACCCACTTACACGGATAAGTGTCACACTATGTGGCGGTTGTGTAATTATCCTTTGGACCGGAGTCTTCATGGCATCACGGTGTAGATTGTCATGCTTTGACACTATTGAGGTTTCCCCTATCCACGGGGCGATCATGCGGTAGTGATTGGGTATGATATTGAAGCATGCGGAGTATACATGATTGGTCGTCCGGGAATCGCGTATCCTATGATTGGGATCGAATATCCGAAATGGCCTTCTTATAAGGAATGTCTTACTCTCGTGAATCTTTGCAAAGTGGGAGTAAACGAGTTACTTCGAGAGAGCTTGATATCCAGATTATAAGATACGGTCGTTGATGTTTTGACACTCGACTAACGACCGTATGGATATTACTACAGCGATAGGATTGTAAGTTACACGGTAACTGTTTCACATGAAAGGTAGTAGTCATTGCATTTGACTCTTCCGATGATTGGGGGTCACGGTGTTGCTAGACGCTATCCCGTGATCGTTAGGCATGAAGGGTATTTTCGTAATTTGCACTTTGTGTCTACGGCCAACATATTCGGAAGCCTATCGGGTCACACAGATAAGAACATCTAGCCGGATTAAAATGTGGTTATAGATGATAACCAAATAAGGAAAGTTTATCTCGAGACTATAAAGGTTATAGTGGTAAATTAATATGGTGGTATTTATTTATTATGAATAAATTAAATACAAGATATTAATAATATTATATTAATTAAAGAATATTCCGGAAGCCAATTTGTTGGTCAAAGGGGCGCCACACCGAAGTGTGTAAGATACACTTGGATTGTGCGTAATTTAATTAATGGTATTACCTATTATTAATATTAGATATTAATATATATATATATATCCAATATATATATGGCGGCTAAATTTATGTATGTGATTGACATACGTAAATGCCAATTGATCAAATTGATATATTTGATGTTTGGATATTAATAGATTTAATTGTGTAATATATATGTGATATATACACATGTGTAAATTGATTTATGGTAATAAAATAAATATAGTCAATATAAGATATTGACAATATCTTGGAAATATTCAATATAAGATATTGACAATATCCTAGATTTATTTGATATAAGATATTATAATAAATGAGATAAATCAATCAATTATATTTTCCTTATTTTATTGGAAAATGTTTTCTTCCTCTCCACTCTGCTAAGAGGCGCCACTTCCATTATAAATAGGAGGTGGGTGTCAAGCTCTTTTGTACATCACAATTGCAAGAGCTCATAGTTCTTGTGTAAAATAGAGAGCATCTTTTAGAGAGTTGGAGAGAGGGGAAAAAGGCCGGTCTAGCAACCGGAGTTTTCCAATAGCAATCCATGATGGGATTCCGGCGGGTCGTTCGTGTGGACTAGCGGTAGAGGCCGAACGCTTGGGCGGCTCATGCGAACTACTCTCCTTAGACGGTCAAAGCGTCAATCTTTTAGATCAACCAAGGTAACCACCGTCTACTACTTGTTTGTTTATTGCTTAAACGAAGTCGATCTTGGGTCGATAGGAAATAAATTTTTGAATTCCGCTGCGTTCCCGCGTAGATTTCCTAACAGTGGTATCAGAGAGAGCTTCGAGCTTAAGCAATAAGCATGTTATTGTACGTAGTTAATTTTATCGTTTAAATCACGTGATCAAAAGATGAAAGATTTTTAATTCGCAAAGTTGATACACGAAAAGAAGAAAAAAAAAGGGCGGCAATGGTGGTGCTCGGCCGATCGGCGGCGGCACCACCACCGTGTGATCGCCGGCGGCGGCGGCGGCCTCCGGGCTGCCGGCGGCTGCTGGTGTGATGCGGTGGCCCCAGTTTTGTTTTGTGTATTTTGTGATTTAATATGGTTCATAGTTGTGATTATTAATTTTCCTTTGTTTAGTTGTGTCATGTGGCTAACCAATGGTTCAAATAGTTTGGCCATTGGGATGCGCATACGCGCATTAAAATAATAATGGTCTTTCCAAACTTTGTTTGGAATAGGCTAAGCCCTTTCCAAATATTTGATTTGGGAAAAGGCCTAAAGCCACTTCCAAAATTTTGATTTTGGAAAGTGGCGAAGCCTAAACCAAAATTATTTGGTCTTTCCAAATATTTGATTTGGAATAGTTTTGAAAGCTCTTTTCAAATATTTGATTTGTAAAAAGGCTGAAAGCTGCGCCACTTCCAAAATTTTGATTTTGAAAAGTGGTAGCTTAAGCCAAATTTGGTTTAGGAAACCAAAGCGCATCCCTTTTGATTACGAATCAAAAGGAAAGAAACAAAAGAGAAATAATTTTAATTTTGATTTATTTTGGAATAGTTCTAATTAATTAAAATTAAAATTAAAATCGGTTTAAAATTAATCGTTAATTTTATTTCGATTAAAATCATTTAATTAATTAAATGTTAATTAGTTAATTGATTGGATAAAATTATTTAATAGATTAAATGTTAATTGATTAATTAAGACGCAAGTAGTTAAATTTTAATTTTATCTTTTTCATAAGATTTTATTGTATGGATTAGATATAGTAGATATAATATGATTATATGGACCCCGATTGATCATGGACTCGACCGATAGGATAGATGTGAATGATTTAATTTTTCTATTGGTTTAAAAATTGTCCTAGGCCGTTATGAAGAACGTGACCTAGTTTATTTTCTCCATTTTATCCCATTCCCGTTAGCTCCCCCCGTGTGCGGCGGATGTATTTATTTTATTAGATAGAATTAAATGTAACAAGAATGGAGCAGAAGATGAAGACCAAAGAAAGAAGAAAATAAAGATCCCATTGGAGAATGGAGCATTAAAGATCCTATTGGCGGTTGCTGTAGCCTACCCTTAGATTGTGACCCGCGGTTTCGTCGATTTGTATTCGAAACCGCACCTAGGAAAAGTCCATGATCATACCGGTTACTTTACGCATTTATTTATTTTGTGCGTGTATTTATTTTATATGATACGATAGATGCATGACTAGGCACGATCTAGATAAATGTGTAGGATGTATGTCTATAGAGATAGATATATTTGATGAGACCGTAATTAAATTAATTAAGAGAATTAATTCGAAATTAATTAAGTGAATTAATTTAAAATTACTCCCACAACAAAAATCGAGTTATAATATGTCTCCCAATATTATAGTGACGGTGAAGAGCCCTTGTTCGGATCCAACTGATCGGCCCACGTCGGGAGTTTAATGTGTTCACACTCTGATTGATTCCCATAATATCCGCATTTAATGCGTCCGGACTCTCCTGATTGACTCTAGCAATTTGTACACAATCTCCGCATTTATTATAAATCAATAAAATCTCCTAATTAATTGATTTTAAGAGATTTTTATGATTTATTGATTTTTATATTATCTACCAATATTTAATGTTGGAAATAATATAAAAATACCTATATTTTATGGCATGTGTAGTATGTGACAAATATAATATGTCGCATATATATTTTATATATCTACATAGCCATTTAATTATAAATAATTAAATCTCTAAATTTCTAAGAGATTTTAATTAATCATTTATTTTACATTATTCCATGATATATATATTTTATGGAAATAATATAAAATAAATTTAAGTTAGGACAAATGTAATATGTGACATAATTGATGTGCCGCGTAAAATATTTGTATCTACAGTTATGCAGCTAACGAACTGAGGGATGCACTAACCTGGGATGATGAAGGCCGCCCCATTTGAAAGCCTGCCCCTTCAGGTAAATTTTCTGTCAGCTCGGCCTACTCTGAAATTCGTAGGATTACGATTCCCCCACAACATGTTGATGTGGGTTGGAAGCATATTTGGGACATCAAAGTCCCCCTTCGTGGAAATATCCTCCTCTGGCAGACACGCCAGCAAGCCCTCCCAACAGCATCGAATTTATACCAACGACACATTATTGATACCGATGTATGCGCTAACTGCCAGAATCACACCGAGACAAGTATTCATGCTTTGCGTGATGGCAGATGGGCAAAAAACTTGTGGAGAAGCGTTATTCATCCACAAAGTTGGAACGAATTCACTACCGTTGATGAGATCCCCCGATGGCTTGATACCTGCCTTAGCCGCAACATGTATAAAAAGGACAACTTGCAGTTTTGGAAGTTTCTTTTTAGAGAGCTCATTCTGAGCATTTGGTATTGGCGCAATGAAGTACTTCATCAAAGTGATAAACAGAAGCCACCAGTGGAAGTGCTCCTATCCCAAGCGAAGGAAAGCTCGTGAACTCCGATTAGCATGGCAAAACTAGTTTTGATTTTAGTCCTAGATTTGTTTAGTACATTGATACGTTGATTGAACTTATTGTACAAATTTTGTTTATAAATAAAGATCCTACTTAAACTAAAGACCACTGACCATATGCAATTTAACTTATCTCTCGCCTGCCCACTTCACTTATTTATGTTTATTTGAGTCAAGTCAAGGCCCTTTGTGACTTGCTATTTCCTTTTCCCTTAAGATATCCTGCAAACCCAAATCCCCTGCATGTATTTTACGGTACTGTGAATGATATATATATATATATATATATATATATATATATTAGTGAACATGAGCTGTGCAAGGCACGACGGGCCCAACATAAATCATTAGCAACGATAATATCAAAGAATAGATCCCCAACATGAAATAAATCACGTAAGTTTAAACCGTAACTAATTCAAGGCACAAGACAAAGAGAGCAACAAAAACATATCACATTTTCTGCAATAAGTAGCTATTTATTAGAGACGTGAAGATTGTGAAACACTTTTCTTCTAACCCTCTCTTCCAGCCCTAGCAGGGGTATCCACCTGCAAAATAAACCACAATATGATGTATCAGAGAACAATGTCATAAAATTGATCCCTTTAGCTTCGACTTTACGTAACGAAACATTATAGAAAAACAATAAGCGCACCATAACTACACGGTCAAATCTCCCGGGACGCATTAGCTTCCAGATCATTAATATGCTTAAAAATGTGTTTCACTCATTTTCTATACGACATTTCTCTTTCTTATCATTATGAATATGTCATTGATCTCATGTTCATTCATTTGGTGAGAAAAAAAAGTCAAACGGTCTGAATAATATAAAAAGTGATTTGGTATTCCAACGTCAATTTTAGAAACGCTCGTACTGCAAACGGCCGTCGATTTCATCGACGTTATGTTGTTCAAAATAATAAAGACATTTAATGTGGTGTCCATGTGGCCACGTGTGGGCAAACCTTCTTGGCGTGGATATTTGTTTGGCCATATTTTTTTGTTGTTGTATTTTATAGATAAACTTGGCCCATCTTCAATCGTACACTACACAGTAGAACTTCAAATCCGTCGGTCTTTCCTTCTCTTTTTTCCTTTTCTGCACAAACTACTAACGGTACACGTTTGATAAAGAAGAAAAAAAAAGTACACGTGTTGATGTATTTTATAGATAAACTTGACCCATCTTCCATCGTAATTTTTCGGTTGTTGGAGGTAATAAAATTGAACCGTATCGAAATATACACTTTGGTTAGGTTTATGTAACGGAGAATAAAAAAAATCGGTTTTTATATAACGCTAACTGAAACCGAAATTCCGGTTTTTACTGAAGGAAAAAAAAAACAGCTTCAAAAAAAACTACTAACGGTACACGTTTGATAAAGAAAAAGTACACGGTTTTATTGAATTGTTGTGCCGAAATTGAATCGAAAATTTTCGGTTGATTGAAACTTATAACTAAAACCGTATTGTCTGTTGGAGGTAATAAAATTGAACCGTATCGAAATATATACTTTGGTTCGGTCTATGTAACGGAGAATAAAAAAAACGGTTTATATATAACGCTAACCGAAACCGAAATTCTGGTTTTTACCGGAAAAAAAATACTGCTGTAAAAAAAAAGAAAAAAGAAAAAAAAAAGTGTCACGTGTCAGCCCAAGAGACTGCCACGTGGCACAACGTGGGCATAGTCTCTTAACATCTTATAGATATAACTAGTGAACGTGAGCAATGCAAGGCACGGCGGACCCAACATAAATCGTTATCAATGATAACATCAAAGAATAGATCTCCAACGTGAAATAAATTGCGTAAGCTTAAACCGTAATAATTCAAGTCACAAGACAAATAGAGCAACATGAACATATCACATTCTCTGCAAGAGGTAGCTCTTTTTTAGAGACGTGAATATTGTGAATCACTTTTCTTCCAGCCCTATCAGGAGTTTTCCCCTACAAAATAAACCACAATATGATGTATCGGAGAACAATGTTATAATATCTATCCCTTTAGTTTCGACTTTATGTAATGAAACATTATAGAAAAACAATAAGCGGGCCATAACTACACGGTCAAATGTCCCGGGACGCCTTAGCTTCTAGATCATTAATATGCTTGAAAATACTTTTCATTCATTTTCTATACGACATTTCTCTTTCTTACATTAATGAATACGTCCTTGATCTCGTGTTCATTCATTTGGTGGAAAAAAAAACACGTGTCAAACGGTCCGAAGAATATAAAAAGTGATTTTGTATTCCAACGTCAATTTTAGTGACGTTCGTACTGCAAACGGCCATCGTGTCCTCCGACGTTATGTTGTTCAAAATAATAAAAACATTTAATGTGGTGTCCACGTGGTCACATGCGGGCACACCTTTTTGACGCGGATATTTGTTTGCCCTTATTTTGTTGTTGTTGTATTTTATAGCTAAAATTGACTCATCTTCTATCGTACACTACACAGTAGAAGCCGGTCTTTCCGTTTTTTTTCCGTTTCTGCACAAACTACTAACGGTACACGTTTGGTAAAAAAAATTACACGATTTTATTCAATTGTTGTGCTGAAATCGAATCGAAATTTTTCGGTTGATTGAAATTTAAAACTGAATCCGCACTGTCTGTTGGAGATATTAAAAATGAACCGTATCGAAATATACACTTTGTTGTTTATATTCAATTGTTTTGTCGATCTCGAATCGAGAAATCGAAAATTTTCGGTTGATTGAAATATAAAACTGAATCCGCATTGGCTGTTGGTGAAGGATGCAGGTTCTTAGATCTAAACGAGTTAGATCTGTGCGCAGCGGATGGATCACGATTTATATGACACAATTCATAATTAAAGGACTTAAGTACTATAAGGGGGTTTAAGATTATGTTACCAATAACGGGAAGAGTCGCCTTGATCTTCCGATGTGTTCTCCAAACGGCGGTTGGTGGACACCCTTCTTGATACACGAACCTCCTCGATATGCAACACTAAGAAAAACTTAGAGTTTTTCTTCTTCTAAAACCCTAGACAAGAGAAACTAATTTTTCTCTAATTTTTCAAGTGGTGGTCGAAATTTTTCTTGTCATTTCCCTTGGAATAACTCTCCTTTTATAGGAGAGTAAATCCTTGGTCTCCAAGTTTTAATTAATTAAACAAATAATTAATTAAACAAAATAAAAGAATATTTTCCTTAATGACTAATTGTGACATGTATTGACCAATAGGAAATCAAATAACAAGTCATCCAACCAATCATATAACAAGAATATCTTTTATTTTCCATAACACAAGAAAATTAATTCTTGTGCTAATTAGAGACCTTAGGCGCCACTTTTAGGGTTTAGAAGCCCACATAAAATGTCTTTCATGTGTATTATATTATTTAGCCCAACTAAATAATATCCATGCATATCAATTAATCACCAAACCAATTAATTATCACCGAGGCCCAAGTAACAAGATTATTAGTCCGAATTACGAAGCCACATCGGGGACCATGGACCTATAACGGTAGCTCCAATAATTAATTATTCATCGAACGAGAATAAGTACATTAATTATTAATTCCGGGATTACGCCACCATAAACCCGAAAGCGAACTCTACCGATTATAGATGTATACTTATACTCAACCCATGAGTGAATAAGCGTCCATTGATATAATCACTACATACGGATTAACCCTCCATGACCGTCCATTACGAGTGGGAAGTCTCCGTGAACCCGAATCGAATATCTTATCCTTATTTACCATCAACCCCCGATGATCAATTAGTACACATATCCGACTAGTAGCTAATTAGTCAAATGTGAACTCCCGGGATCGATCACTTTCTTAGGGCTAACAAATAAGGGATCGTCTCTCTACTTCCCGTAGGAAGGAATGGATTCCATGTCCGTGAAAATCGAACTACTCACTCATCCGGAGATAGTGCCAATGAGAAGTGGCTTGGAACACATATTAAAGTGAACCGTAACTAACACATCAAACACTACCCCGGGACAAGCAAAAGCATCCCGTGATCACCTCGGGATTAAGGTTGATCCATATATGATCATCTAATGATTTAATAAGATTCCTCGATTACGGAATTATACCGAGAAATTCGGATTAAATCGGTCCAAATTCTATATGAATGTCATCATATATAAATGCCCCACGTAGGTACCCTCTACCGACGGTCCGGATAAGACTATCACACCCTAAGGTGTTCGGGCGCATTATTGGTGTTTTAATCAAGAGACCCTAAACTCTGATTAAGTTCACCACGGACTAACAGTTTAAGTATATCACCACTAACTCAATCCTCACGTGCATGCCATACACTGAGTTAAGCGGTTACATACTGATAGACTTAGGGTTTGCAGCAGTGTATTACTTACAAGCACAAAGCAAGTAATAAGGTGAGATAAAATCTGTCATCCATTGTTAAAAACAATTACACAAATTGTCTTTCGGGCACTACACCTAACAATCTCCCACTTGCACGAAATGACAAGCAACGATTGTTTTTAGAGCACACCCTTTCTCATCTTATTCACAACACTCTCCCACTTGCTCTAAAAGCAGATGAGACATATCCATCAATGCCGTACCCTCCAAGCACTCGACTTGGTACACTGATTAGTTAGGTTGTCGACTCGAGACGATCTTTAGGATTGAAACGTCGCCGGTCCTTCCAATCAGGCGGTACTCTCTCTCAATATGCTTTTGACCTATGGTGACCGAGAAGATCCTTCTAAGCTATCTCTTTCTCGTTTTCACAATGAAGTGATATCGGCTTATCGACACGGAATTACTCCCGGACCAAAAAGGAAAT
This sequence comes from Gentiana straminea, assembly GCA_036785695.1. Classification (NCBI taxonomy): domain Eukaryota; kingdom Viridiplantae; phylum Streptophyta; class Magnoliopsida; order Gentianales; family Gentianaceae; genus Gentiana; species Gentiana straminea. Next base: position 2,318,940 of record JAVUPR010000348.1, read on the forward strand.
TCTAAGCACTATGAGTAAACACCGAGCCCGAGATCAACGTAATGATCATCCTTAATCGACTACAAGTCGAATCGTGTAGTCAACCATATTCAAGTTTGCACCGAATATACAAGCATATGTTTCCTCGTTCTCTAACGATACTTGAGGACGTACTAAACCGCTATTTTATGCTCGAATCCGAGATTCGACTACTATTGACTTGTGATAACCTGACTTGCCGTTATCCAAGAGAGACTCTATCCCATTTTCTCTTTATCCGAAGATTTAGAGAATCATTCCGAGAGGTAGGGTAGGACAACTCTCGATGAATGCCGCAACCATATATGCATAATCATCTTATTCAATAAGATCGGTGGGATAGCCAATGACTCATTCTCGTGAATTTGACCGAATCAAATTCTTAGAATATAGTCCAATTCTCTCATCCAGAGAATCTTGGCGTGTCAGTTTCCGACTTCAGATAGCACACCCATGTTGTTTCCAACCGTTTTAGTGTTATCATTTATGAACACTAATGCTACTACTATATTACCAATATTGATATCCAGTCTACGAAAAACTTATCAATATTTTGGTCAAGTCCACATATGTGACTTTTAAATGACCGAGAGGTTCTCTTAAATCCACAAAGGATATAAGCCATGGCAGGCTTCCTACCAATGGTTCTTTCTGAATAAATTAAGATATCGTTAGTCTCGCAAAAAAGGTATTAGGGAATCACCCCTATCTTACGCTTTGTAACGAATCCGTTATTCATTCTCGCCTAAAACCCTTCGTTCGAATGAATTCGATTCCGTTGTTCGGCAAGAAAGTCTCGGGGAATCACCCCTATTTTCTCGCTTTCTAACGAAATCTAGCAAGAGGCGAGTGGTGAGAGAGTTCAAGGTCCGGTTAACTCTCTAGTTGTCGGGAATCACCCCTATACCACTCAACTTTGCGCCGAAAGTTTAAACTTTCCTATTCATTCGAATCTTTTCCGTGTAGATCCAATTGCTCCCACTGGGCCTGAGACACTCAGGTGGTTCTACAAGAGGTCGAACGTAAGCTGGAGTACCAAAACTCCATTCACAGGGTTAAGGTTTTCAAACCAACCTCTATAATCGAATCCTATACAGCCCACAAAGAGCCACAGGTTATCAATCACCCCAGCAGACTATAAAGTCCACAAAACCACAATGGGTCAACGGTTAAACCATACTCCCACTGCGTTTTGGGTGGATTGACATTCTGATCTAGTAGTATTTATCAGTGTAATCACCAACAACCGATGTTGGACGTGGTCTGATTAAATCAGATAGTAACTACCTTTGGGTAACCATACTCCAAGGTTTAAGGCTGTTACTTATAGATTCTATCAGAAGGCTTGTGACAGTTCAACCGTCACTTTCTGATCTCAGGAATCTTATAACCAACCTTCACTTGACGCATTAAGATATTTCACGAACAGTCACAATCTGAACGTATGAGCAAAATCTCCAGTCCTACCTTCAAGCATTAAATGCTAAATGCCTACATTTACGGAAGTGGTGTGAACCGAATTCACTCCTTATCCATAAATTTACTAGCATCTTCTAGGTAGACTTCTCGGTTTACATAATAATGTTAACCGTTATTTTGCAACCAATTATCTTAATCGAGTCTAGCAGTGTATTGTAGCACATCAATAACTATATAGGGCAAGTCTATGGTTTCTTTCTCAGTGAGAAACATTCCACTAGGAGGCTGGCTGAGCATCAATCCCAAGACTATGCTATAGCCTATTTATGAGCATGGAATACTCTATTCTCTGCTAAAATCAGAGACTCCTCCTCGTATTCTTTTGATAAACTAAATCGCGTTTCGAGTAGTTATCAGACAAAATGTCACCACTCAAAAACTCCCACTAGCTTGTGTCTCTCACTAGACCCCGAAGGTCATGATGAACAAGCTATGTTACCCCTTCAAATCTATTACCCTCTCACGATTGAAAGGAAACTTAGTTATTGTTCCTTTGAGATAGTGTTCCTAGACTGGGAGATAGGAATCACCCTTAGCCAGTCTGCAGGTCTTATCTCTAGGATATATGCACTAATTAATAGATATTGAAGGGTCGTTTATCTTAATACGGAAACCTTTTACCTTTAATAGTTTTAGATGTGTTATACTTATTCGGCTTTTCTTAGTGGTTCGACTTTATCAAACAAAAGTCCGAGTCTTGGATTCGTACTACAAATGTCATATTCACTTTCTATGAGGCAACAATATATCGAGTTGAAAGTGAATCCATTTGCTTCAACGAATCGTAAACGAAAAATAATTTTTTCGTGATATTCAAGGATAGAATCCGAAATTCATTTCCTTATATCACTCCCACTATTGTAGCCGAAATTACGCCCGTTGTTACTCTATTAATCGTTAATGCACGGCTTCCTTGTTCTCCCAAAGAACTAAACTACCGAGTCAAGTTACTCGGTTAAGAAAGTCGCTAAGGATTCATTGGTTAGTGATCCGAAATCACTTTCCTTATCCTATACTTTCTTTAATTAATGTTTCGTTTTAGCCTCAAAACTTTAGTTAAGAAGATTAACACTTATAGACATTCTTTCCCATTCTCAACTTTCCTTAAAAGGAAATAGTCTTGAACTAGCAGTTCAATTGAGTAGACACTACTCGTGAACTGTGGGATGTCTAATAAAAGTGTTACCCAGTGGGACTAATTTTCTAATAAATTAGAAAAACATAAGATAAAAGCTCCCACTAGTTTATCGGTTCCAAATACCGTCTAACTAGCGACACTTAAATTTATGATTCTCCATTTTTCTATTAGAAAATTTCTCGTGTAGACACTACACAATTAAAATTCACTAGAAGAATTTTGTTGTCCCAATCATCTTTCAAACTAACTACGGTTGTCTCTCGTTCTGCACGAGTGACAGCAGTGACATACTTATTTACGTCACTTAAGTCTTGAAGGCTTCAAAAGAAATATCTCTTCCGAAAAATTAATCGCATGTGAGATTAATAAATACAACGTTCTAGTTACTTACCACTTTTTAACGAAGTCATTACTAGTCAATTTTACACTAGCGAGTCTAGCACCTTAGAGATATATATAACGAGTTGTAAATAAAATTGACGAGAAAATAAATCCAAATCATACACTACTAAAATTTTAGGAACATAAACTAAGTACTTATAGTCTATCCTACCGTTCCAAGGATTTAATCTAATGCCTCGGTGCCGCCTTAGGGTAGGTCAAAGAGGTTTCGATTAATATTGAAGATCGATTGAGAATCAAACATCTCATTTGTGATCGTCAATCACCTTTCCTTTTTCGACCAAGGTACTACCAAAAATACCCTCTATGAGTGTGACCTACTTGTCTCGATTTTTAGGTAGACCCCGAGTGTGCCGCCTTAGGGTCGGTCGGTGACCCGACGAGTACCCAAAATCCTATCCTTTCGGAGACCAAGCCTTGAATTTTGATAGCGGTGAAGGCCTTCCAGGGAGGCCGGTCCCGAGCCGGCACGAGGCGTCACCATTCTCTCACGTTGCTTGTGTCAACAGTAGAAGCCGTGGGGTCGGCTGTCGCCTCTCCCGCTCCCACTCAATATTTTGAAAAAGTGGTGGGTTTACTGATCACATTTTTGGACTTGATGTTACATTAAGGAACAATAAATCATAGGCCCGAATGTTGTCGGTTATGTGGGGTAGCCCACCCGACCTATTCGTTAGAACATATGTGGCCGTCGGACGGGTCAAGGCTAGGAGAGCTCCGTTGAGCCGTAGTGGCTCTTCGGATGGCTCGCATTGCCGGACCCCCGTGCAAACGCCACACGTGGAGGGTGAAGTCGATTGAGCCGTAGCTACTGTTGACCACCCAACCGTGGTTAAACCACTTTCGAACCTGTTTGCCCGTGATTATCCAATCCTTAAACATCAAACTTTCACGTAGACACTACGGAACAAAAACGTAATCTCGTCTTAGGTAAGGTGGAATTCACCGAGAATCCAACACCTTAACCACGAGGTTTCGGGATTTTACTCCTTATGCTTTCGCAGAGTGGGATTCACCGAGAATCCATCACCCAACCTCGACGATTGAAAAAAAACCCGTGTTCCTCGGTTTTTACCCTAATTAGTTTCTAATTAATATCAAACAATTAATTAAAACTAATCGTGTGTTTTATACATGCCTAACTAATTCCTCGAATTAATTTCTACATGTATGCATATGGAGTGGAATTCATGATATGATGCATGTCATGGCAATTTTCCGATTCTACTCATACAATCTACACATGTATACTAGTGCGGAAAATAAACACCGAGATGGACCGTTGACACCCCCGTAACTAATCTATTCGAAAATAAATTAAAACCCTAATCTGCAGCTGTTGAGAATCTTCGACGATCGGCATATCAAACGAACTCGGATCGGGACGAAAATTTCCAGATCTGATCTTCATTCTTCGGACTTCAAGATGGACGGTCGGATCGGAGCTTTGACTTGTCAATCTTCCTCAGTGAGCCGCCCAACTTGCTGCTGAAACAGACTCTTACAGCAGCACATCATATACTTCCCGAGACCGATCGGGGATGAAGATGAATCCCGATCGTCCTGAAAATTTTATCACACGTCCTCAACTCCATGATATGAGATCTGACCGGTCGGATTTTAATTTGAACGGTCCAATTGTTCCCAGAAAATCGAAAAAGTCACAGTTAGGGTTTCTGTGAATCCTGCGTTTTTCTGTTACAGCAGCCACTTCGCAGCAACAAACGGATACACAAACGGACTCTGATCGACACCAAAATTTGTGGGACTGTTCATCAACTTCTAAACTTAATTCTGACCGGAGGGATCTTCGTTTTAACGGCTCAAACAACGGGAAAAACGAAAACACTATACAGCTGCTAAACAGATCTATTTACAGGAAATTAAACTTGCAATAATAAATAAATTACACAATTTCCTATACTCATATGAACGAATTTTCATCGTTTATATGAGTTTACAATAGATCTAACGGGAAAACGGTGCCAACCCCAATCCATCTCTTCAACCATAGCAATTTAAAATTATTAATGCATAATAATAAGTAAAATATCACCTACATGCAATTCCACTCCTTTAAATCGTTTAATTACGATTATGACTATACAAATCGTGGAACCGGCTCGCTACCACATGAAGGATGCAGGTTCTTAGATCTAAACGAGTTAGATCTCGTGCGCGGCGGATGGATCACGATTTATATGACACAATTCATAATTAAAGGACTTAAGTACTATAAGGGGGTTTAAGATTATGTTACCAATAACGGGAAGAGTCGCCTTGATCTTCCGATGTGTTCTCCAAACGGCGGTTGGTGGACACCCTTCTTGATACACGAACCTCCTCGATATGCAACACTAAGAAAAACTTAGAGTTTTTCTTCTTCTAAAACCCTGCAGACAAGAGAAACTAATTTTTCTCTAATTTTTCAAGTGGTGGTCGAAATTTTTCTTGTCATTTCCCTTGGAATAACTCTCCTTTTATAGGAGAGTAAATCCTTGGTCTCCAAGTTTTAATTAATTAAACAAATAATTAATTAAACAAAATAAAAGAATATTTTCCTTAATGACTAATTGTGACATGTATTGACCAATAGGAAATCAAATAACAAGTCATCCAACCAATCATATAACAAGAATATCTTTTATTTTCCATAACACAAGAAAATTAATTCTTGTGCTAATTAGAGACCTTAGGCGCCACTTTTAGGGTTTAGAAGCCCACATAAAATGTCTTTCATGTGTATTATATTATTTAGCCCAACTAAATAATATCCATGCATATCAATTAATCAGCCCAGCCAATTAATTATCACTGAGGCCCAAGTAACAAGATTATTAGTCCGAATTACAGAAGCCACATCGGGGACCATGGACCTATAACCAGTAGCTCCAATAATTAATTATTCATCGAACAGAATTAGTACATTAATTATTAATTCCGGGATTACGCCACCATAAACCCGAAAGCGAACTCTACCGATTATAGATGTATACTTATACTCAACCCATAGAGTGAATAAGCGTCCATTGATATAATCACTACATACGGATTAACCCTCCATAGATCGTCCATTCGAGTGGGAAGTCTCCGTGAACCCGAATCGAATATCTTATCCTTATTTACCATCAACCCCCGATGATCAATTAGTACACATATCCGACTAGTAGCTAATTAGTCAAATGTGAACTCCCGGGATCGATCACTTTCTTAGGGCTAACAAATAAGGGATCGTCTCTCTACTTCCCGTAGGAAGGAATGGATTCCATGTCCGTGAAAATCGAACTACTCACTCATCCTGGAGATAGTGCCAATGAGAAGTGGCTTGGAACACATATTAAAGTGAACCGTAACTAACACATCAAACACTACCCCGGGACAAGCGACATCCCGTGATCACCTCGGGATTAAGGTTGATCCATATATGATCATCTAATGATTTAATAAGATTCCTCGATTACGGAATTATACCGAGAAATTGATTAAATCGGTCCGATCTATATGAATGTCATCATATATAAATGCCCCACGTAGGTACCTCTACCGACGGTCCGGATAAGACTATCACACCCTAAGGTGTTCGGGGCGCATTATTGGTGTTTTAATCAAGAGACCCTAAACTCGATTAAGTTCACCACGGACTAACGATTTAAGTATATCACCACTAACTCAATCCTCACGTGCATGCCATACACCGAGTTAAGCGGTTACATACCGATAGACTTAGGGTTTGCAGCAGTGTATTACTTACAAGCACAAAGCAAGTAATAAGGTGAGATAAAATCTGTCATCCATTGTTAAAAACAATTACACAAATTGTCTTTCGGGCACTACACCTAACAGTTGGATGTATTAAAAATGAAACGTATCGAAATATACACTTTGGTTCGATTTATGTAGTGGAGAGTCGAAAAAGAAATCGGTTTATATATAACCGAAATTTTGAAATATGTAGTGGAGAGTCGAAAAACGAATCGAAAAGTTACACATTTGATAAATAAAAAAAATACACGGTTTTATTCAATTGTTGTGTTGAAATCGAATCAAAATCAAAAAATTTAGGTTGATTGAAAGTTAAAACTGAATCCGCAATGTCTGTTGGAGGTAATAAAAATCAACCGTATCGAAATATACACTTTGTTGTGTATATTCAATTGTTGTGTCAAAATCAAATCGAGAAATCGAAAATTTTCGGTTGTTTGAAATTTAAAATTGAATCCGCACTGTCTATTGGAGGCACTAAAAATGAACCGTATCGAAATATACACTTTGGTTCGATTTATGTAACGTAGAGTCAAAATAAAAAATTGGTTTATATACAACACTTACCAAAATTCCGGTTATTATCGAAGGGAAAACAAAAAAAATGATGTTTAAAAAAAATATAAAAAATATATATATTGATAAAAAAAAACACGGTTTTATTCAATTGTTGTGTCGAAATCGAATCGAAATCGAAAATTTTCGGTTGATTGAAATTTAAAAATGAATTCGCACTATCTGTTGGAGGTACTAAAAATGAACCGTATCGAAATATACACTTTGTAGTGTACATATTCAATTGTTGTGTCGAAATCGAATCGAGAAATTAAAAAAATTCGGTGGATTGAAATTTAAAACTGAATCCGCACTGTCTGTTGGAGGTCCTAAAAATGAACCGTATCGAAATATACACTTTGTTGTGTTGAAATCGAATCGAGAAATCGAAAATTTTCGGTTGAATGGAATGTAAAACTGAATACGCACTGTCTGTTGGAAGCACTAAAAATGAACCATATCGAAATATACACTTTGATTCGATTTATGAAATGGCAAGTCGGATAAAAAATCGGTTTATATATAACGAGATAACCTAACCGAAATCCCGGTTTTTATCGAAGGGGGAAAAAACGAACCGTATCGAAATATACACTTTGTTGTGTATATTCAATTGTTGTGTCGAAATCGAATTGAGAAATAAAAATTCTTCGGTTGATTGAAATGTAAAACTGAATCCACATTGTCTGTTGGAGACACAAAAAATGAACCACTTTGGTTCGATTTATGTAACGGAGAGTCGGAAAAAAAATCGGTTTATATATAACGAGATAACCGAAATCCCTGGTTTTTACCGAAGGGAAAAAAAATGAGCCGTATCGAAATATACACTTTGTTGTGTATATTCAATTGTTGTGTCGAAATCGAATCGAGAAATCTAAATTTTTCGGTTGATTATAAAACTGAATCAGCACTGTCTGTTGGAGGCACTAAAAATGAAGCGTATCGAAATATACACTTTGGTTCAATTTATGTAACGGAGAGTCGAAAAATAGAAATCGGTTTATATATAACGAGATAACTGAAATCACGGTTTTTACCGGAAAAAAAAAACTGCTGCTGTAAAAAATAATAAATAAAATTAAGTGTCACGTGTCAGCCACATGGGCTGCCACATGGCCAATTGTGGGAAGAGCCTCTTAGCTCTTAATAGATATAAGAAGAAATATAATATAAGATAAGATAATGAATACGTCATTGATCTCGTGTTGATTAATTTGGTGGAAAAAAAACACGTGTCAAACGGTCTGAAGAATATAAAAAGTTATTTGGTATTCCAACGTCAAATTTAGTGACGTTCTATGTTGGTAAAAAAAATATATTTAATGTGGTGTCCACGTGGTCACATGTGGGTACACATTCTTGGCGCGGATATTTGTTTCCCCTTTTTTCGTTGTATTTTATAGCTAAACTCGACTCATCTTTCATCGTACACTACACAACAGAACTTCAAATCCGTCGGTCATTCCTTTTTATTCCCTTTTCTGCAAAAACTATTAACGGTACACGTTTGATAATAAAAAGTACACGGTTTTATTCAATTGTTGTGCCGAAATCGAATCGAATTTTTTTGGTTGATTGAAATTTAAAATTAAATCCGCACTGTCTGTTGTAAGTAATAAAATATCGAAATATACACTTTGGTTCGGTTTATGTAACGGATAGTCAAAAAAAATTCAATTTCTATATAACGCTAACTTAAATTCCGGTTTTTGCCGAAGAGAAAAAAAACCGCTGTTAAAAAAGGGGAGAAAAAAATGAATCGAAATGTTACACGTTTGATAAAAAAATACACAGTTTTATTCAATTATTGTGTCGAAATCAAATCAAAAAATTATTTAATGTGGTGTCACGTGGTCACATGTGGGCACACCTTCTTGGCGCGAATGTATGTTTGCCCTTATTTTTTGTTGTTGTTGTATTTTATAGTTAAACTCGACTCATCTTCCATCGTACACTACACAACAAAACTTCAAATCCGTCGGTCCTTCCTTTTTTTTCACTTTTCTACAAAAACTACTAGCAGTACACGGTTTTATTCAATTGTTGTGCCGAAATAGAATCGAAATTTTTCGGTTGATTGAAATTTAAAATTAAATCCGCACTGTCTGTTGGACATAATAAAAATAAACCGTATCGAAATATACACTTTGGTTCGATTTATGTAACGGATAGTCGAACAAAAAATTTCGATTTCTATATAACGCTTACCGAAATTCCGGTTTTTACCAAAGGGAAAAAAAACCGCTGTTAAAAAAGGGGGAAAATGAATCGAAACGTTACACGTTTGATAAAAAAAAATACACGGTTTTATTCAATTGTTGTGTTGAAATCAAATTGAAAATTTCCGGTTGTTTGAAATTTAAAATTGAATCCACACTATCTGTGGAAGGTAGTAAAAATGAACCGTATCGCATATACAATTTGGTTCGATTTATGTAACGGAGAGTCGAAAAAAAAAATTCGGTTTATGTAGAACGCTAACCGAAATTTCGGTTTTTACCAAAGGGGGGAAAAATTGTTGTTCAAAGGAAAAAAAAAAACAAAAAAAATGCCACGTGTCAATCCAGGAGGCTGCCACGTGACTTCTTGGGAGCAAAGTCTATTAACATCTTATAGATACATTCATCATGTAATCCATTTAATTACGAAAATGATTTTGACCACAAAATGTGCACATGAAAGCCATAAAAACTGTTGGAGAATTTGAATTAAAAAATTAATGGAAGGTCGCATCGGTTCGGTGGAAAGTTACAACCCCGTAAGATGTTGTGTCCTTTTGGTTAAAGGTCGTAATCTTTAAATGACCGGATACGTTTCTCCTATAAATTCCCATAAATTGTATGAACGAAAATGAAGATTTTATAAGTTTTTCTTAGACAAAATTCTGGCCAAATGCTTTCAAATACTCATCCAAATACATTGCATATATTTTCGAGTCAAAAAGAGATTTACAGAACGTGATCGGTTCGTTGTCTTCTTCTCATCGAACTGCAACAACTCGAAGAATGAATGACGGTTGTATTGTGGGAGACGATTGCCATTACCGTGTGCAAATAATCGGGGAAAAAACGTCTTAAGGACAGAGTGCTACACTCGTCTCAGTCAATAAGTTTTGTGTCCAAATTTTTGTTTCGTTTTTGTTTGAATTACGTGTTAAACAGCATGCTAGATTGATAATTTACCCAACAATCTTAAGACGTTTTGCGTTTAAAAAATAATAATAATAATTATGTGTATGTTGTTTTGTGTGAAAGATTTAATATGAATTTTGGCTCGCAGTAAACCTGCAAGTTTATGTTCATGTTAAGCCTGAAAAACTTGACGTACTTAATAAAAAATGCAAACTTGAACTTGAATATATGTTTCGAATATGCAAATTTGAACTTATTCGCACTCTGTTACTGATTATGTGTTTGGTTCTTATAATCCAGTATGTTGTTCTAAATTTGTCTGCTCAAAGAAATTTATATGCTTAGTAAATCGTAGAATACATGCTGATCTCGGTTTGGGCATTCAATTCGTTTACCAAAGTCGCTGATTCTTCTTTCTGAATACCATACGATCGAGCCCGTGTGGTATGCAGTTGAGATCGATCAATGACCACAGTAATCCTTATTCCATGTTTATATGTTTCGAATTAATGTGGACATTTGAACTATAATGTGGACATTTCGGATCATGCAAACGGTTTGTGAATTTTAATTTCGTCCTGTGGTTTCAAACTAATAGTTGGTTTCTTAATTTTGGTAAAATTGATGTCTTCTTCCCTCCTATACATTGGTTACCATTTATTGGAGACAACCGGTTTGTCTATGTATGACTTAATTTTTAAGTTATTTGGATATGACACAGATACAAGAGAAAGAAAAAAAAAAAGGAAATTTGTAAAATAAGATTCTTCAAAATAAGAATTCTTGTGTTAATCGGATTATTGTTGTGAAATAAATTATTATGATGTCTGCAACCTCTGTTAGGCATGATTTTGTTTGCAACTGTATAACATGGATGGAATGGGATTTCTTGTATGATTATTTTGAGCCATGAATAAAGCAGGGAATGTAATAATGTGGTGGGAATCCCCAGGAATGGTTTATAGACACCAGTCTAAATTATCTTTCTATTAAGTGAAAGAAATACGGAATCATTAGATTTGATTCACAAAAATATCGGTGAATTAACACAAGTACACTGAAAGAACTGACGAGTGTCATGTTGATTTCTTCGGGTTTAACCCAGAACTGTGGGGGAGACAATCCCCTAAGAAATTGTTATTCTCAACAGAATGCCCCTATGGAATAGTGGGAAGGCTACAAGCCTAGCAATAAATTTCTGGAAGTGTGGGGGTGCTTGGCAAAGCTCGAAACACCTAAGCCAAAGCATGTCAAAATAAGGTCCTGAAACAAAAGATTTCATATTCATTGGATATGTAAATAACAGTAGTGTCTATCGGTTTCTGGTGCACAAATCAGACATTCCTGATATACATTAAAATATGATCATTGATTAAAGGAATGTTGTATTTATTGAGGAGATATTTCCTTGAAAAGACAAGGAGAAAGAAGGTTCAAGTTCAATCTATAGCCCTTGACCGGATGTTAAGGTATTTGAAGTTTACAATGAACCTCGAGATACAGTATACAAGATATCCAGCAGTATTGGAAGGATACTGTGATGCAAACTGGATATCTGAAGTGGATATGTATTCACTATTGGTGGTGGTGCAGTGTCCTGGATATCCTCAAAGAAAACATGCATAGCTCGATCCACAATAGAATCTAAGTTTATTGCATTGGACAAAGTTGGAGAAGAAGCAGAGTGGCTTCAGAATTTCTTAGAGGATATTCCGTATTGGCCAAATCCAATTCCTTCTATCAGCATACATTGTGATAGTATGTCGGCTATAGGATGCGCACAAAGTTGTATGTATAATGGTAAGTCTAGACATATACATCGTAGACACAATACCATTGTATAATTGATTTCTAATGGTTTGATTTCCTTGATTATATAGAGTCGAAGGAGAATCTTGCGGATCCGCTTATAAAAAGGTTTAGCTAGAGATCGGGTGTCAATTTTTGTCAAACGGGATGGGACTTAAGCCGTTACGCATGTTCCCTTATAATGGTAACTTAACCATAGTGACTGGAGATCCCAAGGTTCAAAAGGGACAACTAAGTTATGAGGGCAATTAGCACTTACCCATTATGTTAAAAACAAAAGTGCTTTCTGTGATTTTGTTAGGTTAAGCATAAGCTTTTAATGATTCCTATATCTTGGTTAAGCCAAATGGGGTATTGCAGAGTACTCTTTATAGGAGGTCACCTATGTAAGTGGAAGTGGGGCCGCTTCTGTGAGAATTTGTAGGCTGGATTCTCTAACACACTTTCTGAAACCAAGGTGTTCCAGGGCCAAAATGAACGCAACCATGAGAACCTCGAGAATGTTAGGAGATCTGTTGTGTAGGTATCATTGTCTAGGCATGCACCAAAGCCTGAGCAGTTCAAGACCTAGTTCACTACTTAGCCGAGTATGTCCGATGGTACTCTACTACGGAAGGTTCAAGGCAGCAAACCACCTCGCCAAATGCAACAGATTTCCGCATGTGATCTCTTCAGAGTCTGCATTGCATTTGCATTCATGTAGGGGATTGTTGGAGAATTTGAATTAAAAAATTAATGGAGGGTCGCATCGGTTCGGTGAAAGTTACAACCCCGTAAGAGGTTGTGTCCTTTCGGTTAAAGGCCGTAACCTTTAAATGACCGGACACGTTTCTCCTATAAATTCCCATAAATTGTATGAAAGAAAATGAAGATTTTATATGTTTTCCTTAGACAAAATTCTGGCCAAATGCTTTCAAATACTCATCCAAATACTTTGCATATATTTTCGAGTCAAGAAGAGATTTACAGAATATGATCGGTTCGCCGTCTTCTTCTCATCGAAGTGCAGCAACTCGAAGAATGAATGACTGTTGTATTTTGGGAGACGATTGCCATTACCGTGTGCACACAATCGGGGCAAAAACGTCTTAAGAATAGAGTGCTACACTCGCCTCAGTCAATAAGTTTTCGGTCCTAATTTTTGTTTCGTTTTTGTTTGAATTACGTGTTAAACAGCATGCTAGATTGATAATTTACCCAACAAAAACTACTATACATGTCTTATAGTAACAAAAAGTGCAGCTCAGGCGACTAATAGTGGCTGAGAGTTTGGCTAAGCCGCACATTATCCCTGTTGCTAGATGCAATTTGTGATGAAGCCGATGAGACTATTCTCCATGCTATTCGACATTGTAGATGGACGAGCGAGGTTGGGACTCAATGTCTACCCCGTGAATGTTGGAGCCAGTTTTTTGCGGCTGGTACACCGAAGGAGTGGGTGGAGCTTAAGCTTAGAAAAGTTATCTTGGACCCGCTTGGTACTACTACGTGGAAATACTTTGGCGAGAAGCGACTTACGGTATTTGGTTGTGACGTAACCGCGTGATTCATTATCTTAATGTGGACATAACAACATTTGAGGGAAAGTAATTTCCATTGATTTGATTGAGTAACAGGCTATTTATACTATATAACCATAATGGAAATGCAATAAAACACAATAAATGCGATTGATTACAATAATTCATTTCCATGATTTTGTGTATCTAGAATATTTTCAACACGCCCCCGCAATATCATGGTAATACAATGAAGATGGAGATTGACTTGTAATGAATGAATCTTTCCTTCACATGGTGTCTGCAACAACTTCATCAGATCAATCAGCATCAACTGCTTCCCAACCTGAAATTGCCGGAATTCTGCGATAGAGATGAGGAAATATGTAGAGGGAATAGCATACCCTAAAAAAAGCTGGGATAGGAAAGAGTCATAGAATAAGGAATAGAGAGGAGAATATAGTGGGAGGGATATACCCTAAAAAAACTGGATGAACCGAAAGCGTGGAGGAGTCATGAAAAAAATACGTGGAGGGAAGTTGATTCCCTGAACAAAATAGAAAAGGAGCAGAGGGTTGTACCCCTAACAAAATAAATGGAAGGAAAAAAATGGAGGGGTGTATCCTAACAAAATAAATATAAGAAAATGCATGGAGGGTGTACCCTAACGGAAAAAAAATGATTTTAATAGAGGAGAACAACGATGATCAGATAGAGATTGAAGGAGGAGAAAAAAGGAAAAATAAAAATAAAAATTAGACAAGAAGAGTACGAAAGGGAAATTTTTTTGAAACGGTAGAAAAGATGAAAGCTTTATCAAGCCCATTAGCAGGACACATACGTTTGCATAGCAGGCAAAGGTAACGACGCCAATAGAAAGTTATTCAGAATATTAGAGAAGACATAAAATAAAAATAAAACAACAAAGGTAAAAGTGAAACACGAGGGGTGAGGGTTCGTTCATATTAATGTCACAAACCCCCACCCTGACATTTTTCTGTAGAGATCGCTCAGGACCGAAAGACGTTAGTCTGAGAGCTCTGATACCATAACAACAATTGAGGGATAGTATTTTCCATTGATTTGATTAAGTAATAGGCTATTTATACTACATAGCCATAATGTAAACGCAATAATACACAATAAATACGATTGATTACAATAATTCATTTCCATGATTTTGTGTATCTAGAATATTCTCAACAGGACAGACTGCCAGCATATGTCATGATAAAAAATTCTGTTGAAAGAGCTCGGAACTTGCGGCTCGCATGGGATATTAGCATCTAGTAGAGTAGCATAATCGTTGCTTTCACTTGTAGTATTTGCTGGTAGCTTCAGTAGTTTGAGTTGAGAAGGTTGCAGCCTTTACTGCTTTTTGTACTATGCTTTGTGCATATGAGGCCTTGATAATAATAAAGGTTCCTTTGTCCAAAAAAAAAAGTGCACATGTTTTGCATACATATATAATACGAGTAATCTTGCTGACACAATGTATATCATATATTGTGCAATTTATAAGATGTGAAATCGATTTAATTAAGAGTTTCGGGGTCACGTTTCATATATCATATATATATATATATATATATATATATATATATATATATATATATATATATATAGGTTTGTTGTGTCGGATCGGAAAGGTAAGAGGCTTCAAAGTCTTGTAAGCAGGGGCGTCGTCCCCGTCCAAATTTAGGTTCGGGACCAAAAAAAGTAGGCCCTTTTAAAAAAAACAGTAAACAAGCAAATAAAATACTGGGCTATTAATATTGCAGACCTACATGCCATTTGCTGATTATATGAGAAGTTAAATTGGGAAATTTTGGAAGAAAACATACTTGTTCAATCAATGTGCAATTATACTTTGAAGATGCTAAACATCAATAATCGAATATTATGGTTTTCTATCTTGGGGAAATCCTCATCCTCTTATTATCTTGATTTTTGAAACAATTTTGAGATAAACTCAAAATTTGTGTTACTAATTCTTGTAGTTGTTGTTATACAAATGAAGAAGAGAGATTTTTTTTAATACTTGAGAGTTGAGACGACAAAAATGTAAAGGGAGGCATGCAGTCATACGAACAAAGAATATATTTTGGGATTGAAGTTGTCAATTGTTTATTTGGAACTTGAAAGTGAAAGTGTCAACTATTTATTTTTAAACAAAAAAACAAAAACAAAGTGTCAACTGCGAAGAATATTTTGTTTTAGAGAACACGAATAATATATTTTGGGATTTGAGTTGTCTATTATTTATGACAAATTTTATAATACAACCGTTGTAGCAAGGTTGTACCAAGTGGCATACATTACAACCATTCATTTCTAACCTCTCACACACGATAAAAGTGTATTATGTGAAAGAGAGTAAAAATGAGAGGCTCTAATGTATGCCACTTGGTACAACCTTCTTACAACCGTTGCACCATAAAGTCTCTCATTATTTATTTGGAATTTGAAAGTGAAAGTGTCAATTTTTTCTTTTAAAAATGAAACAAAGTGTCAACTTTTTTTTTAAAACACAAAGAACAAAAAAAATGGAGTTGTCTATTGTTTATTTGGAACTTGAAAGTAAAAGTGTCAACTATTTCTTTTTAAAATAAAACTAAAAAAGGTTGCATATCACAAGACTCAAACCCTGGTCACTAGACAAGTTATACTTTACTGTTCAGCACTAAGATAATACCTTATTAGTTGTTAGTTTATTGGACCTCAATGTAAAAATACAAAATATATATACTATTGGGTAAAAAATTGACGGAGTCTTTAAATTCGTCGATTTTAGGGCCGTAGGCCATGGGGCGCCCCTGCTTACCCCGTTAAAAATAATAAAAATCTATTATAGAAAAATATTTCGGACCCCGTTAAAAATAATAAAACTCTACATTTTACCTATAGAAAATTATTTCGAACCCCGTTAAAAATAATAAAACTCTACATTTTACCTATAGAAAATTAATTCGGACCCTGTTGAAAAGCATTTCTAGATCCGCCTATGCTTGTAAGTGTATACATTTCAAACGTTTGGGTCATCTATTACGGTTGATTGCATGAGAGTCCGGCGGTGTATGAACCGTATTAGAGCACTTGCAGTAGTGTCTCTAAATGATATTATATATGTATTTTTACAGATTTAACTAAAATGACAATGCATTAGAATCTGTAGGATGGATCTGGATGTCTCAGATCTTGTACATATTGCGCTGGATATACAACATCTGTGCAACCGCAATTTATTTCCCTCTGTTGCTGGACTATTCTTTTTTTTTTTCCGATGGTAAATGGTCTTTTGTTTTTATTAAGGGGTCTTTAATCTCTTTTCTTCCTCAATTTTGTTTGCCAAATTCTAGTTTTTTTAATATGATCAAATACCTTCCTAAATAAATAATACAAATAATGTAGACAGCTCTTTCATATATATATATATATATATATATATATATATATATAAAATATGTATACTACTATGTATGATATATGATACACATGTACTGATGTACACATCTCTCTATTTTTACATGTACGTGAGAATTTGTCTTTTATTATTGTTTTTAATTATTTTAATGTTGTATACATTATTCTAGAGACACTGATACAGTTGACGCTTGATAAAGATTCTGTAAAATAGGTAAAAGTGGTGTTTGAGACTATAAAATAGAGAATCTGTTAGGAGACACATCAGATACTCTTGACGAATACTCTATTATACAATTTTAAAAACACATTTTTCTAGTTTACAGAATCTTTATTTAAGGTGAAATACATCAGACTCTTTATTTTACATAATGCGGAAGATATAAAGAAAAATTTACAAAATCTGGATGAATGCGGTAGATGTAAAGGAAATTTTACAGAATCCGTAGTTTACAGTAAAATATAGAGTATCTGCTGCAGTGTTATTTTTTCTGTTGAAATCTCGACAATAAAGTTTTTAAATGATTTACAGTATCTACTGCAACTGCTCATTTTGACAGATAGTAGTATTAAATAATTCAGCTATTTGACTCATTATTATAGATTAGTTTTAATTGAATAAGTCCATTATATATTCAGAGGCTAATTTAAACACGTATTTTATCCACACACAAAATCACATAAACTTAATCTTTTTTTTTTTAACAAACATAAACTTAATTCAAAGGTAGATATTAAACTTTTTTTCTATTTTCTTTATTTATTAAAAACAATGTATGGTTTGGATTATTTGTGTGTATATTTTATGGATATATTTTAAGTACAAATATTTTTTCTACATATTTTATGTACACAATAATGATAGTACTACATCCGTCCGACAAAAAATGTCCATTTTTTAAAATGAATTATCCTATAAAAATTATTAATTTCGAAAATCAATACATCATTTAATGTTCTTTTTTTCAAACATTCCATTATCATAACATTTAATTTTTATATATTCATTCTATGTTTCAAAAGAGCATTTATTATGTGATATGAGTATATATGTCCATCATGACTACTTAATATACAACATATTAATTATTTTTTTAATCATTATACATCACAAAAATTAAACACTTTTTATGAGACGTGATTAGTATGAAACATCATCGAATGCGATTTATTTGTTAGAGAGTAGAGTGATATAAATGTGTGCTGACTGCTGCCTCTACTAAAATGATTCAATAGGATACAAGTCAACGATTGACTATTTCTTTATATAATGCGTTGACTTTATTATACACGACGTGTTGATTTCACCAAATGATGAAAGTGGTGGATTGAAACGAGTTGGAGGTGGGAGTCGTGGCATACTCCCTCCGTTCCTATTTAGTTGCCAACAGTATATATTACATTTTCAAAGCATTACTTATTGTATATTTCTATATCTATCCTTATTTATTAAGGATTGAAATATGAAAACAACATTATATTAATTATATTCAAGAAGTGTTCTTGTCGTTATGATGTTAAATCAAAGCATTAAATCATCTCCTTAATATGTGTGTTTTTGATAGGGGTGTATACGGTTCGGTTCGGTACAATTAATGGTCGAAACCGAAACCGAACTGTTTTTCAAAGTTAAAACCGAACCGAATTTTTCAGTTTAATTCGGTCGGTTAACCAAAAAACCGAAATAAACGGTTCAAATTAATCGGTTCACCGAAATTGAACTACCAAAAACCAATTTTTTTAGTTCAGTTAACCAAAAAACCGAAATAAACGGTTCAAATTGGTCGGTTAACCCAAAAAACGAAATTAAACTATTAAAAATGTTAATTTAATCTAAAAATTATAACAAAAAAAAACACTTAAAACAAGCCACATAATTCACACTACTCCTTAGATAATAGACTTTAATTTACACAAATCGTTCTAAATCATTAAAGTGGAAACAAATAAGTCAGACAATTTGATCCACACCAAAAGAACTTCAAACTATATAACTTGAACTTAAAATACATTTGGCTTCTAATACACAATATGAATTACATGCTCCGGATCCTTAAGCTTGAAAGGATCACTACTCCCATATTTTGTATTCTATTAAGATTTTTTTGAGGGGAAATGTGTCATTCGTACTGACAGTATTTATAGCATATGTCTATATAATAGATCAAATTCGTAAAAAATGTATAAGAATAAATTTAAAAAAGATACGGTTAATAATTTTTCTATTCAGTTACAATGTAATTAAAACAGTTCGATTGCGTTGGTTCGGATAACGTTTCGGTTATAGCGGTTCGGATAACGGATCGGTTTAACGGTTTTGTTTTTTTATTCGGTTCGGTTACGGTTATTTATATCACTAACCGTAACCGAACCGAAATTTTTCGGTTTCTTCACAATGCGAACCGAAACTGAACCTTGAGTGATCATTAACCGAACCAATTTACTACAATTTGGTTTTGGTTTTCGGATTTTCCATATCCGTGTACACCCCCTAGTTTTTGGTAAATGCGACAGTTAGATATGAACGTAGGGAGTATATGTTTAGGTGGCTCACCCCACACCCATACAAAAAAATCATACTAAAATATACTATATGATTCGGCCTATATAACCTATCAATACATATTAAGCCAACTCGATCACTAAGTATCTGGTTCGGTTATTGACTGTGATCTCTTACATGTCACATTCTTATCTTTATCTAATTTCTTTATCATTATGTCTAATCTAATTCCAGACATGCCACATTTCTATCTAAATACCTTATACTCACTAATAATATTCGGGATATTACGGTCTTTGTTGACCTTATATAATAATAACAATAACAATAATAATACATCATCAAATAAATTTTTTTTTTAAAAAGGATCATTTATGTTTCTAGCATGCAACGCGACATAGCATTTACAATGTCAATGCCATGGAAAGCACGGTAAACACTCCATGAGAATTGACAGTCTTTTCTGCCCACATTATTATTACGTACTAATTTGCATTTACCTAAAAGTGGACCGATTCAAAGGAGAAAAAAAAGTTATTATAGAACGGGTATTAGAGGGTGATACCAAAGTGGACGGTTAAGATTTGTTTAAATTTATATTCTCTCACCTAGCAATAGTGTGTAGGTGTGATTTGGCATGATTTTAACCGTCCACGTAGTATCACCACTAATACCTTTTATATAATATTCTCGATTCAAAGTGAATACACATATATTTTGTTTAAATAAAATTGTTGTGATAATTATTCTGATACAACAAATGACATAATACGTGTTGGTCCGATAGAGTGATGGAATGTTTCAAGGGATAATGATTATAAATGGCAAAAATGAAGAAGAAATTGTCAAAAGGGAAAAGTGGATCGAAAAATAGTGAAAAAAGACAAAAGACACCTAAAAAGACTAAATTACCCTTGTCACATTTGACGACTTCAATTTCACTATCAAACAAATCCATTGAAAATAATCTATAAAACTTTTTAATATCAAACAAATCCACTACCAAACTAAAGCAAAAACAAAAAACATAAAAATGACATAATCGTCCAGTAGAATGACAATTTGTCATTTTTACCATTAGACATACTCAACCCACCGGAATAAATGCCAATTAATACATAATTTTTGTCTTTTTTAACATCTGTTCAATATTTCGATGGCACGTCATATTGTGATATATCTTTTATAAAAATGGTACTTACACAGTAACATTATTCTTTTATTTTATTATAAATATTGTTAGTGTCATTTTGTCATCTTTCTGACGTAACACTTTAGAATCAGCAAATAGTTATTCTTCAAGATCAAGAATATGAGAAAGAAAGATTCATTTTAATGTCCTCCTTAACTTACAAACTTGAGTACTTATCAATATTCAAACATGGAGGCATGTACACACGCGTTTTTAATTACACCTAGACAACAAATGGATATAAAATTCTTGTTTCTTCCCATTGACCGGGCACGGGTCGTGTGCTCGTGATTGAGTTTAAGTTCGATATAGTCATGTAAAGTTCGCGATCAAACTCGAGCTAGTTTGTAAAATTTGACGTACACTCGACTCAATAAATTACTTAATGTTTATCTTCACTCAAATCGTTTACATCCTTAATTCAAACAACTTTGCTTCTGCGTTCCGTTCCATTTGGAATAAAGCGATTTCATTTATATCTATGGCAAAAGTAATTGTTTATTCCTATTCTCTAAGATAAATGTGTATTCCGTTTTATATAATTCTGTAATTTAAGAGAATAGTTCAATAATTCAGTTTTTAATCTCTACCGTTGAAAACATCTATGTATAATTATATGCTTTGGATCATTTTTTTAATACACCATAAATAATGTGTTCTTTAACACACTCAATCAATTCATTATTTTTTTTTAGAAGGAATCAATTCTTTTAACATGCTAAATCTTCAAACTTTTTTTTTTCCAAAAAAAAATTAACAAATTAGATTATTCAATCGTTTTTTTTATATTGATTATCGATCATCATCATGACAAACTCGAATTTTTTGCCTAATTTTTTTTTAACAAACTCGACTTTTTTTGTCTAATTTCTTCTTTTAACAAAACCAAATTACATTCTAATCGTTTATTTTATACTAATCATCAACACCAAATCGATTCAATTTTCCACAGTAGTAGGTCATCTATTTCATTGGTAGACTATCAATAAAAGCCGACAAATTTTGCTTTGATCGTTCCTCGGATACAATGATTGTGGCCGATTATTGCTAACTTTAATCGATTCTTTAAGACATATCACAATTTGTATGAAATTAACCAATACGTTTGATGCAATCCATAGTTGATGACCGGAGATGTAAGAAGGAGGGTGAAGAGATAAGCTAAAGAGGACCAATTAAGCGGATGAAGTCTAAAAACTCACATGAAGAACACAGCTTGGTCGATTGATTCCATTTTAAAAATAAAAATAAAAATAAAAAAAAAAAAAATGACTTTAGTCGATCTATTCCAAAAACGGTCGTAATAACAACTTTATCATCTTCCACTTATTGATATTGAACTCATGACTTAGTCAATGAATTACCATGATATAAGTATATATTTTAAGTACGTACGTATATACATATACATATTTCTTTTTGAGGGAGTATATATACACATATATATACACACACACTCAATATATCTCATCATTTTTACAGTCAAAATCGATCGGCGATTAAAAGAAATATATTATGTCAAAGTCTTGCGGACGAACAAACTTTGAAAGTTAATTGGTTATAATTTTCTCCAGACATACTTTTATAGTAATAATAGTTGTGCCACATGCAGTGGCGGACCCATAACTTTTTTACAGCGGGGTCCGTAAATATTTAACACACTAAATAATTTTTTTCACGGGGTCCGAAATATTTTCTATAGGTAAAATGCAGTGTATTTTTATTTTTAGCGGGGTCCGTGGACCACCCTTAGGTGGCTTTAGATCCGCCCCTGGCCACATGTCGCATGCAGTGGCGGAGCTACATATACCCAATGGGGCAACTGTCTCTCTTAATCCGAAAAAGATTCACTAAAATTTATACTATGCATATAGATTGCTCCCTTAAATTTTTTTATTTGTCTTTAAAAAATTTACTGTCCTCCTCTTACCCGAGATCCTGCGTCCGCCCATGGTTGCATATTTAATTATAGTGACATGCATGCATCATAATCAATGTATCATAGGGATTTTTATTTTTTATTTTTTTCGAACGAAATCATAGGGAAATTTCGGTATCATATTGTGTTCAGAATTCGTGTTTGGAAAATGAGAAACCAATGAGATCGAGGAGAAATATCTCTTTCAATTCATAGCTGAATTATTCACAACCAAAAAGGGCCTGACTGGCTATCGCAGTATATGCTGATAGCAGCCACTAGTTTAGGCCAACATGGAATATCCTCAGGGAAATTCCTATGCCATTCAGCTTCTTCTCTAGCCTTATCGAAGGCTAAAAACTCGGCTTCCATTGTGGAACGAGCTATGCACGTTTGTCTTGTAGACTTCTAGGACACAGCACCACCACCAATCGTGGCTGGTGGACTTCGAATCATTTGTATCCGATATCCAGTTGGAATCACCGTATCCTTCTAATACTGCTGGATATCTTGTATAACGTTATCCCAGACTCATAGTGTACCCTATGTACCTCACTGCCTATTTAAGGCTTTCCATTGATTATGGTCTGGATTACTCGTGGACCTACTCAGTTTATTCACTACACATGCTAAGTCTGGTCATGTACAATGGGTTATATACATCAGACTTCCGATCACTTGAGAATATCTCAATTGATCCACAGGTTCACCTATGTTCTTGACTAAGTGCATACTTAGGTCAAGTGGAGTGCTCACTGGACTTTTATCAAAGACGTTAAATCTTTTCAAATAGACTCAATATAATGAGTTTGTGATAACACAAGTCCATCGGGTATTCTAAAGATCTTACTCCCTAGTATCAAATCTGCAACTCCCAGATCCCTCACATCGAAGTTCCTTGTCAGCATCTTTATCGTATTCATGATACTCTCATGAGTACTTCCCATTATCAGTATGTCATAGGCATACTATCACAAAAGCCGTGTTCTTAATGTAGACATATATGTGTACTATCCACTTGACAACATATAATTGTCAAACTCGATATGCCATTGCTCTGGCTATTATTCGACTTAACAAGTCTACACACCTTACTCTCTTGTCCTGGAACTATGAACCCCTCGGGTTGCTCCAAGTACATCTTTTCTTTCAACTCACCATAACCATACATTTGATGGACTTCTAGGTTATAGACTCCAGCTATATCGATGAGAACCCTTATATAAGTAATTCTCACAACTGGTGAGTAAAACGCCAAGGCCTTCTTTCTGTTGATACCCTCGGGCTACCAACAACGCCTTACAATAAATCCATCAACGTCTTACAATATCTCTTAGACTGATGTTAAATTTGTCTTTTATTCGTTCTTACGTTCTTTCAAACATTGTTATAGGGCTAACTTGACAAACAAAGGTTCTCCATTAAATAAATCGAAGAATATCTTTTCTATCCATGGAGTAGTCGTCAAACGACAGAAACCACATTAAATTAATTAATGTGTCTTTTTCTTGTTTCTGTTATCTGTTTGATTGCATATGTTTATTTAACTTTTGCATCTGGATATAACAATCGACGTGTACAAAATCAAATTTCCATGAACTTGAGCTTAGCCACACAACTTCTGAAACAAATGATGGTTGAATGCGCTTAGCCACACAACTTCTGGAATGTTGATGCTTTGTAGGAGTTAACTGATCTAATAGCTTCCTCGAAGCGTTTGAATGATCCAGCTCTTCAAAATCGGCATTCACCGCACGAACTGGGCTTAGATGCACAACATCATAAACAAATGAGCATTGCTGATTCCTTTCACCAGCACCACCCTTCATTGGACCTGGGTTAATTTAGCCATAAATCAGGAACAAACCATGGTCGGCAGCTCAAGTGTTGATGCTTATCCGACTTCACCACAACACCCACGTGTCGTCTTGAAATTGGACTTTCATTGAACCAGGTCTTAGACACACAACATCTGGAACAAATCATGGCTTGCAGCTCAAGTTTGCCAAGCAACGCTGTTGATTCTTCACTGCAATTTACCGATCTAATGGCTTCTCCTCAGAAACACCACCCACATCAACTTTCCTTGCCCGAGCTCCACCAGAATATCGATGACAGTTACACGTAAAGAGCCCTCACACCAAAGGCAAGAGACATCGTCACAAGTTCAACCAAGGTCCCTAGAAATAAAGGGAGGTTGTTATGCCTTCTCGCACTTAGTTCTATTGTTTCTAGCTAATTTTTTTTTAGCTGTATGCTTTTCATGGCATGGCTTTATCCATGTTGGTGATTGAGCAATATATTTTTGGAAAAAACACACTAAATAATCTTACAAAGAGAGCAGATTATCAGTCAATACAACAAAAACAAAAATGGCTACAAAAACTGGATCCATTTTATACACATCATTTTGATTCATATTCATGATAAAAATCACAAACTTTTACACTGTCTCTGTCAACCTAAAACAACTCTCCTCCATTGTCAAGGCCTCGGACCGTCTCGTTCGGGGGAGCTACAACTAAACAAATGCAAGACCAAATTGAAAGGAAAATTTTGGGGTGCGCGGGTGGTTAAGCCCATCATGTACACTCTTATTTAACACTTAAGAGGTGATTAATTAGGTGCACCTGAAGCCATGGCAAACCGAAAGATAAATGATAAGAATCAAGGCTAAAAAAATTCCGAAGACAACCAGTTTTATTTTCATGTTCTGAATCCACATCTTCCTCCTTATCTTGGTCCCTTGTTGCCTGAAGTCTTGAGCCTACATTAAACCGAAAAGATGCATTAAAACTTACCACAAAGCAACGTTAAAAACACATGTTCATCGTTTCAGACCAACTAGGTTGCATGGGTGCAGTTATATGGCTTTAGATACTTCGTTACAGGATACGGGATACGCAGGTGCAGAATTGTTCAAAAATATAGGATACGGGTATGAGGCGCATATGCATACATTCAAAAACCAACCTGTGATCGAAGATTCTCAGTCTTATCCACAAGAAGTTCAATCTTCTCACCGCGATCAAGAACCTAAGGAATAGAAAGATGATATAGTTTAGACACATATAATGCAAACTGTAACTGTTGAATTATGAATATGAATATAGGAAAAAGATATGAATTCTTTACCTTCTCAATGTTCTCCATCATCACTCCTTTTACTTCATTAACTTGAGCTTTAACCTTAGCAAGTTTGTTAATTTCTTCTGGATGATCCACACAGTACTGCATGTGCTCTTTCAGCTTCGGCCTATAATCGAAAGAATAAATATTAGGCAAAAGAGGAAATGTACATGGAAGAGAGCTAATGAAGGTTAAAATAAAGATACCCGAATTCTTTGTTCAGGGTCTTAGCACTTGCAGTCGCTGCTTTGCCCCCGCCATATCGTTTGAGAAAGTCTTCCTTAATACGATCTAAGAAAGCGATAGGAATTTGTCTTCCTGCTGATTCAATGGCCACCACGCAATAGGCTGCAATACGGAAATGTTACCGTAACAGAGGTAATACTCCTCCTTAAGTGTGTGAAGGGAAGGGGCAAGCTCGGCCACACTGTTAGGCCTTTGGACCATCCGCAAGCGACCGACCCTAAGTTTGATGCGTGGGATGAGGCCGACTCTCCGGTAATGTCTTGGCTATGGAATTCTATGTGTCCGATATTAGTGACACATATATGTTTGTTGCTAATGCAAAAGAAATATGGGATAATGTGAAAGAAAATTATTCCAAAGTGAATGATCGCACATGATTTACGAGATCAGGAATAGGATTTCAAACACCAAACAAGGTGTGAGATCCATTACTGAATACTCAAGTCTGATGCAAAGTATGTGGCAAGAACTAGATCACTACCAATGCATTAAAATGCACAACAATGAAGATATGATAATTCTCAAGAGAATTTTTGAGAAAGATAGGATCTATTCCTTTTTAGCTGGGCTAAATGTGGAATATGATCCTGTCAGAGTTCAAATTCTGGGAAAAGATGACCTTCCCTCTCTAAATGAAACTATGGCTATTATCAGAAATGAAGAAAGTAGAAGGAGTGTTATGATTGACACTACTCCTACTGAGGGATCTGCCATGATCTCACAAAACAACAAGTTTCCCCAAAAGGTTACCAAAACTATCAACCAGAGTCACTCCTTTGATTTTAAGGGAAGTGATAAGGATTCTCAGTGTGCTCTTTACGTAAGAAAACCGGGCACACTAGGAAAAGCTCTTTGGAAACTTCATGGGAAACCGGGAAGTGAGAAACACAACAAAAGGACGCTAATACCGCAACGGGACAAGAATCAAATCGAAAATTTGGGAGTACGTTCATGAGCCGTGAATCGAATCAAAACCCCAACCTTGGACCATCGAAATAGAGAAACTAAGGAAGTTCATTGAGTCTTTGGAGAACTCATCAACCTCCTTAGCTTTTTCGAGTATTTCTCAAACTAATATGGTCAAGGGGATTCCCGATTATGGGTTGTTGATTACGGTGCTACGGATCATATGACTTTCTCCAAAGAGCAAAGTGATATCTTATAAACCCCGTACTCGGTACGGATCTATTACTGATGGGCGATGGCTCTCCTATCCAAGTGATTTGGGATAGGAGATGTCAATCTCTGTGAAAATATTACTCTAAGGGATGTTTTACACATTCCCAAATTATCTAGTAATCGATTTCTATTCGAAGTTAACTAGAGACTCAAAATGTCTTCTTGTTTTCTCTTCGACATGTGTCGATACGGGACCATCTAAGGAAGGAGAAGATTGGGGTTCTTAGGGCTAATGAGGGCTATACTATCGGCAAGGCCAAGAGTTAAAGGAAGGCAAACCTGGTTACAGTTCGGTTCTCGGTTTTGTGTCTAAGGCTAACCTAGACAACCGTGGATGTATCATTATAGATTAGGACATCCTCCTTTTAGTATGATAAAGCAAATGTTCCCTAATATGTTTACTAATTGTGATAGTGATAAACTTTGGTGTAATGTATGTGAACCGGCTAAACACAAGAGAGCTTCTTTTCCAGTTCAAAACATTAGATGTAAAGATCCTTTCACAATTATTCATAGTGATATTTGGGGGCTGCTCCTATTGCTAATATAAATGGGTCTTTACGGTTTGTTTCATTTATTGATGATCGTACTCGAATCACTTGGATTTATCTAATGAAACAAAAGTCTGACTTATCTACTGTTTTTCCCAGATTCTACAATCAAATTCTGACTCAATTTGACACCAAGATCAAAAGAATGAGATCAGACAATGCTAGAGAATATTTCAATCAGCTCCTTGATCCTTTCTTTGTAGAGAAGGGTATAATACATGAGTCCTCATGTCCCTATACCCCTCAACAGAATGGACTGGCTGAAAGGAAAAACAGACATCTAATGGAAATGTCTAGGGCTGTGATGTTTCAAATGGCTGTTCCCAAGAACTATTGGGGTGAAGCTGTGTTAACAGCAGCTCATTTAATAAATAGACTCCCTACTAAAGTTCTTGATAACAAGACACCTCTTGAAACCTTATATCTAAGGTTTCCAGGGATGCCTCAACATGACAGATTACCACCAAAAGTGTTTGGTTGTGAGGTATTTGTTCACATTCATCAACCAAACGAGAGGAAAGTTGGATCTAGAGCACAAAGATGTGTGTTCATAGGATACTCTAACACCCAAAAAGGTTACAAATGCTATCATCCTATATCTAGGAAGGTGTTCATCTCTAAAGATGTAACATTCCGTGAGGATGTGTCCTACTTCAAGATTCGGGGGGAGCTGTTCTCCGAGAATCCCGATCTTGATACTAATGCGAGTTTCTTATGGACTAAGAGATTATGATAATCTAGGCCATGAGGAAACAAACAACAACGATTACGGAGGTCCGAAAAGAATCATGAAGTAGAAACAAACACTAATGATTCGAGGACCATGGAGGGACCAACCTTACGTACAAAAGGAAAAAACTCCTATTGTATACACTAGGATGAGAAAGGGCACTAAGCCTACTCAAAAAGGGTCTAATGAAGAAGACAACGTGTACCTCAAGAAAGTCATGATCTTGAGGAAACTACGATGTCCTCACTTGATGAAGGTGACACGGATAGCAATGAACTTCCTATTGCTCTTAGAAAAAGAAAAGGGAATGCACCAAGCATCCTATGAGAACTTTCTTATCCTACAAGAAGTGTTCCAAAAATCACGAGAAAATTCATTGTGAGCCTTCACAATGAAGGCATTCCCAAGAATACTAATGAAGCTCTTGCGATGAAAAATGGGCAAATGCTATGAAAGAAGAAATGAAAGCCACGAAAAAAAACAAAACTTGGACCCTAGTTAATGCACTAAGGGGGAGAAGGCGTGGGGTGCAAGTGGGTGTTTACCACCAAATACAAATGCGATGGCACGATTGAAAGACACAAGGCTAGGCTTGTGGCTAAGGGTTATACCCAAACACAAGGCCTGGATTACTTTGAAACTTTTGCCCCGTGGCAAAAATGAACACCTTGTCGGGATTTTGTTATCCCTGGCGGTAAGTCTTGATTGGTCTTTAGAACAATTTGATGTCAAGAATGCCTTTCTACAAGGCAAACTTGAAGAAACTATCTATATGGATGTACCCCCGGATTCAAAAACTATGAAGGCAAAGTGTGCAAACTGGAAAAGGCCTTGTATGGATTGAAACAATCCCCAAGGGCCTGGTTTGGCAGATTTGCTCACTTTATGATACACAAGGGTTACAAACAAAGTCAAGGGGATCACACCCTGTTTGTCAAAATTTCTGTTTCTGGGAAGAAATCAATTCTTCTAGTTTATGTGGACGACATTATTGTCACGGGGGATGATGTGATCACCAATGAACATCTCAAAGCTGCTATGGCGGGGAGAATTTGATATTAAGAACCTAGGAAGACTCAAATACTTCCTAGGCATTGAAGTTGCTCACTCAAGTCAAGGAATTTTCATATCACAACAAAAGTATGTTATGGATCTCTATCCGAGGCCCGGAAAAGCGGGGTGCAAACCCGGTCAAGCACACCCATGGAATATAATCATGGGTTACATGAGTCACCGAGAGGATGAATGCGTTGATAGATATGCATATCAAAAACTTGTGGGAAAGCTCATATATACGGCACACACCGGGCCGGACATTTCCTTTCTTTGTCAACATGGTCGGCGAGGTTCATGCAAAATCCAAAGGTTTGCCATCAAAAGGCGACGAGAAAGGATTCTAGAATATCTAAAGGGATGTCCAGGCAAAGGAATTTGTTCAAGAAAGGAGGAAGATTAGAGCTCAAGGCTTATACGGACTACGATTATGCGGGCTCATAGATGACGAGAAGATCTACTTCAGTCACTTGCATATTCTTAGCCGGGAATCTTGTGATATGGAGGAGTAAAAAACAACTTTGTTGTCTCGAGATCTAGTGCGAGGCGAATTCGGATCTATGGCAATTGGGATATGTGAACTCCTATGGCTCAAGATAATTCTAAATGACCTACGGGTCCAATGGAAATCTCTATGAAACTGTTAAGTGACAACAAATCGCCATCATAAGTTATGATGAAACTAAGAAACAAACAATATCAGATCATTTCTGAGTTTCTTCAACCTTGGCCCTTACGAGAAACAAAATCGTATGAAGGGCAAAAATCAAAAGTAAAATCAGGGCAATAGGAGAAAGATTCCGGTCTATATTTATCACTCTGACACTTGGATTTATTACCTGGATCGTTTAATGGTTCAACGGCTCTACCATACTATCTAACAGACAGGACTTTTAGGGGCTCAAGGCCTCAAAGAAACAGGAGAATCCACTGGGGTTTAGGGGTCCATGTCTGAAACATGCATTCCACCGAAGGTCTGAGGGCTTAAGGTGCAATCAAGCTAAAGGCTTGAAACACACTCACTACTAACTACTAAGTCACATGCCTCGATCAACCCCTCAAGCCTGTCGAAAGACTCGACGCCTCTGCTATAATTAATGCCTTTGGCATAGCTATGCCTCAAGGCCTCTGATCATGCGGAATGGGCAGGCTGCACCTTCACTTCTGACAGGTGGTCCCCATATATTTGCAACATGATATGAATATCATAATGATTCTCTCTATATACTCACACTCATACAACAACAACAACAACAACAACAACATTGACATGGCAACAATTAAGTTATTCATACGCCATGCTCACCTCTCTTCCAATATATAAACTTCCCTTTCTGCACTGGCGGCGGAGGTACGCTCACTTCTGCACTATGACAACTTGATCCCACTAGAGGTGTGTAAGCAATCACAACTGTGGTGCGGTTATTTTCATTACTTCCCCCTCCCCATTTACTAACATATAAGGGGTTCAAGGCCTCAACTCTACCGTATAGAAGGGCTCAAAGTTCATACCAGACACTTTGGATCGAATCAAAAATTCTAAATAGTGATTTCTTAAGCATCATCAGCGTCCACAAAAGGCACGGGATAGACTTTAACAAAGTATAATCACAGACATATCTTCACTACATTGATACAAGCTCTCTAATTAAACAATCGATGCTACGAGGACCTTCTAGTAAACGAACTTACTTCACTTCCAATGAAAACCAGGTTGGTCTGGGGTCACAGGAAAACATGGTCTCTACTTAAAAGGGGCTCAAACAAAAGCTGCCTATATATATTCCACAGCATTGTAATGTAAGGTAGTAACAAGACAATAAAGCATACACATATGAAAATCCTATAGTCACGCCGCTTTCAGCCAAGCCTCATAGGCCATAGCTACCTTTGATCACATTGATTCTATATATCTTAACAAAAGATGGAAGAAGTTGTAAGGCACCAACCAAATTAATGCATTCTATATACAAACAACAAAACCAGGATTCAATTAGGAAGAAACATGCCTAAAATTCATAATGGCAAGAAAAAGCAGAGATTTTAATACAGGGAAAGGAATAAACAAAATGTCCCAAGCCCAGATGAAATAAACGCATAAATAATCAAAAAATCACAAGAACAAAGCTGGAAACACAATCAAAAGAAACAAGAAGAGCTAAAAGGGGGTCTTACTGAATCCAGAATCAACAAGGTAATTAAAGGTATGGCCATCACAATTATATGTGAATCTATTATTATTAGCAGGCAATTTCTGAAGGCATTGAGAAGCAATGCTGTTGAAATTCCCTGTAAATTCAGTATACTCTGCCAATATCACCGTTCCCCGAGCAACAAAGCTGTAGATCAACGTTTGCTGCCCCATTTTCTATACAAAGATATTTGGAGCAAGAAAACGAAAAAGCTTTTTATTAAATCAACTAATTGGTTTGAAAAAGAAAAGAAAAGAAAAGGTTAGAAAATGACGGAGTCAGGAGGAGAAACAGAAAAGTAGAAGAAAATGGTTGAATCGGAGAAAAAGGTGGTGGATAAAGCATATGAACAAACGGTTAGAATTAAAGGTTTGCTAAATGAAACTGAATTTGTGTGTTTCACATTGGGAGGGAAGGATGACATCACATATCAAATATGAATTTTGATATATAATAACTATGGCTCGTGGGCAAGTTATAACTCGACTCGTATAATCTTATGTTTGTTTGTTTGTTTGTTTAAGTACACAAATTAAACTCGAACATTTTGTGAAGTTCGGGTAGCATGTGAACAAACACGAGTATATTGCGAATGCTGACGGAAAGGTCATTGATTCAAAGCTCGTGTGCATTCGACTTCTTAATAAAATAAAGAACAACATCGAGACGATAGAATATTTCGAGAGGAGGGAAGAGTTGTGGTAGTGCAGAGTGTGAAGATGAAGACGTATAGATTTCCGACATGATGGGTGGAGGAGAATAGTTCAATCTAGCTTGGTTTGTTTGACGTATTCGAGTTGAGCGCAATAATCTAATTTAACTAGCCAAACTTGGTATAACAAAGGTCGCTCATGTGGTAAACAATCTCAAATACAAGCCATCGTTATTTGGCTCGGTTCAATTCATCAACGGTACTAACAATGACATTCATATGCTAAACAAGCTCAAATAACAAAAGTTTTAATTGATGAAAGCATATGATCACAAAGGCCAAGGCCATGTAATTAAATCACAAAATCATCAGAATACAATACAGTCCACTCGATGATCTGAATACAGTCCATTAGACTATTGGCACCGAGTTTGGATGGCAGTAGGTATCTTCGTTTTCTACATCATAGTGACAGAAACAGAATATTGGGTGTCTGCATTGCCTCAATCATCATAGCATTCCGGATCAGGTAGCCTCGGCATCGAGATCGGTCCTCCTAGTCCTCTTGCTTCTGTATCAAATTAAACCACGATATATCAAACTCCGAAATTCAGAAAAATTTAAAAGAGAAATTTTATCGAAAAACCGTAAAGGCATAATACATTCATTAATTCAAAACCACAATGATTAGCATTTTTGTCTTAATTACTGACCTGAAATGTGAAGGAAGGGCTGAAACTCCAAGGGATTATGAAAAGAGAGGCTAAACAGAGAGAGGCAGAAAAGCAAAATGAAGTAATAATAATACGGAGTAGTAATTAGTTAGTGTAGCCATCTGTTGACACTTTTAAGCTGGAATTTGGTATGGAATTGGTATCTGTTATTAATAGTAATGATGATGATATCTTATTTGCTGTATGCTCTCAATTTATAAGCAAAAATAAATAAAATTAAATACTCCGTATTAGTTTTTCACCTTGAAACAGTCGGACGCAACAAATGTCGTAACCTGATGTGGCATTGGGGTCGTTTATTATGTGGCGGTGAGACCCTTCGTTTAATAAACGTCACATCCTGTAAGGTCTCACTATCATATCAGCTTGTGACATTTGTTGTGTTTGAATTGATTGTGTTAGGAGAATTACTCTATGCTATACTCTCCCTCTATTCTTTCTAGGATACGTGGCGTTAAATAAATGTCACAAAACGAGAGGTCTCGGTGTCATATATCATTTTGTAACCCCACACAAACGAGCTCATGGTCAGGATACTGCCATGTATAGTAACTCCTCAAATGGACTTACTATACTAGCCATACCCAAATAGGTTAACCAAAGAGCATGGGTGAACAAATAAGCAATGATACAAAGTAACATTTCTTGACTCCAAAACGACTTTTACAAGATCGATTCTACTCTGATGCACAAGTAGAGTTGAGCACGAATAAAATTGGTGAGGTGCAAATAATAACCCTAATAAAAAAAAACCCCAACTGAGGTTAGGAAAAATAATTAATAATGTCGAAAAAAACGATTATAAGAAGTATATTAGACCTTTGTATTGCAGAACTATGATGATTGCTTCAACAAACAAAAAAATTTATCTCAATCAACTCGTTTATTTAGTACATTAAAATTTGTGTCAAACTATGACTCTTATTTGTTATTGATCACTAACATTCACTGCACTAATACATATATGTGTGTGTATATATCCAAAGATGAAATTCCATCATGATATATATATATAAATATGATGCTTGTAAAGTTTATCTCTGTTTTTTGCTGCATCAAGATACTTAGAGGGTCACATTTGGAAATCTGCAAGATCCATGACCTGTTCACAAAGTTAAACAAGTAAGAAAACATTCAAATAACATACATAAAAGTTCAACATTTGTATAAGTTGAATGTTTTATTGCCCCATTGTTTTCAATATTCAATACATCTACTTTTTGAAATGAAGATATATAATCACTTACTTGGATCAATGGTGGTTTGCACAGCAAGGCCATTAAAGTAACAGCTTGCACCGGTGTCCCGAAACTTGGCCCAATACGAGCTGAACGCGTAGTTTGCATGTGCGATTAACGTAACAGGTTGATGACACGGTTCACCAGGCGAAAGGGAATCACATATTCCGGAAACTTCATTGCACACAGATTCCAATGCACGTGCTAGGGACGTGTCGTCTACTCCCGATGCGGATACGCACCATAGGTTTCCTTTATATGGTTGGTTAATCAACGGTGGTGGTGGTAAGGAGAGATAATCCTGTACAGAACGCTCGCCTGTAAGGTCTAGTTCGTATACTGGACTTCCATTGGGACGTAACATGCCCCAATGGCGTTCTGTCCCGGGCCCGTCTTTTTTGTTCTCATCGTATAGAGATGATATGAACGTCGGTATGATTACGTTAGGCCGTGCTGGCGTGCCAGGTGGCGGATTAGCTGTCATTTTACGGATTAGGTTTCTGTTGTACATGGCTGCATTGTACGGGTTTGCCCCTTTCTGATCAAGGTCCC
This sequence comes from Gentiana straminea, assembly GCA_036785695.1. NCBI lineage: Eukaryota > Viridiplantae > Streptophyta > Magnoliopsida > Gentianales > Gentianaceae > Gentiana > Gentiana straminea. Next base: position 2,354,028 of record JAVUPR010000348.1, read on the forward strand.
CAGCATTAGGCCATCCTGTTTCTGCAATCGAGATCCTGACGTCGTTGTACTCGACTTTTCTCATAGCAAAAATAACCGAATCGAGCATCTGGTCCAACAGATTCCTGTAAACCAAACCGGTTCCCGGGTCTTTATACGCCGTTCTTCCGTTTTCCAACAATGAATAATCCAATCTTAAATTCGAGTTATTTGCGGACCACGCGAAATACGGGTGGACATTCAAGAACAAGTATGAGCTAGTCTCGTTCAAGAATTTCAACAAAGGCAACATGACAGGAAGAACTTGGAACCTAAATTGGACAATGGAGGGTGGAAATGTAAATTTAATGATGGTATTTAAACTCAATGGTGTCCCTACTTTTATATTCTGAATACTTAAACCTTTCAATGTCCTATGAATCATATTCATTGCAGGGACAAGACTGTTCCATAACCGCGTATCGTTGTTCTTCAAGACATCGTATCCCACGAGAATGTACCGGATTTTCGTGTGTGGGTAGTAAGCAAGGACATTATCACGTACCCATTTGTCGGAGACTTTCTGGTTTGATGCTATCGGTGTGATCTGATCATTTGGGACAGTGATTGTGACATAAAGATTTGTCCATGATAACAGCATTAGTGTTTCGGGATCTGCATCGAAAAGCCTGACTCGATTCGCTTTCATGTTCTGAAGAATATGGATTGATTCATAAGGAGACGGTAAATTATCGCCTAATCGACCATAATTAACCCCGATATCATTAGCATCTGCAGAGAAAATCAAAGAGAAATTAGTACTAAAGCTTGCTGAAAAACACAATTAAGAGCAATTACAGCACGTACCGTAAAACATGGTAAATCTTTAAAATACAATATCAAATCATTTGCAATAAATTATTGAGCATTGAAGAGATCATTGACTTACTTGAATAATTAAGGAGTGAAATGAAGGAAAGAGCTAAAATAAAACTGGAAAAAGCTTCCCTTTTGGGCATTTTATTAAAAATCAAGATATTGAAAGGAAAAAAAAAAAAAATTAATGTTTCAGAGATTATATGATGTGAAATTAAATGATAATGAAAATCTTAGAGGAGGGATCAGTTAAATATGTGTTGAATTGAAAAACTTATGAAGCAGTTGAACAACATGTGAACAAAAAAAGTAGGAGAGTTAACAAATGATCTTTGCATTGCTAAGAGCCATAAAAAATTGTTTACCAGAACATAGTCTACTGCTAACAAACACTATAACAAGGATGAAGAACATGTTTAAAGAATGGAAAGTTTAAAAGTTAGTAAAAGTTGGAAAGAAACAAAAAAAAAGGAAAAATGGTACATACACAACTCTAGAGTTACAAACTTTGGTGCAAACATATGATGCAAAGGATACAAACTTTGGTGCAAACATATGATGCAAAGGATACTTCTGTTCAGTAGCGTGCCCTGTATTCAATACATATCTGATACAGATACACATCAGATACTTAGGAGACACACTTAGGGGCGAAGTTCTAATATTTAAAAGTTAAATACGCGATTCGTATATGCATATCCATAACTTGTATATGTGAAATGAAGAACCATGTTGAAAATCAAGTAAATACCGTCAGATTATGAATAATAAAGTTTCCAAAATGATGAAATACTAAGAAAAATAAAGGGAACCGTTTTACAGGGTGTGTGTTAGTATATAAGTATATTCACACCGGGCAGAGACCCCTCAATTCATGTAGACTTCATTCAATACATAGTGCAATATAAAAGAACAATAAGGAGTCATTGTATTAATGATAAAAACTTATAGAATCTGAAGTTATCAAGTAACATTACAAGATTTAATTGTTGTCATCATCATTCATCAACACCTGCATTATTTACAAATACCCTTCTTTTAGGAAAACCTGCATTTTCAAAATTAGTCCCTCTAAATTTTGAATCTTGATTTGCTCTAAAATTGGAATCAACAACAGAAGTAGTAGCCACAGAATTCACATCTGTTTGAGGGGCGCGATACGGTATGGCTGATGATCCGCCTGGATATCGCGAAGGAGACGAATACCTTCGTGGTGGACCTCGAATCGCTGCAGTGTTTTTCATATCAACAACATCACCATTTCTTGAAGAATCATTAAGGGATGATGATCTATCAGATCCTGTTGCTGTTGCAGAAGCTCCATTCGGGCTCGATGCAGAGTTGAACGGGTCATCGGGCCCCCACGAAATAAGGGCATCTTTCTTGTTTGCAAAGAAATGCCAAGCACCAAACAAGAAAAGAACGAAGAATAAAACAGGGCTTGTCCATTGTAATGTACTAAACTCATTCTTGAAAATCGAGAGGTTAGAACGGTAAGTTCCTACGTAACCACCGCCAAGGCTGAGAATCACGAGCTTTTCACGATCACTGCCAAGCACCGGTGTTGATAATCTTTCATTGTTAGCAGCTAATATATGATGCTGATTAAGTAATGACGCACTAATCCTACTGATTTCTGTTGAAAACACGAGCTTTGGTGATCCGGACCGAACATAATTAGGCGAAGAAACGTTGTATACCGACATTTTTTCAGAGTCAGCAGTAAGTAAGTACCCTTTAATTGCTTGAAATGCAATAGGCTGTTTTAGATCAAGCTTCCTCTTTGATCTAACCCTACATTTGAAGTTCATTGTATCACCTAATACAAACACTTGAATCAAATCACCCTCATACGTGACCCCGTATGCTTTTGAACGATCCGTTGCATCGAATTCATAGGATTCAACAACCGAATTATTCAAACCGTCACAACTTACTTCCCGGATCTTCATGGACCTCAAATCTAACGAACCTGCACCGTGTTCTGTAAGATACAAAAGTCTTTGCTTTGAGAATGCTAAAGGCCTACTAGACGGCATAGCTTCACCGTAAACACTCCCATTTTCCCGAAAAACGGTTATTTTCCCGCTCAAATCAACAGACAAAACGTACCTCTTTCGTCCCACTTGATGAACTTCTAAGATACTAACCGGTGATACGGTTGACACATCAGAAAATGTATTGAATTCAACACCTTTTTCTACACGAATAGAGTTCCAATCATCTCCGTTTAGCTCCTCCCAAACACGATGCATTACGATTCCACCATTTACCTGACCTGATATAACCATACTCTCATTCTTAAACACCGATAAGTACGATACAGCTGTAGTAACGGATGATTCAACCACTGAATCAAGCTCTTTCAAAACATCTCCATTTCTAGATACAACAAATAACCTCCCAAAATTATCTCCAATTACAATATATTTGCTCAATCCCTCGGAATCCCTAAATGGCAATACATGAATGCAAGTAGGATTTGAAGCTAATTTCACAGCTGAAACAAATTGAAATCTTTCATTCCAAAATGGGCTACTAAATTTCGTAACCGACACCGATTTACCTTTGTCTACATCTTTCAAATCACTTTCTAAATCACCCATTAATTCCTTTTTCTTAACATCACTTTCACCCTCACCTATTTCTCCAATTGAATCAAATTCTACAGTTTTTTGAACAACACCAATCGTATCTTTACTAGTTAAAGATTGAATCTTTGAGCAATCCGACAACTGGGATATTAAAACAGAAACCTGGTCAGCAAGATCCTCAACTTTCTGTTCCAATTTAACTAGCTGAACACTTTGCTTCTTAATTGCATCCAAAACTTCAGCGAACTCAGGTATGTTGACCATATTTTGATTATCAATTGCCTCTGGGCTTGAATCAGCAACAAAATAACTTGGGAAACAGAGGAGCAAAAGCAAAGAAAATAAGAAAAAATTACCTTTTGAAGAGGTAGCCATTGATTCAAGCTTGTGGGATTTTAGTATTGTAACATAAACTTCATCCAGATCCCCCTTGTTAACAATCAGGGAAATCTATTAAAAAAAATAATTCAAGTTGTGTAGTATTTAAGTCAAGGAGACAGTATTTTTTTTGCTTTATTGTTTGAAGGTTATTTTTTTTTTCTATGTTTGGTATCTTCAAGGGTTTTTGGCATCCAAGAAATGAGATTTTGGTTGAAGAACCGTAGACTTTCTTAGAAAAAACATTAGGCAATGAAGAAATAGTAAATGTATAGGATATTTCCTATACGCAGGTTGGCATCGGGTCGGGACTCTACCCATAAACCTCCTACTCGAAACTCATCTCGACAAGAATTCGGGATTCTATTTTTTTTTTCGAGCCGTATCCGATAAGCGTTGGGTCCCAACATTCGGGATACCCGAATGTTCGGGATCCCATCGGGTCGGGAATGAATGTCTCGAACATATGATGTTTCCATAAAAAATATTTATATTAATATAAAAAAAAATGATAATAATTACTTGATCAAAACAATAGTTCAAAATGTGGGGGCGGAGAAATGAATTGACGGCGACAGATTCGACGGCCGGTGGAGGCAGGTGGCTTTTGTCAGGAAGAACACCCTGGAATATTAGAGAGCAGAAGAAAGGTGCAGAGAAAGTGAGAAACGGCAGAAACTAGTATGTTTATATTTTTAGTATTTAGGGTTGTGAGTTATATCGGGATGAAAAATGTTTTATACATACATATATATATATATATATTTGGGTCGGGATCGGAAACCCGACAGACGACAGGATTGAGTTTTATACCCGATCCCTTTCCTGAATTTCTCGGATTGGAAAAATAACAGTTTTTTCTAGAAAATGGTAGTGTTTACGGTGAAGCTATGCCGTCTGGTAGGCCTTTAGCATTGTCAAAGCAAATATTCCAGAAACATTCTAAATCCTAAAAAGAAAATACAATTTTTTTGTGAGAAGAAATCAGTAATTTTACGGAATTGAATCTCCAAAATATAAATCTAAGGCAAAACAGACATTACACGACTCCGGCCCGGTTATAAATCGGTGAGCTATGTCCTTGGTGGCTTCGTTTTGATAACATTGGAATCATCATATACATTATTGTTGTAGTGTTTGTAAAAGAAGTGTTTTTTCTTAATTAGCTACGACGTTATCAAACATTTCTTAAAAATAATTCTAAATTTTTAACAATTGTCATCCAAATCAGATTTGAACAAGAGAAGCCAGCCGCTCAAAGCAAAACCCCAAACAAGAGTTTCCATGTGTATAGGTTAAATAGCTAAGCTAAGCTATATACAGTCTTTTTATTACAAAATTAATCTTGAATATTCTTTTTTTTTTTTTTTTTTTTTTTTTTTTTTGTAGGGGAATCTTGAACAAATTAAAAGACTTAATTAATCATCAACTATAAATTGAGACTTAATTAATGATGGACCAGGCATTCAAATAACTTGCAGCTGAAGAAAAGATGGCTAAGTTGGTATACATAATAATCATTGTCGTCATTGTCTTCCTCTTGGTTACAGGTTAGTCTCTCCTCTTTATAATCTTGATCAAATATATATGTTTCAATCGGGATCTAGAGTTTTGTGGATATATATATATATATATATATATATAATGTTGTAAATCGAGAAACTATATCTTAGTGATATAGTTTACACAAGGGTTACATTAATTACATGTCTATCGTATACGTACGTACGTTTATTGCTTTCACTTTTTTGGTAATTATAATACATGAATTATCAATCAAACATTTCATATTTTGTACAGTATTTGTTAAGAAACAAAAACGATGATATCTTTCATTTTAGCAGGAACAGAAACAGCCAAAAAGAAGTTCCCAAGAAAAGACATCTTGCTTAGACCTCTAGTTGATTGTGCCTCTGCAGGGATCTGCAACTATAGTGTGCAAATATGCCCCGATAATTGTCGGTGCAATCCTGATATTGAATTAGAATGCACACCGAATGATTGTGCCTCTGCAGGGATCTGCAACTATAGAGTGCAACTATTGCCCCGAGAATTGTGAGTGCAATCCTGATATTGAATTAGAATGCACACCGAATTAATCACATATATATATATAATCACTCTCATGGTGTTGAGAATGTGAAGAAAAAAATTTCTACAATATGTATAATGGTCGTAGTGAGGCTCCCCTCTCAGCTCGGTCTCTCTACAACTAGCTAGCCTGCTTCTTGATCCACCGTTGTTTCTTCATCCCGACGCCGGTTGCCGGCATCCATTAGCTCTTTCCTTCTTTTTTTCTTTTATGTGTTCTTTTCAGCTCTAGTGTTTCAGATCTTTCTGATCTATATATGTGTCCTGACAATCTGAGGCATGGGAGGCTAGCTATTGGTCGCCGGCTTGGCTACGTCGTCATTTGCTGCAGGTTTGTGCTTCTTCCCCGGTGATATTGTTCAACTTTTGGCCTAGGCGAAGTTCCACGGGCGGGCGCTGTCGGTGACGGGCGGGCGCTGTCACTCTGTTTACTAAATCCCGATTTTGTCCCGTTTTCGAGTCCTTTAAATGACTTTCTCAACCTATACTTGCTTATTTTTCATCCGTATACTGATATACACTTATATAAGCGTTCCGCACCTCCAAACTTATTATTAAGTGTTACGAGTATATCCACCCTTGTACTAAACCCCAATTACCTCAACCTTGTGATTATACTTAAATCACCAACATTCCTAATTTAAGTGTAATCCTTGGTTTAGTAAAACAAAACAACACAAAACAAACCAACTCATGATTCAATGAAAATGTCACGAAGATTGAATTTCCACCTAGCATTATTACACGCAAATATTCGAGTATTGGGGTGTGTCTAAGCATTGAACCCCTTTACACATTTTGAATACATGTACATAACAATACACATGAATTGAAACTACTTCAAAGTATTATACTTGACACTAATTAAACGTGAGCCTTGTGTCCATATCCGTTCATGAGTATATAGAAAGTCAACCCCACTTTCTTGAAGCGGCCAAACTTCATACTCATATAGGTGAATCTTTCTAATCATGTACCTAAAACACTTTTCCAAAAGATATCACCTACACAATAGGTAATGCACATACTTTCGGGACTTTTCATGTGCCAAATCTTCGAGAATGGGCCTTCCACATTGTGCCTATGGCGTTGTACCATAAGGGAATTGGGTATCCCACCCCAAAGATTTAATGGGTTCTACACATCCCGATAACAAACTTTTTACCAAGTTTCAAGTCAATCTATATTTGGCCAAACAAGATTGACTCAATCAAGAGTACTCTTTGAACAACCACCATCATCCTTTGAGTTATAAACTCACAATCCAACTTTTCTTTAATATTGGTGTCTAGATCACCATTGTAACATTTGACAATTTTCCAACCAAACACATTGGATAACTAGGATGAACTTGGTTATTAATTGCAAGGGAATTCCGAACTTCTAAGTCATCAACAAAGAAATCCAACTCCAGTCCAACGAGAAATTTATGCACTTAGAAGCTCATAAATGAAACTTCATCCTAGCACAAATTACTAGTTAACCGAGGATTCTTCTAAAGCGAAGGAATCTCATATAACTTTACTATAGAGTTTAAACCTCCCCCATGATTGTAGTTTAAAGCCTTGATGACAATACCGTCCAATTATGAACAACATGATTTGGTTAATACCAAAATCAACATGTCAACAATGTAAACCTCTCGCATCACCTTATCTTCCAAGGCAAATCCAATCTTTGTAGATCGAGCATGTTTCACTTTTAGTATCATGAATAGATACTAAACCAAAGCAAAACACCAAACATGTATTCAACATACATCAAAGAACAAAGTCACTTCCTTAGACATCAAACATATATAAGACATATAAAGTATAAAACATATGTAAGATTTGAATAGTTACGAACAAGGTATTACAAACAACTTTAAATTAAACTAATCTTCAAGCTAAGATGTCTATCAAGTTTAATTAGCACCTTCAACCAAAATAGCATATACACTCCTTATGTTAACTTCAACATAACAAAACCCTCCAGTTGTTTCAAATACAATGCCCATTCCAACCTCCATTCTAAAACCGAAGTTTTTACCATCCATTTAATGGATTACAAAATTGTTTAACAGTTGTTAAAACAAACAACAACAATTTATCCGAGGAGATTTCATTAACCGGTGCCAAGGTATCAAAATAACCAATACCTAAAACCGTACAAAACCTTACATTATTAATCAGGATTTATACATGTCGACTTACATCAACTTTCATCTTTCATTGAAAGATTCATCGCACCATTTGCTCTCATTGAGCTTTACCGGCATATTTAGAAAACAACTTTATTGTTTTCCTTCAATCCAACACTAGTAGGAGTTTCATACTTCAAACTTTGTACAACATTATAAATGTCCAAAGATGACATACCATGATTCAACAACGAGATTAAACTGTACTAGAATTAACATAGTTTCAATGCCTCTTTTACTCAAGGAATTAACCTTAACCTCGAAAGTCACAAGACCTCCTCACACCTCCAAACCTCAAGTTTGGATTTCATTATACCAAAGTTCAAGTAATTTATCAAACAAACAATCTGTTAGAGGCTTGGGATTATAAACAAAAGCTTAAAACTTATGCTTAAATACTTTCCAATTAAACTCATTAAAACATACACTCTTTTCATTTACCTTTTGGAGGACATGATAGTTATTTACTACCATTTTCATACCATCACTTGTATTACTACAAAGTAACGCAAATAAACGATGTATCTATTAACAAAAGAGTTACAACTTTTCAAGGATTCATCATCTTCTAAACCGAAGAACTACAACTCTTACAACCAAGAGTTACAACTTTCTATATATGTTAGATCTCGGTGCTCTTTACCTTTGTTTCATACTTGGCGGTGGGCGTCGGAAATAGATGTCATTCTCCGGCTTCGCGGCTGTTTCAAATACATTATTATTGCATTATTAATATTGTATTAGTATGGATTGTTTTTAGCTTGTATGTGTGTTTTTCGGATAATAGATTGACTTTAATTATAGGGTCTGTCCGTCCGAACGTCTTTTAATCCTTTGAATAATTTTTTTTTTTTTTTTTTTCAGCATCCTTCATTCTAATCTATTACTCGAATTGTATTGTAGGTTAGTTTAGTGTTGTAAGTGTAGTAGAGCCTCGTGCTGGGTTGTCTTCCAATGATGTGCTGAGTCTATTTGTCTAACCGGTGGCTAGTTCTATTTTAAATTATGTTCTGTTCGGATTTAATAAAATTTTCGTGTTTTGTGACCCAAAAAAAGTATAATGGTCGTAACTAAATGAATGACCCAAAAAAATATAAATTAACTGAACGATTATTTTTAGATTATATATCATGTTGAGAAATTTATACCAAGTGAATTGCATTTTATGTTATTTTATTCATATTATCTTTCACGGAATAAGAGTAATAAAATTCGAAAGAATATCAATTAATACTCATCATTAATCGACTCGACTCGACTTAAAAATATTCATGTTCAAAATCGATTAATTATAATTAAAAGATAAAATCAAATTCATTCCGTTAATACTTGAAGTCACTCAAAATATTAAGCTTGAGTATGTTCAAAATCGATTAATTATAATTAAAAGATAAAATCAAATTCATTCCGTTAATACTTGAAGTCACTCAGACACATCTTCTAACTCGTAAGCTTGAGTATTTTATTATAATTCATCGAATAATCTTTTTTCTTTTCTTTTCTTTTGAGTGGACATCGAATAATTACTATTTTTTGAAGAAACATCGAATAATTATTAAATAGGACAAAATCTATCCTTAAACAAATCGACTCGTCTCACGATTAATCTTTCTTATAAATATGCTAACAGTATAATCGCTGTCTACACATATAATTGTTGAAAGGATTTCTTTAATGATACCACATCACACCTATTTTCAACGCACCATGATGATGTTCGATCAACTTCTGAAAAGTTAAATCTTAAGAATGAGTTTCGATTTTTCAGACGTTGAATCTAACAATCGATCTGTAGAAATGTCTAACGTTGAATCAAATACCACGACAGATATAATATTGTAAGATTGATATTGTATGATGTGAGGCGCGTTCTCCGACACAATAATTTTAGTTATAACAAGTCAGACTTGCAATATATAATGTTGGTGCGGTCCACCCTAATTATAGTGTGTTTTCCACTATCTTTATAAAAAGCATTCCCATTACAAATAAATTCTTGATCAATAAGCATAACAAAAAAACAAATTCTTTGAAAACCATGAAAAAAACTTCAAGCCATATTCTTCCCACTTTTTCCTTCCGATTATTTTTCATTTTTTGTTTGCTAATTACAGGAATTTATTGTCAAAGATATGCATCATATGAATCAGCATGCAATGGTTCCATTGGTGAATGCAGTGAGGATAACATTGAAAGTACTCTTATGGATTCAGAGATAAGTAAAAGGCAGCTTCTTCAACAGAAAAAGTACATATCTACCGGAGCTTTGAAAAGGGATCAGCCGGTGTGCGGTGGCGGCGGCGGCGGCAAACCTTACTCGACGACGCAGGGCTGTCTTCCTCCTCAAAGCAACCCTTATAGCAGAGGTTGCTCCGCCTATTACCGATGTAGACAAGATGGTTGAAGTTAGACATATCGAGCAACACATCATGCTTTTACATCATTGATTATGATAGTTTTGCATCATTATCAATGAGTCACATATCATAATGCAAAAATGTGTTATATCAGTGGTTGTATCTAAATGGTTGTTGTCGTACGTACGACACCCTTTGTTGATGTATGTGATGCATGATTCAATGTTTGCAATTGTGTGTCTTTGTAATTGCAAGGATATCTTATTGTTATCCCGTTTAATTATGAGACTTAGATGTTTGCTTGCATTTTTTCTAAAATAAAACCGTTATAAGTAGGTTGTATTAAGTTAGGATCACTCTCAGGAACTTCAGGATACGAGTTGGAGATTTGTCAGACTATTATGTTAGGGTTTTAGCGGGTTGGTTGTCTCATATGTCTATAGGGTGCAGTCGCCTCTAGTTACAAGCATCACATTTTTTTTATTGCGTCTGTTGTGACATGAGAGTAATGTGTGGGATGGTAGAAGCGGTTGGGATGGGAGGGTGAGAGTAGAGTGGTTAGAGTAAGTTGGGGTGAGGGTAGGGTGGTTAATTTGAGTAAAGTGCGGTTAAGTGGGATGGAATTGAGGCGTGGGTATGGTGGTTAGGATGAGTAGGGTAATGTGAGATGATGGAGTAAGATGACAATGGTGATTCGGTTGGGGCATGGTAGGATGTAAAAGGTGGGGTGGTATGAGTGGGGATGAGGTGATTGAGTAAGTGGGGTGAGGGTAGGATGGGCGTAGGGGTAAGGTGGCAGTGAGGTGGATTTGGATGGGATATGGTAGTAGGGTTGTAAGATATGGTGGTGGGTAGTGTGTTGGGGCCGAGGTGCATGGTGGTGCAACATCGGGTCCTGTCATTTTTCATTACGTCTCTTTGGATTCATTTTCGACTATAATATTTATTACATTGTAATGAATTCCATTACGTTACTTCTATATGAAAGTTGAACCCCAACTCAAAGGATCTTCACCACCTCGTCCCTAGGATCAGTGAAGGACGTAACTCGAAAAACGAGTCAATGTATTCATATTGCTTTTAAAGTTTTTTGCTGAAAGATGTCGCTTCATAAATTATTTCAACTCTCACACATCGATTAAGTTAGATTGTCACAATGTCACTACAACACCTAAGCTCATTAACCAATGAATTACGCTCCCAAGTACTATATTACTTCTACCTAAACTAAGGCATTATATAGTGTGTCAATGAGTGTCACATTTATATTAGCCTGTCATATTTAACATTTATTATTAATGGTACACGTATCAGAAAATAAGTTCGGAGTTTTATCATTCTAAAATTCTAATAAAGCCAAAGGTTTTTGACAACTACTATATTTCTGTCTTTTTATAAAAAGCATTTCTTCACATTTTCTCAACAAGGCAACAGACACAAATGGTGTTTTAGTCGTAAAGAAAAAGATATCATCATTTGTAATCATGACTACAAACTTACTTACTTTTTTTTTCTTCTTAAATGGAAATAAATAATCCACTTACACTCAAATTATTATGTTCAATATATATAGAATTAAGAAATAGAAATATGCTGTTATAATACAATAGTTGTTCATCCATAATTATATATATCTTTATTACATTTTTTTTCTCTGGCTAATGTTAACCAAAGTGTTGGATTTGTTAAATGACTTAAAATGTAATCAAAATTTAGGTATGAGTGATAATTTTCATTATGAAAAATAAAAGCTAGTTCAATGTTATTTACGAAAGATATGGACAAAAAATGTCATTATCTTGTTTTATGTATATTAGTCGATTAAGTGTTTTTGTTAATTGTCATAAAATAAAATGTAATATAAATTAGAGATGAAAAGTCTCGTAAAAAACGATAGATACTAGGTATAGAACAATGAGAAAGACATAAATCAAAAGTATCATTATCATTCTCAAAAAAAAAAAAAATGGTATCATTATCTCTATTAGCCGCTCACGAGTAATTCAATGCTCGGCTCGTGAAATATTCGTTAATGTATTATATAACCAAACTAGAGTCAAATTCGGGAAATTTATCAAAGTTAACGAGTTGAACTCAAACAATCTAAAGGTTGATTCAAAATATTCACAAGTTCTATCGATCATTATTATAACATATTAATAATATATATGTTTTGTTTTTTTAACAAACCGAACTAGAGTTGCTGGAACTTGAGTTTGAAAATTATCGAAAATTCGTCAAGCATAATCGAGACGAACTCGAGCATAATTAAAAATTAATAGAATCAATCTCAATCAATTATGTTCATGCTCAATGTTTAAAAAATTGTTACACTCGATAAGTAAATATTTGATTCGAATCGTTTACGCCTTTCGTAAAAATCTATATTTAGAAAGAAAAATAAACATAAAAAAAAATAAATAAATAAATAACCATACAAAACTCATTTTAGCAGCTACCTGTATTTGATAGTGAAACAGTGAGACCCCGTACCGACACATAAAATCCTCAAGATAGCGTTGGAATTGCTTCATCAAAATCCCACAATCTTCACTGTTGTAGTCTTGTTTTCCCCATTAAATCTCACTTTCTGAGCCCACAAACAAGCAATTACTATCATGCCAACACCAAATTTCAACGATCTGCAGAAAACTCACCTGCATTTGCACCTGTACTTTTTGCTACTACTTTTTTTGATAAAAAATTGTGATGGGTTGCCCATTTTGGACCTCAATTCAGTGAAAACAAGTGAATTAGATCCATCCCAGAAAAGGGTTTGTGAAGGAAAGATCAATGAGTGTTCTTCCATGTCAATTGAAGGGGAAATGGATTCTGAAAGCAACAAAAGGATGCTGATTATGCAAGGGAGATATATTAGTTATGATACTTTGAAGAGGGATTTGGTGCCATGTTTAACACCTGGAGCTTCTTACTATAATTGCAGAGGTCCTGTTCCTGCTAATACTTATCACAGAGGTTGTGAAATGATCACAAGGTGCAGGGGAGGTGGTTAGGCAACTCAATTTAGTCTTGAAAATGGGAACTGGGAGCTTTTGGAGGAGAAGGTGGTTTTGGCTCTAGCTTCTATGGGATTGGTAAAGTTATGAGCTTTCTCAAAGTTTAAGCTTTTGGGAGTGGGGAGTAGTATTTTGGAGGTTTTTTCTTCCTTTTTTTGGTAAATGTAGCATTGTAACTATGATTTGGATAGTTCACTACTTTATTGTGAACTAAACATTTATAAGATCAAGAGTTTGTGTTAGCTCAAATCTGCTTCTTTTTTTCCCCCTTCCTTTTCTTGGCATGTGCTTTTGACTTGTAGAAAGTGTTGTCATTGAAGTTATTACTCTTATGGTGAAATGCCCTCAAGTTGTTCAGTTTTGCTTCTGTTTAAAGCATTTGTGCAATTAAGTGAGCAGTTAGGCTCATAGGTTTATGGATGCTACTTTTAGTGTTGAAATTTGGACATAACTAGTTCATTTCTCAGTACTACTTTGCTATTTTATAGTGTTCAGTACAGAATAGCCTGAATATAGTTTCCATGTTGCTAAGCTTGTAATGAGCTACTATATTAACTGCATTGTCACTATTCTCCTCATTATTGCAATTCTTTGCACCTTAGGGGATGTGAAACTAGGCAAAGTTTTCCATTAAAGAATATGATGTAAGTTCATGAAGTTGCAGGAGAGTATCAGAAGCATGAATCTGTTTTCTTGATGCTGATTCTATTTCATTGCTTTAGATATATATTACATATATAACACGAATGTCCGTATTCTTGTTCAACCTTCTTTTGTCCTTGTACATATTTGATGACCTTTGGTAACCTTAATCCCTAACCTAACATTGAAAATTGGTGAATCCTCTGTTTATGAATGTCACTTGTTTGCCCTAGCTAAAGACATTAAGACTCTTGCCATTTCCATTTGGCTCTGTGAAAAGAGACATGCTTTATTCATATGGTTTAGTTGCAATAAGTAGTGTGTTATATGCAGCAATCTCATGCATGTAGAGCACTTAATTTACCACAGACTTGAGTGCTCAAAGGCTCAGACACTACGGCGTTGATGGCTGTAGCTCGAATCCTCTGCAGTGCACCGTTATGTACAGTTATTGAACGTGATATGGTGTTGCTGGACCTGTCACTGTTGTTCTGAATGATCACTTACTGATGATACACATTCGTCTATATATAGGTAAGCCGAAACAACGTTTGGAATGAATGAACTGATTAAATAGTCATGTTAGGTTCTTGAATCTAAAATGGATTCCCTACATACATGAACCCTACCCACTGCACTTTCATGTAAGTGTTCCCTCATTAAGATGCTAATTTCGACCATTTCTAATGAATTCAGAGATAAACAACCTTATACTTTAAAAGTCAGGTATGAGTGTAGTACTATTGTAATAAAGTATAACTCAATAAACTCCACAATCTACGAACTCATGTTATTCAATTTACTTGGCACTCCTTTCAAAATTTAGCTTTACTTTTAACGAAATGTCTAAAAAAAACCGCAACTCTCGTTTAATTCAACATACAAAAGAAAATTTGATAATTTGCCAAAGAAACACCATTAGGGTATTATAAAATAAAATAAGATAAAAAATAAAAAACACACACCAAAAAGGTCTAGTTTTTTTTAGGGGAAAAGGAAAAACAGAACTTGTGAAAAAAAAGACAACCAGAGACTTTTAAGCATAGTCAATGCACTTGGCACCATTCATGTAAAGCTGCAAATATGTACGGTAAAATACATAGGTATATATAGATACCCTCATTTCTATCCATCAAACAATTTCCTTCGCTCCTCTCTTTTCCCTCTCATTTCATTCTCTTCTGTTACAACCACCCTGACAAAAATGGATCCCGTCTCAGACTGGGGCAACACCCCACTCGCAACCGTAGACCCCGATATCCACGACCTCATCGAGAAAGAAAAACGCCGCCAATGCCGTGGAATCGAGCTAATTGCATCCGAAAATTTCACCTCGTTTGCTGTTATGGAAGCCCTTGGCAGCCCTTTGACCAACAAATACTCGGAAGGGATGCCTGGGAACCGGTATTACGGGGGTAATGAGTTCATTGACGAGATCGAGAACTTGACTCGATCTCGTGCATTGCAAGTGTATAGGCTTGATCCCACCAAATGGGGTGTCAATGTGCAACCTTATTCTGGTTCACCAGCAAATTTCGCTGCCTATACGGCATTGCTCCAACCCCATGATAGGATCATGGGGTTGGATCTGCCCTCAGGAGGGCATTTGACACATGGGTATTATACTTCTAATGGGAAGAAGATTAGTGCTACCTCGATTTATTTCGAGAGCTTGGCGTATAAGGTTGATTCGACGACGGGGTATATTGCTTACGATAAATTAGAGGAGAAAGCATTGGATTTTAGGCCTAAATTGATTATTTGTGGTGGGAGTGCTTATCCTAGAGATTGGGATTACAAGAAATTCAGAGAGGTTGCTGATAAGGTTGGGGCTCTGTTGCTTTGTGACATGGCTCATATCAGTGGCCTTGTTGCTGCTCAGGTACTTGCACATTCTTTAGTTTTTATTCAATTTCATGCGTAATGTTTTCGACTTTTTTATCCGGGGTGGTGCAATCCATCAGTTTTCATTTTCATTTGGATCTGTGTCTTTATTGCTCAATTAAGTGTATTTAGTTGGTTTTGTGATCTGGATATTGGCATCATCCTTATTCCTCATGCTGGTTCCATTTCTTGTTATGTTTGATTGATCGTAATCAGGGGCGGATCCAATGTATTCAGGGGAGGGCACGTATCTCCACTGAGATCCGAGAATTTTTCATTTTGTATGTAAACGATGTAATTTTTCTGTTAAAAAAGAATAGATGAATACCATTTGTGCCCTGGTGGATCTTCAATTTTGCTTCCATGACTCCATTGAATCATCAAGTGGGATCAAATTCTTGGATCCGCTACTGATCCTAGAGATCATTTTAGCTATTTTAAAATGACGATTTTTAAATTCAAATCGAGTAATGACCGTCTGTTTGTTTTGTTACATTTCTCTTTCTGATGAAACTCAGTCAACATAAGCCATGAGCCTTCTAGTTTTGAATCTGTATATTGCATTTTAATGAACAGATCTTCTGCAGTAGATAGATATGGTGTAGACTGTATCATGTATTTAAAGAATCCAAGATTTACGGTGTTTTACAGTATCTACCGTAAGTGCTCTCGGTAATGAAATCTTTGTTATTACAGGAAGCAGCAGATCCATTTGAGTATTGTGACATAGTCACAACCACAACACATAAGAGTCTAAGAGGCCCAAGGGCAGGAATGATATTTTACAGGAAAGGTCCTAAACCAGCAAAAAAAGGGCAACCGGAGGATGCTGTGTATGACTTTGAAGATAAGATCAACTTTGCTGTTTTCCCTTCATTACAAGGTGGTCCCCACAACCATCAGATTGGTGCACTTGCTGTTGCATTGAAACAAGCTGCTACACCTGCTTTTAAAGCATATGCAAAGCAAGTTAAAGCTAATGCAGTTGCTGTAGGCAATTACTTGACGAGCAAGGAATATACTATTGTTACGGGCGGAACGGAGAACCATCTTGTTCTTTGGGATCTTCGCCCTCTCGGTTTGACTGGTACATCATTTGTTTTTACGTCTTTGGTGGCATCACAGTGACATACTTTTTCACAGTTTATTCTATAGCTGAGAATCGACTTTTCACTAGGTAATAAAGTGGAGAAAGTTTGTGATTTGTGCAATATTACTGTGAATAAGAATGCTGTATTTGGTGACAGCAGTGCTTTGGCCCCGGGAGGTGTTCGTATCGGTAAGAAAATCTGTTTTTTGTGCGGTATAATTTAGCAAATCAGTTTTTTACAGATTTAGATTATTATTTTACAGTATATTTCGAGTGCTCTAAAAGAGGGTAGATGTTTTTGGGCAGGTACACCTGCTATGACATCAAGGGGTTTACTTGAAAAAGACTTTGAACAGATAGCTGAGTTTCTACATAGGGCAGTGACCCTATGCTTGAACATCCAAAAGGAACATGGAAAACTTCTGAAAGACTTCAACAAGGGTCTGGTCAACAATAAGGACATTGAAGAACTTAAAGCCGACGTCGAGAAGTTCACGTCGGCTTTCGACATGCCTGGGTTCAACACCTCTGAAATGAAGTATAAGGACTAACTAAATAAGCCGAGTCCAGATCCCTGTGACTCTGATACAAGTCACTGGACCGATCACCGTAGGGGATTCGGACTCAAACAAGCTACGTAGTATGGGAGTCATTGGACCGATCACTGTAGGGGGTCCGGACTCAAACAAGACAGTATACCTACCTTTCACTTCCATTTGCAGATTAAATTTCTTGTTCTTTGATTCGTGTTCGTGTACTTCAGTTCGTATGAAGATCTACAGTTATTCTTACCACTTTTGGTAATGAATGTATTGTTAGTTATGTCAAAATTTGATTGAATTTAGTATATTAAATGTAGCAGTTTTTCTTATCTTTTTTCATGACGATGAATCCTAATGCAGTAGACATCAACTAAAAAGGCCTAAAAATAGGCAGGCACTATAGAAAACTTACAGGACCAGAACTGCAAATTAATAGTGATGAAGGGCATGAAACCATCAAAAGAGAGAGAGATATACAGGAAAAGGAGGCAATGTGTTAAAAACTAGAACTATAATCACCAAATGGTTCTTGCTGTCTTATAAAAATCACCAAAAGGTTTACAAATGTGCCCTAGACAATATGACATGAAACTACAGAAAGGATGTGAAATTTGTCTCTGAATAATGTACAAATAGCTTAGGAGACGATGAGTAGTTTCACTGTGCATAGATGAAGATGATATCCTTGTACGTCAATCGAATATCTCCTGGGCCTCGATAATGCTGTGTTGGCTGAAATGATATCGATTTTTTTTAGTCAGTGAAACCAATAAATAGTAAACTATTTGTTGGATTATCATATCTTCCAAAAGGTTTAAGACATTGCCGCTTTATTTGTTTTGTACACACTACACATGTTCAGCCTCTTTAATATATGCCTTCGTGACCTTTGTTGGCCATGTTCTTTGTGTTGAAGTGTATAATTGCTTAAATTACTCGCCTTTCAAGCAAATCAAACAGCTTAAGCTTTTGGAAGAGATGGTAATTCAAAAATATTGAACAAAGAAAAAGGTGCTAGCATAATTTCGGGCAAAAATTAGCTTACAGGTCGTCTTTTGTGATACGGTAGTATTTTTCTGCATGCTGGCGCTGACCAATAAGTTGAGCAAATCTCTCGTCATGCGTGATGACAATCAATTGAAAATTTTCCTGGCCTTTCCTATCTTCCATTATCCTGATGCAGACAGAATATTTCAAGAACATGAACAAAAATATTCGAAAGATTTTCTTTTAAAGGGACTTCCAAGTTATAAAGAAAAACCTTAGGAGAGCTGCAGCAAGACTCTCGGAATTAGGGCCGTCTAAGTTCGTTGTAGGTTCATCAAGTGCGAGAATTCCACAATTCAGACAAAATGTCTCGGCTAGAGCCAACCGTATGATGAGTGAGGCTAGGACCTGCAAGAAATCATAATTGGATTATGCAACCTATTTGTTCCAATCACTGATACTGTAGCAAACATTGATAAAGACCAGAGAAAAAGAAAAAAAAAAAACAGTAAAAGAATTCGAAGATTGACAGACAAGTAATAACCTTTTGACCAGCACTACATCTTCCTCGCATCTCTAGTTCTGCATCACCTGTTTGCATTATAACCTGCGTAAATAAGAAATGATTACAAGTTAGGGAAACTAATATTAAGTTCCAACAAGGAGCTTAGTGGAAAATCTACCACCCTCTCACTTAGAAGAAGTCTATGTTAAGAGCCTTCAGGATTTAACCTAAATGGAAAGTTTTGGACAAGCTTAATTTACTACCAACTAGGTAAAAGAATATCCCGTCAGCATTTTTTGGCAGAATAATTATTATGATAGATGATGAAGTAGGGGTTGGTCTGGATATGGCTAGTTTTTTCTCTTCCATTTTCCCCCCTGTTTTGAAAGATCAAATGCGGACGTATTTTCATGGGTCGGTTTAGATAAACATCGATGACATTCTATGGAAAGATAATGACTGGATGATAATAGCTTTACAGTATTTACTGTTACAGTAAATACTGTTCTTTTACTGCCTTTTAATTATTTTACAGTCTGTAACTTTTCCTAGGATATTTTATATTCCTAGTGACTTAGCTTTAGTTTAATTGGCTGATATTATCTCCAAAATAATATAGCCGTTAGTTTGTAGCCGTTAGGGACCAAGTCCTCAGGCTGTGTTTCTTCTATTTATAGTTGTAATAGAGTTTCAAGTTTACCAAGCAATAAACTTAACTTTATTTGCTATCTTCTCTCATCTTCTTTATGGTATCAGAGCTTAGCTCTGGTATCTCTTCTTAAATTCTCCCCTCTCGCTCTGTTTTAATTTTAAAAAAAATAAAAATAAAAAAATAATGTCGGAATCTCTTTCTGGAAATCCAGCAAGCTCTGCTACATCTTCCAACCGTTCCAGTGGACTTGGATTAGAGCATCCAAGCCTACAAATCACTTCTGCAAAGTTCAATGGATCTAACTATAGACAATGGGCAGCAGCGGTGAAAATCTTTGTTACTGGAAGAGGCAAGATGGGATACTTGACTGGATCAAAGAAGATGCCGAATGAAGAAGATGTTGATGCCTTCTTCACTTGGGAAACAGAGAATGCCACTGTCATGTCATGGCTGATTAACTCCATGGTTGATGATATAGGTAATAATCATCTGTTTGCCTCTACTGCCAAAGAAATCTGGGATTGTGTGGGACAATTTTACTCAAACAAGGGCAATTTTGCTCAGGCTTTTGGAGTAAAATCTACCATTAGGAACCAGAAACAAGGCTCTTTTGATGTTACTAAGTACTTCAGTGCCTTAACTAAACTCTGGCAAGAATATGATCAGTTGACTGTTGTTAAGTGGACATGCAGTATTGATTCTCTAACCTTTCAAAACCTACTTGAAAAGGAAAGAGTTTTTGAATTTCTAGGAGGTCTTGATCCCTCTTTTGAAGAGGCTAGGGAAAGAGTCCTGTCCCAAGTTCCTTTACCTAATACTATGGAGGCTTTTGCCTACATCAGAAATGAAGAAAGTAGGAAGGGAGTGATGGGTAGCCATCCTACTCCTCTTGGAGAACAGTCTGCCCTTATCATTCAAAGAGGAGAACAGTCTGCCCTTAGCACTCAAAGTTATGAGAATGCCATGTTTGGCAAGAAAAAAACTGATCAAAGGCCTCTGTTGGTATGTGATTATTGCAAGAAAAAAGGGACACAACAAAGAAAACTGTTGGCAGTTACATGGAAAACCTCCTAGAGCTCAACCTTCAAAGAAATCTACTCAAAGTGGGGATCGAAACAAGCTCTTTCGCTTCCTCTCTACCCTTTTCTAAGGAGCAACTAGATATTCTTAATCAACTCTTTGGGAGGAAAGAAGAACGAAGGCGACCGTCTACTAGTGGAATAGCTCATGAAGGTAATGTCCCTTGGATTGTGGATTCTGAGGCATCCAGCCACATGACAGGGGACTACACTCTTTTTTCTACTTATCACCCCTCTAATGGGCAGCACAAAGTTAAAATTGCCGATGGAGTTGCTGGAAAAGGAAAGATTCACATATCTGAAGATATATGTCTGGAATCTGTCCTTCATGTTCCAAATCTTACTTGTAATCTATTTTCCATCAGCAAATTTACTAGAGACACTAATAGTATTGCTAATTTCCACCCTACTCACTGTGAATTTCAGGAGCAGGGATCAGGGAAGAAGATTGGCAGTGCTGATCTGGAGGATGGACTATATTTTTTCAAAAATCAACACTCCAGTTCTATGTATAAAGCTGTTGATACAAAAAATGACATCCTTTTGTGGCACCAGAGATTAGGGCATCCTAATTTTGCTTATTTGAAGATGCTTTTTCCTAATCTATTTTGTAAAAAGGATCGTAGGTCTTTTAAATGTGAAGTGTGTGAACTTTCCAAACACACACGGTCTGTTTTTAAACCTAGGCCTTATAGGAGTTCTTCTCCTTTTTCTTTAGTTCACAGTGATGTTTGGGGACCTTCTAAAGTTCCAAATCTTAGTTGTAATAGATGGTTTATATCTTTTATTGATGATCACACAAGACTATGTTGGGTTTTCTTAATGAAACATAAGTCTGATGTGTACTCTATTTTCAAAGATTTTGTTTCTATGGTTGAAACTCAATTTCAAACAAGAATTAAGATCCTAAGATCTGACAATGGCACTGAATACCTTAACTCTCTGTTAAGTCCCCTCTGTTCTGAGAAGGGTATAGTGCATCAAACTTCATGCACCAATACCCCTCAACAGAATGGAATAGTAGAGAGGAAAAACAGGCACTTGTTGGATGTTGCAAGGGCTCTTCTTTTTCAAATGAATCTCCCAAGATCCTATTGGGGAGATGCAGTGCTTACTGCAGCTTTTCTAATTAATAGGATGCCTTCTAGGATCCTTCTTTTTAAAACTCCTTTAAATGTGTTCAAAGGCTTATATCCCGAATCTCAGTTGGTATCATCTATACCACTGAAAATCATTGGATGTGTAGCCTTTGTTCATAATCTTTCACCTACTAGAGGTAAGCTGGATCCTAGAGCTATAAAAACCATTTTTATTGGCTATTCTTCAACTAAAAAGGGTTACAAGTGTTTTGACCCCTTAAAACGAAAGTTTTACACCTCTTTTGATGTAACCTTTTTTGAAGGTGTCCCTTATTACTCTAAGGATCCTTTAGTCACCATGGATCATAATACAATCTTGGAGATGGAAAGCATTTTTCCTGTTGTTCCAGAACCAGTGATGGATTCTATGATCCCTGGACAAGAGAATCCTGAGGGTGGTAAGGTGGTAAGGACATTTCTGGAGCCCCTGCCCAAAAGGATATCATCATTTATACCAAAAAAGGAAAGGTCCATCCTCCCAGATCAAGTTCAGCCCCTACTCAACTTTCTGATCCTACTCCTGAGCTAGAAGTAGTTGAGAATACAATAAATGAGGTGGAAGAAAGTCTTGATGATGATGAACAATCTGAGGAAAGTATGGAACCTCAAAACAATGAAGATACCAGTGATCACCTTGTGCCTACTCCGATTGCCCTAAGAAAAGGGGTCAGAAAATGCACTAAACACCCAATTGACTGATTTGTTTCCTATTCTGCTATGACAGAACCTTATAAAGGTTATGTTGCAAACATGAATGATGTGTTTATCCTAAAAACATCACTCAAGCTCTTGCTGATTCTAAATGGAGAGCTGTTGTTCTTGATGAACTAAAAGCCCTCATGAATAACAACACCTGGGAAAGAGTTACCGTACCTAAGGGTACCAAAATGGTGGGATCAAAATGGGTATTTTGTGTAAAATACAAGGTTGATGGCACTGTTGATAGGTTAAAGGCCAGACTTGTGGCTAGGGGTTTCACACAAACTCCTGGCATTGATTTCACAGAAACTTTTGCTCATGTAGCAAAGTTAAACACTGTGAAGATCTTACTGTCCCTTGCTTCTGTTAACAACTGGCCCCTTTATCAAATGGATGTGAAAAATGCGTTCCTAAATGGTGATCTCAAAGAGGAAGTGTTTATGCATCCACCTCCTGGCTTTGAACATAAATTTGATAAAAATCAGGCCTACAAACTGTTGAAATCCTTATATGGATTAAAACAGTCACCAAGGGCTTGGTTTGCCAAATTCTCCAAAGTTATCAAGCAAGGAAGTTACACTCATGCTCACTCTGATCATACCCTGTTTTACAAGCATTTGAAGGGAGGGGGAGTTGTAATCCTCCTTGTTTATGTTGATGATATAATCATCACTGGTAGTGATGACAGTGAAATTGAGAAACTGAAAATTTACATTAAATCTCATTTTGATATCAAGGACCTTGGTAAACTTAGATACTTCCTTGGTATGGAAATATCTAGGTCTAATCAGGGTATCCTTGTTAATCAAAGAAAGTACACCCTAGACTTGCTAAGTGACTATGGCATGCTAGGGTGTAAACCCTCTTATACACCTGTTGATAATTCTGTTATTCTTACAAATGCAGAGGACAGTGATCTAGTTGATAAAGAGGGGTACCAAAGGTTGGTGGGTAGGCTGGTCTACCTTTCCCATACAAGGCCTGACATCTCCTTTGCTGTCAGTCAAATCAGCCAATTCATGCATAGGCCTGGGAAAATGCATCAAAAGGCTGCTTTCAGAGTCCTACAGTTCCTAAAGGAGAATCCTGGGAAGGGCATACTCTTCAAGTCTGACTCTAAAATGACAATTGAAGGTTATGTTGATGCTGACTGGGCAGAGGCTCAAAAGTAGATAGGAGGCCTACTTCAGGATGGTGCATCTTTATTGGGGATAATCTTGTTTCATGGAGAAGCAAGAAACAAGCTGTGGTTTCTAGGAGCAGTGCAGAATCAGAGTTTAGAGTTGTTGCTCTTGTTATCTATGAGCTCCTTTGGATAAGAAGAGTTTTAAGAGAGCTACAACAAAACACTATTCAACCTATGAAGCTCTATAGTGACAGTAAATCTGCTATTGACATTGCAAATAATCCTGTGCAACATGACAGGACCAAGCACATTGAGATTGACAAACATTTTATCAGAGAGAAATTGGATGATGGAAGCATATGCCTAAGCTATGTTCCAACCAAGAAGCAAGTTGCTAATGTGTTTACTAAAGGACTACCTAGAGCTTCATTCCAGTTCTGTATCAGCAAGCTTGGTCTTTTTGATGTCTTCCAACCAAGCTTGAGGGAGAGTATGGAAAGATAATGATTTGGATGATAATAGCTTTACGGTATTTCTTGTTAAAGTAAATCGTTCTTTTCTTGCCTTTTAATTATTTTACAGTCTGTAACTTTTCCTAGGATATTTTATATTCCTAGTGACTTAGCTTTAGTTTAATTGGCTGATATTATCTCCAATATAATATAGCCGTTAGTTTGTAGCCGTTAGGGACCAAGTCCTCAGGCTGTGTTTCTTCTATTTATAGTTGTAATAGAGTTTCAAGTTTACCAAGCAATAAACTTAACTTTATTTGCTATCTTCTCTCATCTTCTTTACATTCATAATTTGAATAAAGATTTCATCTGAAAAGAAAGTTATACACTACCCTGTAGCTGTATGATCGAGTACCAGCTCCTTCAGAATCTGAATGAATGCTTATGTAATCTATGTCCTGTCCCCTGTAAGTCTGCTGCCATAGCTCTCTTATTATTTTGTTTATCTCTTCCATTTTCATCGTGTGGAATCGCATGAGTGCCCTAAAGATAAGAAAAACAAGTGTGGATCAAATAACTCCCAATCCCTTTGGGGTTGAAGACACCCAAAGAAACGAGACATGAAAAAGAATACCAAAGAGCAAAGCAGCTTCAAAGCATGCTAAAATGGTAATATTTGAAGTAAAAATAAATTAAAAAATGGACTTACTTATCAAGTGCGTTGTAGTATCTATCAAGGTCCTTGTTTGCCATCTCAGTTGTCTGCAAAAGAGCATCAAACTCACAAAGAAGTTCCAATCCATTAATATACAAGAGATCGCGTACTAAAACTATTTGGACACCTTGAGCTGAATTAGCTGATCAAAATAGCGCTTGTCAATATCCTTGTATTGTGCCTGTTTGAGATCAACCTTGTTTGTGGAGATATTGCTCTGGTATACCGACACAGTGCCACGAAACCTGTTCAACTGTAACAGGCCAAATCATTGTCATATCAGGTGAAAGTGGAGGTCGTAAATGAAGGAACAACTGCGCGGCATCAGATTCCAAAAAGAAATATCAACGAAATGAAGCATGTGAAACATATTCTCAAGTTGACAGTGACACGATAAAGAAGAACACTAAAACTAGCATGTGGACAGTGAATCTACACCATTCATAGATTCGTAGCATACACACTTTATCATCACAGAAGGATATTATCTTTGCCAGATGAAATTGGAAAAGACCTGAAACTTGTTATTGAGAAGTTAATACACGTACCATCTATATGCGTACTGTCAATGTCATATGCCAAATGTCCAATGAAACTCTATTCTGAATCAGGAGCTTCCTTTTGTGATTTATTATGTCTAAATCATTGCTAATAAATCGTGAGTAGCGGAAAAGAACGAGCAGCACGATTACAACCGCCAAAAGTGAGTTCAGAGCCTTCACGTTTTAGTAGGATCTCACCTCATTAACATACTAGCAATGAAGCTAAATGAACTCTATTCACTCTTAAACAAACAGAAATATATGTGTCATTTCACCGAGAAGGCACCTGATAGGGAATGAAGCACAAACACACTTTTTGTGCTGTCACGAAGCATGTCAACTATTATCCACATGTCGGCAAGACCACACAGTAAGGGGACATGTTAGATATATGTGTAAATTACAATTCTCCTTAACAGCTTACGTTTTTATAAGCTTTTAGGTGAGAGGCTTAATACGAAAAAAAAATCAAATGAACTTATATCAAGTTTACAAAGCCATTGGCATGAAAAAGTGCTTACCTCTGATAGAAGTCTGTCTCTTTCTAGTGAGAGTTTTGCAGCCTCGGCTTCAGCAGCTGAAATTCCACCCATTTCGATGATTCGCTTTTCCAATGATTCAATATCCACTTCAAGCTCCTCAATATCAGCCTTAGTTTTTCTATAGTTTAAGTTATCCTCAATGTTCCGTTTTAACTGAGCCTGGTTGTTCTTCAGTTCCTCGCTTTTGCGTTGTTCTGCAAGCAGTTCCTCTTGCCTTGCTATACTCTCTTGAAGTTGAGCTTCTGCTACGATTTGCTTTTCTTGAAGTTCTTTCAATCTCTCTCCTTTCTTGGAATCGTAATATCTGATAGAGCAGAGCAGCTGTCATATATACACACAAACTAGATCTGGAAGCATTTTCAAGATACAAGACGTACCTTTTTATGTCAGAATTAATCTTAAGAATTTCATCAACCTCCCGTTGATAATTGCTCCTGACATTGGATAGCTCATCGTACTCGTCATTTAATTTGATTTTCAAATCATCGTGATGCCTGCGCAATTTTTCACTCTCTTTCTTCAAAGGACCAACAGCTTCTGAAAGATGCTGAAATTTTCAAATGTACTGTCAGACGATATGTAGTAACTCAAGGACAGCAAAATGCAACTGCCCTTTTAGCACCTTTTCTTGAACAACTCGTTTTCATTATCTTAACATTACTTGCAGATTTAAAATCCCAAGCATAACATCTTGTCCTTGCGTTAAGACATTTTAAAGGTGAAAATCTCTAAAAACAACACAAGTTTCATAAAGCAAGAGTGCAATAGATTCAGTTAAAATCTTAACCACACTGTCTGGATTCTCACCTTCTCATCAAGTTCCACTTGACTATTTTGCTCCGCAAGGCGGTCTAATTCCTTTTCAACCCTTTCAACATCATGAAGAGTATTAGCAGCTTTGTTTTTTTTCTCCCTCGCAATATGCCACCTAGCCTGAACAGTTTTCTGATCTTCTCCCATGTATCTTTGTTCTTCTCTGAGTTTCTCTAGATCGATTTGTAAACAATCCCTGGCAACAAAAAACAGCAAATAAAACACGAACAAGACGTTCGGCGAAGAATAAAAAAAGAGGGAAATATATTGCATATGTAACTGTTAATTAAACCGGATACGAATATACATACTTAGTGCGTTGTAGTGAGTCCAACTCCGATTGAATGTCCTCCGTGGTTTTGACTCCTTGATGGCTGAAACCAAGTCTGTATTCTAAATCGTCAACTTGAGTCTCCAAACCCTGTATTTCTTGGTAAAGCCTGTCAGCAGTTTCTACTGGTTGTATCAAGGCATCGATAGAGTCCTTGTCAGCCTTAATTTGGGCTAAAACACCCAATACCTGCATGTAGAAGAAACTTGTTTATTATTGGAAAAAATATCAAGATCATGAACAAAGCATTATCATGGTAGTTTAAAATGCTATGAAGTTGGCAACATGAATAGCTACAGAACACAATTTACAGTATTGAAAAAATAATAAATATGGAGCAGAGATGATACATTTTTTGCCAGTTCTGGTACGAAAACAAGCAACATTTGGTGTCGGGATAAATCAGAGCATAGAACCTAAACCTTGCCCATGTCCATCCGAACTTTGTAACATAGGCCTTAAAATCTAGCTGCATCTTTGTCCTAAAATTGACATTCTAATGGAAATTGTTTAAAGATGACAAACAAGCCAAGGGCACAAGCACTGTTTCAAATTGGATGTTTAACCATCAAAAAGTGGTAACTACTTGACAACAAGCTCTAGGCAGTATACTACAATAAAGATGATGGCAATATGACAAACTTCAGAGGAAGTAAGTATCCCCCGGTTATTCATTGCCATAAACATCTAATGGCCTAATCCATGAGAGAAGCAAGGTGGCAATCAGATATTGTTGAATATAAGCATTAAATGAGAAAGAAGAGAATTGAAAGAACAGGAAAAAGACAAAGTGAATTAATTCTCCAAGTCAATCATGTTTCTTTTCTTTCTTTCTTTTTTTGGGATAAATACTCTGACCGTCAATCACAACAAATGAAAAGACTAGAGACGACCAAGAAAAGTAAAGATTATAAAAAAGAAAAACTAAGGAACAATGATAAATTACATCATCAAGAGCCTGGTTTTTTTTATCCAACTCCACTTTCAGCCCATTCAAGTTCTTCTCTGCAAGAGGAATCGACTCCTTGTTGATTTTGTCACATTCTTCATAGACCATACGAAGCTTATCAAGCTGCTCGAAGAGAGATTCAGCATTTGACGTTTCTACAGCCAACGCCTTCAAGTGCTCTGCAGAACTGGCAGCTTTGATTCTTTGCTACAAATATGAAGTAACAAATTCGAATTAAAAGTTACATATATAGAAAGTAACAATTAAAAATAAAAAGCATAACAACAGAAATAGTCAAACTACCTTTCTAACAAACTCATCTTCCTCTTCAGCAGAAAAAGGGCGATCACAGCACGGGCAAATATGATGAGCACGAGCAACTTTCTCAAAAGGATCAAACATTTGCCTCATACCATCAGCCATGTTGTATTTGCTGTGTTAGACATAAATGTATTGAATTACACTTCTCCTCATTTACAGCAGCACAAGAAAAACTTTGCTGCATCTTGACTAGATGCTATAGTGGTATTTATCATGAGATATGGACCCTATTTGGTCCCAAGACATAAGTGTCAACAGAAACAAATACATAGACAATAATAAAAGCGAAAAACCAACAAACTAAATAGAAATAACTTCCTTCAACACTTCAAAAAAAACATTTTCTACCTCCTAGTGCTACGTGTACAAAATAACAATAACTAAATGAGATTAAAACCCCATTAGCAAGAACTATTAGCATTATAAACGAGCATGTTGAAAGGATATAAATGAATACAATCTACAAAGGAAAAAAAGAAAAAAGGATTACAATGAGTACCATATTGTACTTCTTCTTACCTAGATTCACAAACAACCAAACTATCAGTTGTAGAAGTTCCAATTACTAACCTTTTCTGAGAATCTCTTTTTTCTCTTGCAGAATCCAAAACCCTAAAGTACGAGTCAATGCTAGATTGCTGATCTATTGACTGAAGTTTTAATTCAATGAATCTCCTTCTAGCTGCATTGCATTAAGAAATTGAAGGATCATATTATAAAGTACATATAGAAGCACTGCAATTTTTCCTCCATAGGCTCAGTGAATATTTGGAACCTAAATAGGATTAACGTAAAAGGCTGATGTCTTACAATCCCTATCCTTGTGCAATTTGGACAAGTTATCGGTCACTTCTTCAATTTTCATTTGCAACATGCTTACTTCCTTTTCAGCATCACGCGCCTTACTGTTCAAGTCATCATACTCTCTCCACATATCACTGGAAAGCATAGGGCATAGAAAATGGTCAAACACAGACGTTATTTAGCAAGACATAGACTTTAGGTAACAGAAAACTTATCCGAAGGTAAGTAAGAGCAACCTAGAGACTAAGGAATACCAGAATGCATATCAATGTTCTTTGCTAAAAAAGTACAGCATATGCTGTCTCCTTCTATATGCATGCTAAGGACCAAGAGTAAACTAATACAGAGAACCACAGTAGTTGAAAGGGAAAATAGACTACCTAGCGCAAAGGATCCTCCCTGTGGCCTACACACAATGGGCAAAGTGAATCGCGTGTTTTTTTAATTTTAAGAAAAGCACACGGTTAGATTTCACATATTATTCTTGTATTTCATGTTTATGGTTGAAGATGAATAACTTGGAATACAAATTATTAGGATGCCAGGAGGGCAAATGAGACTTGGGAGAACGATTCTAGGAGGCAAGGGAGAGGAGGGGCGAAGAAAAGCACGAAGCCATAGTAAACAGAAAAAGTATATGTATGTGTGTGTTTATACACACACACACACTACCTCCATCCCAGAATATAAGTCATTTTGGGTGTTCTCACACGGCTTAAGAAAGTGGTCGAGTGCCATATATTTTGAGGAGAAATGACTAAAATATCCATTGACCACCATTAAAGCAATAGTTATAAAGTAATGAAAAATAGTTTGCTTGTTAATAAATTAGGGGTAATAAATGCTTCATTGGTAATTTAAAATGACTTATATTCCGGGAGAAACAAAAAGAGGCAGAATGACTTGAATTCTGGGACGGAGGTAGAATAACACTAGAGGTTCTGCTTTTGCACATTTTCCAGGTGGAACTAGTCCATTGATTTTTCGAACATTTCTTGCACTTTGTCACTCTATTTTCAGGAAAAAAGAGAAACCAAGATTAGTTGGAAGTTGGAACAACCCATTAACATGATAAATGCAACTCCATTTCGGAACAATAACTCTAATTAAATTTTAAAGAGAAATCAGCATATTCAATTACAACCTTTGAGCCTTAATAATCTCTTTTTTCAAATCTTTCTCAAGAGGAAGCCTTCCCTTCAGAACTCCTCTAAACTTATCCTTGTAATCGTCCAATCTGACAAACAATTCATGATTAAGGATGAAAATACACAACAGAAAGAATATTGGAAAAAACTGTTTCTGATAACTCAAATAAAATTAGAAGGGGTTGCTCACATCTTTTTAAGTTTCTTTCTATGATTTTCCAACTCCCCATTTTTAAGAGTGAGTTTAACTCTGTCTTCAGAATCAGCTGCCATAACATCTTTTTCACGATGGACATCTTTGATTTTCTGCTCCAAAGCGTATACCTCTCTTTGTTTTTGCTGTATATTTAAGTCAAACTCTCTTCCAGCAATCTGATCTGTTATCTTTTTTAACTCTGAATGCTTCAAGAAGTCAAATTATATTAGCAGCTTGAACTAATGTACCACTTATAAGACCAATTTGAATTAATATAAAATGGTACAATAGGTCGAAAAGAGCTCAAAAGGGAGAAAAATAGAGTCCTGTCTATCGGCCGCCAACTACCACCCTGGGGGGGGGGGGGGGGGGGGCTCCTTTGTCCAGCCAATTCGATGGCCCTTGGCACCCCTGGGTATCAGGTGACAGGCCGGTCCTGGGCTGTTCAACTAGTTTTTGCGCTTCTTTTTTGTGTCTTTACTCCAATCTCCTCTTCTTTCCTCTTTTCACCCCAGTTTCTCTTATTTTTTAGAAGGAGTTGTGTTCTTTACTAAGAAATGTCTACGTCGACTTGGTCCAGGCTTAATGAGCATATGGATTACGCTAGTGTTGTGGGGAAAAGTAAAAGGTTCCTGGCAGCTTGGCTCGCTGGATTACTCTCTACTGGACTGTGTGGGTATAAAAAAGTTTGAGTATATCGTCATAAGATGTCTCTCAGGCGACTTCGAAATGAATGTGTTGTGGTGGGACAAATCTTGGGAAGTAATTCTTGATTTCAAACTGTCAATAAATTAGCATGAAGCAAGTGGAGTTCAAGTTTCTTTCTAGAGGTTCTAATCTGAAAAGGAAACTTTACAGCGTCAGATTTGCATCAAAGGAAAGCAAATCGTAAGTCTTGGAGACCCTCACTTTCATTTGGTAACAAATTGATGTTATGAGGCCTTGGCTCTGGTGTTGGAATAGATTTAATACACAAGAGATTGAAGGATTGGGTCACTATGAAGCGAATTTGAAGAAACTCACAAACGCTTATTCTTTTTTATATAAATTGCACTTCTTATTACTACTTAAGCAATGTATCGTGATATTAAAGCACGACATCAGGGATCAATCCTCACTCCTATCCCATTTACTCAAAAAATGGTTATCGCAGCTAGTATGCTACAGCAAAACTATTACTGCTGCTGCTACAACATGTCTAATCATGTCCAGGTTTTAACAAGCTCTCACATTAGAGGGCGTATTAGATACATATGTATAAAATTGTGCTTCTCATTTACAATGTAAATGTTGAGAAAAAGGGCAGTTTGGTCTTTTTACTGTTTAAAATGAGTGCAGTAGGGTTTGTTAGGACTAGTAGCCGCTGTTTCCTTTATTAGAATATTCTGTCTTGATTTTATATTATTATGATTGTAACAGCCAATCTTAATTGATTCCTAAAATCAAGGAATTCAATTCAGAGAAGGCTCTAGGTCCTCTACCTATTTAAATCAAGTCTCCTATCATTGTAAAATACTTTTTCTAAGAAATAATAAAATAAGTTCCTTCCTTCTACTTTCATAACATGGTATCAGAGACTAGGTTCAATCAAGAATCCTAGATCAAAATGTATCTCCGAGCCGCAATGACCAGCGAACTGAGTTCCGGCTCTTCAAATCAGTCATCTGGAGTCACAACTCCAGGAGGAGTAGGAGATGATGGACTTACCTAGTATATCACATCATGAAGAAGTAATGGATAGACACAATGATGAGGGCAGTACCGGGCAGCCTGGGGACAACTCAACCCCAAGGACACCCGATCGGGCAACAAAATTCCAAGGTCTCACTTACTTCGGGAGGTATCCTAAGTCCAAAATGGGGAGAGATACTGAAGTTCAGACTGCCCAAGATCCAGAACCAGAACTACCATTTGAGCAAATGGACAGCAGTGGCAGGAATACAACACTTGACTCACCTTCACCTTCCACACAAAGAAAACAGAAAAACTCCCAAACTGGTTCTGAATCCATAATCCAACACACCAATACCAACCCAAATCCAGACACTACTCTACAAAACCAAAATGAAGAACTCATGCTTGATGTCCCAATAGCCATCAGAAAACCAACTAGGGAATGTACTAAACACCCTAGGTACCCTATCCAAAACTACCTAACCTACAAAAATCTCTCTCCCACACATAAAGCCTTTATCTCTAGCATTTCAAAACACAAAATTCCTTCCAACATACATGAGGCTCTAGAAGTTCCTGAGTGGAGGACAGCTGTGCATGAAGAACTTAAAGCATTGGTGAAAAATGACACCTGGGAATTGGTGGAGAAACCAGCGGGGAAAAAACCAGTGGGTTGTAGATTGATATTTACCATCAAGCACAAGGCTAATGGTGAGATTGAAAGATACAAGGCTAGGTTGGTGGCCAAGGGATACAGTCAGACTTATGGAATTGACTACTCTGAGACATTCTCTCCAGTGGCTAAGCTAAATACTGTAAGAATTGTTTTCTCTGTGGCAGTAAATTTGGATTGGCCCTTGTACCAGTTGGATGTGAAGAATGCCTTCCTCCATGGGAATCTGAAGGAGGAAGTGTACATGGACTTGCCCCCAGGGTTTGATCTTAAAAATCCTGGGAAGGTGTGCAAACTGAGAAAATCACTGTATGGTTTGAAACAAAGTCCCAGAGCCTGGTTTGATAGATTCAGGCAGTTCCTTCTAAAGGTGGGATTCAAACAAGGACATTCTGATCACACCTTGTTTGTAAAGAAAGGAGCAGGGAACAAGGTGACTGTGCTTGTGGTGTATGTGGATGACATTATACTCACAGGGGATGATAGAGCTGGGATTGAACAAGTGAAGAAGGAGATGAAAGAAGAATTTGAAATCAAAGACCTAGGAAGACTGAAGTACTTCTTAGGAATGGAGGTGGCTAGATCAGAACATGGAATGGTGGTATCTCAAAGAAAGTATGTTTTGGACTTACTAACTGAAACAGGATTGTTGGGATGTAAACCGCTAGTACACCTATGGAGGCTAATCCGAAACTTACAAAAAGGACGGATAATGAGGAAGAAGTGGACGAGAGAACAATTCCGAGGCTTGTGGGAAAGCCGATATATCTAGCTCACACTAGGCCGACATATCATATCTTTGTGGGGGTGGTCACCGGTTTATGCATTCCCTAGTCGGCCTCATTATCGGGCAAATCATCGAATTATCGGTATCTAAAAGGGAATTTGTTGGAAATGGGCTAATGTTCAAAAAAACCAAAAAAAGAGGGGTAGAAGTGTTTACCGATTCAGACGGGCCGGAGCAAAGGACGACGGAGTCAACTACAGGGTACTGCACATTTGTCTGGGGTAATCTTGTAACTTGGAGAAGCAAAAAACAGACAGTAGTTGCAAGAAGTACAGCGAAGAAAGAGTTTAGAGCCATGGCACATGGAATCGTGAAGAACTATGGGTAAAAGGGTTTTAGAAGACTTGAACTTCGGTCCGTAACTACCTCTAAAATTGTACCGTGATAATAAAGCCGCAATTGACATTGCAAATGATCCATTCAACATGATAGAACCAAACATGTTGAGGTGGACAGACATTTCATAAAAGAAAAGCTGGAAAATGGTGTTATATGCATTCCCTTCATGCCATCGTTCAACAAACAAGCAGATGGACCGACTAAGGCCCTAATGAAGCAGAACTTCGAAGAGTTTATGAGCAAGTTGGGCATGATCAACATCTATGCTCAACTTGAGGGGGAGTGTTGAGAAAAAGGGCAGTTTGGTCTTTTTACTGTTTAAAATGAGTGCAGTAGGGTTTGTTAGGACTAGTAGCCGCTGTTTCCTTTATTAGAATATTCTGTCTTGATTTTATATTATTATGATTGTAACAGCCAATCTTAATTGATTCCTAAAATCAAGGAATTCAATTCAGAGAAGGCTCTAGGTCCTCTACCTATTTAAATCAAGTCTCCTATCATTGCAAAATACTTTTTCTAAGAAATAATAAAATAAGTTCCTTCCTTCTACTTTCATAACAGTAAACATTTGGAAGACATGGTAATTACCAGTCCATATTCTAGAAGACTACTGTATGACCAGAATAATTTTTGCAAAGCCTACTGTGTGACCAGAGACGGTTTCAAAGCAGAGGACCCTTAGTTGGGCTAAAGATAACCCATGGAATTCTTAGTACTAGAAAAATGATGGGAGTGCAGTCTTAGATGCTACAACGTAAGGAGTTCGGTAAAAGAGGCATATCATCAATTTATGAAGGATCCCATCATTAAGACTCAAAGAGATCATAGCATTACGCTTTTAACTATTGGAGAGATGTAGGAAGAATAGGATCAATTGGAGAACTGCTCTTAAGTTCTGTCTTAATTAAAAAATCTTCAGTGAAGTGTATAAATATGTATTGTAAGTACTCAATGACCATCTCACCAAACACGGTCCTGGAGAATATAATTTATAGATTTAAATAGTTAATGATTAGGTTTTGCCAAGTTGGTTTTTGAGGCTTCAAATGAGTTTTTGTCATGCATCTCCTTGTACATATTTTTTTTATACATTTTTTAAATGAATGGTCATTAATTCACACAAAAAAATAATCAGAACCAATGTAACATAACAAGCCAATCATCAGTACCAGGTCTTTTTCTCTTTTATCAATTTCAGTGAGGTCGACACTGGATACCATTAAATCAAGCTCCCTCCGCTCATTTTCCTTCTCTTCAATACCTTCTAAAATGCCCTTCTGCAAAATATAAGACAAAAATTACAGTAAAATGTAGTAGATTCCACTTCCCGAGGACATATAATTGCACACGCAACGACCAACCTTGATCTCTGCTTTCGCATTTTTTTTAGCTTCAATATCTTTCCAACGATCATTTGCATGCATATATTGATCCCATGCCACCTTGAGTTCCGCATCAATTGATTTCTGAGATAACATCCATCACCATGATTGTCCATCGAAAGGAAATAAATACTTTTTTCTTTGTTGCGTGAGTGTAATGTTTTTAATGTGGGGGGTGGGGGTGGGGGACAAAAGTTTTTTTCCTTTTGTGGAGTGAGTGAGTGACTGATTGCGTGTGACCCTCTGTATTTAATTTGTTTTTGTGACCAGAAGGGGTGGGGCACATTTTATTTAACAATTTCAGTCGACGGCCTAAATGTAACAAAAATAACAAATGTTATCGAAAAAGGATAAATCAATACCTTTTTGTCATCTAAGTCCTTGTTAAGGTCCATTAATCTTGATCGTACTCGTGTTGTGAGGTTCAAAGCAACTTCATCAGAGAAAGGAATATTGGAAACAACCCCTAAATTATGCTTTTTAAAAATACTCTGCAGTTTCGAATCTCTGTCACTCTTCAAGAACTCATGATGCTACAAGAAAAACATACGAAGTAAATTACTACAATAACCTGAAATGCTACCAAAGCATTAAACATTCATCTTCTTAGATTACTTTAGCTTCAGTCGCTAGCACGCTGATTTCCGGTATATACCCAGTACTTGACTCCCTGAGGAAAGAAATCTTTGTGTTGATGTCAGTGAGTTCCCTCGTCAACTTGCTAACTTTCGAAGTCAAATTTTCAATTCTCTCTCCGAACTTTACTTTCCATTCCATCAATTCTTCATCCGTGTCTATTATAAAAGACAAGGTTAGGTAGGTAGAAAAACAAGAATCTGGGAAGAAACATTTTGGAGCAAAGACAACAGTGGGGGCGGTAAAGGGAACTTGTAGAAAAATCCTTGCCCTAAAAGAAAGGAGAACAAGGAAGTCTAAGAGCAATGGATAAATTTCACTGAAGCAGTAAGCAAACCTTCATTCTCCTCTGTAAGTGCCGCATACTGCTTCTCCCTCTCCTTGACAAGTGTGCTTCTTTCAGCTGTCTTAGTAGCAATCATTTCCTGTAATTTCCTTAATTCCTTCAGTGTTGCTTCATTATGATGGATCTTGCTATCCGAATTCTGGATATCCCTTTGCAGTTCCTCCATTTGACTTTTCAGCGCCTCTGTTTTCTCTTGGTCAAGGGCAATGCTTTCCCTTAGCTGCAAGTCAACAACATCAGAACAATGACACTCCGGTCATAGAGAAATCCTATTTAGATTGGCATGCATAGGACTATCATGTGCCATTCTCCATGCAATGGAACATATTTCTTAAGGATTTGCAAATGAACAATATAAAAAGTCAGGCTAGGTTGATGGACATTAAGCCGTTCTTTTGTAACTGTATTATTTCATTAAATATCCAGGGGAAAAACCCAATAAACAAAAACAAGAAAACCTGCCACCAGGGAGAGAGGACAAGTCCTGTTGAGTTCAATTTGTATGTGTATGAGTCAAGAGGAAACAAAACCTTGTATGCAGCATCTTTCAGTGTCTGGAGATTCTCCAGTTTTAGCTTGTATGTCTTAATTTCTTGAGCCTGATCCTTGTGAAGCTTCTTAATAACCTCCAATGCCTTGGTGTATCTGTATAATACGTTTATTTCCATCTTAGAAAGCAAATTAAGCAACTTAGATTTCAAAAATATTGGAGAATAAAACCATAAAATAATAGCTTTACACTATTACAGGAGCAAAAATTGAACCATTGAAATACTAGTCAAAATTTAAGCATTGAATTCTCAAAAAACCAAATCATAGGAAATAAAAAGAAAGAAATATGTCTGTTAAGGTCTGATTATGGTATACAATTACCTAGCAAGAACCAAATAACTCTGGTCAACCCAATTCCAATTAGACACCATACTTAAAATGTCATGACAGACAAAATGGAAACCCCATTACAAAAACATCCATATATAGCCAGAATGGGGAACAAAACATAATATGAACAAAACAATTCATTCTCCGTATTTGAGAATTGCTTCTTTATCAGCTAACTGAAGCTCCTGAGTTAAAGGTCCTCTGGAACCTTCGTCTCCTGCTGCAATGCAACGAATTGTGTGCCAAAAAAGGATTTATAGTGATTAATTTATCTCCCACATGATTAAATAAAGATGGAGACAGAATCTTCCCATCGGATCACACGTTTACAGGAGATTTAGAATTTCAAAAGCAGAGTGAGAAACAAAACAAACAAACAAAAAATTAAGGATCAGATGAATTTTAAAAGAATTCCATAAATACTGCACATAGATTGAAGTGGTTCTGCCTTATTTGAGTAAGATGGCTCGGTATGAAGAGAAAGGAAAGGGCAATTCTATGAAGGCAGTTCCCATTAAGCTTGAACATTTTAGATTTTTTATTCGATAATCAATTTATTCGTACTGAATTAATAAGATATGCAACTCCATGAACATAGTAGCTTTGAATTTATCTTGTAACCAGTAAAGGCTTCTACTATTTGAAGTTCCTACTCTTCTAGCGCATTCATCGCAGGGTGCCGGTATTATCTAAAGGGCAACAGGATTGCTTGTCAAAAAATAATGAGGCATGTTTGGTTATTCTGTATAACGGCGAAAAGGTATTTATGATCCTAATAACCCCTCCATCAGCCATGCTAGGTTTCCTTTCAGTTCGATCGCTCATTCGCTCCAAAGAAGTATACCATTATGAAACCACAAATTACGTACAGATATTTACCAAAGCCTGATTCCGATTTTGTTCAGTGTGCTGAAGCAGTACAACAAACCAGGTAACCTTCATACTAACAGTAAAATATGAGGTCGGACTAGTAAGCTCAACAATTCCCAAAAACAAATACAATCCTAACTACTGCAATTCACAATCACGTCAACCTACTTTGACCAGAGACAAAGTAATGAGCATTTAAAATACTCCATAATAGTTTCATATGTAAATAGGATGCGTAAATATTCATTACAACACGTAGCCCCATGCCATCTAATTGATATCAATTACCTAGTTGCAGAAAATATATCATCAAACTTCTTTTTCAGTGTTGAAGGATCTTGCAGTGGCCAGTTGGCCTCATCTTGGTGAACAAATATGACATTTTCAAGAACAGCCTTCGAAACTCCCATCAGAGCAGGAATTTCCCGATCCATGTCAGCACATCGGTAGCTAAGGCAAACTTTCTGAAGCAAAAAAAAAACATGATGTTTTATTCAAAATTAATATCAGCACAAAAATGCATCAATTTATATATTGTGATTCTTCATATAAAAAAATTTAGTAAATCGAGTCTATTTCTTTAGTCCTATAAACATAAGGTCATAAGAAAAAATATATTTTCCTCAAAATCTGTAGGCATAAGTAATCTCAAATGTAGCCCAATATGTTTACCAATACCTGCAAAAATCCATTAATAGGATAGCGTTCTCCGTATGCAGAGAAAATTTAACAAATGCAGGCGATTCCATCATATTGTTTATAAACTAATACATCAAATGGCTCAAAACATGAGTTGGGATAAAAAAAAGTAAACATGGCGCAATGTATTTTACCTCTCCAGTGTGAGGATTAATTGTTTGGAGCACACTCTCTATAGCTTTATACTCCATCTTTGTGGCCTTCTGCGTCAATTGAAATGACCTTATGCACACCACATCCTTCCTAGCAGCAGTCTTGAACCTCAACTTTATCTGGCCTTTGGTCTCTGTTTCCCCCGCCACCTTCGTAATTCATTTCAACTCATAAGCACACATATGAAATCTCTCTAACAAAAATACGTAATTATTCAAGTAGTGAATTGAAAGACCGCTATTAAAAACAAACTGAAGCTACAAAAGTGTACCTTTGGGTCATGTACAAAGCTGTGACCGGACCGAGCATTTGGTGGCAATTCACCGGTGCAAGCAACCTTCAAGCACTCAATAATCGTCTAAAACAAAGACCACAACGAATACCGTACACATCAATACAAAGTACTAAAGTAACTCAGAAAACAGCCATCATGCAATCTTTAATGCTACTCCACAACTTCCATACATAATGATGCACAAACAGGATAGTTATTACACAGACAGCCCAGCTAAAAAGACTGCAAGATGCATTGATAAAAACAGAAAGAAAGAAAAGAAAAACAAAAACAACTTTAATACTACCACCGTCCCATATTATAAGTCATCCTAACATTTTTCATCCGTCCCACAATATAAGTCATTCTCACATTTCAATGCAATAATCAATGCTCTTTTTCTTGTTTTACCCTTATTCCTTATTCCAAAGCTTTACATTAGTCTAATCAACCTAATGGCATTTTAGTCCAAAACTACCAAATTTGGATTATTTATTGAGTTTCTTAATCTGTGTGCATAAAGCTAGCATGACTAATAATATGAGACGGAGGCAGTACTTTGCATAACATGTCACACTTTGCTTAACTTGGCATAATGAACAGTCAATGAGCCAGAATTTCCAATGAAAACATGATCCACCTAGTATAATTGTTTAAACTATACTTGCCACTTTCTCAATCTAGCTAATCTTCCACAGTCAAGAAAACAAAAATTAAAAATTAAAAAGCTACCAAGCTCATTGGGTACGAATATAGTAAATCAGCAAACTTAGAACACGGACTAATTAGCTGATAATCATAATAATAATCAGAAAGAAAAAGGGTCTGTAGAACTGTAAGAAAAGAAGTATAAAAGCATAGCACTGAAGCAAAAGGTACAGCATTCGATGCAGTCAAAGAGAAAATACATGGAAAATAAAATGAAAAAAAGAAAGCTCACAGTTTTTCCAGCACCGTTGGAGCCAACGATGAGAGTCAAAGGCTTGAAAAAAGTGATGACGTTCTTGTTTTCCGGGTCGAAGCTCCGGATACCCTTTATCAGCATTTTATCAACCGTACTCATCTTTTTCCACTTCCTTGTTTAGTTTTTATGAATGATGTAGCTTGATTACATAGAAATGGCGGAAACAGAGAGCAAAAAGTGAAGCTTTGAGCAAAGTAGACGAGTTTAACAGCGGGCAATCATCCTCTGCGGAGCTGGGGAAAAGGGTTTTCACCTACGGAGGAGCAAAATGGCGGGTGTTCGTTTTTCAGTTCGTCTAAAATCTTTTTCCCTTTCAAAAAAAAATATATATATATTTGATTTTTTTAAAATGTTATTATTGTTAAATTTTTTTGTTGGGAGACGAGTAATTATGGAGCAAGTAATTGATTAGTAATACCAAAATAGACGGTTGAGATTTATCCAACTTACACCTATACACCGTTACTAGATGAAAAAAATGTGTTTATCCGAATCGGAATCTTTGTTAAATGATGAATATGATCAATTTATTCATGTTTTAATTTTTAACAAATGAATCGATCATTGATCATGTTGAATACTCTTTGCGACCATGCTTAGATGAATCGTGCTACGACACTTGTGTTGTAGTTATAACATACGGATACGTGTTTTAATTGAATAACAACGGAGGCGAAGGGCAATATTGTCTTCAACTCTATTCGCCCATATTCCTTCGACTTTGAGCATTAATTTTCTCTTGGATGCAGGATTAATTCATATTTGGAGATTCAAAAGCCAATCGCTTACCACTTCAAATCTTGTTTATTGTTTCGTTTTGGGGTTGGAGACATAAATATATAAACAAATATTCTTGTCAGACTGAGACATCAACATTGCATCGCCGCGGTTTCTGGATATTTTTACATGCTTTATTTATTTGTTTCTAAGAAATTTTGACGATCCTTTTATTTGTTAATCCAAGAAACTTGATTCATTATGTTTTCTGAATTTTAAATGCTCGACTTCTTCTACTTCAATTTTGGATTATCTCTCGGATTACATTGCATAATCACTTGTGAAATAAAGTGGGGGATGGGGGCTCCAACAATTTGTATCTACCCCTTCTTAACCGTGGAACTTCCGATTAAGGCAGATACACTTGTCCTAAAAACCTTAGGAACAATGGTTTCAAGAATTTTAGAAAAATGTACCAATGCAAAAACAGCTTTAACCAGCACACCATAAGCAAAATACTGCAAAAAAAAAAAAAAAAAAAACGACTAGAAATCTGCCCTCGCCGTGAAGAATAATTCTGCAAAACATCTCAAACCCTGATGGGCCAGTAACACCAGAGAGTTGAATTGGACGGACGCGATGCTTCCGTTTAGTAAAACCTTAACACAACGGTTGTACCGTAAAAAAATTCATATCAGGTCCTTCCTATAACCCTGTGGTTGTCATCTCTATAACTACGATGACAACATCAGAGGTATAGAAATCATGGGAAAAAAGGTGGGGGGAATCTAGAATGAGAAGGGGACAAAACCTCTACCACTCACACACACACAAAAAGGGACAAAAAACAGAGAACGATAAAAAAGATCAAAACTTGGTTGAAGGGCCATGAGCTTTCAATCATTTAACACAAACTCAAGTCTAAGGGGTATAAAACAGAGTCAATAGGCAAAACAAGGTTTTACAAAGATGGTAGAAACTAAAAATGACACTAGTATTCAAAAGTTGCAAGCCCTTCATTCATGTGATGAAATAAGTACTTCAGTATGTCAAAGTCATATTCTGGTATTCTCATGGAAATAAGCATTTAGTGTGTCATGAAGTTGAGACGACACAGGGGTGTATTAGAACATCTGCTTGGGGATGGGAAGAGAGCACACCTTAACTCACTTCCCTCCTAAACAAACAACCCCCCCCCCCAAGGTCGCTTTCAAAAACCGGTTTGAGAGAGGATTAAAAAAAAAATACATGCAGGCAAGCATATGTAATCACTAAGAAGTGGTATACATAGCAATATGCATCCGCCCTTTCGGGTGAAACAAGATGCATCATATGCAACATTAATTCTCAGTCTAAAAGTGCAAGAAGAGTAAATAATCTTTCTCACTATTTTTCCTTTGTCGGTGTTGCTACAAAATTTAGAGATACAAGGTACCATGCATACTAGATAATAAATATACCTGCAGGGTAACCAGCCACAGAATTTCAGCAATTCATAGTGGCATTAAGTTGTACACTTACAGGCCCCAAGATAACCATCCCCGCAACATCTGTTAATTGTCTGCCTTAAGATCACTTTACCTATACAAGCAATTTCTTGAAGAAGAGAAGGAAAAGGTGGGAAAACCCCAGAAAAAAAAAAAAAAAAAAAAAAGGGAAAAAGAGAAAAGAAAAAGAGAGAGAGAGAGAACATGAGGAAAGAAGCAAGAAAGCCACGATACCAAGATTGAAACTACAACTTTTAAGCGTTAGGTCACAACTTAACACTCTAAAGCCTCCTATCATTTAACCGGAAGTCTCTGTAATTGCATACCTTTAAGTCAAACCATTAAAAAAAACACAACCAGTGAAGTCCTCGGGAAAGCATCTGTGTTCCAAGCTCAAGGACCTGCATGATCTTGGAATGAAAGGGGCCCACCAAAAACAATTTAGAAAACCACCTAACGCTAACCTATACCAACTCTCACTACTCATCAAAAAATTAAATAAAAATATAAGTAGACAGAAGAAAGATAAACGTCAAAAGTGGAAAAAAGGCATGCCAAATTTAACTTATGAACCCACCAAAGACGGTCCAAATGCAATAAGTAATGAGCCATTTTTATTCTAGAAGTTCACAAGACAAACAAAAAGCATACACATCAGTAAACACAACCATTTCAAACAGATATAATCGAAGATCCAGCTACCTAGTGATGAAGGTAACAGTCCAGCATACATCAAGCTGAAACAGTAGTTCAAAAAACATTGCTCAGTCGAACTGAATGGACAGACTTCTTGGAATACAATATCAAGATAGCTTCAAACTACAGCTAGTCCATATCAAAAACCTGCAAGGGAGAAAAGAGAGGGGGATTGGAGGGGGGCGAGGGGAGAGAGAGAGAGAAAGAAAGAAAGGGGGGGAAAAGAAAAAAAAATACAGTTAAGAATGAGAAGCACAATGACAACTCCTCCTAAAAATTTGACCACAGAGAAACAAAGGAATCTCCTGCACTTGTTATAGTCTCTTTTCATTGAGAATAAATCTGACGAGTGGAAAAGCAGCAACTTTTCTTTCTTGTCCTTGCACCATATGACTGAGCAGCCATGAGGAAACTCAAATTTAAAAGAATATCCAGGCATATCATGTTTGTTAGGAAAGTATTTCTTCTGGCACTGTAGCTTCGTCTTTTCCAGCATTGCAGTCAACGAATTCTTCATCTTCCTGTTCCCATTCCTCACGTTCGATTCCATCATCCTTCATTTCTACATCAGGTTCTGAAAAATCATTTGTTTTAATAGTTCCACACAGCTCTTTTGCATTCTCACTTTCACTTTCTGCAGAGATGTCATGTTTACGACCCTTCCGTTCTGAAGATTTTGACCTTGAGTGTTTTCTGTGTTTACGTTTACGTTCATCAGAGTACCTTGGAGACATCCTGGAATCATCATGTTGTCCATCTTCAGTTTCGCCTGCCTCTTTTACGTTCTCACTTTCGCTTTCTCCAGAGACATCATGCAAGCGACCCTTCCGTTCTGAAGATTTTGACCTTGAGCGTTGTCTGTGTTTACGTTTCCGTTCATCAGAGTACCTTGGAGACACCCTGGAATCTTCA
The DNA here is from genome assembly GCA_036785695.1 of Gentiana straminea. NCBI lineage: Eukaryota > Viridiplantae > Streptophyta > Magnoliopsida > Gentianales > Gentianaceae > Gentiana > Gentiana straminea. The sequence goes on from JAVUPR010000348.1 coordinate 2,398,130, forward strand.
TGTTGTCGATCTTCAGTTGATCTTGATCTCTTCCTATCACGGTTCTTTGACTTTTCTTCTCTGCTTCTGTCCAATTTATCATCCGATCGGTGCTTTTCCTTGGACCCTCCAGAATGCTTCAATTTGCTATCTGAACTTTTAAATGCCGACTCACTTACTTTATGATCCTTACTCTCAGAAGAAGGTGATCTAGATTGTCGATTCCTCCGCTTGGATCTTTCTTCTCTTCTTTCGCTTACTTTATTACCAGACCTTTCTTCTCTTCTTTCGCTTACCCTATCACCAGACCGATGGTTCCGTTCCACGGATCTTGACCTAGATCGCTTTCTATGTTTTGATTTATGTTCGTCATTTCTAGGAGATGATCGACTTTGCCTGTGGCGAACAGGAGATCTTGAAACAGAACGAGATGACCTCCTCGTCCTCCGAGCAGGGCTATCCCTTAAACGTCTTGGTGAGCCTGAATCACCTCGGCGTGCCTTCCTACTTCTCGGACTCCCACTCCTACTTCTGTTTCTTCTTGAAACAGGCGAGTGGCGACCAAGTGATCGACCGGAATCCCTCCTATTCCTTCTACTATCATCCAAACTATCCACATAAGAACGACGATCACTCTGATAACTAGTGTAACGTTGAGACCTTACCGGATATCGTGATCTATAGTCTCTTGAATATCTACGAGGAGGGGAGAAGGACGGAGACCTCCCTCTAGGCCGGTAACTGATGGGAGATCGGGACTTGGATCTTGACCTTGATCTTGCACGGGTGGGAGATGGCGACCTATAAAAATTTAGAACTTAGTCAAAATGGAAATAGTGTGAGAAAACACGATCACATAAAAAAGCCAAATTTATGCACAGCTTAAAAGGCATCCATACGTACTCAGCAATGCACAAATGAATAGATTAAGAATGTTGGTTAACATATAGCTCAGCAATGCACAAATGAATAGATTAAGAATGTTGGTTAACATATAGATCATAAGGTCGAGAAACACATGCACTGTATATGGTTGGAAGATCCTGGCAACTAAGCATGTCTGGGAAATAATTTCCACCGATAAAGAAGTCTCACATTGAAGTTTTAAAACAAATAATGCCTTAAGGAATGGCACACCACCAAAGAGAGAGAACTGGTCCAAAGATATTGGATTTACAATTTTAACAGGAAAAACAGTAAACCCAACGAAGGCTTTGACTACTGTATAACCCAAGAATTCAGACAATGTATCTAACTCGAAAACTGCTTTCATCCAAAGTTCAGCAAATACTAGCATTTCTTGAATATCACCTTTGTTACTATTGAGTTGTGCGTAAATTTTAGTCCATAGTTCACATTATTTGAACCCACATACTATATGTAGTCCAATGACCATTTCTAGAATAACGAGAAACTTCGAAGAAACTCATTGCTTGTTGATTAGCCTTATTATATAAGTGCAACTGGCCTAATCATTATGAATTGAACAAAGAAAAGACAATGCAGTCTAAAAACCACAATACCCAGATTTGACATCTTTTTCCTTTTCTTCAGCCTCAGCTCCATCGGGTTTCAATGTTCTGCTAATTTCAGCTGCTCTAGCTGCGGCTAACTCAGTTGAATTCTTCATGTTTGCAGCTCGGTTTGCTGCTTGCTGAGCAGCGAATGATTGTTGTACCAGTAATGCCTGTTGAAAGTGCATCTGCTGCATGGCAACAGCTTGTTGCATCATCAAAGGTAAAGAAGGTGAAGCAAGTGACATTGCCGGCTTAGGAGGAAGTGATTTTGCCATTTCAACATTCAGTGGGCGACCTCCAACGTCCACATTGTTCAAAGCCAATGCAGCAGTTGCTTCTTCAAACTTGGTGTATTCAATGTAGGCAAAATGCTTTGAATCAGTTATAAAACATTCGACAATATTACCACAAAATCCAAACAGCTGTTTCAATTGATCCACAGTCAGAAGAGGGCTAAGGTTGCTAACTTGCACGGTTTTCTTAAGAGAATCAAGCTTTCCCTCTTTGTCAGTAGCTCCTACAACAAATAATAAGAGACAAAAAAACCCTCCTAAGAATCAGTATGCTGATAATATGGAGAATAAAAACTAGATACGAGGTATTTTAATAGTTCTTGACAGATGGGAAAGAGAGCGGTATGTTGAAAAACCAGGAATGCGTATAACATGTTTAGTACTTTACCGTGCTACTAAAATAATGCACATAAATAAAAGAAAATGTAAATTATCCAAAGGCAAATAGAAATACAATGAGTACTCCATTCCACTGCCCAAGCTACTAACGCCTACAAGAATAGCTACGAAGAAATCAAAGTTTTGCACTTTACCAGAAGAGCCTTTTGCATAAGAATAGAAGTTCACTTTACCAGAAGAGCCTTTTGCGAACTGTGCAGCCTGCGCTTGAGCAGCATGAGCCTCAAGTGCTTTAGCAGCAATAATAGCCTGGGCAGCAGCCATTGCAGCAGCAGAAGGGGCCATCGGGACCTGGCTAACTGTATTCATGGAGGTGGTAGCTGCTAAAGCAGTCATCAACAGATTGTGAGGAGGGTGGTTACATTTGCAGTCAGTTTTGGCACACCGCCCATTCAGATATTCTCGGCAAACTTCTCCAAGGGCCAATCCAATTCCTGGTAATACCACTCCACCTGAAGCTCCCTGGACAATTCCAGGGATCATTCCAAGCAGTCCAGTAAATGAGGCGGAAACAGAAGCCGAATAATTTGGCATGTTTGGCATTGTCTGATTGACCATATTAGGATATGATCCCTGATTTACCATATTGGGATATGATACAGGCGGAGCTACTCCCAGCAGCCCTCCAGTAGCAGTTCCTGTGTATAAGCAACGAATGTTAAGCATCTCACCTCAAAAAATTCTTATCTAGCTTGATGTCAGTGAGCTGACACTAAATGGAGGAGAAAATGTAGGTTCTCCCTCCAATATTCAACAGTAAATGTCCTAGGAAGAGGGAATTGACCCAGAATAAGTGCTATTTGAAAGATTGTAAGAGAGAATTTACCATCCATTTCCCCATATTGCCATTATCTTAATAACCCCACTCAGTTCATCATATTAACTTTATGGGAGAGGGATTTTTTAAATATAAAGCACAAAATAATAGTTGCTTGCCTATTGTAAGCTCGGGTATGGCTATAGTCAATCCCTTTCAATAAATTACTACACATACTGGTAGACTGCAGAAGTGTCAAACAGCTAAGACACGCAATGGCAGTGAAACAGACAAATGAAAAACACATTACCTTACTGCAAATCAGACAAACGTAACCAAGAGAATTCCAAACTCATTCACACAGACACTACAATGAAATGGCAATCCAAAATACACTGCACTTCAATGAATCAGGTTCCATGAAGGAATAAAACATCAGTACCAGTGATTTCTGCTGTCCAATGGAACATGTAAGATGAGATGAGATCTGTTTAAGCTAGAAATGAGTAGTCTTGCTAGCTTCTAGATAATTAATTTTCACAGCTTAAAAATGGTGCATATTAGATAAGGTTTCCTGCCTATATGTAACAGAAATATATTTCAATGATACAGGTCAACAAAAAGCAAAAGCAAAAGCAAATTAAAGCATTTCTTCCCTAAATATGATGCACTAAGTCACAACTGTAGCAAGTCACATGGCGATAACACATACAATACATATGGATATACTAAGACAAGAAAACGTGTTTGTAGAACAGCAATAACATTTCATAACTTCAGTCATGCACCAAAACTTAGCGTCCATGACTCCAAAGGTTAAAAAACATAGCACCTGCTGCAGTATATTTCTTGTGTTGGTCATTAAAATGAAAATGCAGAAGAAACCACAAAAAATAAGAAGCAAAAACCAAATGACTATGCTAAATGTTAGATGCACATCCATTAATAATACAATTAGCAATGACAAACTAAAAGCTAGACGGGTACCAGTCACGTACTAATTTGAAGTGCTTATATTCGAACCAACAACTATAATAATAAATATGATACTCCACAAACACAAATAGTAATAACACAAAAGTGCCTCTCTTTATCATATATCTGTGCTGCATTCGAACCAAGGACTATAATAAATACCTCACTCCGCAAACACAAATAGTAATAGCACAAAAGTGATTTTCTCTTTTCTTTATCATATATACCTGTACTGAAGAAAACAGGGAATGGGCTTCCCATTATAGGCATCCCATTGCATTCCACATTCACCATATAATTCCCTCTCTTTGAAACCACATAGGTCACTCCATAAGTTCCATCACCCATATCCTTCACAATACCACTCTGCTCCGATCCCCCAACCCCAACCCCTGGCGAAACAATAACCTTAACCTGCGCACCGCCATTCGGCACCTTCCTTCCATCAGAATCTTTCGTAACAACAACAAACGTCGACGCCACACCCGCCGTTCCCCCTCCAATGCCCGACCCGCTAGCCGTACATTTAGTCGGGTCCACCGGTCCAATAGGCTTCCTCGCAAGACGCTTCCTTTCCCTCTCCTCCTCATCATCATCCTCATCATCGTCGTCATCTTCATCACCTGCAACAATTAATGCTTTGTCGCCGTTGGAAGATTCAACTTCTCTGAAAGTTGCTTCAAAAGCAGCTTTCGCAGCAGCTGTTTTGTCAGCTTCGCTTTTTAGCTTCGCTTCCTCAGCTTGCTTCACCCATATCGGCTTCGGAGCAGATGTAGCAGCTGCTGCTAATGTCATCGCCGTAGTAGTGGTGTTGACTGCTCGATCCGCCATGTTTGATTTAAAATGAACAACAATTCAATCCTGCAGAATACAACCAAATCCACAAACCCTATCTAAATAGTAATCAATAGATGCGAATTGATTTAGGACAGATACTAGACAGAACGGATTTGAATAGAAAAGGGAAAGAAGAAAAAAACTTTGAAGATTTGAAGGAATTTACCTCCACCAAGATAGATGGAGAAAACGCGACCGGCAGTTGATAGAATTTACAAGGTTAGGGGCGCGTAGAGGGTAGTCGAAGGAATTTCCGGTATTTCCATTTTTTTTTAAGGGAAATGATTTTTTTTTTCCTTCTTAAAACAAAAAAAAAGATTTTAGGATATGTTTGGATTGCTATAATGTAATGGAATGGAGTAATACTGATGAAATGAAACGCAATGCAATGGAATGAAACTGATGAAATAAAAAATGTCTGGCGTGTAATGGAATGAAATATGCAAAATTGTATTAGATGTGACAAGTAACACGGTGGTGATGAGCATGCATCATAACGAGTGTAGCAAGCGGTGGTGGCTGGCGGCGGATGATGTGAGGTGTGTGATAGTAGTGGTTGTGGTTGTGGTGGTGGTGGTGGTGGCGGTTGTGGTGTGCGATAGTGGTACTTGTGGTGTGTGGTGGGCGTGGTGGTGGTGGTGTACGATACCATTGGTTGTTATGGCGACGGCGGTGGTGGTGAGTTGATGGTTGTGGGTTGGGTTATGATGGGGGATGTGTTGGGAGTAGCGCCCGAAAGACAATTTATGTAATTGTTTTTATAATTAATAAATGACTGATTTATCTCATCTTATTATTTGCTTTGTACTTATAAGTAATACATCGTCGAAAACCCCAAGCCAGTATCGTATGTAGCCATATAACTTAGTGTGTGTCACACGTGAGGATTAAGTTTATGGTGATACACTTGAACTATTAGTCCGTGGTGAACTTAATCAAAGTATGGGGTCTATTGATTAAACCACCATTAATGCGTCTATAACACTTTATGGTGTGACCGTCTTATCCGGACCGTCGATATTGGTTATCTAAGTGGGGCATTTATATATGATGTAGTCATATAGGACTTGACCGATTTAGTCTGAATTTCTCATATAATTCCGTAATTGAGAAATCTTATTAAATCCCAAGATGATCATATATGGATTAACATTAATCCTGAAGTGATTGCATACTCCTACTTTTTTCAAGATAGAGTTTGATGTGTTCGTTAAGGATTGCTAAGAGGTGTAGTCCGAATCACTTTCACGTTGGCACTATTCTGGAATGAGTGATGAGTGTGTGTCTCACAGATATGGAATTCATTCCTTCATGCAGGAAGTAGAAAGACAATCATCTTATTTGTTGATACTAGAAACTGATCGATCGACCGAGTTCATATTGGTTATTAACTAATTGATCACTAGTGGGTTGATGGTAAATAAGGATAATATGTAGTGAAAAAAGTTTACAGAAATAATCTCGCTTCGTTGCGGATAGTCTACGGAGGGTTAGACTGTATGTAATGATTATATCAATAGACACTTGTTGACTCGACTTTCTGAGAATAAGCTATATCTATAATCGAAAAAGTTCAGTTACAGATTTATAGTGGCGTAATTCCGGAATTAATAAGTTGAGTAGAAATGTTATGTTCAATGAGTATTTTATTCAATTTATTGTAATTACTGGTTATAAGTCAATGGTCCCCGGGTTGGCTCCTTACACGCAAGTGTTTTCTCGTTTTGTGGAACCTCGAGAATAAATTAAATAGTTGGTCTATGATAGGTCTAAATCGTAATTCGGTCCGCGGATCCTTACTCGGGTCCGTCCGGCCACCAAAATAGTGGATGAGGCCACCGGCCATTATTGTCCACGAACTCGCAAGTCAAATAGGGTCGCGAGCCTTTGGATCCGCTCCAGGCCCTTAGCCAAGAAAAACTAGGGGGCCGGCACGCGAATCCCTTCGGTTATCGGGTCTGCCAGCGACCTCACATGCAATATCTAGCTCCGCTACGAGCTCGCTAGTATAGATAAATATCTATTTGTACTATGTCCTTATTTGTAAATAAACCGAACTTTAGTCGGTAACTTCCCTATAAATAGGGCCACCTGTAGCCCATTCAATGGACACAATTTAATCAATAAAAGAAAAGGCTAAGCCAATTTCCCCTATCTCTCTCTTTTATATTAGCACCACCGCCAGAATCCATTGCCGCCATCGGGCACCACCGCCAAACACCACTTTTATACATCTTTATAGTCAGATATCCACCACCCAAAAACCGCTAATTCACCCGAGATAATTTCGACGTTATCAGTATATTAAATAAATATGCGAATATTATTTATTTGGTAAAATAATATGTAAAATAGAAAACACATTTTGTATTAATTTTAATGGCAAAGTGGCGCCACACATGTTGAGGAAATTATGAAAAGAAATTTTGCTAGATTATGTCACATGTGTAATTAATTAATTTTTTATTTATTAGATAATTAATGGAAAAATAAGAGATTGGTTTTATGAGAATTACCTCTTATTTTATTGCAACTATCTTTTCCTTATGGAAAATGGTAATTGTATTGTGAAAATGATAACTCTTTTGACTGGTTAATTTCTTATATAAAGAGAGTTCATCCCAACACAATGAAACACAACAAAATTGCGCCACATACAACTAAAGGGAATAGAAAAAATAGTTTATCGCTCTAGTCATTGGGAGAAGAAAAACTTGGATAATTTCTTGAGAATATTCAAGGAGGTTTTACTACGAGGATCGACGTCCACGAGTCGTCGCTTGGAGATACAATCCGGAAGACCCGGCTTCTCTTTTGTCGATTGCGGCTCTTTCTTCTGTTGGGTAAATCTTCGACTATCTTGTAGTTAATTAATTTATTATGTGAATTAAATCATGGTAAAATCGCATGCGAATTTACTTCGTAGCTTCCGCTGTGCATGATCGAGTGTCTCGATCGGTGTTGTGAATCAAATCTGACAATCCAATTATGGATCGGATCCGGATTCTGATTTCAGTATATCCAGCATATGGTATCAGAGCAATGTTAAAGCGATTTTGCGATCTTGATTGCATAATTAATTAATAATGAGTAGAATTGAATAAAAATTGCATCTTTTACATATATATTTACATATATGTTTGTTGAATGTTTATGGTTGACGAGATGGATTGAGGTTGGTACTTGTTTACCGTTAGATCTATTGTAAACCCAAATTTTCCGGGTATAGGAAATTAAGTAATTTATTTATTGTAATTTAATTTCTTAGTAATTAGAATTATTTATTTTTCGACGGCACTATTGTATTTAAATAATTTCGAAGATCATCATCACAATTAACACGGCGTTACGGTGGTGAAGATGTGAGTTCTGCATTATGAATACCCAAATTCGATTCCCATGGATGTGAGTTTTGGTGAATAAAGGGAAAAAATAATTGCAGCAGCCGGGAATCAAACCCGCGCTGCCACGGTGGGGGAAGAGACGTCCAACCAACTCGGCTGGGAGGTCAATTGTTAAAAGAATGGACCAGCAAATTATTATACAGAGCGGCGGCAGGATCTATTAGAGATTAGTAAATCCTTTGAACGTAGGGTTTAATTATTTATTTAATTTTAAATTTATAGATTAAATACGTGGTACCAACGGTTCATCTCAGTGGTTTATTTTTCGCATTTATTTTCTTTGTGATTATTTATATGATATAACAATGTCATTCATCTTATTCATGAATTACACTCCTAGCATATGCATACATGAAGAAAATTAATTTTGGCATTAATTAGACATGTATGAAAATAATAATTAATTTATATTAATAATAAATTAAATTAATTAAAAGAAACAGAATTTTATCGGGATATAAAATTCACATGATAAACTTGATTTAGGATTATGAATCCTTCGGGGTTTTGGTTATGTATTGTCTACATAAATTAGAATTTTGATAATAAAAAATTGGAAAATCATGAAAAATTGGACACCAACTAGACGGTAGTTGAAACCGATAAGTTGGTGGTTGTTTTTCTTGATTTATTGTTTTTTTTTTCAAATTATTGGAAAAATCTATAATCCTAAAACTTTTATCATAACTAATTAGGATCATAAAAATCTATGTGAAATTTATTTGTGTAGTGTCTACTTAAAGGAATTTTAATCCATAAAAATTGAAAGATCATGGATATAGTGACACCTGTTAGACGGTATTTGGAATCGATGAACTAGTGAGAGGATTAATTTAAATATTCATGATTTATTGTTTTTCGGATTGTAAATAAATTCTGAAAATCCTAATAAGACTACCTGTTTTTCAAAATAACGAGTGGAAGCGGAAAAGGTGACAGCCGACCCCACGGCCTCTACTATTGACATAAAGACGTGGCTGATAAATTGCTAAACATATTATATTGACTGATAAAGACTTCGTAAAAGTGGAAAAGTAACAAGAACATTGAACTCACAAATCAAAAATGCAATTACTTTTTCGGTGGAGGATTTCCCTCTTAAGCCTTCAAACTTAAGTGACATTGATAAGTATGTCACTGTTGTCACTCGTGTTGAACGAGAGACAATCGATATTGTCTACTCTTATAAACTGCTAGTTCAAGGCCATTTTCTTTTATAGAAAGTCAAGAATGGGAAGGTAAATGTCTACAAGTGTAAGTCATCTAAACTAAATAAGTTAAAGGCTAAACCGAAATAATAATAAAAGAAAATAAAGGATAAGGAAAGTGATTTCGGATCACTGACATGTGAATCTTTAGAAACTTCCTTAACCGGGAATTTTGACCCGGAAGTTAAGTTCTTTTGGGAAGAACATGGTAGCTAGGCATTCATTATTAAAGAGTAGACAACATGCAGTTATTTCATCTGAGACAGTGGGAGTGATATAAGGAAAGAAATTTCGGATTTTAATCCTTGAATGTTGCAGAAATTTAATTTTTGTTTTCAGATTCGTTGGAACGATTGGATTCACTTTCAAATCGATAATATAGTTGCCTTAAAGAAAGTGAATATGACATTTGTATACGATTATGAGACTCGGACTTTTGTCTGATAAAGTCAAAACCACTAAGTAATGTTGAAAAGGGTATATATAACACATCATAATCTATTAAGACAAATGGTTTCCATATTAAGATAAACGATTATTCAGCATATATTAATTAGTGCATGTATCCTAATGATAAGATCTGAAGACTGGCTAAGGGTGATTCCTATCTCTCAGTCTAAGAACACTATCTCAAAGGAAAAATGACTAAGTAACCTTTCAATTAGGAAAATGTAATAGAGCTGAAAAAGTATCACAACTTGTTCATATTGACCTTCGGGGTCTTATGAAGGATACAAGCTAGTGGGTGCTTTTGAGTAATAGACATTTTGTCTAATGACTATTCGAAACGCCGATTAGTTTATCTAAATATTTGGAGGAATCTTTGATATTACCAGAGAAACAAGTATTCCATTATGAGATATAGGCTATAGCATAGTATTTGGAACTGATGCTCGGCCTACCTCCGAGTGAAACGATTTCACTGAAAGGATAAACCATGTATTGCCTTGTATAGTTATTGATATGCTACATTACACTGCTTAACTCAATTAAGATATTGGTTGCAAAATAACGGTTTACATTATTATGTAATACCGAGAAGTCTACCTAGAATATGCTTATGAACTTGTGGATAAAGAGTGAAGTACATTTACTCCACTTCCTCAAATAGAGGCATTTAGCACTAGTGCTTGAAGGTAGGACTTGAGATTTTGCATACACGTTCAGATGACGACTGTTCGTGAAATATTTTAATGTATTGAGTGTAGGTTGGTTATAAGATTCTTAAGATAGGATAGTGACGGTTGGACTGTCACAGTATTTCTACAAGAATGTCTAAATAACAATCTTGGACCTTGAAGTAAAGATACTCAAGGAGTTACTGTCTGATTTAATCAAACCACATCCAACATTGGTTGTTGAGGGTTACGCTGATAAATACTACCGAACTAGATCAGAATGTCAATCCACCCAAATGCAGTGGGAGTATGGTTTATCCATTGACTCGCTGTGATTATGCAGACTTTACAGCATGCTTTGGGTGATTGATAACCTATGGTCTTTTGGACGGCTGTATAGGATTCTGACAATAAGAGGTTGGGTTGAGGCCATAAACTTGTAAATGGAGTTTTTGGTGCTCCAGTTCCGTTCACACTCTTGTAGAACCACCTGAGTGTCTCGGGTCCAATGGGAGTAATTGGATCTATGTGTAGAAGAGACGAATGACTGAGAAATTTTATCTTTCAAGGAAAAACCAAGTGGACTAAGGGTAATTCCCTGAGAAGTAGATAATTCCTGAAACTTTCTCACCACTCAGCCTTGCTTGACTCCATGGAAAGCAGAAAGATTAACATGGGTAATGCCCTGAAACTTTCTTGTCGTACAATGGATCTTAGATTCATTCAGAACTGGAGGGTTTTAGCTTAAAACGAATGGCAGATTGACTGCATGTGCTTACATCCATTGGCGGACTAAAGCAAACCTCTTGGTCTAAAAGTCACATGTTTTGAAATGTGTGGGTTTGACCAAAATATTGATGAGTCTTTTGTAGACCAGAGAATCAATATTGGCAAAGTAGTGAATATTGGTGTCAATGAAAAGGTAACACTGAAACAGATGAGCCAAAAATTCTTTAAACCAGAGAAGGTAACACTGAAACAGAGAACAACATGGGTGTGTTATCTGAAGTCAGAAACTGATGAGCCAAAAATTCTTTAAACCAGAGAAGTGGACTATACTCTTAGAAATCGATTCGGTCGAATTTTACTGAGAAAAAATTGTTGGCAATATCCCATGCATCTTATTGGTTAAGATGATAATGCATTTTCGTATGCAAAATTCAACGAGAGGTTTCCTACCATACCCCTCACGGAATAATTCTCTCAGTCTTTGGATCAAGAGAAAATGGGATAAATTCTCTGGTGGATAGATAATGTCAGATTATTAAAAGTCAAATTAAAGTCAAACCTCGGATTCGAGCAATGGATAACAGTATAGTGCATCATTAAGTACCTTTAAAGAACGAGGAATTATATGCTTGTATATTCAGGTGCAGACCTGAGTATTGATTACACTGATTTTGACTTTAAGTCAGATTAAGGATGATCGTTAATCGATCTCGGGCTCAGTTACTCCTAGTGATGGAGCTATAGTCTAGAGCAATCTAGTACCGCCAATTTGAATCTGTTAGTCGAATACATAGCAACTTTCGGATTAGCTAAAGATACAGTGTGGCTTGAGAAGTTCTTTGTTGGATCAGGAAGTGATTCCAGGTCTCGATGAGCTGATACCATTTTACTGTGAAAACAGTTGAGAGGTAGCTCATGCAAATGATCTTCGCAGTCACACGAGGTCAAAAGCATATTGAGAGAAAGTACCATTTGATCAGACAGACCGTGCAGAGAGGCGACGTTTCGGTCCTAAAAGATCGCCTCGAACCGACAACCTGCTGATTAGTTTAACCAAGTCGCATGGCATATAATGTCACTGATAAGCGCTTGGCGGGTATGAAATTGGGAGATATGTCTCATCTGCTTTAGAGCAAGTGGGAGAATGTTGTGGTTAAATATAATAAGGGTGTGGTGCTCTAAAAACAATCATTGCTTGTCTTTACGGGCAAGTGGGAGATTGTTAGATGTAGTGCCCGAAAGACAATTGTTGCTTGTCCTTACGGGCAAGTGAAGATTGTTAGGAGTAGCGCCCGAAGACAATTTATGTAATTGTTAATTAATAAACGACAGATTTATTCTCATCTTATTATTTGCTTTGTGCTTATAAGTAATACACTGCTGAAAACCCCAAGTTGTATCATATGTAGCCATATAACTTAGTGTGTGTCACACGTGAGGATATGGTGATACACTTGAACTATTAGTCCGTGGTGAACTTAATCAAAGTATGGAGTCTATTGATTAAACCACCATTAATGCGCCCAGAACACTTTATTGTGTGACCGTCTTATCCGGACCGTCGATACTGGTTATCTAAATGCGGCATTTATATATGATGTAGTCATATAGGACTTGACCGATTTAGTCTGAATTTCTCTTATAATTCCGTAATTGAGAAATCTTATCAAATCACAAGATGATCATATATGGATTAATCTTAATCCTGAAGTGATTGTATACTCCTACTTGTTTCAAGAGAGGGTTTGGTGTGTTCGTTAAGGATTGCTAAGAGGCGCGGTCCGAATCACTTTCACGTTGGCACTATTCTGGAATGAGTGAGGAGTGTGTGTCTCACAAGTATGGAATTCATTCATTCAAGCGGGAAGTAGAAAGACAATCCCCTTATTTGCTGATCCTAGAAACTGATCGATCGGCCAAGTTCATATTGGTTATGAACTAATCGATCACTAGTGGTTGATGGTAAATAAGTATAAGATGTAGTGAAGAAGGTTTACTGAAATAATCTCGTTTCGTTACGGATAGTCTATGGAGGGTTAGACTGTATGTAATGATTATATCAATGGACACTTATTGACTTAACTTTATGAGAATAAATTATTTCTATAATCGATAGAGTTCAGTTACAGATTTATGATGGCGTAATTCCGGAATTAATAAGTTGAGTAGAAATGTTCTGTTCGATCAATATTTTATTCAATTTATTGTAGCTACTGGTTATAGGTCCATGGTCCCCGGGTTAGCTCCTTACACGCGAGTGTTTTCTCGTTTTGTGGAGCCTCGAGAATAAATTAATATTTGGTCTATTTAATGAATAAGCGAATATTATTTATTTGATAAAATAATATGTAAAATAGAAAAGACATTTTCTATTAATTTTAATGGCAAAGTGGCGCCACACATGTTGAGGAAATTGTGAAAAGAAATTTTCCTAGATTATGTCACATGTGTAATTATTTAATTGTTTAATTGTTAGATAATTAATGGAAAAATAAGATATTGGTTTTATGAGAATTATCTTTTATTTTATTGCAAATATCTTTTCCTTATGGAAAAGGGTAATTGTATTGTGAAAATGATAACCCTGTTTTGACTAGTTAATTTCCTATATAAAAAGAGATCATCCAAACACAATGACACATTACAAAATTGCGCCACATACAACTAAAAAGAAGAAAAAAATTAGTTTCTCGTTCTAGTCATTGTGAGAAGAAAAACTTGGAGTTTTTCTTGAGCATATTCGAGGAGGTTTTACTATCAGGATCGACGTTCACCAGTCGTCGCTTGGAGATACAATCCGGAAGTCTGCGGCTTCTCTTTTGTCGATTGCGGCTCCTTCTTCTGTTGGGTAAATCTTCAACTTTCTTGTAGTTAATTAATTTATTATGTGAATTAAATCGTGGTAAAATCGCATGCGGATTTAATTCATAGCTTCCGCTGTGCATGATCGAGTGTCTCGATCGGTGCTGTGAATCAGATATGACAATCCAATTATGGATCGGATCCAGATTCGGGTTTCTGTATATCCAGCAGGATGGTGACGAGTTGTGATGAGGGTGGTGACAGGGTAGGCGGCGGTGGTGGATTGCGGTGGGGTGGGCAGGTGCCACAGGAGGTTGCGGGCGGGCGGGTGGGCGGTGGTGGTTGATTTTTTATCACTAGGTTATATTTACATTTCCATCAAACCATTCCGTCTTTTCCATCTATTTTTTGATGGAACGAAACTGGTAAAAGAATCATTCCAATGGAATGAATACTCATTCTATTCTCTCGTAACCAAACACGCCAAAATGATGGAATAAAATGAAAAAATAGTTCTTTCCATTCCATCCAAGCAATCCAATACAAAAGTCCAAAATAAACATTTGATTTTTATAAAACGAACTTTAATCTTGAATTTGGATGTTAATTTGATATGCCAAGATTTTCGATCGCTACTACGATTCTTTTTCGAGGAGGATCATTTGGCTTGATTGTAACTACTCTATGATATATATGGAAGGCGCGATTCGCCTGGCTCTTTGTATTTGTAAGCATGCTATAAATATCGGGAGGATCATTTTCAAAGTTGAGTGTGATACACGAGAGTATGTGGACCTTGTGTGGTCTACCCTCACTCAACTTGTGAGTTCGTCGTGGTTCTGCAGTTGGCAGCCCCCTTTGCACGGCTAGGTAAAGGCTCATGTGTATGCATTTATCACTGAGGATTCCCGAGATTACGGAGCAGTTATTAAGGGCTCAGATGACCATGAGTTGCGTGCTTGCTCAAGTAGGGTGGACAGGAATATTGGGGTGGAGTCGGCGTAGCTTTTGGCCATATGTAGTGGTCTTATCAATGCTCGTGATTCAGGTTATCATCACATTTACTTAGAGTCTGACTCTCTTGTGTGTTCAGCGCATTTCATCTCCGTCAGATGACCTTACGTCTTTTGGCTATTTGGCGAGATTATTATTGATTATATAATGTTATACATCCAATTGTGATAGTTTTACACTTGACATTTTGTATTGAAAATATATAAAAAATGTGACTAATTATATAAGAGTGTATTGTTTAATATCTTCAAGAAAATATCAAAATTTTCATAAATGAATATAAAATGAGTTTTGGAGGCAACTGTACTCCCGCAAAGGACTCCATTAGGAGAAAAAGAGGTGGGATTTATAAAACGCGGGATTGTGGGAAACCTTAAAAATCGTGACCGCATATTCATGTTTGATGCGTCTCCTGTTTTGCTTTTGATTCCTACCTTTCTGCAACCACCATCCTTCACCTTCCTCTCCCTCCTTTTTGCCGTCTCTTTTTCATTTCTTTTTCTCTCCGTTTCTCTGCTTTTTCTGCAGAGTCGGAGGAGAAAAAAGAGGGAGAGCTGAGAGTGTCACCTTTGAAAGAAATTTAAGACTAAATTTTTAGAAAAAAATCTAACATAAAAAACAGCTAATGCATTTGGGATAAGAAACGGCATCATTTCAATAGAAAAGATCAAGTTTTTATTTATTTTATTTGCATGTGGAGTTTAAGGGAAACTCTGGTTCGTACGTTTCCTTTTGGATTTATTTATTAATCCTTTTTTGTTTATCTTTCGTGCTATTTATGTTATGTACATTTTGGGGTTGTTTTGATTTGTGCAGAAACTGATTTTATGACCCTCTGAATTAGTTTTGAGCTCGTGAATTTGGGTTCTCCTTTTTTTTTTTTTGGTTTATTTGCTTCTCCAAATACATGGGGGGAGTTTCTGATAATGTGAAAGGATTCATTTTGGCCCTTTCATCAAGTGTCTTCATTGGGTCTAGTTATATCATCAAGAAAAAAGGTCTCAAGAAGGCTGGTGCTGATGGCCATCGAGCAGGTTCTTTTTTTCTTCCCCACACTTGGCTGAAAAAAAGGAAAAAACTTTAGTTGATACGAACTAAATGTTTATTATTTGGTGAAGCATTTGATTATCGTGTGATTATAATGCTTTGATGTGAATTAAAGCGTATGAACTAGGTGTGTCTCTGATGTTTTTCAGGGACAGGAAGTCATGCATATTTGCGGGAGCCCATGTGGTGGACAGGGCTACTTACAAGTAAGCTACATTTTATTTTTGGTACTTATTTTAACTAAAGCATAAAGGGTATGCCGCTTGCTACTACGAGGAAGAAATTGTGTAATTTTAATGTTTATTGTCAGCACTCAGCAAACAGTTCATTCATTTGATGTTCTTGATATCTCTTGAACAGTTATGAACAGTTTTGAAATTGTTGACTTCTTTGACTTGTACCTTGTGTTCTGCTAAATGAATTTCAGCAACTTGGGACACTTACTTTTGATAAATGTCATTGTTTCCCCTATGGTTGCTTGCATATTTTAAGGAATCAGCTCGACTTTGAATTAGTCCGGCTCGTTGAGTAACATTTTGTAGGTTTAATTGCTTTGTATTACCATTTTTCATTGATATCTGGTCTTCTTGCCTATGAAGTTAGAAAGAATAGCTTCTAGAACTATAACCAAAGTTTTTTCTTGTTACTCCAATAGAATATAGCTTAGAATATGCTCCCCAAGCCTTAAGAATAGCTTGATCAATAATCATGGTGCTATTGAGAAATGGCACCATTTTACTGTTTCTTAGCATTAAACCAGCCTGAGGGAGGACTTATTTTCTTGCCTCATGTGACATCATCCAAGTTGTTTTGAAAATTCTAATCACCCCGTTGTATGAATTGTATCGGAACCAGCTTCCCAAAGAGTACAGATTGTATACTTTATTTTTTTCTGATATCTATACTTGGAGAAATAAGTAAGTTCAGGTTGCCTCTTGGCTTCCAAATACAGTAATATCAGAGGCCGGATTTTTTCTTTAAGCTGTAGTGTGCAAATGCACAACATAAGAACATTTTGCGCCAGTCGATCATATAAATTTCTTGTATATGAAAATTGACACCAGTAGTATTGTTTTTTGTTTCTGTAGTGATTTTCGGGGAGATAGCTAATTTCGCAGCCTATGCCTTTGCTCCAGCTATCCTTGTAACACCCTTGGGAGCACTAAGTATTATTTTCAGGTATTTAACGATACACTGCCAAGTCATATACTTGTATGGAGGCTCCTCATCCTCCTCCCCCTCCCCCTCCCCCCCTCCCCCCGTACTCTCCTTTTTTTGTATAGTGTGTGAACTATTTGTAAATCCTTGAGCTTTTCACATGCAGTGCAGTCCTAGCTCATTTTGTGCTGAAAGAGAGGCTGCATATATTTGGTATTGTTGGTTGCATACTATGTCTAGTTGGTTCTACCACAATAGTCATGCATGCCCCGGCAGAAACAGACATTGAAAATGTCAAACAAGTCTGGCATCTCGCAACCGAGCCAGGTAGATCTATTTTGATGAGTTTTGACAGAAAGTTTAGTAATTTAATTCATTTTCTTGAAAGAATATAAAAGATATTGAAGCAGACACTTCTTCACATATTCAATGATGCCATCATATTGTTGTAATTGTAAGAATAAATCGTCATTTGCTAGTAGCTACTGATAGGAAAGGTTGTTAGGGCTCATTTATTGATCGTATTTTCCACTGTCCAAAACTAGGAAATCTGATATCAGTATGTATATCATTTCTAACCTAATGACATTTACATCTGTATAGATTATCAAATACATTAATCATTGAATTCATGTCATTGAAAAGTTGCAATGACTAGTAAGTACTATGTTGCGACAGGTTTCATTATCTATGCTTGTGCTGTGTTGATTGCGGTGATTCTGCTGATTTTTAAATATGCTCCAAAATATGGGCAAACTCACATGGTTGTGTTCATTGGCATTTGTTCTCTCACAGGCTCCCTTACGGTTCGTTTAAGTCTGGATACTTGTTATGTTGTCTCTCTCTCTTTTTTGTTCAAATGGTTCTGGTTTATTGTGCAATTTTCTTGGAATTGTACAGGTTATGGGTGTGAAAGCCGTAGCAATTTCACTCAAGCTTACATTTTCAGGATCGAATCAGTTTAAGTATTTCGAAACATGGTTTTTCACCATATATGTGATTGGATTCTGTCTTTTGCAGCTGAATTATTTGAACAAGGTATCTGTTTGATTCATCAAATATATAAACATTGCTATCTTTAGTTATAAAGAAAAAGATTCCAAGAACTCTAGCTGTAAGACCTTTGTTTCCACATGGGGAGCATGATCAATAG
This sequence comes from Gentiana straminea, assembly GCA_036785695.1. Taxonomy (NCBI): domain Eukaryota; kingdom Viridiplantae; phylum Streptophyta; class Magnoliopsida; order Gentianales; family Gentianaceae; genus Gentiana; species Gentiana straminea. The sequence continues at coordinate 2,416,520 of JAVUPR010000348.1, forward strand.
AGTGTTTTTTGGTGCCATTCTTCACATGTTTCAAGAATTATCCGCGTATTGATCTTGGATTTTGTCATTGCAGGCACTGGATACCTTCAATACTGCTGTGGTTTCTCCCGTATATTATGTGATGTTTACTACACTGACTATCTTGGCCAGTGTAATTATGTTTAAGGTAACTAGGCCTATATTCTGGTTTTTCTTTAAGCAAAATATTACCTTTTAGATAATTGCTAATGTTGTGATGCATTCAACTCACGAATACACACCCCTACTATGTGAAAAAGAGTAAATATAGTTACGGTAATGATGGGTCTTTTTGACATAACAGTAAAAGCTATTGCTTTTTGAGCTACTGTGACTGGTCCATGTTTATGAAACACTAATGCAACTAACTAGCTGGCTCGGGAAATTCTAACACGAAGACTCTTTATTGGACCGGAACGTTACATTGGTGCCATATATACAAAAACGACAAAAAATATCTTGTCTTTATACATACATGACACTCACCTATCGAAAGCTCTGTACTGTTTGTTTCAATCAATCTAAGTTCGGTTTGTTTCTGACAACTTTGAATCTAGGATTGGGCTCATCAGACAGCAGCACAAATCGTATCAGAACTATGTGGTTTCGTGACGATAATGTCAGGGACATTTCTTCTTCATAAGACAAGAGACATGGGAGATAGTAGTAATACTGCTGAATCCACACCATTGGAGTCCCCTGTTGTCCTTACAGTGCGCCAAGATTCGAGTGGGAGACACTCTATCATTTGACTGCCACCTCTGCTTGTTTTCTGTTCTGCGGTTTTCGTATTTTCTGAGGTGAAATGACTGCAGATTGTGGAGAAATGCAGCTTCTTTTTTCATTAAATTGAGAGGAAATTAGCATCAGGGAATGGTGAATATATATATGTCAAAGAAGACAGAAAAAAAAAGATGGTTTTTTGAGTTGTTTTGCAGCATGAGTTTGTCTAATAGGTTATATGTGTGATATTTTCAGAGCCAGATAGATAGATGTACCTTTTTTTTATAGAAGGAAACGTGGATTATTAAAATTGATTTGCCTTGTTTATAGACTGAAAAAAAGTGGCTCGTTTTTAACAGCTTAATCAACAAGTTTTTTTTACGGTAATCAAAGCCTTCAATGAGTATACAATCGACTCAAAAAGTGATTATTAACAGTATACAATCAACTTTTAAAGTGTCAAATGTAAAAGTTGACTTTCAATGACCGGTGGCGGAACAAGGAAAAAATTTCGTGGTAGTCTTGGTGTAAAAATTTCGAGATGGTCTTGGTATATAGAAATTTCGGGATGTGCTTGCCTCTTGTAGAACATCAAGAAAAGACACATAACATACTAATATTAACATTACTACTAAAAAAAATTTCAAAATTTAGGGTGGGCTTGAGACCACCCTTATGCTATGGTGGTTCCGCCCTTGTCAATGACTCAATAATCGATTTTTAGAAAATCGATTCTGTGTACATGTAAAATGACGTACCATTAGAATCTTGAAGATAAAAATAAATATGCTCATACTAATATCCCTGACCCTGAGCATGAGCAAACCATTTGTCCATGTATAAATATTGCATGTGCCATCTTCTTGTCATCTTCACATTTTTTTTTTATAAAATTTAATAAGATTTAACTAAAGTTGCTGCAATATTTGACTTCAAATTATTTATGTATTTAATGGATCCACAGTTAAGCCAAATGAACTCCATGTCTACAAAGGACCAAAGCAATTGCTTTGAGTTTACACAGTCGAGAGTGGACTAGCTCATTTTGTCGGCTTCCATTTCCACTTCAACATCAACCTTGATGTTAACGTTATACTAATCCTATCCATTTAAGAGCAAACTATTTGGTTTTTTCCTAAATCTTTTAATAGTGGGTTCTTATCCATATTAGTTAAGCTGTATAGCATTCCCCCATTTATGTTATCTGAAAGAACGAAACTTTATAGAGAAAATCAGAAAATGGTTTCTGGGTTTAGCTACGGAAGAAGAAACAGAACAGGGTGGTGGTTGCAATGGATGATGATTGCAGCGGCGGTAGTGATCAGTCAATTGTCAGTAACTGGCGGCGAGTATTTCAAGCCGTTTAATGTGAGTTACGATCACAGAGCGTTGATTATTGATGGGAAACGGCGGATGCTTATCTCAGCTGGAATTCATTACCCTCGAGCTACTCCTGAGGTTTGTTTTCTCTTCTCTTTGTCACAAAACGCTTCAAAGCATGGAATTTTTGGAGTGCAAGGATTGATGCAGAATTTAACAAACAAAAAATTGCTACTGACACAACTAATTGAAGCGTCTTGGTGGAGAGTAGTCTTTACTTACCTGACATGTGTATGCCCACAAATTTTCATGTTACTACTGTCAGCAAGTGGTTGGGCACATGTGCATAGTATTATGGTTATTGCTAACAATAGATGATTGTGAAGTTAAAGACTGATGCTACCTAAAGAAATGAGCTTCCTGGAAAGTGTTAAGGGACCATGATGGATGATTGCTGTATAGATTCCTTGTAGCAGGTTATGCAGTCAGGAGACTTCTAGCATTAGTTTGGTAAGTTGTTTATGAAAGGGTTGAAGCAGAAAGTGAATCAGGGGTTTCCAAGTTCCCATTGACACGGATCTGATTAGAATCACATAGGCAGGGTCATTGTCTTGAAATCCATAGACTTGTTACAGAGAAGCTGGGACGTTCTACATGTGTGATTTTGAACACTTTGAGAGGGGCAAATCAAATGCATATTTGCTATAATTTCACTTAGATTTGTGGATGAAAACGATCCCTTATACTTGCAGGTTTATAATTTTCCTTGTGGTCTTGTTACAGAAACTCCCACTGCATAACTTTCCTTATATCAACTCCATATAACTATCTGTTTCCACTGGCTTTTCTTGATAGTCGTATCCTATGCGCCTTTTTCCCCGGCTACCTTTCTTTAAGCTTCCATGCTTTCTTATTGGGTGCTTTGCATGGTTAATGACTGTGTGATTTGGATGCATGGATCGTATTACTTGGTAGGTAAAGTAAACAGATATGATGATTTGTAAAAGGTCCATTTTTTGTTGACCTGTTATCTCAAACTGATGCGATACACTATCTTTGCTTAGGCCTTCAATACAGGATTCACAATTCAAAATGCATCCTTTTAAAGCTCTTCTATTTAAGTGCTCTTGGGATTTTCATGGCATTTTGTTGCCTGATGTCAGATGTGGCCTGATCTAATAGCCAAGAGCAAGGAAGGAGGGGCAGATGTGATTGAAACATACGTATTCTGGAACGCCCATGAGCCAATCCGGGGTCAGGTGTGATATACAACTGTATTATATCAATAGTTGCTGCATGCTTGACCTTTCCATAGCAAGAAATGTTATGCTTGCTTGGACTGAAGCATCTCTACATTTAATGGTTTGTTTTTACAGTACGATTTTGAAGGCAGATATGATATCGTTAAGTTTATCAAGCAAGTTGCTTCAGACGGGCTCTATCTACTTCTTCGAATAGGTCCTTATGCTTGTGCAGAATGGAATTTTGGGTGCTCTCTCTCTCTCTCTCTGTGTGTGTGTGTGTGTGTGTGTGTGTGTATTCAGGTCATAATTGGAAGTCATAACTTTGCAGGGGATTTCCAGTTTGGTTACGTGATATCCCTGGTATCGAATTTCGGACAGATAATGAGCCATTCAAGGTAATTTAGTGACATCACTAAGAATCATGTGGTGATGTCTGTTCATTGCTTTTAGATAGTTATTATTGTGAGATTATCCAAGTATGTAAAGCTGTATCTGCTTCTGAAAATGAAATCTTAAACTAAGAGTTCTCCTCAGTTAGTGCCTTCCTATCAGTGCCACTACCTGGCAAGAAATCTTAACGAGCTGGTATTCTAGCATTGCAGTAATGTTGATTTTGGATTTCAAGAAAAAATGTTATCTCTTGCCTTTCAAATCTTCACTCTCGAGTGTTCCTCTGCTAGAGAAGTTCTGTGTTGCATGCTTCTGTGTAAAAATACCAGAAGTCCAGGTGAATTGAACCTAAAAGCGCTTAGTATTTGTCACTATTGTTCATAAATACTGAAACATCGAGTACTGTAAGGGACTGAAAGAGAGGGAAAAGTCAGGAGTAGTACTTCCTCTTATATTTTTCAGCGAGCTTTCGGTTCATAGAATTATTTCTCTTCATATTTCTGAAATATGCATACTGTGTGATCCTTGTTTGAGCCATACTATTTTGTCGGCTAAATATTGAATCCCTTACATCATTCTTTGTGGGATTGTATGTGCTTTTGCTCTGGTAATTTTCCATCTTTTTGTAAAGCTAGGATGACTATTTCTGCTGCTCAAAGGGAATTATACGATGGACATTTTATTGTTGCAATGCATTTTCCTTTTAACCCTTTTGTGTGTCAGCCATTGCTTGAATACATTACCGTGATAATGGATCATTGTTTAGTAGAATTCCTGGTAACAGCTCTGGAACCTTTTTTTCTGGAACCTTTTCTTTTAGCGGCTCTGGAACTCTCTCCCCCCATGCTGCCTCAATTATTGTTTTGTCTGAAGTCTACTGTTCTCATTTTAACTTTGTTTTCTGTTCAGTTCTTTGAATACCAATGGTATTGATTTTGGATGTTTTCTCTATCAGTTAGAGATTATAAGCATGATTTTCTTGTTTTATTGGACAATGTATTGAGCTACGTGGCAATTAGCCATTGACACGTGACACACTTTTCTCTAGGAAGAGATGCAGCGGTTTGTTAAAAAGATCGTTGATTTGGTTCGTGCAGAATCTCTGCTTTCGTGGCAAGGTGGCCCAATCATCATGTTGCAGGTTATTGAAGTTGTTGTTCGGTTATTGTTGTATAAAATATGTCTCCAATTTGATCTCCAATGTCCTTAATCCTATATTTTGTTCAATAATGGCAATTCTTCCTATCAGATAGAAAACGAGTATGGAAATATAGAACATTCATTCGGAGTTAAAGGGAAACAATATATCCAGTGGGCTGCTAAAATGGCTGTTGGCCTTGATGCTCGAGTTCCTTGGATCATGTGCAGGCAGGTTGATGCACCAGAGTACATTGTAAGATCTTGGTTATCTAGCATCCTTCATTTATTTCGGGTCTGATCACTCCTTTGTGTTCCATTGAAACTAATTTGAGACTTTTTTCATAAAACTTTAAAAAAATAAAAACTAATGCTCTTATTTCGTATTTTAATTACAGATAGATACTTGCAATGCATACTACTGTGATGGTTTCAGGCCAAATTCCAAGAAAAAGCCTATGATTTGGACGGAAAATTGGGACGGATGGTACAGTTACTTACTATTAAACCTTTGGCCTGCTTGGCTGATGATGATGCCAATTTCCTCTGATGAATAATGTTCATAAGTTTTCCATGATGTTTCGTTTCTCTTTAGAAAACATTTCCTTGAGATTTGTGTCATTGTAAAACTCCATGATGGTAAAAGGAGCAAATGGTGGTCACATGTGATAGTAATACATCACCCTCTACTCTGCACGAATAAATTGATTAGTTATTCTGTTAAGTATTTGTCTGCACAAAATGAAATGATCTTTTAGATTTCATACCGCAGTTATAGTATAACTTGGTATTGGTTTGATTCACCTCAAATTCTTCATAATGCTGCACATTGGATGTGCTATCGTATTCTCTTTGACTTTGCACCAAATTTCAACTTTTAATCATTCCCCAGTCAGGGTTCTACTTCTTGATGCTTTCTTTCTGTGAAGGTACACGAATTGGGGAGGGAGACTTCCACACAGACCTGTTGAAGACCTTGCATTTGCAGTTGCTCGCTTTTTCCAACGTGGTGGTAGTTTAATGAATTATTACATGGTATGTGAAATGTTCAAGACATTTTATGCAACATTGCTATAAATGGCGTAGTTCTTGTGGGGTTACATCTCCTCTTTTTAACTGTCGTCACATTGGTGAGATTTGCATATTCAAGTAAAAAAGTTCCATGATTGCAAACCGGTTATTGTATTATGGAGTGACGGTCTAACGAGATTTGCCGGTTAGTGAACCAAAATTCTGCCATTCTACTCTCTTTCAGGCCTTGGTATAATTCCAATTGTAGTTTGACGTGTTAATCTTGTGTAACTTCTAAGAATATCTTTTTACTATAGTAATTATTCAATCTTTGGTTCATGAACTTGATAATTTGCTTAATGACATCGATTCTAGTGACCAAATTATGAGAATATTTTATCTGTAGTTTTTTGGCGGGACAAATTTTGGACGGTCTGCTGGAGGTCCATTTCAGATCACTAGTTATGACTATGACGCTCCAGTTGATGAATATGGTATGATTGCAGTATTTGATGGCTATTCACCATTACTTATATCTCTGCTAACATCTGATATTATCTTTCTTTTTGCCATAAAGGACTGCTTAGCCAGCCTAAATGGGGGCACTTGAAAGACCTACATGCTGCCATAAAGCTTTGCGAACCCGCACTCATTGCTGCAGATTCATCTCAGTACATAAAATTGGGACCTAAACAGGAGGCATGTAGCAGCCAGAATCGTTTCAAGCTTTTTTTTAAAGAAAATGCCAATATTTTTGCTTTTATATTTTGCTATGATCCTTGTCTGATGTCAGTGTCCACTCAATGGAAGCAGTCTGAGCTTTGTTTATGACGTGGTCTTTGTTAAACTTCAGGCACACGTATATCGCGAAAATGTCAGCAATTCCGGTCAGAAGATTTCATTGCATATGAGCAAGTGCTCGGCTTTTCTCGCGAATATTGACGAGCATAATTCAGCTTCTGTGAATTTCCTTGGTCAAACCTATACTTTACCTCCTTGGTCTGTGAGTATATTACCGGACTGCAGAAACGCAGCTTTCAACACTGCCAAGGTATATGATAAAGTTAGATCTTTTTTAATTTTATTTTCTATACATGTCTCTTACACACTGTACACTTGGTCATAGATGGAAGGTGGTGCCCGTAGTGAATTATTTGCATCATTCTTCTGCCGGATGATGGAAGCCTGTCTCACTAATTTGTAATCAAATAGAAAAATGTGTTTTTCAGTTACTAGGTTTAGTTTACCTTACCTGGAGCATTCATTGTTTGTTACTTAAATACTCCCCCTCTCCCTAAATGTAAGTCGTTTCGGTACTTTAAATTTGTCCCTTAATGTAAGCCATTTTACAATACCAAGAGAGAATTTATCAATATTTTTCCTCATCTTACCCCTAATTTATATCCATCCGACCACTTCTTTTTTACTTTACTACTACCGCATTAACGATATTCAAAGGGTAAATTAGGCATTACAGTCTAAAATTTATGACAACCACTTTCTTAAACTATGTGAAATTTCTGAAACGACTTGCATTTAGGGACGGAGGGAGAATAGTTTTTGTATGGTGATCAAACTTAAGTTCTACCTTTAGTTTGCGGATTTTCAGTATGCTTTTCTTAGTGTTCCTGTGGTAGCAACTTCCTATTTCTCTGTGCCCTAATTGACCATCATCTTCCATTTATTTTCAAGCAGTTACGTATTCCTTCTGCTTTTTCTGCTAACATTCAGGTCATATTTCCTTGAAAGGTTGGGGCACAAACTTCCATCAAAACACTTGGGTTTGAATCCTCTGTCCAAGATGATTCTACTTTACCAGGATCTATTCAGGAAAAGGCCTCCGACATTTCTCTTTCATGGGAGACTGCTATAGAGCCTATTGGTGTATGGGGCAACAATAACTTTACAGCATATGGCTTATTGGAGCATTTGAATGTGACAAAAGATCTTTCTGATTACTTGTGGTACAGGACCAGGTATACGATAGTTATACTAGTTTGAAATACAGTCTAGGCCAAGGCCATTTTGCTAGGAAGAAGTGCTCTTGATCATGCTCGAAAATTGAATATCTTAGCACAATATCATTGATGAATATTAAGAACCTACTGGCTACTCTCTTCTTTATTTCCTAATGAGTTAGTTTTCCAGAGTAATGACATGTGCTTGTTTATGATGCAGGGTATATCTTTCTGACGATGACCTCCTGTACTGGGAAGAGAATCAAGTTGAACCCTCAATTTATATTGATAGCGTGCGTGATGTGGTGAAGATATTCATAAATGGACATCTTTCAGGTAGCCATTTTATTACTCACCATCAGCAAGAAATACACTTTTAAACATACTCAGAATGCTAACAAAAACCTCTGTATACGAAGGTAGTGCTCATGGGAAATGGATCAAAGTGGTGCAGCGTGTTCATCTTGTGCAGGGATTCAACGACATAGTTTTATTAACACAGACAGTAGGACTACAGGTACTTTCTTTTACCATGCAACTTTACTGGAAGATTTTGATGGACTGTGTTAACGAGAACTCAGGAAGTTTCTGCAGAATTACGGGGCCGGCCTTGAGAAAGATGGAGCTGGATTTAGGGGTAAAGTCAAAATCTTGGGGTGTAAAAACGGTGAAATTGATTTGACAAAAGCGTCGTGGACATACCAGGTATCACTGTCCTGCAACTTTGTCACAAATCTGCAACCTTTAAATAGAATTTTATAAAAACCGAAAATGAATATAAATTATACAACCGACCGAGCTTTGTTATATAATTGAAGGTAGGACTTAAGGGTGAGTACCAGAAAATATACTCAACCAAAGAAAATCCGAATGCTGGTTGGACTGAATTTTTACGTGATACAACTCCATCGGCCTTTTCATGGTACAAGGTACCTACCTGCAGTTTTTCTCGGCTTTCTAGTACCTTAACTGGAAATGTTTAAAATCTTTCTTTTCTGTTCTCTGTCCACATATGCAGACAAGTTTTGATGCACCTGCTGGGACTGACCCGGTCGTTCTTGATTTGAAAAGCATGGGAAAGGGTCAGGCTTGGGTCAATGGCCATCATATAGGAAGATATTGGACTCTGGTTGCTCCATTACATGGTTGCTCGAAAACCTGTGATTATCGGGGCACATACGATTCAGATAAATGTGTGACAAACTGTGGCAAACCCACTCAAATCTGGTACCCTCTATGTTATCCTCTATTTTTCATTAATGAACATTAACTACAAACTCCTATCACCAATTAGCCTAATATTTAGTTGCGTGTTTTGCGTTATCTGAGCATTCACATTATCTAAATCCGATATGTATCCTTATACATACATACGCTTAGGGAATATTTACAATTTTTAAAGTTGGATACGTGATTCGAATATGAACATCCATAACTCAGATACAAAAACTGAAGAAATTTGTTGGAGATTGAAGATAAAGCACCGAAAGATTAATGAAAAGCTACCTGAAATGAAGAAAAACCACTCGAATTTGCTTTATTTTATGTTTTTTTTATATTTATAATTGATCCTTATAGTTTTGTTATATACAGTTTGGTCGCTTTACTTTTAATATTTACGTATATTCCATCCATCATAGGTACCATATTCCAAGATCATGGTTAAAAGCATCAGACAACTTACTCGTCCTATTCGAAGAAACTGAAAAGACTCCATTCAGCATTTCAGTAAATACTCGCACCACAAAAATCATTTGTGCTCAAATATCAGAAGATCACTATCCTCCCCTAGATGTATGGTCTGATCCCAAGATTTTCCATGGAAATGCATCCTCAAGAAACGTGGGCCCCCCTTCAATGCACCTCAAGTGTGAAGATGGACATTTGATCTCCTCCATAGAATTCGCCAGTTACGGTACTCCACAAGGCCGGTGCCAGACGTATCAGACAGGAAGCTGTCATGCAACTGGTTCATTGTCTGTTGTGTCACAGGTATGTTGTCTTCTCAATATCATTGTCTGTTACATGTATATGTATAAATTACGATGTTCACATGTCAAACAATCAGCATTGAAGATACGAAAATGGACTGATAGGTGCAAAGATGGGGGGATAAAAGTGTCAGGATGAAAATGCAAAAATCGTAAAACTAAAGCAATCAAAAGTGTCTTTATCCCCTTGAAATAATGCTCTACAAAACCTCATTGCGATTCTGGCAATTTATGCAGGCATGCAAAGAGAAAAACAGTTGTACTATTAGGGTTTCCAATGCAGTTTTTGGAGACCCGTGTCGAGGTACGCTCAAGAGGTTGGCTGTGCAGTTGACTTGCTCATCATCATCATCACTATACAGTAATACTCATTCTGATGTATGAAGATGGATAGGAGAGGCATTGAAATCATCACTGTTGAAATGATTGAGAACCTTTGCTTTCAATTAAAAAACCATGTTGTATATTTTTCATTGAGTGCCTCCAATATGTGCAAATGAAAATCAGGTTCAAATTTCATATTGTTTTTAGTGAGAACTGTCACTTTTAGTCACTTTTGTTTTATGATTTTTGAACTTCCATTCGATTATCATCCCCACCCCAAATAAAAATCCGCTTCTCCTTTACCAAAAGAAAAAAAATCCCATTTGTTTAATGTGGTTATGATGAAAGCATTCTGTCTATACAGAGCCTAGGAAGGAAGATGTCATTTAACAGGACACAACAACTGTATGTAACAATTCTTCGGAGAGATTTTTATCTAGTGTCTCCACAAGTTTGACAAAAACTTGTGGAGACATCTGGATCACACACTTTCTCAGGGACGGAACTGTGCGGTCCAGATGTGATGTCTCCACATGTGGAGACACCATCCAAAAACTACCACAATTCCTTGTATCTTTTTATTAGTACAAAGACTGATGGTTTTGGAAAAAAGTGAGATTTCACATTTCAAAAAAGATGAGAAAAGCAAAGTAGAACCAACATTATACTATTTTGCTATTTCCAACAATCACTTCACCAAATTCAACAGTCATTACAAAAATAGAACTAATCTCAAGGAAGGAAGAAACGAAGAAAATTCCGAAAGCAAAATCTGAAAGTTGTTGCTTTTGATCAAGAAAGAGCACACACATTTATATTGATAACATACATACAAAATGTAACCTCCCTATACACAAAATTTCAAGTCTTAAAATAGAGTATATAATACAACTTTTGCTGGTTTTCCATCCATTTACAAGCATACATCTTTATCTGCTCCATGGAAAGCATCCACAGACCTGAAAAAAAGACGGACATAGATGATGTTTTGCCAGTTAATTCAATGGAAAATTCTATTGACCAGGTGTCTTCACTGTCTCAACCCGTTGGATGTGTGACAAGAGTGCAAGAATACAGATAACATCTAACGGTTCTGGTGCAACGAAGGCTTGGTAGGGTCTTGATGATTCCACAGATAATATCATTTAAAGAAAAGGAAAATCCCAAAATCGTATACCTTAGAACTTGTGGCTGAAATTCTCTTCTGTCCATTGGCGTAGGATGTTTTTTCATTTGGCATACTAGGTACTTTTCCTGCTCCGATCTGTTTCTCTTCTCGCACTTTGTCGAATATGTGAGTATATCCTTCAGCAGAAGATGGGTCGTTTTCATCCCAATCACCGAATTTAGGAACAGCTGGACCGTGATCAGACTGTTCAATCAAATCAAGAAGTGTGCATTCGGATAAGGACCCTTTAAAGGCACCACGCATAATCTACTATGACACCAAAAAACCGACTTTTACGCAGATTATGAGTACAGATATATAACGAATCCGGTTACAACATTGCAGCCGATTGTATACCATACTTCTGCTAGCTTTAGAGTATGCAAGATTTGTACACGTATTGGTACATCATGATATCAGAAAATTAAATTGGCTTAGTTTCCAAGAGGGTTAAACTACAAAATCACCTTCACTTTTGGTTCAAAGATTCCTTTTTATGATAAAAGACATGTATGTACAGGTGAAAAAGAAAAGAAAAGTGCGTTAGAATGTCCTAACAAAGGTTTTCTAATTCATGAAACTTATGTAATCCTCCTAGTTAGGCGATAATCATACATACAAATAAAAAGAAAATGTAATCTGGAATACTTATGCACTATTATGAAAAACCAATATATTGAAGTAAAAACAATAAAAAAAAACCCGAAATTTATTTATGTCTAAGTTTCTAACTTTTGAGTCTCAGCCCCTATTGCCTTCTTTTTCCATGTTTCACTAGTTGAAAGACATGAAATGGCTTAGACAGCTAACATGCCTACAGAAAGAGAAATGGAAGACTTTATTCATCGTCCTATGTGCAGAAATGAAAACCGTAAGACAAGATATGCAGAATCTTGATCACAAAAACACGCAAATAAATAAATTTACGAAATGGGAAGCAAGAAATAGACAAGAAGACATTACAGTGTCATCGCCTTTGGTTACTGGTCTTAACCGAGACTTTCCTGGGGTTGAAGGAGCCAGACCTTCTTGTAAGCCTTTCCTTTCCCATGAAGGTGAAGACATGGCACTGCCTCTTCCACCGGTCTTTGCCTGTGAATGTGGATGAAGTGGCGAATGTTCAATACTACGATCCGATCCAAGACTTTGCCTACCACCCCTCTTAGGGGTTTCTCCACCACTAGTGCCACCACCATACCGATGATACGGTGAATTTTGAGCAGATTTCTGGTTTGCATTACTATCAACTGGCCTCCTCATATCACCTTCTTCTCGACTCACTTGACGTTGATGCCTTGGTCGATGCATATCAGAGCCCCTTAATCCCCCTTGCCTTTGTTGATGTGATCCAATCGCAGGTTTCGGATTCACCGCATCAGAGTGCAAGGGAGAGCCTACCGGTCTCCTCATTTCACTTTCCTCTCGGCTAGTGCGCCTCGAGTGCTTTGGGGTTCCCTTTATTTCAGCATCAGGATATTCTTGAGGACCATTTTGATTCAACTTATTTCCTTTTTTGCCCTTGACAGCTTTTTCAAAGTAGGTAGTGTACTGAACATCATCTTCATCCTCCCAATTGCCGAATTTTATTACTTGTGAGTGCTTCTGGCATTTGTTTCAGCTTAGTTCATGAGCATGATCATTCAATAAATTTTGCAGAAAATAACAGCATAGTCAATAAACTGGATCTCCTAGGCGCCTCATTTTCACAACTGACATACAGACTCCATAGAGAAGGTAAACCAACACTGAATACGCAACTCCATTAAACTACACACAAGTATCACCTACAGTCTGCTACTATCAAAATGGAGATACGCATTACAATGAAAACAATTTTTCATGAATTCTCAATAAGGAATTCTCAGTTGAAGTTTAAGTTTCAAAGTGAAGGGCCTTAATATTGAACCTAGAAATTTTATCACAATACAGAAAATGAAAGGTATTGAGGCTATTCTTCAACTGGTAAACGATTAATCTCTCATAAATTCAAGAGAAGAAAAAATTAACTCATGGAATGCATGTTCCAAATGGGTGCGATCATTCCAGCTTTAATGCATTGGATCCCATCATGACTCCAAATACATGATCCAAATAGAAAGTTTTCCGATTGTATTCTAAAAACAATTTAGAGAATCCCATCAAATGCTTCTATTCCTCATCAAATTCAGCAAAGGAAAATAAATCACATATCAAATGCTTCTATTCCTCAACCAATACCGCCCCACTCCCCACCCCAAAGAAAGAAAGAAAGAACAAACCAACAAAAGAAGAAAAAGAAAAAGAAAATTCTTATCTTTCGTCAACCCAATTCAATGAATATCAGTATAAGAGGATCAAATCCAGCTCAAGTTGCAGCCAATAACTCCCTTGTTTTCATTTTCACATTATTTTTTAGCAATTTTCAAGACATTAAACAACTTAATGTCTTCTACACAAACAGATGTAAAATGCACCCACACCAGAAGACCCACAAGAAAAATGTTAAAAATACCGATTCACAATTTTTGAATTGAGCATAAAAAAAAAAAAAAAAAGTAAACACCGATCAAGAAACAGAATACTCACAGCCATTCAGAATTCTCCTTCAACGAATTCCGGGAGGAAAAAAGCTAGCAGCTAAGTAGCTTTGAGGAAAAACCTACCAAGAAAAAGAAAAGATATTTATTTTTCAAGAATGAAATTTCTGCGAAATTTTGGTGAAATGATGTGATTTGAAGCTCCAGGTGCAAACAAGTCCCAGCTCACAACAGTAAAGAGAGAACTGGTGACCGGAGCCTCCGGTCGCAATTGACCGACATGCACCTTGCTAGAGTATTACACGTGTCAGTAGTGCCATGTTTCTTTGTCTTGTACATATAGGAAACTAGTGATTAAGAGCTGTCGAGCGCACGTACGCCCCTTCCAATTATGTTGCATTTAAGTTGCACTTAAATAACATGAAGTTTTGATATGTATAAACCAAGAGATATCCAATTCATTTGAGAATATCAGATCACAGAAGAAACAATATGATAAATAGCCTTGCATACATTCAAAGTTTCCGAGTGCCAATAAGAATTTACAAAGCTTTCAAAATACTAAGTATTGTCGGATTCTTTCAACAAATTTCACACATTGAAATGCAACTCAACCATGTTCTTCATCCTTCTTCAATAAAAACATTTCATCACAGATTGAACTTGAAATGCAGCCTTAAACCTAGTACTGACATTTCCACAGATGCTTCATGGAATTTATCTATCAATAGAGCTTGATCATCACCTCAGCATCCTCAAGATCTTCAAGGTAAAGCTCATGTGAATGCCTGCTGCAAATTCTCAGCTCAAGAACTTGTATTCAGTTTAGCCGATCGTTCTCTTAAAGACAAACCGACTCGCACTTACACTTGACCTTATAATCATCAATTGAAAAGCTCATTATTAATTCTGATTTCTTTAGTTCAATTAGGCTTCAAACTCTGTACAGTTGAGCACAAGTGCATAACTCTATCTTAGATCAGTACAACACTTTGTTTAGGTCATATAATATGTGTTGAAATCATCTAACACTTCTGTTCAGCACAGATAACAAATCATTCGGCTAAGCATCTCTAATTTCAATTCAGTCGTGAACCTGAAATTCTGTTTCATATCAAGAACAATGTTCTATATCAATTCAGCTCTCAGCTGGCTTCTCATCAACCATGATGGCTGTATGTAACTTCAGATTAGACGATGGAGAAAATATTCTTGGAGCATGGAAGCTCCCATGGCCGAAACCAAGAAAGTAGTATGACCAGGCTGTTAGATGAGAATCTTGAATATGGATTTCAGCTTTGCATATTCAATTGAAGTTAATGAGGAAATTGTTAACTACCATCTCAACCAAAATCTTTAATGGAGGATTTCAACATTAGACAATTATCAACAAAAAAAAAATCACATCGAATATGTTCCATCAACATTCAAAATTGTGCATACATAATAAAGCTAACCTCTTCATGAATAATAAAGATAATTCTTTGTCATCTTGAAACAACCAGAAAGAACGTAAACAAATGAACACCCAAAAACTATCTCAACGAGACCCTTAATTAATCAATTCCACTTTCATTTACTTCACATTCAAAACGATTATTTCGTCCTGATTCATGTTTCTTTTTCCTTCTAACTCAGGAAAGAGATTTTGGGATAAGGAATGAAATACTACCTGTAAGCAGTGTCAATGAATCTCTTATAGAGTTCCTCATCAGTGATTTGAAGTTGTACACGGTCAACTAAATGCATGAATATACTTCACACATGTAAGAACACCTCCATGCCACCCCTTTGAAACAGAAAAAAAAAAAAAGGAAAAAAATAGCGTAGAAGCAAGCACCGAAAGAAGTGAATAAAAAAGCTAAAGGCATCAGATAAATAGACAGTAAAAAAACTGAAGAATGGATGAAGAGGAAGTTATGGTAAGGAAAGAGAATAGACATAATCGTTGAGGAAGCACATTTTTCCGACTAAAACGCAAACCAAGAAAGACCACACATTTTTATAGCTAAAACGAACACAACAAGAAAATAATGTAAAAGAAACGAATCGTACCTTATACAAAAGGTCAGATTCAGCAAATTCCTCAAACCTTCATGCTGCAACAAACGAATCTGAAATAGAAAGGGCCATTTAATACTGAGAATGAAGCTTTAAACACATATTTCGACCAAAACGGAATACCAAAAAGCCAGCAGAATATGTGTAAAAAAACACGCAAGAAGAAAAATATAAACGGTATAGCCGATTAGTTTTCTATTGATACTGAAAAGGTGAGAAAATCATTCTAACATAAGAACACTGAGAAACGGAAGCAGAAGAACAAATTTCTCAATTTACCTGCTGGATCATCAAAATAAGCATTAGATAATATTCTTCTATACACAAAAGTCCTATCAAGATTTAGTCTCATGAATGCAGTTGCTCGCATTCGCCCTGATTGTAGGCTAAAAAGTTCTGTATAAAAAATCTATTAGAAGAGATAAACCAAACAAAGTTCATTTTATACTACTTTATATTCCAAACACCATGAGTATTCAGAAGCATATGAATTCACCTTAATACACTCTCTTCAAGGTATTTGTACATAGTCAATTAGTTAATAATAAACAATTTCATTCAAGGCAAGATTCTGAATTCTCAACAAAAAGTCAAAAAATGCTAGACAAACCTGCACCTGATATAATCCTCTTGGATGTTACAATGCGTTTGCTTGCTACAGTAGTGGTTGTGTAGCAAAAAGCTGCAGGGACCTGCAACAGGTTGTTTTACAATTCCTAAATTATCTATCTGCATCATAAAAAACCAAATTTAAAATAAAAATCAAATATAATACCACAATTAGCACCAGACCTTCCAAATCCTTGATTAACACTTCATCAACATGTTAACTATTATACACTTTATCAGCATCCTGGTTGAAGAAAAATGCCCCTGTAAAAAAACAAAGCAAAACCAAGAGGAAAAGAAACAATTTTTTCATTCAAGAATCAAGAATAAATTCTATAGTTAGATAAATATTCATCAAGAGACGCCATAAAATCGCAGCAGAAAAAAGTGCACAAAACTGCAAGATGCTGAAAACACATTAAGAAAAAAATTAAAATTCTAAAACACTCCACCAGAATATACAGAATATGTAAAATAGATGAAAGACAAAGGATCGTGAGAAAAAGATGTGTTATATAAAGAAAATGGAACCTGCTGGGAAGCTTCTTTCCAAATGGTGGAGCAGAAATCCGGCGGATAAATGGGCGAGTCTCTCCATTTGATCTGGGAGTTGACATACCCATCCATCCCATATCAACCATTGCCAAAACCCATCGGAAAATACAGCACTCCCGCCCTTGGAATGACAGGAAGAACGATTGAGAAGACAGAAAGTGCATGCATCCAATTTTTTTTCTTTTTCTTTTACAAAAATGTAGAGATCGGAAGAGGAAAAGGATGAGTTCGACCTTCTCGATGCCTGCAAACAGCTGTAAAATTTATTTATTTTTTAATTACTAAAATGACAGATATATATTTGACCTGCAAAGTTTTTTTTGAATAATATAATAAATAAAACAACATAAAAATGGACATGTGGCCCCTTTGCAGCAACCCAATTTTTTGCAAATGAAGGACGTGGCCTCATGTGGGGGTTTTCTGCCTTACCATTTTATAAGGAGGTAGATTAAGAGCTGTCAAGTGCCGCTGATTTTTTACTTTTGAATCTTTTAATGACATGCAGGCCAATCCCTTTTTATATTTCACATTGTGATATCTGTCCAAACGTGGTTTAAAATTATACAGTATCTTTATTATCGACTTTTTCAAAAATCGATACCAACACAAAAAATCGACTTTTAGACAGTGGATCGTGATGATCGACCTTTTTAAAGTCAATTCTATGTTCTTAAACCAACTCTGAAAAGGTCGAATATTTATCGCTGCACCGTATTACTTGTACATCACATCGAATCGACTATCGGAAAGTCGATTCTTGAATCAAGAATTCACTTTATAAAAATGTTGAAAAGTTGTTTCTTGACTCAAAAGTACAATTTTCGAATGTCGATTCAGGATGGCATATTGATAAAAACGCGGTGGTGAAAATAAATAGACCCTTTTATTCAGAGACCATCAAGCAAGCGCCAAGCAGAAGCAGGGATGATCATAAAAAGTCACAAACTCAAAAGGTCTCTTGTCAAAAGAAAGAAAGAAAGATCTGCAACAATAAAGACACACAAAAACATTCGATTCGAATCCACTAGTTTCAAAACTTCATCACAAAATATATGATTTATAGTTTACATCAAAAGGCAGCACTAAACAACAGTGAAAGAATATGCACAACGGAACAACCGTACCAGGTTGTGGAGGCAGCACTCAACCTCAACATAACTACTGTATCTAAAAGGAGCAGAAAGAGCTCAACGTGTGGAGAGCTAAGATAATCCCACCTTCTTTAATAAGCATCAGCATCGATAACATGTGGACACGCATTATATTATTGTGTAGTCACTTGAGCATCATCATCTTTATCTTCCATGGGGATGGTTTTACCAGAACTCAGGGTAGTCTGTTTTCTGAACATGGTGATCCAAATGGCACCGTATGCTTTCAAACAAATGTCACTTGACACGCTTAATTTTGGTACATGTATCTAGGATACGCTGTGCCACGTTTGATTGTTCGAGCTTTAGTAATCTGGAAAGTTTTTCACTAGCTTCAGGCAAATGGTCATCCTCCTCCACACCGGCTCGTTCATTAAGTGCAAAAAGAACTGTGTTGACGTCTTCTTCTAGCTCAAGGCAATACAGGTTGCTAAACAGCTGCAGTCAAAAATTGCAAGGGCAGAAAAGGAAACTAGATCAGGGCGCTAAATAACATGAGATGGATGGGAACAAACTGAATCTACATACATAATGAAGGTCAATCATGTATTTTTCATGCAAGTCCCAAGGCACAAAGCAAAATAGTTAACAGTTTAGCTGTTCATTTTAAGACGCCAAATAATGAAAGCATATTGTGTCAAATACATCAGCATCAATATGATTTCCTGTATATGTTGCCTAGATATATTATATGTACCGTTGTTTTTTTAGGGAGAATTTATTTACACCAAATCCAACTTACTGCGGCACCACACACAATCGACTTTCGAAAAGTCGATTATATGGGCCTAGAATTGAAATTTGAAAGGGTGAATCTCATAATCGACCTTCGGAAAGTTGATTCTAGACCACATGATGGACTTTTAACAGGTCGACTGTGTGTGGTGCCACAGAAAGTTGGTAGTGGTACAAATAACAGTCCCTTTATTATTTAGTTTCCCATGAATCCTTGTGAAACTCAACATATATCCTTGTATTCTTGCTACTATATGAACTACAACATAGTACAAGGGGGAAGATTATTTCAGTTTAAGACCAATACTGTTAGCTTACGATCCAATACAAATTTGCAGAAAATCGCAGTTCATATGTACACCTGAAATTTTTGCGGTTATTTCTTACCGTTTTCAATCTTGAAAAAACCATATGCTTGATGCTTGGGGACCTTGAAACTAAGTTCATCACAAATAGACCTTGCTCAGAAAGAGATCTTTTTGCAGACAAAAGAAAAGACTCCTCAATGAAATCTGCAGCTGGGCAGGTTAAACCAAAGCTGCAAAAGCAAAAGAAATTAAGCATGTCTGATATCATGAAACAAAACGATGAATTATTGATCAGGTCCGCAATATGGGCAACTTCGATGCAGTTTACCTAGAATCTGAAGAATCCACATCGATAATAAGTATATCAAATTTAGAAAGGTTGTCATCTGCAAGGGATGCGCCATTACTGGCACCGGTAACAGAGGATTTTATCCTGGGTGGGACCCCCTTATTTTCAGCAACCTCCTTAACATACTTGATCCCATCAGTAACATGTACCTAAACCCCCCCGAAAGAAAAGAAAAAAACATTAACTATTTCGTAGGACCAACCAATGACCAGCAAGTTGTATTGATATAGGCATAATCAAGAGGAGTAATGCTACTGCCACTGCCACTCTGACACAACAAATGTCACAACATGATGTGGCAATGGGATCTGTCATGAAATGGCATATACCTAAAGAGGGGTCCCCCCCGCCACATCATGAGAGGTCCCACTGCTACATCTGGCATTTTTTGTGTCAGAATAGTTGTGGCAGTGACATTATTCAAACGAGATGAAAACCGTGTTTATGAAATAAAATAGTGAAACAACACAGTTGGCTAATAATAATAGCCACATTCACTCAGAAATGGAAATGTAATGGCTGGAACCCAATTGATTACCCTCATATATTCTCCTTCGCTGAATCCAAAAAAATCTC